>CM056171.1:115849-1315849 GCA_029691765.1 Entomobrya proxima | reverse complement strand
TCAAAGGTGGGCCCGGGGGTGAAATGTAGGCTTGAAATAGGGCTGTTTTTTAGGGTTCTCGAACAGCCCCTCCAAGGTTAGAGCTTAATAACTTTTGTAAGTAATGACGTAGTGTCCTGTTTTTTTCTGCGATAGAATGCTTAAAAATAACGCTTTCAAAATAGCTATTAGCTTTGAAAATTGGAGGTGTGTAGTGGAAGCTACAACGATTTAGAAGAAAGTTGTTCCGAAAAAACACCTCCAAGTTTGACCTACCACAACTTCAAAGTTTGCAAGAAGACCACTCCAGTAACCTCTGAAAAACATCCTTATTTAATGCTCTTTCTAAACTGCTATCAACATCAAAAATCAAAAGTGGGCGCGATGGGTAGTCACGACTTTGAAAAAGGATGTTTACTATGGAGCCTTATGGGAGCTAAAATTACAAACTTGTTCATATCTCGACGACGTTAAGAAATAATGACATACTTTAAATTGCAAAATTATAGAGCTTTAAAAGTTGTATCGGAATCAGCAATAAACTGGGAGGTCAAAATTTTTGCCCTTAGGTTGCATAGTCCTTTGTTATGCAAATAATTGTAGATAAATGCACTGCACAACATGTAAAGCAATACCAGAGTATCCACTGTACGATATTATACATTAAAGTTTTCCAAATGTAGGCCTACGGCTACGTCAAAAGATTAATCTAGGGTGTTCAATATGACATAGATATTTATGAGTTGAAAGTAGAGTAGAATTTGTGCATTCTTGACGCGGCTACCGTGAAACTACAATTTTGGTCGATTATCATCTCTCAGGTTTGTACCATATTAAGGAATCATGTTGGATGTTATCATTATACATTAACACTCAAACACGTTTCATTCATCTGAGTTTCGGTTTGTTTTGGAAAATGACAATTTCTTAGCATTATACTAAGCAATTACAAGTACAATGCTGGTGTATCTTGCCTTATATCTCTATAAACTAAGACACCGCGCTATCTCTGATACATTTCTCTCTTGTCTTGTCTTCTCAAAGCTATACTCTTCTCCCTCTGCGTGACACTACAATGTTTACAGTTTTAATGTAAATTGCAAAAATCAAATTTTGCAGAAAGTCCGAGCCTGGAATTTTGGAAGATAATTTTCCGCAATTGAATTACAGAAGACAAGAATACAGTAAACTAAATTACGACTTTGTTGAAAGCTCGGCGCCAATACCTGCTTTAAGACGACGGAGATTAACTACTCCCTTACAGATTATATATGAATGTTATGGCATGTAATGATTTTGTAACGACATTCCTCTTCGCTGGCCGGAATCATCATCATCATGGTATTTTGGGGGAAGCGGTCTTTGTTCATTCATTTTTTGTGGGACACCTATTCACTGCGGACTAACTAAATGCTAGCACTTAGTTCCGATTCTTGTATTTTTTTGTATTTACTGCATTCCGATACAGTGGCGTTCCTAGCGGATTTCCAGCGTCCTCATCCAGGGGAATCCTAACTATTATCGTAAAACCAATAAAATGTATTAGTTAGTTATTACAGTCTAGTACCAGGGGGGTGAAATTTCACCCCCTCTGTGTATTTTGGGGGGTGAAATTTCACCCCCATCTAGGGGGGTGAAATTTCACCCACTAAGGGGGTGAAATTTCACCCCCTGGTACTAGACTGTATTATGGAGATGATTAATTAAAAGTATAAACACTGATTGTTCATCAGTTACATAAATTACATATGGAAAATGGCACAACGTTTTTATAAGTAAGAATATGGTGTATTTTATTCTGTCACTGCTGACAAAATAACAGTCCTAAATGCTAAATGGATAACAGGAATGAAATGCTTTTTTGTTTCTGAAAAAACGTGATTAAAATCCAGTTATTTACTTCTTTGCACAGAAGTCACGTCCATTATCATGAAGGCATGTAATTTTTCATCTGCAAAAAATCTTTGGTTTGCTGCATTTTTAGGCATTCCTTCGCAAATGGAAATTAATTGTAGAATTTCCGGAAATGAATGATTTTTTGAAGTAAAGGCATGATTTAGTGTAAATATAGGAAATTTTGTCATTCGCTTATGCATAATATAATGAATTGTAAAGCGAGTCTCCTACATTTACATAATTACTTGTAGAAAGGTTATTTAGTCACAGAGTTAGACAAAAGTCAGTCAGCGTGCGCGTGCTAGAATCCGAGGCTAACTGCCTAGATCTTAAGCTAGTGATTAGGATTTAGTCTTTGACCGTATGGTGCTCTTAGCAGAATAAGTAAAGTGGAAAGAAACATCAGCTTCTGAAAAAGACCTTCACACAATTGACGAGTACAGCGAAAGAAAAGTTCGAAAAACTGAAATAATAGAATATTATGGAGTGCTAGCACGCACTGAAATCAACGACTGGACTATTATTTTGTATAACACCTGTGTAAACGCAATTATAAAAGAGTGTTTGAGCGTTGCACGACGGGATGGACGACTTCAAGTTAACATTTTAACATTTAGGTCAAAAGAATAAAATTAATTAAGTAAGGCACTTAGCAACTTATTACGAAATAAAACATGGTAAACACGTAGTAGAGAGTAAGCTTGCCGAAATTTCAAATTCATTTAAAATATACCGATATGGCGGTCACAAAACTTGACCTTTGAATAACGGTCAGACGATTTCGAATTTTGGAAAACTGACAACATATTCGTTAATTTGGTCAAAAACTGACCTATAATCATGTGTCGCATGCCATAGGTCACTTAAGGAACTTAAAAATCCGCCGTGACCTTTGACCTTAGAGGTCGAATTTCAAAAATCGGGCTCCGTCTTGCACAGGTTCCAGTAACCAGAAACCTTTCTACGTTAACAGAATTCCAAAAAAAATTCACTGGAATAGTGATATGGTGTTTACAAAACTTGACCTTCGAATAACGGTCAGGCGATTTCGAATTTTGGCAAATTGACAACATATTCGTTAATTTGGTCAAAAACTGACCTATAATCATGTGTCGCATGCCATAGGTCACTTAAGGAACTTAAAAATCCGCCGTGACCTTTGACCTTAGAGGTCGAATTTCAAAAATCGGGCTCCGTCCTGCACAGGTTCCAGTGACCAGAAACCTTTCTACGTTAACAGAATTCAAAAAAAAATTTACTGGACTAGCGATATGCTCTCCACAAAACTTGACAAGCGAATAACGGTCAGGCGATTTCGAATTTTGGCAAACCGACAAAAGATTTGTTACTTTGGTCAATAACTGACCTATAATCATGTGTCGCATGCCATAGGTCACTCAAGGAACTTAAAAATCCGCCGTGACCTTTGACCTTAGAGGTCGAATTTCAAAAATCGCTCTCGTCATTTTCGTCTCCTAATGACCAAGAATGTTTCTGTGAAAACAGAATTTCAAAAATCGTTTTTGGGATTGAGTTATCGTGCTCACAAGATTTAAAATTCGAATAACGGTCAGACGATTTCGAATTTTTGAAAACTGACGATGTATTCGTTAATTTGGTCAAAAACTGACCTATAATCATGTGTCACATGCCATAAGTCACTCAAGCAACTTAAAAATCCGTCGTGACCTTTGACCTTAGAGGTCGAATTTCAAAATTCGGGCTCCGTCATGAACAGGTTTTAGTGACCAAAAAGCTTTGTGCGAAAACGGAAGTTAAAAATTCAATCAGGTGTTAGAGATATGGCGGTCACAAAAAACGACTCAGGCAATATTAGTAGTAAGCAAAGCTTACTAATAAAGCACCACCAAAATCAAATTGAAATACAAACCAACAAGGATTGGAGATGTAATTGTATGAGCTAAGGACAAAACTACTAAAGATCTAGATACAGCATGACATGTCTTCAAATACCAACCACAAATGACTTTCTGTGACAAGATACCTTTTCTACAAGTAATTATGTAAAAATGTAGGAAACTCGCTTTACAATTCATTATATTATGCATCAGCAAATGACAAAATTTCCTATATTTACACTAAATCATGCCTTTACTTCAAAAAATTATTCATTTCCGGAAATTCTACAATTAATTTCCATTTGCGAAGGAATGCCTAAAAAATGCAGCAAACCAAAGATTTTTGCAGACAAATAAAATATTGCCTATCATGAATTGGCACAGCGCAATCCACTACTGAATAGTTTGCATTGTATGAATGGGGGTTTATATAACGGCTAATCATAACCGTTATTTTTCGACTTCATTAGGCAGGTAGGTGCAATGCGCCGTGCATGAACAGAATTCCTCAAGGAAAATCATGCGTTAATCAGCATACTCCCTAGTTAAATCATGATGACAGATTCAAGAACTTGAACTCAGTTTACTGATACTGGAGCTACATTTTTTAAGATATGAAAATGATTAATTCGCTCAGAACTGTCTTCATTCCAAAATAGCTTATGATTCCACTCAAATTTAACCTTCAAATTTTCAATTCTCTTTGAGCTTTCATCAAGATGTGACATGTCATATGACCCGATCCTACTCCTTGTACACATTTTCTCCATTTAGGCCAGCATTTCAACTTTGCGTTCGCAATTTGTCGGGTAAAGCAACCTAATGCAAGAAAAATCCATTCCTAACAATCCTCCAGGCAACAAGTAACTGATGCATAAATGCAGTGAAAAAATTAACAAAAACAACACATGAAACTTATTTTTACGTAGGATTGACCATACCTTCAGCTAATATTTATACTTGTTTTTAAAGCAGATTTGGGAGCCTATTATAAAAAGCTCCTATGGCACCCCTCCCACTTATCCAATTACTTTTTAGTTCATTCCTCCTTCAGAAAAATACTGACACGTTTTAAAAAGGCTTGGCTATTTCAACCGAATCCTTCCCGTCTTCATTTACCCCAAAAAGCAGTGGGTAGTCTGCCGGAAGGTTTGTCGTCTGTGGAAAACTCAGTGGACCAGTACATTTAAAACTATCCCCAACAAAATTTGATCCGCTATCCGTCTCCCCTGCCAGCATTATCCTAGTAAAACCTTTTGAACAATGACCAATACTTCTTCCGCAACTTTCTATCCTCGGACACTGGTCTCCCTATTACTTCTCGGAATCTTGTTAATTCAGCTAAAGTGCGAACATTTTATGCAAATTAAGAAAATTTGCAACACGTTGGGATCGGGAGGATTGGGTCTTATAAACATAATATTACTCTGTAGGAACTTTTGTTTTGTTTTTAAAACAAGCTTGGAATGATAGAAGTATTTTAATAAACTAACAAAAAGTTAAGTGTTTGGAAGATAGTGTTTAAAAATAACTGTAAATATAATACAAAATTTAATTGCAGGTGAGTAGGAAATAATTACATTGTAAGGATTAATAAATTTGAAAGAAATTGAATTTAAAGAAACATTTTATTGAAAAAATATGCATATTAAAATTTGTGCTGGTTAGACGCTGTTTTTGTGAAAACTTGTGGATTGGTGTGTTCCCGCATTTGCAGGTGGCTCCATTTCAATGATCTTGTTGTGCAACTCTAATAACTTACTCTAAAAACATGTTTCATTCATTTGGATACCTGTATTTTAAAGATTGTATTGCACACTATAGTGTATATGCATATGCTATTTCATAGGTTTAAAAAAAAATTTCCTAAGGAAAATTACGAACGTGATGGTTGCTCCATTTGTTCACTAACATAAGCAAGTAGATACAAGGTCTGTATGCACTCACTTGGAAATTAGGAACACTACTAATTTAAACTAGCTTAGGTTAAGCCATAGCTATTTTTTGTCTTTTCAAATGATATTAGGTAGATCAGTTACATAAATTACGTATGAAAAATTCAGTTTTATCAGCAGCAGCACCAGCATTATCATGATTATTTCACAACTAGCAAATATCAGGCTCAGGTGGAAACCCGAATATGGAGAGGATGGAAGGAAAGACGTAATTTTATGGGGGGTTATGTAGCTTTCGGTAATTTTAGTGACTATTTGCATGAAGGATGGAGGGGTGCGGGTGCTGGGTAAGGTTGAATGCAGAGTATCAAAAGTGGACGTACAACGTGCTGTTTTGGTGGACATTCTCCACTGTGACAGTGGCACTGTCCACTGGACAGCATTACCTCTAGTATCCAACTTTCCATGTCCACCATGCTAGTGGACGGACAAAGTGGACAATGTCCACTATCCACTTTCCACCTCTCCGGTGTCCATTGATACACTGGTTGAATGACAAACTACGAAGGTAGGATTATCTAAGTTTCTGAAGATAGTCAAGACAAAGAGAGTTTTGTGACGATGGAGCTTTTTACAAAAATTAATAAATAAAAAATTAAGCAATTAACCAATTGAGTAAAACGTTTTGTGTCTATATTCTATATCTTCTTCGTTAAACCAGCAAACCCGACCATTTGAACCACATTTATAAAACTACGTTTCCCTCACCACCACCCTCAAACCTGTCAAAGTATTATGTCCTAAAAATCATCACACCTCATTAACCCGACAATACAAGTCATTTATTAAAGACCTGACGACCTTTTAGAATATCCAACTGAAATTTCAAAAAGGAAGATGGTAAGGATGGAATGGGTGGTGGTAGAGATTCAAATGAAGAAGATGTAGGTAGTATAAGTTCAGCCCAGTGGTATTGAGGGAGGTCACCGTATGACGAACAAGGGGGATTGGGAGAAGATGCAGGGGCTGAGGCTGCGGGAGTGAAAAGTGAAGCGTTGTGGACCGCAAGTGTAAGGGGATTAGATGAAAGTTCATCTGCTTTGTCAAAAAAATACCAAAGATTCGGCGAGTTTGAGAAATATCGGGATTTACGAACTAAATTGGAAAATAAAGGTTTCGGTGTTTAGAAAAAAGCTGACAAATATGTAATCGGAATTTTTAAGTAAAGCAACTTAAATACATATGTACGAGCTGAATAAGCAAGAACTGCTGCCAGCATAGCAGTCTGTTGGTAAAAACTAATTTGACAATGGCATCTTTGCATCTCTCCTATTGATTCTCAATAACAGTTGATAAGCTGAAAAGTAACCAAATTCGTGCAGTGCAAAAGCTAATTTTATTTTCTAGAAACTATCTTTACATTTCCATAAACATGCGTAGCTGAGAAAATCATCCTTTTTCCATATTGGCAATACTGACTTTGTTGGTTTTTGGTGCCAATTATTGTTGATGCAGGTAATCGGAAATTGTTCTGACTACTAGATCTGCTGCTGCCGAAAAAAATGGTTTAAACAGGTTGGGCAATTTCATCCGAAATAGCATTTCAAAATCGTTTCCATAGTAACAACTATCAAAGGATTGATAATAATAATAATAATGTTTTCGTGTTAGGCGTCGTCCACTAATGACATCACTTTAAAACCCAGAATTTTCAAATGACCCACGGACCCCTCTCACTATTTTTTAACATTGGAGGATAGGGCACTTAACATAGGACACTCAGATATTAACCCGACGGACCCATTGACATTTAAAAGTGATGTTATTAATACATAATCCCTTTTTAAATAGATAGATAATTACTTTAAGGAAATACTTACAAGGTTTAATGTTAATTGCAAACCAACTCCTACAAAAAATAAAAAACAATTTAGATAAAAAGAACACAGTTATACCACTATACCTAACCAGTAGTGCAATATTTCTCAAAAACCGTATTGACTCATTTTTGTACAACTCGTAGAAAAACAATTTTTCACTACATTATGATCTATTTTGCATTGCTTTGGCAAATTTAAACAAGAAATTAACGTTGTTGTAAATTATAAGTCTACAAAGTCTGTAATCGATTTTTGCAAGCTTAGCATGTAGCATAGCACTTCTCTTTTAATTTTGCTTCCAAAAGGCTGACTTCCTTTAAAAGTAGATTTTATTTCTGACAACCAAGTCAAACTAAATGTGAATAAATCAAAGTACATTGTATTTGGTAGACCGGTTCATTTAAATAAAACCAACAACATTTCGATAAATATTGAGGGTAGAATACTAAAACGAGAAAAATCTATTAAAATACTGGGTGTTACTTTCGATGAAAATCTTACATGGAATGATCACACAAACATGGTTTTAAAGAAGTGCTATGGCTCGCTATCAAAAATGTACCCACTGAGACACTTGATTAGTCATGAACACAAGAAAATGTTAGTGAATGCTTACATATTTTCTATACTAAATTATGCATCTGTTGTATGGCTCAGTAGAGGTGTTCGTAAATCTTATTGTGACATAGATAAGCTAATTCGTAATGTAGCCAGATTTGTTTTAAATAAAGGCGAGAAACACGTCAAGTGAGACTATTTGAGTGCTTCCGTATTTACGTTTTTCCCTCTTGAGCTGCTTTTTTCTAAGCAAAGTTAGCAAAATATTTTAACAATATAGCATTTTCAACGACTTTGGCTATCTTAAGTATGTTTGGGTGACTTAGTTCTACCATTTAAAACCTTAATTTTTCAAAAAATCTTTAATTAAAGTTAATTGCTATGTTAATTGTTACCCTAATTATCTCGCTTCCCCCCAGAGTGCCCAAGGATTTTTCATCGCAAATCAAATCTCCTAAAGAAACTCTATCATACCTGCATTAAATATCGTTGGGCACTCTGGGGGGAAGCAAGATAATTAGGGTAACAATTAACATAGCAATTAACTTTAATTAAAGATTTTTTGAAAATTTTAAGTTTTAAATAGTAAAACTAGGTTACCAAAACATATCCAAGATAGCCAAAGTTGTTAAAAATGCTTAATTGTGAAAATATTAGGCTGATTGTCGTAACATAATTAAATTAAAAATGCTCATAACTTGGCAACGACTTAACCGATATTGAAAATTCTTTCTATTTTTAAGTCAGCAAGTAATTTACTTTCACCCGAATATAATCATTTGGTTCAGTTTTAAAATTGCAAATATGGCCTGTCCCGCTTGACGTGGCTTTCACCAAAAGGAAATTCGATTCTGTAAGCAGAGAGATATGCCTTGAACTTGAGTGGCTGTTCTGTAAAAATATGTTCCAAAATAATGTTCTCTCTTTAATGTATAAGATACTAAGTTGTACTGAAAACGAATTCTTTTACAATTATCTTGACATCTCTTATACAGAAACTACTAGAACAAGACGAAGCAGCTACTTAACACCAACTTTCCAGCCAAAATCCCAATGGGACCAATTCTCCTTTAAATATCAGGCGGTAGATTATTGGTTAAAATTACCTTATAATGTACAAATTTCAATGTACTCTTCTTTAAATATTTTTAAGCAAAAAGTGTATTCACACATACTCACATGTCAAATTGATGAAACGTTATTTTATGACGAAGATAATCATGACTTAATTCTAGAATGTATCGACAATGTAATCTTTAATGTTAATAATCAATGTTAATTCCATTTTTATAATGTCTTATTACCGTAATACTTATGAAAAATTATGTACTCTGTATTTTCTATAAACTAAATTCAATAATATGCTTGTAATGGTCAATGGTGTAATTTGCCACTCAAAGTGGGAACCAATCTGACGTTAAATAAAGTTATTATTATTATTATTATTAGACTTAAAAACAGATTTGATGTCAAACGTAAATTTAATCAGCTTTAGACTTAAAATGACATTTAGCTTAACTGGTACATGTCACTGGTACTCATACAGGTTCAAAAATGGCTTTTGCCACTACCATTACTATCCAATATTCTACTCAACATAATATACATCTCAACTTATTTGGCATAATGAAAATGAAGCCAGGATGTCATCAGCAAAACCTTAGAGCTAAAATGCATATTCCTATTGAAAACCAAAGGAATGATGAATAGTCCTTTTTAAAATTCAAACTGCTTCATTTTAGTGAGCTGTATTGCCTAATTGCATCTATTGCTCTTCTAATATATTTTGCAAAATATTTGGAAAAATACATACTTAGTATACATAATATGTGCAGCAACAACCGTTTGTTAAACATCTGTTACTTTGTTACAGATTTTTTCCAAATTCATTCAATCGGATTTAAAAGGGAAAATTTTGAAAAAATGTCGATCTATGATTGCTTATTTAATGGCAGCCAATAAATTAATGATAATGTTTTGAAAGGGTAATGGATTTGTTAGTTTTTATGAACATTTTTGTTCCATTTGAACGCCGAAAAATGCTGCAGTTGTATGTATGTAATTTGGGAAGGAATCCCCTCTATTGTGCTCTAGAGAGGACCCCAACCGCGTATCCAACATTCTGGATTTTGCAGACTCTCCCAGTAATTTTTACACAGTGCTGTTTTTACGAGAAATATTATGGAGTTGTAAAGTTTGTAAATTTACTAAGCTACAATCTCAAAGTAGCACAATCCCCAATGAAAGAGCGAAGACCCATTTACTTTTACAGAATAAATCCCACAATACAGAAAACAGCACATACTTATTGTACCCAGCGAGGATCGAACCCGAGCGTGGTTGCCGCAGAGAGCATGTTTAGCCTTCTGTGCCACCGCGGCGCTGGAATGCTGCAGTTACACCTGCTGGGGTGTCCGAGTCAATCAGATAAAAGTGATTTCTTGTTAGATAATTGCTTTACCTACAGAAAATTTACTGAAGTGCAGAATTATGCTGCTGCATAGCTCATACGAAGGCCCAAAGTTTCGTTTTCAGAAAAATAGAGGTATGTCGGATTTAGGAATCCCATGGTTAGAAAATCGTGAAAGCTACCTATATGTCAAATATTCTTTGGACAATTTTTTCCTAAAACATTTATTCATATTTCTTTCTAATGATTGAAGCCTCTCTCGATAGTACATCTGATTTCACATATCATAGTCATAGATTCGGTTGCTGCAGATTCAGTGCCCGGGTCGCTTAGAATGGCATCAGTATTACAAAGGTCGGTGGTCGCCATGCACGACTCTACGGGTCCAAATGGCAAGCTAGATTAGGTCAGTTCCTTGATCCAAATCCTCTTTTTTGAGACTAACAGATACCCCAATACAGGCTCCGCCACCATCCTCGAACACAACAAATTTACACATAGCTTCATGGACTGTCTGGAAATCTGCGTAGATACAGTTGTAATAACCTCTTTCTATAGTCGGCTCACAGGCAAGCTTATCAGTCCTTATCCCAATTATACAATGCAAATTTTACGGTTATAACCCAAAAGTTCAAATGCAAATTATACAATGCAAATTTTACGGTTATAGCCCAAAAGTGTAAGTGCAATTTATACAATGTGATTTACCTGACTTTACCACTCTATCCATCAAAATAATATGGACCAGAAGTAGTATTTTCACAAAAGTAGCGTCTAAAAAGTACAAATTTTTATATATTATGTATACTTGCTTCCACAAAAACCGTATTCCCCTTCCAAGTTAATAATATCATTTTTGCAGATTTGCAACCATTCATGTACTTCTTGTAATAGGCGCAGCTCTTGAGGAGGTGACAAGGGAAGAGTGAATTCAAGGTATTTTTATTTCTTTGCAAAAAAAAACTTTCCAAATTTGGCAGTGAAGTTTGTTAAGAAAGTTGAAAGTTTGGCGACCATACCTTTACAGATATGAAGTATGCCGCCTCCCAAATAATGATAAATTGAGACAAGCTTGCCTTTTATTAATTTACGAAACCCGCTTTAAGTTGGGAATCCATAATTACTTTTTACTAGACTACACAGTGCAGAGTAGTGAATTACACTATGTACAAATTTAAACTTTTTAACTTTTGGCTTTGTAATTAAAATATTCATTTTTCAACAAAAAACAAAATCCAAATGAATGAAACATGTTGGAGTAAAGTTGTAAAGTAAAACAACAGCATAATCTTGCCTCCTAGCCTAGGACTTTAGCTCCCAGGTAACCTAGCTCCCATCAGTTTACCAAACAGTTCATAGCCCATGGCATACAAGTTACTATTGAAAACATAAACAATTCAAATAAAATGAAAACGTTAACTTTACGTCTCATAACTTTAGTTAAGGCTACCATATAATTTTGACCATCTTTGCACATTATATTTCCATTAGTTGGTTTGAGTGCCTTTATTATTGTATAATGATTTTCTTACAATAATCTAATTTATCGTAAGAGCTTTTAAAACATGGTTTTAACAACTCTGGCCTATACTTAAGCTGTTAGTTAAAATGAAAAATTAAGGCAACAAAACTTGTGTACGGTTTCAGATGTAAACTGAGAACAAAGTGATAATAGGTTAAATATTTTTTATATTGCTAATGTGACTGCTTAATCATCCTCTTGAGAATATGATCGATATAGTACTTGAATGTACTGTAGATAATCTACAGTGTAGATTATAGTGTCCAGAAACTGAATTACAGGTATTGCATAAAGGAGTATAAAATCAGACTAAGGGGGTATTAAGAAAAAGGGATAAAGCACACTTTTTTTAATATCAAAATTAATTCCAAACTGCTTAATAAAAAGCTGGTATCATATGCTTAAGGTTAGATCACTAGGTAAATGCACAGAAGAATTTCAACTCCTTGTCATTTTTCCAGCTTTCCTTTTCTGTGGACGTGATGAACTTCATTAATGTGATTGCATGTAGAATATAGAATTACGGTTGCAAAGTTGTACTTCGTCTTTTATTGTCAATTAGCGCTTCGATTTTGAAAACCTTTGAAACAAGAGGCAGAACGATTAATCAGGAAAACTTAGAGTCGTCTCAATGAAAGGGGAAATTTTAATTTCTTAAATTAGTTTGCAACATAATTTTGTGCGTCTTTATATTAATGAATGAATTTTAAATGAATTTAGGCAAATATAGTTTGAAATATAGTACCAATCACAACGAAATTAATCTATAATAATAGCCCTTATGATACTGGTTGTAAACAATTTTAAAAATCATGTGCTTTGCTTCAAAGATTGTCTAATTCCTTAGCATAAAACAATTAATTCCTTATATTCTATCTGTTTTGTAAATTAAACCCTTTCCTCAGCAATATATATCACCGGCACTTAAGTGTTGCTAATGTGCTCAAACACGATTTCGTTCCTTTTTAATGTTTAAACTTCTTGATGTCCGCCATCATTGGAAAGTTTTGCAGTCCACGAAGAGACGTTTGGTGGCAAGGTTTTTGATTGGTATCATCTTTTAAATCGTCCTTTGGTCTACTCAATTCCTAAGAAGGAGCCACCTCCAGAAAGATTGTTTCAGTTTGAGGAAATGTAAAAAGTAGGATATCCTCTACAAAGACAATGGGCAGTGGACGATCTACCCCTTCTTCTTGGTTAAACTCCTGAACTAATTAACTTATGATGTTAGTTTTCTGACTTGTTCAGTACTAAAATAAAACTTTAGTAAAGTAAAATTACGCCCAGTGACAAATAATTGACGCCAGTTTTGGTAAACATTAATTCCCCGCCGTTCAATTGGTCTACATACCAAATTTGAGCTCAATGCGAGAAAAACTGAAAAACTTCCCCTGGAGGATGAATCCTACCCCCGGGGGTAATTGGTTGATTTGGCTGAATTCTCCACTTTTCAATTGGTCTTCATACCAAATATCAGCTCCATCCGACCAAATATGAAAAAAGTGGTACTGCTACTATATCAGCTGTTCTAGACGAACGGACGGGACTGCACGGGACAGGACACTCTATACGCTGGGCGTAAATAAGCAGTTAATCAAATTAACCATTCATGGTGCGGGGTACCAATACCACTTGTCTGTTCTGCTATTTAATTCCCTGTAGATTGGATTTTAAAAAAACTGGCGTTGAGTTGACGCATAAAATCCAACTAAACAGTTACAAAACAAGACGGAATTTGTATTCCAGCATTTTACATTTTAGTACTACATACAGAAGGTCAGGTCTGCAGGTAAGTGCACCAAGGTATTTAACAATGTATAGTAACCCGCGTCTTAAGTTAAGCTTATATTTTTCAAGTCGAACTTCACGTTAACAATTTAACAATTTTTTGTTGTCTCCATTTTCAGAAAAATGCTCAGTATCTAGATTGATGAAAACCAACTGTTATTGCAGTAGCTGTCTATATAAATCAACAGTTGGGTACTTTACTCTCCAATCCTATGCATATCCAATTCTCGAAGGATAGAAGGAAAGTAATGATAGGAGAATCCATTCCTAAAAACCTTCTTAAAAAATTATTGGTGAATGCATTGCAGAAATTTTATTTTTAGTAGCGTGTAGAGAAAATTAGTTTATTTTTCAAATTGGTATTACATTACGCTGTGATTTTTTCTTGATACTACTAAACAACCAATTATTATCTGCGATGTCATTCATCTGGCTTTCGGGCCAAGTTATGTTATAAGTCAAATGGTTTCAGTCTTAATTTGGATGCATGGGGTGTGGTTGAAGTGAATGTATGGTAGCTTTGGAACTGGGCTTCATTGAGGGTTTTTGGTAACATCTTGGGTGTTGTGTAAGTTTATCAGCCTAGAAAGCAGTGTACCACTTTTGAAAGCACTTTGGATGTATATCTGCAGAAGCATTAGCGACAGAAGCAAACTGGTCTTGGATAATGTTGCTGTAGCGGCTTCATTGTTGAATTTTAGAATATCTGCAACAATCAACGAGGCAAAATGGAACATTTTAAAAAACGGGAGGATCGCTAAGTTGAAGGAAAAAACATTGAAATTCACCACCGTGCAGAGATTCAGGGTTACTGGGAAAATTTATCCAATGCTATTTAAATGCAAATTTAATTTTGGACTTAAAAAGTTGAATACAAGATTTGGTTTGCTTTGAGAAGAAATTAACAAACCCTTCCAGTTTACATCGCAAGTTTAAACCACAAACCCCCAACTTTGCTTAAAATTATACAAAAGTGGGCTAAAAGCTAAATTACTATTTACTTCGATACAATGTTAGAAACTTCTGTTCCTTTTGTTTTGAATTGTGTTTGATTTTGCATTAACTTTACACCACTTTTTGTAAAACCAAATATACAGGGAATTTATTAACTAAATATCGATTGCTCAATTACAGATTAGATACCGTTGAATTTAACCTTATTGTGTGGGTTTTGAGTAATTTAAGATTTATCCAGAAAAACGATTTCTCTCGGTGTGGACATGACTCTACTTCAGTTTCCTGAAGATTATCTCACTTCACTATTTCGGGAAATTCACAACAAATCACTTCTCTCCTCTGCGTTCTCTAACTCAAAATGCTTGGCCCACTTTAGTCACCTCCTGTTTTACCTCATCACTACACAAAGGCTCCCTTCTAGAGGAGATCCCAGAGGCTCCCTGAAAGAAACCTCTATTTTGGTTTTCTAACCTTTCTTAATCCTCCTTAAAGTGAGCACCAAGCGATTTCAAACCTCCGATGAGAGGAACCAATTTGTGGGGTTTAGACACAATATTCGACTGCGTAGGGCCCCCAACTTTGCCCCAGAAAAATTCCAGAAGGTTCGGATCACAGGATACCCCAAAAACCAAAAAAACTAAAAATCCTCCAAAATCCCCAAAGTTTTTTATGCTGCCTTTTGCTCTCCTTCTCTGCTTTGCTCCTTTTTCCCACTGCTTCCACTTAACCAAAAATGCCTTTTATGCTGCCAAATTGTGAAATCAATGCAGGAAGGACTTCAGAAATGTTAAGATTTACGAAAAACACAGAGAGAAATTTATACAACTTTTTTAGCAAATTTACAGAGATCCGTAGCCCATGAAAGCTACAGAGAGAGTACTAACTTTTTAGTCAGTTTACAATAGGTAAAGGACGAAAACGTCCTAAAAATGATAAGTAAATTTAAGAGTTGATGAGGTGGGCTCCAGGAGTCTTCTTCACATTTTTCTTATGGCAAATGCCCAACAGCAGACAAATTGTGTGACCTTGACTGCTGAGAGGACAGGAACCCTAAACTCTAAGCCATTCGGCTTCACAAAAATAAGCTCGTACGAGCAAAAATGAAAGGAAAAAAGTTTAACAAACTTGCTGGCTCGTAGAGCCCAAAAATATTTAAAATAAATTTGATAACGACAATTAGGCAGATGGGCGGAATCCTGACATACTCCCACCTTAATTAATCAGGATTGGGATTAATTAAACAAAAACAAAGGATTTCCGCTTTCTCCGGAAGTTGTCACCTGAAAAGGTAAAAAGAAAAAAGAAGGGCCGGACGTAAGCGTTTATAGCCTAGCCGGTTGTAAGAGACCCAGGACGTGAGCGTCTATAGCCCAGCCTGTCTTTTAGGAGGAAGAGGTAGGATAAGGTAAGGTGACAACCACCAAAAACATTTTACAACATTTTCATTTCATGATGTTTTATATTTTTTAATTTAAATGAACTTTTCTTTTATTTTAGGTGCTGGATCTCTTCCTGGACTTCTACAGGCAGCTTGTCTGCTATTTCAGCTACCTCCAATGGATAAAGGCGTTGTAGGGGGCGAGTGATGATTCCTTTGCTCGTTTTCACACGAGCTACACGTCCTTCTCCGTCAAGTCCAGGCATGATTTCCATGATTACCCCCATTGGCCATTCTAGTCTCTTGTGGTTTTCCCACTCAACCAAGACCACGGATCCGGGGGTGAGGGTGGTGATACGTTTTGCCTCGGGTTGTCCAATTAGGTGACCAAGGTATTCTTTGCGGAAGCGGCTGCGTAGCTCATCCTTCAGGTGCTTAATCTTTCGAAATGCCCCACGGTGTGAAGCACCAGTAACCACACCAAGTTCGGGAATAACGGCAATAGGGAGGTCACGGAGGAAACAGGCAGGTGTCAGTGGTCGAAGGTCGTGGGGGTCTTCAGATAAGTAGGTGAGAGGGCGATCATTCATGATCCCCTCGATTTCCGCCAGAAGTACTTCAAGTTGCGGAGTTGACAGGCGACGAGAACCAATGGAGCGGCGCATGATGGTTTTCATCATGCCGATGAGACGCTCCCACCAACCCCCCCACCAGGCAGCACTTGGGGGATTGAATCGCCACCGGATCCGCTGCACTGTGGCATACTCCTCCACCCTTTTCCAGTCGACTTTTCGGAGCAGCTTGCTTGCCCCAACAAAATTAGTCCCATTGTCGGAAAAGACAGCTGACGGTCGACCTCTTCTCGCCACAAACTTCTGTAAGACCATAAGGAAGGACTCGGTGGACAGGCTGGACAGGAGCTCAAGGTGTACGGCACGATAGACAGCGCAGGTGAAGAGCGCTATCCATATCTTCTTGCCTTTCTCCACGAAAAGCGGTCCAGTGACGTCAACACCCGTAACGGAGAAAGCTTTTGTGGTGTTGACACGTTCTGGTGGCAAGGCAGCTCGGGAAACTTCACATTTTGTAGCAAGGTGGCGGCGACAAGTTGGGCAGCGATGGATGACGTTGCGGATAGTACGACGGTTATCCGTTATCCAGTATTTTTCCCGGAGGGAAGCTTGGCAATACTGGACTCCAGCGTGGTTGTTCTGTTCATGCTCATGTTGGATGAGCAATTTCACTAGGGGATTGTTTCCCGGCAAAAGAGCTGGCTTTGTAAAAGCCTCATCTTCTTCTCCATGGAGCAGCAGAGTCTTCAGTCGGAGGATTCCCCCTTCGTCTAGGAAAGCAGGCAGCTTTTTGTAATTTTCGGAGGTGACTGAAGACTGGATGAAACGGATCAGGGTGACTTCGGCTCGGTCAACTTCTGCAGCGGTAACTGGTCCAGCAGAAATCTGCTTCTTCATCATCCTGTCGGTAGCTCTGGTCATGTAGGCGATGACCCGCAGCAGTTTTGGATAGCGGCCACAGCGGAGGAACTCCAGTTCCAGAGACTGGAAAGCTGACTTTTGTAGATTGACAGCTGACACGACAATTTTCTTCTTTTCTTTGTTCACCTCTTCTTCATTAGGGCTGGGGGTGATGCGATTCCAATCCTCCTCGGGTTGATACATCCAGAGGGCTCCTTTCCACCACTTTTCAGCAGCCAATTTTTTAATGGAGCAGCCTCTGGATGGCAAGTCAGCAGGATTAAGGGCACCAGGAATGTGCCCCCACGCTTCTGTTTTGGACAACTCCCTAATTTGCCTCACTCTGTTATTGACAAAGGTGGCCCACACCTCGTCCTTCTGGATCCAAGTGAGGGCGGTGGTGGAGTCTGTCCAAAATTGGACTGGAATGTCAAGCTTAAGGTCCTGCTTGACGGTTGAAACTAAACGAGCACCGATGAGGCAGGATAACAGCTCCAGTCGCGGAATTGTTACCCCTTTCTTGGGGCTAACACGAGTTTTGCAGTGGAGCAGGTTGATGTGCACGTTGTCAGCTGACTGGACTCGGAGGAACACACAGGTTGCAAAACAATCTTTACTGGCGTCAACGCAGCAAAGCAGCATCCTTCTGGAGTTGGCTTTATTGGCATGGATATGCCGTGGAATGGAAACTTCCTGGAGGTCGGGGAGCTGAAGTTTCCACTTTGCAAATTCCCCCTTGGCATCTTCAGGAAGCGGCTCGTCCCATCCCAGTTTGCTGGAACAGCAAACTCTTTTTAAGAGAATTTTGGCAATTGTGATGAATGGGGCTGCAAATCCAAGGGGGTCAAACAGCATGTTGATCATGCTGTAAAGGTTTCTTTTTGTTGCTGGTGTTTCCAAATGAGCCAGCAGGTTTTTCAGGTCAAAGCGGAGGCGGTCATCCTTCAAATCCCACAGCAGCCCCAAAACAGAGATTGTTTTTTCTTCAGAGCTCGGTCCGAACTCCCACCCACGGAGGTTAAATAGGCCAGCTGACAGGATTTCTCTGGCTTCTTGCTGGAACTGGAGGGCTTCTTCCATTGAAGGTAGACTGGCAGCGGTATTGTCAACATAGAGGGTTGACAGCAGCTTTTCTTTTGTTGCGGGGTAGTGGGGATACTTTTTGATGTGGTGCTGTAAGGTTGCACCCAACAGGAAAGGACTGGCTGACACACCGAATACCACACGGGTGTGTCGGTATTCTTTTATTTTTGTGCAGGATGGCAGGTCTTTCCACCATAGGAAACGCAGCTTGTCCCGGTGCCTCTCCTCAACCGACATATTTTGAAAAGCCTTCTCTATGTCGGCTACTGCTCCCACATTGTCCACTCGGAAGCGGGTGAGGATGGAGGGGATGAGTTCTAGAAGGTTTGGGCCTTTTTCTAGGACATCATTAAGGGATGGCCCAAACCTGGATTTAACGGACGCGTCGAAGACGGGTCGAATTGGAGTGGTGGAACCCTCCTTGATGACAGCACGGTGGGGGAGATAGAAGGGGGTTGTTGTGGCAGCGGCTGGCGGCTCCTCAATCATTTTCAACTCCTCCCACGTTTTGAAAACTTGCCCGTAAGCCTCCAGAATGCCCTGTTGCTTAAGTCGTCTGGTGGTGGCTTGGAGGCGGCTGATGGCAATATTTTTATTGTTGGGGAGTTCCGGGTGGCCCTCAATGAAGGGTAGACACACGGTGTAGCGGCCACTCGGCTCCCGTTTCACTGTTTTTTGGAAGTGGTCCAAAGCGGATTGCTCAACTTCCTGTCTTGTTTTGGTTTCGGCTGGGTCCATAATGCCGATCGTCTCCAAGGCCCAAAGCTTGTTGAGGTCCTTTTCGGTTATTGTGGCCTGGAGGGTCATCATGGCTATTCTGCCGACAGCTTTTGGTGGGGACTCCAGTCGCCCAGACACAATCCACCCCAACTTCGTGTGGATTGCTACTGGCCCATCTTTCAGGGGAATTGACTCACCCCCCAACTTCAGAAACTCACAATAGTCGGCCCCAATGAGCACCTCAATCTCCTCCGAATCTGCCACATGGTCTGTCAATGTGATGCCCCTTTGCTTGCACTCCTCTTGGTAGGAGCCAGGGGGATGACGAGCAATTGGACCAGAAATTCGGGGAACAGCTGACACCTCCATCTCTATCTTCTTTCCCTCATGGATGCCGGAGGCAACCAGTTTGTAAATATTGTGTTTTTGGGGCTTTGTAGTACTACCCCCAAAAACTTGATGACGGACACTCTCATGCCCCAGTGGTTTTAACCCCAGCAACTTTGGAAGCTTCTCCGTAAAGTGGGTTACGGAGGACAAGGAGTCGTATGCTGCTCGAGCTTTTCTTTCTCCTGCTGGTCCATGAACAACCACTGTGAGTGTTTGCAAAAGGACATCTGGTCTGCTGATCAGGTTGGGCATAGAGGGGGGAGCCGGATTTTGGGTTGATGGTGCCGGGGAAGATGAGGAAGACGATGATTGCTGTTGAGGTTGTTCATCCTTCTTGGTTGGATTAGAATCCTTGCTGTTGAGGGTGTGACACATCAAGACATGGTGGTTTTTGCCACAGGCGATGCAAATCATCTTGGCCTTGCACTGTTTGCTTGCATGGCCACCACGGAAGCAGTTGAAGCAGGCGTTGTGTTCCCTAATGGCCTGTTTCCTCTTCTCCAGGCTCATCTTTATGGCAGCACGACAATCGGTGGCGGTGTGTCCGGGATTGGGACAAAAAACACAGTTTCCCTTTTCCCTCTGCCCCGATGTATTTATAAAACCTGCTGCTGTTTTGGGAGCACTGGGGTTATTTTTACTTTTATTTTTATTTGAGGGGCTTACTATTTTTTCTGCATCTGCTGCTGCTGTTGAGCTTTGGCCAAAGGCGTTTTGAGCCAGCTTTGTTTCCATTTGCCGATGTACCTCTTGCTGTAGGTACACCATCAGCTGCTCCAGCTCCTCTCTGCAGTCAGGCGTCTTTTTATACCCCTCCAGAACTGTTGTGGGGATGCTACCCTCCACCACCGCGTATAGTAGGTCACCATAAGTTTCCAGGGTGATTCCCAGCTGCTGTAGATTTCGGATTTGGGAATCCAGGCTGGTGACCAAATCCGTAAAGTCGGTGAAGGTGTCCCCTTTGCAGTTATCCACCACTAACTTCACCATGTCCCTCATGTATACTTTGATGAGGAGTTTTTTCCTCCCAAAACGTTCGGTGAGGCGGTCCACGGCTGCTTGGTAGTTGGCCCCGGATGCTGGAAAACTGCTCACTATTTTGTGGGCCGATGAATCCTTCTCCATACATTGGAGAAGGTAATGAAACTTTTCGTTTGGGGTGAAGCGAGAATCCTTGTGGATCTCCTCGAACGCCCCCCAAAATGCTAACCACTCCCTGACGTTTCCCCCGAATTTTGGTAGCTCCCTCTTTGGAAGCGTCGACTTGCGGTGGGGGTCTGCTGCTGGAGTTGGAGTGGCTGTTGCGTCGGTGACGCCTATCGATTTTTGTTTGCAATGGCGTTCTATGAACGCCATACACCGGAGGAGCTCCCCACGACGCCCAATCTGGATTGTGGCTTCATAATCAAGTTTTGCAGCTCTGAGCTGCGTCACGTAATGCTCGATGAGCTTGAGGACTGTCTGGTGTTGGTCACGGAGGAAGCAGAGTTCCACCTCGGCTGCATCCACATCGACGGTGTCTCCGTTGACCATGATGTCCAGGGCGGTGATGCTCTGCTCGTACAGAGCCAGATTGTCCTCCAGATTTTTGTGGGCCGTTAGGCAGGCCCCTGTTAGCTTAGAGGAAGGTGCCATAGTGATGGGGATGACGAGTAGGCACTTCCACAACTTTTTTCACTTTCGGGGCGATGTGAGAAAATTAAGTTTTTTTTTAAATTTTAATTAAAATGGGCGTATCCTGGCAGGTTCGCCATAGATGTGGGGTTTAGACACAATATTCGACTGCGTAGGGCCCCCAACTTTGCCCCAGAAAAATTCCAGAAGGTTCGGATCACAGGATACCCCAAAAACCAAAAAAACTAAAAATCCTCCAAAATCCCCAAAGTTTTTTATGCTGCCTTTTGCTCTCCTTCTCTGCTTTGCTCCTTTTTCCCACTGCTTCCACTTAACCAAATGCCTTTTATGCTGCCAAATTGTGAAATCAATGCAGGAAGGACTTCAGAAATGTTAAGATTTACGAAAAACACAGAGAGAAATTTATACAACTTTTTTAGCAAATTTACAGAGATCCGTAGCCCATGAAAGCTACAGAGAGAGTACTAACTTTTTAGTCAGTTTACAATAGGTAAAGGACGAAAACGTCCTAAAAATGATAAGTAAATTTAAGAGTTGATGAGGTGGGCTCCAGGAGTCTTCTTCACATTTTTCTTATGGCAAATGCCCAACAGCAGACAAATTGTGTGACCTTGACTGCTGAGAGGACAGGAACCCTAAACTCTAAGCCATTCGGCTTCACAAAAATAAGCTCGTACGAGCAGAAAGGAAAGGAAAAAAGTTTAACAAACTTGCTGGCTCGTAGAGCCCAAAAATATTTAAAATAAATTTGATAACGACAATTAGGCAGATGGGCGGAATCCTGACACAATTGGAACCTACATTCTGTTCCGAATGTGTAAGGTCCAAGACCAAACTAGGAGGAAAGTTACATTAAACTTTACATAAAAATGAGAGTAGCCTAAGAGTTGTGTGGGGTTGGGGTTACAAGTAGATCTTCTTCTAAAGCAACCAAGAGTCCATATAACCTTCAACTCTTCGAAGAGGGACCAAGTGCAATTTACCCAATTCCATGGTGGTCATAGGTACGGATGTTAGTAAATTGGATTGGGTTTTGTTTAGGTATTTAGGTCAGAGTCACTGCCTTGTTTACTTAAAAACTCTTATCAGACAGGCTCATTCATTTGGATTTCAGTATTTTGTCGAAAAAATAATTATTTAACTGCATACTAAGCAAGTTAGAAGGCTTCAAGACCGAGCACGACGAACATTACGATTCGTAATTTACGAACCTTTAAATCGTGCAACACTGATGGAACAAAATTCGGAGTAACAAAAGTGGAAATGTGATTTATCAAATATATAATATTTTTTAAGCAGAGAAGTTATTTTTCATGCTCAGAAAAAAAGCGGATGACTAATTGCGTGATTTGACTAACTAATTGTTATTGAATGTGGACAAATCAGAGAGCTATCATCATGAGTTAAATATATGAGGAATTAAACCAAGAAGAAGGTCTAGATTGTCCGTTGTTCCTCTGGAGATTCTATTTGTTGCATTTTGACAAAATGAATCAATGTATCTGGTGGTGAATCCCTTTTAAAATGGAGGACACCAACGGGCTCTTGATTCTCTTAGCTCAACAAAAAATAACTCTTATGTACCATCTATTTCTTTTCCTGCTTCCATTTCATCAGCTTCACAAAAAATCCTATAGAATCCACAATTCCACAAAACCTTTGGGCCAAAACCGTGTTAAAAGATTATAAAGATGCGTTACAAATAATTAAAATTTGTACTCCCGATTCAATCTTTAATCTGTTTACCTTGTTTTATGATTGATTTTAATCATATACAAATATGTTTGAATTTTTTCTGTCATTCTGCATGATTTGCCTAGTCTAGTTTGTTTAGAGATATGTTAAATTTGTAAGATTCGAAAACTATCTACTGATTAATAGAAAACGAGAACAATAATTTGGAACCCAAATTTCGGATTCTGAGTATTGCGAAAGTTTGACGACGATTCTTGTTCCAGGACGACGCAGATGGGCTTTTCCATTATAGATTTCTGGCATATCTGTAACATATTAATTACGCTACGCTGACTTAATTAAAGTGGTATCTAAGGAGGAAGGCTTTGACTATTGTTGTGATTAAATGGAGGTTTTTCCAATTTTGGCCCGGAAACTGGACTGAATTTCATCCTTAATCTACTGAAGCAACAAGACATATTTTTGCTAGTAGCGAAAAATTTATTTATCATAATTATGCAAAAAGATGATGTAAAGTTGATTTACATGATGGGTAACGCGTTTGTTTTAAAGGCGTAATTTTGATTTAAAAAGACCGTTTGGTCACAAACGTGTGCTTCTTTCAAATTTCAAAGAAGTTCTTTGCCTTAACCATCCTAAAATGTCTCAGAGCACCCCACTTCCATAATTTATCTCTTCTAATTACTACTTATGTCATCCAGGATTTTCCCCAATCCTATCCAGCACCCACAACCCAATGCCTTTTCCAAATGGACCCTGAAATTAACTAAAAACAAGATAACCATGCATCCACAATCCACAAGCACAACATGTACTAACAATACCACACACCTTCCCCTCCATCCTCAAGCGTAATTTATTGATGTAACTGATCAGTAATCAATTCAAAAGACAAAAGATGGCTTTGGATTCAAATGTACAACAACCTAAGCTAAAGGTGTACCAATCAGAATTAATTAATGTACCTAAATGATTAGGCTTGAGTTAGTGAGCAACTAGAGCAATAATCCGTTTCGTGTTGTTTATAGGAATTTTGTTTTGATATATTTAATTTGCTTAGTGTGTACAAATAAACTTTTCAAAAAGTGAATCCAAATGGAGAAAATTTATTGGGATAACCTCAATAGTAGTATAGTACGAATTAGAAGGTGTAGTTTACCCTGATCTGCTGGTCCAGGAATACCCCAATCTACCTGTATTCATAAAAATGGCATCTAAGTTTTACATGCATATATTATTTTTCATTACATTTTATTTATAAATCAAATTAATCCTTTCAAACTTTCAATGTAATAATATCAAACTTTTCAAACTACAAGTTAATTTTGTCTTTTATTTACAATTATCACAAAATCTATCTTTCTAAACACCAAACTACTTCATTATTACTAAAATTATATTGGGCTACTACGAGTGCGGTTTAAGTAACAATAACATTTACTCCAACGTTTCGATTTGTTTACACAAATCCTCTTCAGGGATTTAAGAATGATGGACAACAGTTAGATTTGCATTTACATCTACGAGTACAATTAATATTTGAAACGATAAATAATGGTAAGTAAAGAAGTCCAGAAGCATCTGTCAAATTCATATATACTGATGAGTTACCCACACACATGGCTAACCACAATTGGTCTGAACCTTCTGACAATGCAAGTTGAACGAAAATGCAAGTTGGATTAGGATTAGTGATTAAGTTTACTTACAATACTTGGGCAATATAATATAGGGACAAGCGAACACAATTTATTAAAAATGTGTCACAGTTAAGTATTTTAACAGCATTCTACAGCTAATTATTTTAATGCTATATGGCGAGTGGCTATATTGAGTAACAATTTGGGTTGGTTGACACCCCAAAATTTTTTTCTTCTGATTTCGATTGTTTGGCTATTATTAAGTAGTACTAAGCCTACTAAAGTGGTCAATTGAGTTTTGGACCCCAGAGCCTCTCTACTTAGAAATGGCGGCCAGTTGAATATTGAAAAATAGGGTTCAAGAACTTCATTTTTCTTTCAAATCGGATCAGTTCTGAAGCTGAAATTTTCTACACTAATTGCAAAAAGCAGTACCTAGATGGACATCACACTGACCAGTCTGTAAACTATTAGTGTGATTTTATACAAAAAATCCAAAAATTGCAAAATTTTAGTTGAAGAAAAAATTTATTAATTTTTGCAATTTAAATTAAAATGAAATTCTAATCGCTCAAAATTGTAGCAAATTTACTGACAAACGTTAGGAGTTGCCCATACATAGACTGTGTTACCGTTTGGAGAAACCTCATGAGGGTACGCGGTGCCGCAAGTTAGAAGTCACAGTTACCACAAAAAGTTCGCATTCTAGGTTTTTGTCGTTTCATATAGTTTTGTCGGTGTATTTACAACAATTTTGAGCGATTAGACTTTTTTAAAAATTTAAATTGCAAAAATTAATAAATTTTTTCTTCAACTAAAATTTTGCAATTTTTGGATTTTTTGTATAAAATCACACTAATAGTTTACAGACTGGTCAGTGTGATGTCCATCTAGGTACTGCTTTTTGCAATTAGTGTAGAAAGTTTCAGCTTCAGAACTGATCCGAGTTGAAAGAAAAATGAAGTTCTTGAACCCTATTTTTCAATATTCAACTGGCCGCCATTTCTAAGTAGAAAGGCTCTGCAGTCCAAAACTCAATTGACCACTTTAGTAGGCTTAGTACTACTTAATAATAGCCAAACAATCGAAATCAGAAGAAAAAAATTTTGGGGTGTCAACCAACCCAAATTGTTACTCATTCATTAAAAACTAATCGTAAGAGGAACGCAGGTACATGGAGGTATAACCACTGTGATTAAGTAGTGATTAAAGATTACTCGTTGCGGGATTAGTGATTGTGATTAAATACAAAAAAGTTAAGTGGGATTGGTGATTAAGTGATTAACCTAATCACCAATCCCGGACTAAGAATTGGTGATTCTAATCCGTGATTAGACAAGCCTGCTAATTATAATAAACTAGATCATTCCGTATAATTTAGTTCATGCTTTACTTTGTAGGAAGTTCGATGCCGTTACATGTCCCGACACGTCGCATATGACCTATTGAGGAATAGATACATATGAGGATTCCCTAGCGTGTGATAAGTTTTGATGAAATATACAGCCCTTTTCGGTAGAGAAATCAAAACAGCTTCCTTACTCGATTGGTATCAAGTGAAGATGAACTGGTTTTGACTTTATAAATCCAAAATTTAGAAATTTAGTGGTTTTGGGTTATTCTTCAGGTGTGAATACTTGTTGTAGGAAATGGCGTCAAATGAGCTATTCAATGAGCTCGCATGCAGTGCACCGGTTAACCTAGTAGCTTTTATCTTGTCCGCTTTTGTCACGGTTTTAGCTTGCATCTTCTAGGAGAGTCTTCCCCCGGCGTTGGGCTGGGTTTCCGGGTATTTTTGGGTGCATGATCAGAAAGAAATAGGACGTTTGGAATGGGCTAAGTTGGCATTTCCAGAGGAACAGAATGTTTGCAAAGTAATGGATTACGCTGTGCCAATTGAGAATGAAAAATTTAGCTACTATGGCGTCTAGTAGCTAGGGATTTTTCTAATACTGTCCAAAACAGGATTGCAGTTCATTTTTGTTATCCTGTTATTCACTCAGGCAACACTGTTGATATTTTGCCATAGGTAAAATAATAAATTCATATTGTTGCAGTTAAGCCAATAGGATTGTGCCATTTTTCATAAGTAGCGCAACTAACCGTTCAACAACCTAAGCAAGAAGAATTCAGAGTAGTAACGGAAATAGTTACGGAATGCCAAGGATGTACTAATTAGTGTAATTAAACTGGTTGCACCTTTAATTAGTGAGCAGCAACACCCATCAAATTTGTAATACTTTGAAGTATTTTGTTTCGGAAAGTTTTAATTGCTTAATAACTTCGTTAATAAAAACCGAATTCCTGATAAAATAGGGTCACATTGTATATAATTCATGAAAAATTTTGATATCCGTAATTAACCTACTGAAACTAGAATCCAGGAATCCACCAATTTGTGCAAAAAGAGCGTCTTACCAACACAAATTTTTGTTTGTACATTTTCCTAAGATATCCATAAATCTAATATGTCCAGTTTTTATACACACAAGATCCCTTTCCTAAACACTAAACTATTTAGTTTTACATAAACGATAAACGGATCGAAGAGTGGTAATTAGTTATTTTCCACCAATGAAACTCTTTGCTTAATGTTATAAATGGAGTGAGAGACAGGTCCCTGCCAGTAAAGTGGCTAATTTCTGAAACAGCAGCACCATTGTCGGAATGACACCGGAAATTGAGCCCGATAGGAATAGAAATTCTAATTTAGAGCTGCTTATTGGGGTATATTAAAGAAGAAGGTGTTCACGTTTGAACTTTTCAAAGAGGGTGAAGTAGGTTGACTTCTAGGAGGCGGTGTTGGAGCAAAATGACACGAAGGAGACTACTGAAACGGTTGACAGGGATCATGAGCTGTAGACAATGCAAGGGACCCAAGCTCATGGGATGACTTCCTTCGGAGATGAAACCCTATTTGTGGAGAAACTAAAATTGTTCAAAATTCTCAAGTTATCAAATGGTTTAATTTTTTTACTACACATTCCTTTTGCGTAGCGCTTCTTAAGTTGTTATATCGGAGAATTAATAGGTTCAGATCACAGAATAGTTTACTTCAAGAGATTAAAAATATTTAAACAAACAGTTTAACCTTCTAATTGCACAACTGAAATAATTATTTACGTTTGGATTCAAATGCCATGATTTTTAAGCAGATTTTTATTTTATTCGATTTCGATAGGGAAGACCACTGTTGAAACTTAAATGTTGGGCATCCACCTCCAAAACTCTGGATCAAAAATTGTGTTTTGTATCATTCCGATATACCAACATGCTCCCAAACCCGCACCCTCAAATGATCCCAACTCAATACCCTGGAAAATGGATTACTGCAATTGGGAATTGGATAATAAAAGATAATCGAAACGAAAGACAATTTCGGCTATGGTTCTGTGGGAATTGGGTGCCGATATTTGCCCTAAGACGACACGGATGGGCTTTTGTAGGCATAGATCCCGTTCTGGTCATAGAGTATGCTTGCTGATGCATTTTGCACTAATGATCATAGACTAATTAAGATAAGATAATGTGTCATTAAGTTTTCAATAATTATTCTCTTCCCATTTTTTATCTATTCGTGAAAATGCCTGTACTGTCATTAGTCTTTAGCCACAAGTTACGTATGCATGCAATATACACGTCAAGTGTGAACTTGAGAGTTCTTTGTAAACCAGAAAGTAGGTCACATTTCCAGACTACAATATTATGTATTTTCCTTCCTTACCAAATTAGCATCGCATCTGGTGTCATCGCATTGAGTGTCATTACTAATCTTTTAAAAATAATCAATGTCATTAGAATATGTACGTAGATAATATTATTAGGCATTGATGTAAGTTTTTTGTGGTTGCATTCTTGTTTTTCTGTAGTCTTTTTTGTATGATGCACGTTTCTAGGAAAACTGCACCACAGTTTAAACCTTCAGTTAAATGTTCTACATTTTCTTTATATTATGTATTGACGCACATTACTTACGTAGGTTAAATTAATTTGTTCCTATATAAGTTGAAACTATGTTATTTGTAAATCAGTCTTGAAGCAGTCTATATTCTATTCAAGTACTCACACCGACTGAGTATCGTTCTCAACTTTAGAGAAGTAACACCAGTCTAAATAAACTTACTACTACTACACTGTTATCGAGGAAAACGAGAGTTTAGCTGCCTTTTTATAAGCATAGGTATTCATATTCACTTGCTGATTTAGTTAGTTCAGATAAAATTCATTTATAAACTATCTAATTGGATGTTTGAGTGGAATAGAAATGGTCACTGGGCACCATCTGATACTACTGAAATCTAGTTAATAGTTTGTTAGTTAAAATTTACCGTTTCCTTTTCTATCTATTTCCACTTTCACAAAATAAGGAATACTAAAATAATACAACAGCCAATCCATAACTGAATACGTTTGCAGTGGATCAACTTGAATAGATTTAAGTTGGCCTTATCATCATTTGTTATAGTTGTGGATCGCCCAACCGAGAAAAATCATTTTTCAAAAATGAGAATTATGGAGAAAATTGACTTTGAAAATATACTAGGATTGTAGTTTGTAAGCCAATCATCCACCAAAAATTGCCCGGCCCACCTTTTCATCTCCTCCGGATTTTACTGAATTCCTACAACTCTTTCTCGCACATAAGCGATCCATGTTGTTATCACGGAGATTGAATACTCTTTTACAAATGACGATAAAAGGATAACTTACAATAGAGCTGTTAAAAAAGCAATAGAGGTGAATATTCCTCATAAGTTATTGACGTTGTTGGGTTTGCATGCCAACAATTACTGCTGCGGGAATTCGCACCATCACAGTTAATAAATAGATGCTCATTCCTCTTCCTCAGCATGATCAAATATATTAAAATGAAGTTGAAGTTAACACAGTAAAATTTAGCATAAATAACTCGGCTTCTTTTATCTTGACTACCGAGTCGCTAGTAGCGACTTATTTCACAACAAAATGTGTATGTAATCAAACTTTTAATGAGCTTGGCAGTTTGTTGTAAAATTATACAAAACTATTTGATAATATAAAAGAAGATTACGTAAGTAATAAAGGTTACTAAAACAACTTTGGGTTTTGATAAATATTAACTTTAAATCCCCGGTTTTTTCGAACTTGCACCGCTTTGATATTTCTGACAAAACAGCCGTAGCTGTAAAACCAACTAATCTACTAATCCTTGTGTTGAATACGTCAAGGGCTAAGTTAAGGTGTGTGATGATGGAGGATTTGGAAGGAGCTGGTAGAGAGAGCCGTGTTTATGTGGATAATCATGAAATGTATCTCCTTGGAGTAGATTCAGGACAGGAGATTAACTGTGGCTGTGACTACCTTCAGACATTTGCGTAACTTTGTAAATTTTCGGTATCTAGTATCTATTGAAACATGCTAGATAGGTATTGAGATTTTATTGAAAACGCCTTTCTGTTCCTGTAGCCCGCCATATAAAATGCATTTTACCACTGTGCAGTACCTTTTTTCACATTTTTCAAAATCCATTTGTTAAAAATTACGCGATAACACCTTCGAGATTAAGATTTTAAAAATATTTCAAAAGTCTTTAGTATTGGAATAATGTTTTGGTTTGCTTGTAAAAGTGGACCCTTCAGGTAAAAATTGCGTTTGAAATAGGCATTGTCCCCCATTTACCCCCAGTGTTAATGAATTTCTTGGAACCCCCATAACTTTGGCCCGGTTTGTCCGATTTGCACGAAGCTTTTTGCTGTACATCCGGCATCTAAAGTTCTATCACAGGATGTAAACGTCCATAAAAGCTCACGGTTATATGGAGAGTGGGAAACCCCATTTCTTTAACACAATCACGAATTGTTTAAGTTGCCCCAGAAAATATTTCGGAATGGATGTTTCCAGTATTGATTATAATTTTGCTGATCACTTTTTACTATCGTAGTTGGAAATGCTAGACCAGAATTGAAGAGGAATTACTTATGGCTGTATACACTGACTGCTCCAATCAATGCTTGAACTTATTTGTAAAGAACCTTTGTCAAGTTCTTTCTTATTTTATTGTGACTTTGTTCGGTTTATAAAAATGTGACTTATGCTGCCACCTTGGCTATTCTACTTGTAATCTGTAAAATTGTTTGACCTAAACTACTTAGAAATGTGTATTCATAAATTATGTGATGTATTTTTGTGCTTGTAATCTTTATACTTTATGGGAATGTGTGCACCTACCTACCAAATATTATATTTGAAATATAATGTTTGAATAGATCTGTATTTTAAAGCCAATATTATATATTACAAAATTGAATTTTGTAAGCCAATGTGATGTGATAATACATTCTGTGATAGAATCTCGTAGGCGTGTCTATAAAAGGTAAAGCATGGTTTTATAACTACCTACGTGGCAGTGAAGTGTAATATGGGGCTTCTGATGCCAAGAAAAATATCATAAAGGTAAAGTGTACCCATTCCTCCGAGCCCAGTCCGTATTTTACGCTCCTGTGTGACAGAGCTCTAGCATTTTTAAGAAGCTGTAAAACTCCGTATTTTGTAACATTTTAATTGACAAGCTGACCATAGAAAACGCTAATTTGGTTTCAGCAGTTTTAATAAAACACTAAATCTTTTTCTTTTGACTTCCGTAGTCCTTTGTGTTTTAATCCTGCATTATTTTTTATTGTATTGCCATCCTTATCGTTCATCGCACAAAAAAAAGCCGCACAACCACCACCATCATCATCATCATTTTTACCAACTTGACTCATCAGTTAGTTTTAACCTTTGACATGTATTGAGTGACTAGCGTAACTAGTCTGGTCCTTCCTGTCGTAGTATAATTGTGATTATACATTATTATTAGTAACTGCCACCGCCTGTAAACCCCAGCACATTCGAAATATGATCGGACAACTCAAGGAAGTCACATCCTTTTTCTCAACTTGAGAATCTCAAGATCTGCACTTCGTAGCCACGTTATTAAAGAAAACATAGCGACGATTTTGACAAGACTGCAAGTAAAGGATTACTCGGATTTTATGAAACTCATTGGGTTGAGCGGCATGACGCATTACTAAGATTTGCGTGTCTGTTTAAAGTGGTAGTCGAAGCACTAGAACAATTAGAGAATGAAAGTCGAGACAGGGAAACCAGAACTAAAGCTGCATTGCTACTCAGTCAGTCAAGTCATTATGTACCGTGGAAACTATAATATCACTTAATTTGTGCTGAAAAATAGTTTGTCATTTAGAAATGCCGTTCTGAGCTTCTAAAAAATTCGAAAGCAGACCTGCAAATATGATACAATCAAGTATATGCGGTTATCAATCTTATCCAGCAAATTCAACATAATGAGATCAGTTAATTCAAACAGATTTTTACTCAAGCGGTTGACTGGTGCAACAAACTTGACGTAGGAGTTAAAGTTCCTCGTTTGTGTTAACGGCAAGCATATCGTAAATCATTTCCTGGTATGAACTGACAAGGGATATTTTAACAAATTTTCGAAGAACAATATTTGTCTCGTTTATTGATGAATTTCTGAAGGCCATTAGTATAAGATTTTCCAGTCCAACTTGTGCATGCGCCTAAAACTGCTGCCAAGTAAATTGCGCTCCTGTGAAATGTCGCACTAACAAGTAATTTTCAATTTCTTCCGACCTGACATGTTCGGATTTTTCAATAAATTGATTGTGGAATTTGAGCTACGGGTAGAGAAATGGTAAGGAGCACAAATTTCAAATTTACTTAGGAATGGTTTAGCTGCTTTAACTGACTGTGAAATGTTAGTAAATCTTAACTTACACCGAGTAAAAATTTTGTGCACTTTGCCGATTTCCGTGGCAACCGAACGGACACTTTCTTGCTTGCGACGGCTAATAATTTATTTCAGAACCACGATGGATAAGACCGAATATTTGCGATGTCTTTATTAAATATTAATCGCCACAAACAACTGGATACAGACCTTGTTATTAAAGAATTTATGATAAAAATTCGCCGTTTTAAGTTGTAAGAAACCACTATATTAATTTATTTTAAATGGGTTTGATGTATGAATTAGAAAAATAAATTTTAATTCTGACTACAGGATATGTGCTGCAAATGCAATAATTTCTGTAATTTCTTACAATTGTATTAAGACTGCACCTACCAAACTCTGAGTCTAGATACGCCAGTGCCTCACATTGGTTTATTTCTAATAAAGCTATAATTGTTGTTGTTGTTCAAGTTATAATTTGCTTGCTTGGTTGCTGGCAATAATTTAGTTGCTCCAATAAAGTGGCGCTTTGACAAATCTAACTTTCAATTCTTAAAACATTTCTTTGTCTGCGCGGGACATTTACTGAAATCTAGATTGGAATATGAATTTGTTGAGACCTCGGCGCCGATACCTGCCCTCTGACAACACAGATGGTTTTTTCCACTATAGATTAATGTGGCGACGTTGATGAATTCTGAAGTAACATCTAATGACTAATAGCAAGTAGCGAATATGCGTTGTATCAATGTCGAAACAAAAAGCCGATTGCCGTAAATAAAAGATGGTGTTGATTCTGTACTTGCCTGGCAAAAATCCCAGTTCCAATAACTCACTCAAGCATAACAACCTATGCATTTTCTTGGTCAAACAGCATCACACGGTTCATATTTCGCTCTAAATTAATTACGAATTACTGAAGAAGTTGAGCAAGTAGCTTGTACGGGACACCGAAGAGACCACTCAAGCGGTTGAAAGGGATCATGAGTAAGAGCAGGAGAATCAAGTGACCCAATGGCAAGGATGACTTTAGGTCATTCGATTTCGAATCGATTTAATCGAATTAATACGGTATTACACATTTTAGGATGTTTATTGCATGTTTCTAGCCTAGTATTAATCTGGATTGGTTACAGACTTTTAAATTATTAATATTTAACGGTGGTTTGGATTTTTAAATAACTGGGTTGTAATTATGTTGAGAGCTCCACGCCGATACCTGTTTTATGATGGGACAGGTGGACTACTCTAGCACAGATGAGAAGAACATAGCCGTGAAGATATACATAATAATTACTGGTTACATCAAATTGCATTAGGCTTGGCTGATTTTAATCTTTAATCCAAAAATAATTACACCACCCACTAAGTCACAATATGCATTATGAGGAAGAAAAGGATGACTACATCTTTCATTTGCCCCAGAAACTAGAATAAATTACATAATATTTTCTATATTTTCTATCTTTTCTATATATTTATATATTATTATTTTGAAAGGAAAATAAAATTTTAATGAAAAATTACCATGCGTATCAAACCTTGAGTTAGATCCACGCTCTCTTCTTTAAAAACGATGCTTTGTTGGCTCTTATACCTTTATAGGGTGCACACTTCCATTCATCCGGTTCAAATTAAATCAACGGATATGAGTTTCAATATTGTAAACTTGAGTTTTTTAAATAATTGATTGACGCTTTTCTATGTAAAAATGCAACTTTGTAAATATTTTATATCTGTAAATAGTCTATGAATATGTTGTGGTAAAAGTACAAAATTGTTTAGAAATTCATCGCTCCAGTAGGCTCCTTATAGAATCTATGCAATTAAATAACAACATAATAAAAACAGTAAAATAATTTGTTAGTACTCTACTTTCTGCAAAATTTGTGAGCAGTTAAAAAATCATTACATTTTGTCGTTTTACCATTCGGGTTGAAACACACAACTACTGTCAGCCATTTTTGCAATGCAATTTACTCCGGGCTAACCGTCATTCCATTCCAATTCACTGAATAGCGTTCTCCAACCCAACTTATTTAATCATCTAATGTTTCACCCTCGTCAAAATCACATTGCCCTGGCTATCATTTAACCAGTATTGATAGTGGATACCAACTTACACTAACAGTTGGTATATTCAACAGCAACAGCAGCAGCACAAAGGAATTATAGAAATCCCAGCTAATGCTACAATTATCCTGAATTTGTTGTTCGGGAAATTCCGGGGGCTTGACGAAGTTTTCACACACCTGTTTCTGGGTAACGTTTTAAATCACGTGGTCCCAATCTCTTTTTGAATGTAGGGGGTGTTAGTGGAAGTGGTGTGTTATAGCTGAGGAGGTTCATAAAGCTTTTTGGTGTCGCCATGGCTGTTGTATAATTTTATCAACCCCGAAAGCAGTGGACCGCTTACCGTGATTCTTAAGGAAAACAAGGCCATCTTTGTAAAAAACAGTAAAATCAATTAGTTATTTATTATAGCCATAATAATTGAAGTATTTTAAACAGATATTACACACATTAGTTTCACAATTTACTGGTGCAATTTCCTCACAGATCATCTTTTACGAGTTGAAATCCAGAGTGAGCCGAGTATAGTACTTCCCGATAATTACTCGAGATGCCTTTTGTTCACAATCCTGGTCCTCACGCAACCCATTTTGACATTTTTTTAGTTGCGATTTAAATATAAATATATAAATGAATGAATAAACAGTGTTGCCACTGCCAAGGTTGCTGCATTACGTACGTTTTGTGATAGTTTTACTATTTACAATTTTTGCTGGAAGTAGAGCAAACAGAGTTTACCACTATCTAAAATTTTGGGAGATAGATTTCCAATACCGGATTATAGAGAACAAGAATATAATTTCACAGTAAATTTTGATGTTGTGGAACTTAGGTAACAATAACTGTTTTAAGGCGATGCAGATGAGCATTTCCAGTATAAGGATTTCATCTCTGTCTTTATTGATCATCCAAAGCTCTTATCATGTGCTACCCGGATCACCAACTCCGAATTAAGCTTAGGTATAGGTTATTCCTGCACCAATTTGATGATCGGCATCTTAGCGCATTGGCTACGCCGTTGGACTTGTCCGGCAAGGGCACGGGTTCAAATTAAAAAATAAGTATTTAAATATTTAAATGCATCCTAGTAATCATAGTGCATCCAGCTTGCATATCCCTGCGAGTGATAGCAAAAAAACAAGCAGAAAATATACAAATTAAAAACAATTTAAACTCCTGTCCTTTTCGGACTGAGCCGATAGCGTAGCCACTGCGCTAAGAAGCCGATCATCAAAGTAGCGTAGGAATAACGTATACTTAAGCTTAATTCGGAGTTGGTGATCCGGGTATCACATGATAAGAGCTTTGGAGGATCAATACTAACTTCCGAAATCAATTTTAGGATGGACATTCCAAACTTTCAATGTCGACCCGGCTCTATAAGCAGTGCGCAGTATTAGATTACGCCGTGTGCTAATTAAAATATAACAATTTTTGAGGTCTCCTTGAGCTGTATCTACACATCCGCCATCCAGCAGTCCAAAGATTTTCATAAAAAGAGCGTCCAACTGTTACAAATTTTAATATGCATCTCCATTTTTCATTAAAATCAACTTCCTTCTCCTCCATCATACCATCAAAATCCTCCACAAATCTAACTTGTTAAATTTTTGTTCATAATGATCACAAAATGCTTTTTCTAAACTAAATTTCAAAACTGCAATTTTGTTTTGAAATACAAAACGAAAATCCCCACAAATTAATTATAGAGCAAACTATTAGGTTCATTACTAAAATCACAACTGCACCGTTTAATCGGGGTCTAGGACCATTTCCCTCTGTGCACTTTTCCCCCTTGGGGTTCCGTTCCCCCCGACCCATTTCCCCTTTGCGTTCCTTCCCCTCTTAACATTTTCCCCTCTCACCAGTTTCTCTTTTGCGTTCCTTCCCCTCTGACCTCCTTCCCCTCAAACTTGTTCCCCTTTGCACCCGTTTCCCCTCCGTACAACTTCCCCTCCAAACAACCCCTTGAACTCAATAATTGTTTTAAATGTGAAAAAAATTGTTACCTATGATAGGTAATATGTATACTAGAAATATGAGCGTTGAATGTTGCGTAGTTCCTGAGTGGAAATATAATTAAAATGGGTACCTCATCCTTGTTTTAGTATGTGTTTGCTTTCAAACATTACGAGTAAAAATACTGCTACACATTGTACCGCATAAGTGGAAGCAAGTTTTCCGTGGTAAAGCCAATATAAAGAGCTAAGTATTCGTTCCAACCATTTATGCTGCATGATAGAGTTTGATAAAATTCGCCGCAAGATTATATTTGCAGGCGTTTCTTTTAGAATGAATGGTAGAGCAGCTACAGCAGCAGGCAAAATAGCTGCTACACCGCCTAATGAATAGGTTACCAGTGTCTTCAAATTTATTTCTTTATTCCGGATTTCTAAAACGACATAACGTTTTGGTCAAAAAACCGTTACGAATAAATTGAGTTACAACTTACCAATTTGAGTTTTTGTTCGATAAGTTGATTCATAAACCAAACTGCCCCATTGGTTTGATAACGCCATGTCCAAAGCGCTCTAATGGTGACTGAAGCGCAAGTTATAAGCATTACGCTCATATTAAAGCCCGTAAAAGACAAGCCTGAAGAGTTTGCGCCATGCTGTAATACAAATTTCAGAACTTGCTCAAAACTCACTGTAAAAACTAGAATCATTTACAGAGTTTCCCAAAGAAACGCGTGTGTATTGCTGGGATTTAGCTTGAATCGAGTTGTATTTGGGTCATGAACGAATGTAAGTTGAAGTCGTTTTTGTAGAAACCAGTACAGTTTTGAGAAAGCAAACCACATTTTTATGAAAAGTGTTAAGCTTTGCATGAGTTTGAAAGAAGTTTAAAAGTACTACTCAATTTTTAGTATAGGTGAATTTTGTATAAATATAAAAAACTCTTCGAAAACAAACTCTTCATGTGCCAAAATTATGAAAACCACAGTACATGTTGGAATCAAGGCTTTACCGACTTTGTTTTGAAATTATTGCAGAAGGAGTTCCCAATTTTCAATCGAAAATTTTCTTTAATACAGAAGCTTTTATTTGTGACTCCAATGGAGAACATAAGGTAACAGATTGCAGCATGTATGTGAGTCGTGACCGATTACAAACATAAACACAACAACAAGGAAATGGCAGAAAGGGCATATATTATAGAGACTCGTAATTTCTAGGATGTTGTTATTAATTTGGCGCACTGTCGCACTGATGGAGAAAATTGTTAACAATTAACTACAAACAGCGAAAGCATCAATTCATCCCATATTTGCCAGCATATCCGTGTTGTTCAGTAGAAGGCCACTGTTCTGTAAACATAATAGCAAGTAGTCTCCAAGGCAAACCATTTATTGCTAATTGTTTGATTTAGTATCAAAAGGTCAATTAGTATGTCCAACTAAAGTTTTGTTTTGTGTTTTGTTACAAAATACGCCGAAGTTTTTACAACTATCGATAATATTTGCAAACCCCAAACATTTAGGAAATAATGCAAACAATTGATAGTTTCCAAATTGTTGCGTTGTGATTCATGCGTGCCGTCTTTGAGATGTCAGTTGGAAAGATTACTAAATAGTTAACTTAATGCATGAAAGTTCTAACATGCTCCTCCATTTAGGATATTGCGGCTGACACTCAACTTACAAAAAAGAGAGGAGATTCCTTAATTTTTATTATATTTGTAACGCTAACAGAGCAAAAACACGCCTAAACACACTTAACACACATGCGTGAAAAAATACATTTTAAAAGCCTAGTTTGATAAATTACTTTTGTAGTACTACATTTGTCATTTCATACATGCAACATTTATCAGTTTAAATTGAAGTATTATGTATATAAAATTTCACATAGATATACATAATAGGATTTTTTACATAAGAAATACCAACCGTTATCGGCCAAACTACAAAGCATCAGTAGTTGCTGTTATTATATTTATATTCCATGGTTAATTAATATTGCTGTGTGACGTTGCTATAATTAGGAATGCAGAATGCTCAGCAAAAGTATTACATAAGAAGAACTGTAGTAGTATAGTTTACCACTCCCATCATGTGCCGTAGCCCACTATCTTTGTGAATTTCATAAAATTCACCCATTCCAATTTGAAGTCTCTTACACGCGCGATATTCTAGCTTACAAAGCTTCCTAAACATTTTTGGCTTCCAGAATTGACGAAACGCGTCGACTTCATTTGTTATCACACAGCAGAATGAATAGCATAGCACAATATTAACAGCTATGATGACATTTATCAAAGCAAACATTGCAATTAGAATTTTTGGAAATTCATCGTACATTCTAATGCAAACAAATGTACCAACAACATTTAGCATAAACGAGCCAAAATAAAACGTGGGAAAAACTAAATTCTAGAATATCTGAAAGGATAGGAAAATAAGTACAGTTTTCCGGTACACTTTTAGTGCAAATGCAAACGTAAAAGCAAAGTTACCCTTATATCCCGGCTTTACCATCTGTCTACTTTCATACATAACCAAAATAGTAACAGCAAAGTATTGAATTGTATAAATGCATGCTAGACGTCCATGCACCAACCAATATAGAGCACTCAGTGATTTTTCCACCCACTTGCTTTCCATTAACGATGTTGGTAATGCCATTCGTAAAATGATATTTGCTGGAGTTTCCTTTAAAAGAAATGGAAGTGCAGTAATAGCAATAGGCATGGTTATCATGGATACAGCCACTGTGTAAATAACTAATGTTTCAAGGTTCATTTTTTTGTCGATCAACTCTAAAAATTAAGGAAACGTTTTAGGCTTATGGATTATTGGCCATTTTAATATGACAATAACTTACCAGCATGTGTTTTCGACTTCATCATTTGATTAATAAACCAAGTTGCCTGATCACAATTATAGTGTAATGACCACAGTATTGACAAAACTATTGAAGCACATGTCAGAAACATTACGTTGATTATGAATGCATTGAAAGACAAATCAAAGTAGCGTGCCTGCTCCTCGCTTGCAGTAAGAAACTTTAGAACTTCCGCAAAACTAACAAGAAAAATAAAAACAATTTGAATGCTAATCCAAATAAATGTAAAGTTTTTGCCATAATTTAGTTTAAAACGTTGATGAACGGGGTCATAAATAAATGTAAGTTTGTTTCTTTTTTGTAGGAACTGGTGAATTTTCAGAAAAGCGTACCACATTTTGAAATAAAATGTTAAAACCACTGAATTTAGTTGCAAACTGGAATTGTATATACTTGGCTCTGTAATAGCTAGAAAAATCGGAAGTAAAACTCAATCGTAAAGCTTCTAGCTAGCTTAATTGGATCTTCTTATATAAGGACAAGCATGCCGTCTCAACAGCAAAGTTAAATTAAAACGTTGTTCACTCGAGTTGACAAAAACATAAGCAGCATTTGCTTAAGTAGTATATCCTATAAATTTAGCCATTCGTATATGTCTTTGCGTCTTAGGATTAACGTTAATAAAGTATGCTTATTCCAGTTAATTTAAAAAAGCAAAGCAGGTTTTGGTTCAACCTAATCGTAATGCATACAATTTTACATGTATTGTTTTCGAAAATGGCATGCCAGTTTTTTGAGATAGGAACGAGAATATAGAATTTTAGTAATATATTGTGAATGTAATTTTTTAACTGATACTGATACTGTCACTCATATGTCAAACAGAAAGTTTTATTATTTGGTAATTTTGTAAGTGTATAGTATTCATAGTGTACAAAGCGCGCAAAGTTTTATGAAATTGTAGCGAAAATATATGATTTTACTTTATAATGTTTGTTATAAGTTAAATGGTCATGTCAATTACTAGACAAACTCTAAAGGCTTTGGCTGTTTGAGAAATTAGAACCGGTTTTCATGTTTACGTTGTAACTGGCATATCAAAACTTTGAGGCAAGACCGACAATGAAAAATTTCACAATATCGTACATTAGGGAAACCATTTTTAATTGCTTTGATACTTTTTGACTGGCTGCGCTTATTTAAATGTGCTATTATTAAGGAATGGTTTGGTTTTGTGAAATCAACATACTAACAAGTTCTATGTTTAAATGATTAGCACATACATATTTAATTCCACAATTCTGGAAAATGTAACAAAATAATATTTTGAGAATATAGTTCAATGTTTCTTATAATATTAACTTCAAAATCAGTAATGAAACAAGCTAGAAGGTAAAATGTTAATTATTCGTAGGGGACCAGCAGTCCAACTGTTCAGCATAGAAGACAATATAAATTATTTTTAGCGTTATAACGTCTTTGGTTGTAGTGCTAACTGACTAAGTGGCACCTGTCATTTCTCAGAGATTAGCACAAACAACTTCAGTTCTTTAATAAAGGTTTTTAACACAACGTATTTTTCTTTAATTTTGACTTAGTTTGGTATTTTTGGAGTTATTTTAGGAGGAATAAAGGTTTTCTGTTCATTACCACAGGAATTTTCTGGTTGGTTTAGTTGCTAATAACAAACTAGATACTTTGGTCATATTTGAAATACTGCCAATATTTAATATTCAGCGTGTAATTGGCATGTCAACATAGTTTAATCATTCATCACACCATTGGTGATTTTTATGCAAATGTCGTAGATTTGACGTGTTTTATGATATTAAATTTGCACATTCGAATATTGTTTCGTGCAGTTGTTGGTAAATAAGAAGTTTATTTTGACGTTTTAACTATATTCTGATACAATAAGATATTCTAACTTGGTTGGCAGTAACGGTTCATAAACGTCAATTATTACGACTTTACAATACCGTAAAGTTGTGCTTTGCGTTAAAAAGAAGTTTATCTGTCATAAGTGGAGCTAACACGTTGTATTTTTGCAGTACCTGAATAACTCTGGCTTTAATAGCGTTAGTATATTATTATATTTGTTTATACTTAAGAACCTAAAATCCACGTCTATGTTTTGTGAATATTTTTATTAGTTTTATTCAGGTGCAATCAGAAAATCTCAATAGATGGTACTAAAGTGCAAAAACCCATTAACACTTCTCACAAGAAAGTTAAAATACTCTAAACGATGAAAAATATAAACAATATTGTTATGGTTAATTAGTTTAAGTGACAAGCACTCAAACTAATTGTGCACGCGCCTGTTTCCCACAACAAGCTGGGGTACCTAAACAATCTAATTAAATACTGCCCTCCTCCGGTAGACAACAATTTGGTTCAGTTCGTTGTAAGTGCTTGTCGCAAAAACAATTGCTTATTAGAACGTTTCATTTGGAAATTTCTGAAACATAATTTTGAAGTATTTTTCATATAACTTAGGTACTATTTTGCCGATCTTTAATACAATATATTTTTAAAAGTTCTGGCTTCACAATGATCAAATTCATAGTTTTGTTTGTTGCATCAGTGAACTGTTTCAAGGAACCAGCATTTATTGAAAACTGCGAATTAGGCAATAACCATATACAAATATTTAAGTGTTTACGATCTCAAATTGACAAATTCTCCGACACTCTGTCAACCTTTCGAATTCAAAATTTTGACGAAATTCTACAACAATTTTCAACGACATGTAACCCATTTGTAAACCTTGTGAACTACGTTCAAGCGGATATTGCACCAACAAAGACTCCAGTTACCATTCAAAGCATGTACACATTAGTTTCATCTGATATTACAGCGACTGCGCGCTTACATAGAACAACTTTTGACACTAAGCTCATTTCTAGATCCTGGTGTGGACTAATACAAATCCATCTATTTATTCCACAATTTGCAATGCAAAGACCGCGTTTCGATAAGAGCATTGCATATCAAACGGATGATAATGGGAAACTTGGGCTATTTCAGTTATCTGTGCCCTTGCTGCATATTATTGTACCGGTACCCAATGACCGTAAATACATGAAAAGTATATGTTCCTGGATGCACTACAAAATAGAGGATACATGTGACGCCCGTGGAAAACTCGATTTTTCTGGTAGTGCAGAAAACTTGGTTTTTGTTTTGGCAAATGAGCTGCAAACCAATGGTATAATATCAAGTGTAAATTTGCTGGAATACCATCCCGAATTACTATTCAAAAAAGATACTTTACTTGCATGCTTAGGAGAGAAAATAAACACAGCTACGTTTTCTCAAATGCAACCACAACACATAATTAACTTAGCGTACTCTAGACAAAGCCAACTAGTATATGTCCATGGCAGACTAAGCATAGAAGTGTCTAATTTCCTACGTGATGTTGACTTGCAAATTGATTACCATAAAGCAAATTTTACAAACGAAATGGAAATGTTTTACTTTGGGCTATCCAGATTGGTTATACTATTAGTGCGTAACTACACGTGTCATTTGCTTCACTACCCGAGATCAAGCATAAAACTCCGATTAGCTAGACCCTCTCAGCAGGTACAATACCAGTTAATTGTTGAAAATCACTTAAAACGGTTGCGCATTGTTTCCTGTGGACATCGCGGCTTAGAACCATTTTCTTTTAGCGAACTATACAATGTATTTGATTCATTTATTTGGGGTACATTACTTGGCTTTTTGATTTTGTTTGCTGTTGTAATTAAAAAATCGTTTAGAAGGCTAAAGCATTGCTTCAATTTTGCGGACAATTTTTTCCGCTTAGCAAAGATTCTTTTAGAACAAGGCGATCCATTTCAAACTTATATGGAGAGAAATTATAAATTTCGAATTTTGTTGTCTGGTTTATTTCTTGGAGGCATGGTACTAAGCAATGCTTACAAAAACGATAACGTATACAACATGGTTCTTCCAAGATTTCCCCAACTGTACGAGACACTAGATCAAATAGCAGCAGATAATGTGCCAACGTATAGTCAAATTCTTTATGCTCATCTGCTATATTCGAAAATCAGTTTGGTGGAAAGTGAAACATCTAAATGGACCAAATTTTATCCTTTTTCCGATTATAATGAACTTACGCATCAGGTTTTTGGAATGTATTCACCAATTAATCTTAAAATGTTTGTAGTATCGGAGGTTGCGTGGGAATATAAAAATTTGTATAATCCAAATAGTCAACCGTCTATAAAAAATTACACGACGATGGAAACCACCCCAAAAGTTAGAATTGCGCAATTGTCAAAACTTCATGTAAATCCTGGATATAAGATTGTAAGTGTGATAAATACATTAGTGCCGTTTGTAACTATTGGATGGTTAAACAAAAACTACCAAAATTTAATTAACAATATTGGGAAAGTTTTAAAATCTGTTCTTCTAAACGAACAAGATATTGTGCACGAAAATGTTCTTCATGCATGTAACAATAGCGCTGTTGTATTGCGGGAGTATAAGGCTATAGAATATATGAAAAAATTAAGACGTCGTGGAAGGGATTTAGCGTTTTTAGGGAAAGATGTAATGACAAGGCCAAATATTGGATTGAAGATCTCTGGGCATGCTCCCAATTCAATATTGCTTGCGGCAAAACTCGCAGTAAAGTCTGGTTTAAAAGAATGGCTGACTACAGTGAAGCAGCTGGCAAATGATTTTAGCTATGCGGCAAGACAAAAGCCACAAAGTGCTTCGCTGGGAGGAAATATTGCTGTAATTTTTACAGTGTATGGAAGTGGTAATTTGTGTGGTATAGTTAGCTATTTGCTTGGAAATAAATCAAAGCTAAAGCTGTTGATCTGATGGTTGTTTAAGTCCGTAATGAAATCTACAAATTTATTATTAAACGTCTGTTACCAGTTACTGTTAAACTATCCAAAGATTTTGACAAATATTTGGAACAGAAAACTGTGATACGGAACCGACACTTTAATTTCTTGAATGATAGAGATGAAATGATTGGGCTTAACATTTTGGGAATCGGTTCAAATGGACGGGATTTCTGTCTTATTGAAGAAGAATATTTTTTCTTATTTTTTTTAAAGCTGTCTTGAATATCCTAGAATCTCATATTAACCTACTGTACGTAGTAATAAAGATCTGTAAAATGTAACTTGCGCAGTGAAATAAAAGTTACTACGGTTTGCTTACAGGCGGCGGAACAACTAAAGTTCCTGATTTATTTTTGGGCAGAGTTTCTCATGCCTCTCTGGAAAAAACGTTTTGGTGTTGTACAGTTACATGCCAATCATCACATCATATTATTGTCATATTAGTCATACATGAAACAAGGATATAATTTGTAGGTACATATAATTTGTATATATTATATAATTTACATGTTCAGCTGCGTGCTCAGCTAGAAAGGAAAACAGTAGCTTTACTAAAACGACACATTTTGCACGTACATATTTCACACAGAGAGAAGTGAGCTATGTAATCTTAACTGGACAAATCTGATCTGCCTGTTAGCTGAAAGACAATGTTAAGTGTTTTGCATTTACCACAATGCAAATGAAAATGCAGATGCCGATTCTTTTACTATGGAATAGAATATTTTGTGGTAATTCTTTATCGCTTTTATGGTGCCTGTTTGTCGCCTTTTCTTTCCTGTTCTTTCCTGTCCGATGACTACCTACTTTTCTGAAGATGATCAAGATGAACGATGATCACTAATTATGAGCTATATTTTTACACCTACTATCCTCATTTATCAATCACCCCAATGCAGCCAGCACCCACCTCTTCCAATATTCTGAAAACTGATTAGTGAGCAACAGCAACAAACATTCAAATTCCTAATATCATTAAACATTTAGTTTGGATAGGCTTTTAATTGTTTATTGCGCATGAGATATACAATTATAAATGTTAATCCAAATGATTGAAACGTTTCTACGTATTTTTATGGAGAAGTACATCTGCAATCAAGGATCTATATATTTATTTATTCTGCTGAAATGAGAATCCACCAGCCCACCATGCTTCACGAAGAGGCATATAACTGCCATAAATGTTTTATACACATTTTATTACTCAATAAAATCTACTTGTTTCTACAATCGTGATATCATGGTCCCCTACACAAATGCAACCTATCTTTTTTACTTATAAGTACAATAAAAAACTTTTTTTGTTTTCCGAACAAAATTCCTACACAGTAAATTTGTTCAAAAACAAAATTAATCTTCTTTATTAAAGTAACGGTTCTTCTTGTAATGAATGTTGGAAATTGAATATTATGTAAATACCGAAAATGAAACCGTTTCGATCAAGTTCATACAGGTTTTATGTCAATTAAATTGTACAAGATATACTAATCAAAGAAATGGAAATTGTTACATCTGCAGTTATATAACTTCCTGGATAGTGTCAAATTGAGGAACTGTGGCTTCAAGTTTAGAAACTCCAGTAGAACGAGTTTCTAATATTTCCTGTTCGAGACGTTCAACTGTTTTTTGAAGTAGTTTGATTTGCTTCTCAAGTTGCGCGTTACTGTCTTCAAGATAGAGCACCTGTTCTTTATTGGGAGCTCCAAATCCTATAATACCATCCTGGGACGAAAAGGTAACCACAAAGTTACAACTGAGTCCTACATGAGGGATACAATTAAAGAATCATAAATTCGAAAGATTAAACCAGTTAACCAGTTTCTTAACTTACCGATTAACATCAGGCATCTGTGTGTGAAGTTAGTTTCAATTAAAACAAAAACCAGGAATGCCAAGCAAAGTCCCAGTCCTGGAATAAAACACAAAACCAGGATTCCCGTTTTTTCTTTCTGTTCCAACTCTTCATTAATATAGCCACTGTTTTTATAATTATGCGATTTTGTTATTTGAACTAGTGCAAACTCAACAAACGTCTGCCACCAAGCAGTCACGCCGTTTTCAAAAAACCGATGTATTCGTTCATAGACAAGTTTTGAATGCTGACCAAACAAGACGTAGCCCTGTAGATTTTCGTTGATGATATCTTTTCCAAAGAAAACAGGTCGTGTTGCTCCACTCATATTAGTATATACAACCCTTGCTATGTTCTCATCGAGTATTACGCCAGCCTTGTTGCAATTTTCCAGATAAGGAACGACTAGTTCTCGATAGTCAACAACGTATTCATCAAGCAATTTGTTTTTCCAGTTGGGAAATAGTTCTGAACTGCTTACAAACAGCCTGGTTTTTTCTGATAAGCGATCCATCATATCAAATATTCTACCCCACATTTCCCATGGCATCATTATGTGATACCACAATTCTGATACAACCGGAAAAGCTTCATGAGAACTTTCTTGGTGATACTCGTATCTTACGTGAGATTTTACGCTTTCGTAGTCTTTGTTTCCTAGTTTCTTTGGTAGTGTGTAAACTGTGAAATTATTTGTGTGTAGATCATCAAACTTATCAAACGGAACCAACGTTGCTTCTACAGTCACTCTGGTAATATTTTCAGCTTTGTATTTATTGCTTACCACTACAAACATAATTGGAATGAAACACGCAGCATATCTTACAAAATATTTCTCTTTAGTTAAAGGTGCACTAAATGACCTTGAGCTTTGGTCAAGCAAAGCCGAAAGGAGCTGAAAAGCGACCGCAAATGATGATATGATGTAGCTTTTCAAGGTGTTGACTGTTGTTTGCGATTTACTGATCAGAAGTGAAATCAGTAGAATTGCTAATGCCAACAAAAGCCAAGTGGTAATATCAAACACATTTACAAGCTCTTTTGCAGAAGATAACCAGGTTTGTCTTTCGTAATGACAAGCAATGAATCTGAGCTTCTCACTATACAGGACTAAAGATATGTCATGAATATATCCAATGTGGAATTCTGTAGCTCGGAGTAAAGCCGGACGAAGATTTGGAGATAATGATCTTCCAGACGGACAGCCTAAAGTACTCATATTTACATATTTATATAGGTCTTCAAACAGATTAGTAAACGACAGTGTTGTATTTAAAGGCAGTAAAGATGCAACTACGTGTTCATCAAATAGAGCAGGAAGATTTCTGACTTCGAGTAAATCAAGCTTCATGATATAATTGAGTACTTTTCTGAAATGTCTATAAATATTTGGATTTAAGCTATACTTTGGAATATATACACCATACACAACTTCCACTTGGTATGAGTTTGCATTATCAATTTTGGAAATATAGTCATCTATTGCATGTCTGGTTTCATAAAAAGTGCTGATTGGCTGAAGATGAACACTGTCGCAGGTGTGACAAAACTTACAATGAAAGTACATTTTCACTTCAGAGTACATAGTTTCTATGAATAACACATTTTGATAGGGACGAACAAAGACTGGATTTACGTGTACAGACTCTATCCATATTGGTACTGCTTCAAGAGTATATATGTTTTGAAGTATGGTGTGTACAACAAATACGGAGTATTGTGCCAGTGTTGGTACGATAAAACGTTTCCAAACGTTTTCGAGGTCATGGTAATATTCCAACACCTGAGGAAATTTAAAATACAACGACTCAGCCCTTCCGTAATACTTGTACATCTCAGTGTTCATGGAATCAGGAGGATATAAATACACATCCGCATGACAGGCAATGGAAACTTTGGTTGCCAAATTATCACGGTAGTTGGTTTGATTGATAAATAAGTCGCTTAGTTTGTTGTCGTCAAATGTTTTCAATACACTACTGTTTGAACCAAATAATTCATATGGATAAATAAAATCGCTTGATTCTTTTGAAAAGTATCTTGTTAGATATACTGGAGTTCTAAATTGAGCTAAATTGATATCAAGTCCGACAAAATTGATTATGCTGACTACACAGTCAGAAAACAGTTCCAGTTTTTGTATGACACCATTACCAAGAGATAATGTAGCATATTTAGAAGCACCACTTTGCAGGAGGTAAAACAAAATTATTTGCAAGTGCATCAGAAAGAAACTCATTTTGACAATAAAGTTTCCCTCCCAAGGGCACTGTTAGCAAACAATTTTAGCTTTTTGTGAAATCTAAAGTTATATTAACTTGTCCGTTTCAATTTTACACGCTGCGATCAAACTTTAAATACTGCAATAAATACTACTAAAGGTTTAAGCCGAAGCCCAGTCAAAAATATGTTGTTTATGTTAAATTTCAAGAAGTGGGGAAACGCTAACTTTACTTGGAGTGAGCATCCATCTGTGCAGACTAACAAGATAAATGCAAAATGAATTTTATCGTTTCGTTTTGAAAAAGGTCAAGCTTTCCAAATTTCCGGCTTGCTCAGTAAGGCTAACGCTGCGTTGCTTGTAAGTGTCGTACGTTAGAAAAATCTATTTATCTTATGTGTCGGTATTTTAAAGAGGCGTATCTTTTACCAGCCCTCCTTTTGAAATTAAGTAAATTAAACGTGGTTAAAGGTACACACATTAAATTAATTGGATTCTTCAGACCTACAGCATGTGCAAGAAGTAGGATGACAAAATGTATACATTTGTAATAACTTACAGAAGAGAAATTCCATGTAGACAAAGTTATGTATCATGAGCATGGATAGTCATATTTCTATAGTTTCGAATGCTTTTATCCGAATGCGTGTCAAGAGTATGGTTGCTATTGATACAAGGTAAAAATGTTGTAATTTTGTTGGCGAACGCAACGAGTAAATGTTTCCTCGTGACAGCGTCGTCGGACACTCATTCGTCATTCTTCGTAACATTCATCATCACGTTCGCTATCGGGAGTAAAAGTCAAGTCTAAATTGTAGTCACAATCCATCATTAAAACTGTGTCAAAATTGTAGTTAATGTCAATTAACCGTTAATAAAACCGTTTCTATCATTGTTCCTAAAGTCTGCCGTCTTTCTTCATTGTAGAACTAAGATTGTTAGATTCGTAGTGTGTCGGTAGTTACACTGATACACATTTCAAGATTAGGTAACATAGCTTGTAGTTTGAACCTAAAATTATGCTTCGGTGCACTAAACTTTGTAGAATTTTTGTATATAAGTTATTTCAAAAAACTTTGTGATATTGCAGTAGTTTGTTCTTGTATACAGCAATGTCAATTTCCATTTTTCCCGATTTTTCTTAGAAGGATCATATTTAATCCTTTGCCTACTCTATCTCGCAAAAGTAATTGTACAGTTATGAACTATGAAAGAGTCCCCAAAAGATGGGCATTCAAATGAGCAATGAAACTGGCTTTGAAGCTACGCACCAAAAAGGTTATACAAAATTCAATTTTTAGCCATTTTGGAAAGAACACCAAATTTTGAGAAAAAGTTATTGCAAATGTTTGAAGTGGTCAAACTTGGCATACAAGCTTTGAAATTATATCTGTTTAAACATTGTTTATAGCTTCCAGATTGTGCAAAGCAAAGTAATTGCAGTGATTGCAGTGTAGAAAACATCTAACTTATAAGCAAAAGCTCGTAATTTAAGATCACTTGATCAAAAATCGTCTGTGTCCAAAAATGCAAGGAAAATGAAACTAATATTCTGGTCTGATATTGTAGACAAACGAATAATGAATACAATGTACAGATCAATTTGTAGCCATAAGTTACTTGGAACCCGCAAAATAAGAATAAGTATACGCAGTACATTGAAATTTTAGTACCGGGAAATTTCGTAGATGGCGTTTCTTAGTGTAAAATTGAATTTTGGAAAAATGAAAGGTCACAAGATCGAGACGTTTTGTACACTTATACTCTAAGGAAAGCTTAATCGTAATGTACTAGGAATTTTTCTTTAAAACGTGTCTGTAAATTTTCATCGTAAATTGAATTTTGTCATCCTACTTCTTGCACATGCTGTAGTCGCGCACAGTACTATATTTATAACATACATAAGTACTGTGGTCATTGCGGATTCCGATCGTTGAAACAAATCTACAAAATTCGGAAATCTGAAGAGTTTAAATGCTTAGCAACTATACTAGAAGTTTCCATCTCTGTCGTCTCAAAACTGGAACAGGCGTCAAAACTCCCAGTGCAAACTTTGGTAACAAGGCAGTTTTTAATCGAAATATTATTATTAATATTACGTGGTATTTAAGTGATTTTAGTAGCAATTGTCATATAACTTCAATTTTTAAATTTATTAAATAAAATAAAAATAAAAATAATCAGCTTGCCCCGTGGCTTTAGAATATATAAGAAGCCAGCTTATGGCATGTACCTGAAGCTGTTTTTACACAACGCTCTAAAGAGAAAAACAGGTTTATGTAAAATGTTAAGCCGAATTCAATTAGAATATTAAAATCTGTTTACTTGGATTTTTGAGGTGGCTGTTACCACTCTTTTGGCACGTGTATACCTTGTACAGGTAAGCTTTCCAGCTATGATTAATATGTTTTATGCTGTTTTTACAGAAGTTGTAACTTCAATATTAAAGCAACACAGCTCTACAGCAATAAGTGCAAGTTCGAAACCGTTATGCAGTTTATGCAAAATTCACTTGACTGAGTAAGTTGGAATACCGCTACTGCTTGTTAAAGTTTAAAAAATAAAGTGAGCAATTTCCGATTTTTAGCAATTAGCTGCAAAATGTACTAATGAAAAAACTTGGAAAAATATTTTGATTGATACTCATTACTGAAATTTTAAAAAGTCCATTAAGGTGTTTATACAGTTGAACCACTCAATAGTGGCATTTGCAATCGGAATAGCTTTTTAACAACGGAAAAAATCGAAAAAAAAACATTTTAACTAGATGTTTTCAACAAGAAAAACTTTTTCTGGATAACAAATTCAAATGATGTGGCGTTTGTGAATGTGCTTAACCCGTCAATGATAAACCATAAATACGTTCGCTTCTTAAGATAGACTGAGTTCTAGACTACTAGTCTGTTTTACCTGATTTATGGCCTTTATAGCTTCTTTTTGTACATTTTGAAGGTTTTAAGCCCATTTATGCCGGTTAGCGCTAGGGTTTGCAAATAAGGCTTTATCGGACTGCCCGATGAGGTTTTTGTTGTAGAACATTTAACATTACCAATCATCGTATCACATGTTTCATTGTTTGTATTTTTACAGAAGAATCAAACACGACTAATTTAGCTTCGTATACCCTATCAATCTTCTTTGTGCTGCTTTTATTCGGCAATTTACGCGTACATTAGACACCGTCGACAACCTCATGTTGTCCTAAACAGGGTTCATCAGACTCTGGATGAGTAGTTAGCTGACGAACAACCGGCAGCTAGGAACTAGGGATTTGCAAATGAGGCTTTATCGAGCTACTCGATGAGCTTTCCGATAACTGGGCTTCTATGTAATTGTTCCCAAGGGAAAAAGAGAATGGATTCCATTTTGCATTGCACTAGTGGGTAGGTATTGCTGAGCAGCGCTTGCTAGGCGTAGCAACGCATTCGCTATGTGCTACGCCAGGCAAGCGCTGTGTTGCATTGGGCGTGCTAGTACAAAGAAAAAAACCCAAAAAATTCTTCGCCGCCAAGGAAAATATATGAGGATAAAAAGTTTAGGGTAGCTCAAAAGTTTTTGGGTAGCTCGATAAGAAAATAAACGGGCTTTTTATCGCGTAGCCTGATGAGCGTTACTCGGGATGCAAACCCTAGTTAGAGCCTATTTAGAAAAAATAAAGTAGACGGACACACCGACAGACAGACACGCTATATTCTAATAGGTTTCTCTACTGAAGCAACGAACTAATATATATTAAATATTAAGACTCAAATGCATCGAAAATTTCTATCAAACCGAAAGCAGGCTGATCATATACAAGTCACATTCATTACGTTTTGACCAAATATCAGCAGCATGATCGCATGATCATCGTTGTACTGGCTTAACTAATTTAAACAATTCAGCAAGAACTGAATACACAGGTGGGATATTCTTCTAGAAATCACTAGAATTTTCCTATGGTTGACTTTCAAATCAGCTCCTACATATTCAGTAAACCCATACTAACATCACCCTGACTAAATGACGACTAACTGTAAGTCTGAAGAATTCAATTAATTTAACCTCATTTAATTTACTTAATTTTCAAAAAGAGGGCTGGTAAGAGATACGCCTCTTTAAAATACCGACGCATAAGATAAAAGATTTTTCTAATGTACGACACTTACAAGCAACGCAGCGTTAGCCTTACTGAGCAAGCTGGAAATTTGGAAAGCTTGACTTTTTGTCTGCACAGATGGATGTGTGTATGTATGTAATTTGGGAAGGAATCCCCCCTATTTTGAGAGGACCCAGCCGCGTAATCCATAGTTGAATTTTTGCAGACTCTCCCAGTTTTTACACGGTGCTGCTTTTACGAGAGATATTCTAGAAATAGAAGGTATACAAATCAACAACATTGTTCAATCTCACCAGGGATACCCCATTAGGTTTCGACCTAATGAGAGAACGAAGTCACATTCACAACTGCAGGAATAAATCTCTATAGTGATAAGCTGCACAAACTTACTGTTCCAGCGGGGAATCGAACCCGAGCACGGTAGCGGCAGAATGCATGATTAGCTTTCTGCGCCACCGCGGCGCTGGCGTGCACAGATGGATACTCACTCCAAGTAAAGTTAGCGTTTCCCAATTTCTCCTTGAAATTTAACATAAACAACATATTTTTGGCTGGGCTTCGGTTAAAACCTTTAGTAGTATTTAATGCAGTATTTAAAGTTTGATCGCAGCGTGTAAAATTGAAACGGACAAGTTAATATAACTTTAGATTTCACAAAAAGCTAAAATTGTTTGCTAACAGTGCCCTTGGGAGGGAAACTTTATTGTCAAAATGAGTTTCTTTCTGATGCACTTGCAAATAATTTTGTTTTACCTCCTGCAAAGTGGTGCTTCTAAATATGCTACATTATCTCTTGGTAATGGTGTCATACAAAAACTGGAACTGTTTTCTGACTGTGTAGTCAGCATAATCAATTTTGTCGGACTTGATATCAATTTAGCTCAATTTAGAACTCCAGTATATCTAACAAGATATTTTTCAAAAGAATCAAGCGATTTTATTTATCCATATGAATTATTTGGTTCAAACAGTAGTGTATTGAAAACCTTTGACGACAACAAACTAAGCGATTTATTTACCAATCAAACCAACTACCGTGATAATGTGGCAACCAAAGTTTCCAGTGCCTGTCATGCTGATGTGTATTTATATCCTCCTGATTCCATGAACACTGAGATGTACAAGTATTTTAATTTTCCTCAGGTGTTGGAATATTACCATGACCTCAAAAACATTTGGAAACGCTTTACCGTACCAACACTGGCACAATACTCCGTATTTGTTGTACACACCATACTTCAAAACATATATACTCTTGAAGCAGTACCAATATGGATAGAGTCTGTATACGTAAGTCCACGTTTACTTCGTCCCTATAAAAATGTGTTATTCATTGAAACTATGTACTCTGAAGCGAAAATGTACTTTCATTGTAAGTTTTGTCAAACTTGTGACAGTGTTCATCTTCAGCCAATCAGCACTTTTTATGAAACCAGACATGCAATAGATGACTATATTTCCAAAATTGATAATGCAAACTCATACCAAGTGGAAGTTGTATATGGTGGAGATATTCCAGCGTATAGCTTAAACCCAAATAATTATAGACATTTCAGAAAAGTACTCAATTATATCATGAAGCTTGATTTACTCGAAGTCAGAAATCTTCCTGCTCTACTTGATGGACACGTAGTTGCATCTTTACTGCCTTTAAATACAACACTGTCGTTTACCAATCTGTTTGAAGGTATATATAGATATGTAAATATGAGTACTTTAGGCTGTCCGTCTGGAAGATCATTATCTCCAAATCTACGTCCTGCTTTGCACCGATTTACTGCAATCGACAGAGGATATTTTCATGACATGTCTTTAGTCCTGTATAGTGAGAAGCTCAGATTCATTGCTTGTCATTATGAAAGACAAACCTGGTTATCTTCTGCAAATGAGCTTGTAAATGTGTTTGATATTACCACTTGGCTTTTGTTGGCATTATCAATTCTACTGATTTCACTTCTGGTCAGTAAATCGCAAACAACAGTCAACATTTTGAAAAGCTATATCATATCATCATTTGCGGTCGCTTTTCAGCTCCTTTCGGCTTTGCTTGACCAAAGCTCAAGGTCATTTAGTGCACCTTTAACTAAAGAGAAATATGTTTTAAGATATGCTGCGTGTTTCATTCCAATTATGTTTGTAGTGTTAAGCAATAAATACAAAGGTGATAATATTACCAGACTGACTGTAGAAGCACCGTTGGTTCCGTTTGATAAGTTTGATGATCTTCACATAAATAATTTCACAGTTTACACACTACCAAAGAAACTAGGAAACATGGAATACGAAAGCGTAAAATCTCACGTAAGATACAAGTATCATCAGGAAAGCTCTCATGAGGCTTTTCCGGTTGTATCAGAATTGTGGTATCACATAATGTTGCGCTGGGTAGAGTGGGGTAGAATATTTGATATGATGGATCGCTTATCAGAAAAAACCAGGCTGTTTGTAAGCAGTTCAGAACTATTTCCCAACTGGAAAAACACATTGCTTGATGGATACGTTGTTGACTATCGAGAACTAGTCGTTCCTTATCTGGAATATTGCAACAAGGCTGGCGTAATACTCGATGAGAACACAGCCACAGTTGTTTATGCTAACATGAGTGGAGCAACACGACCAGTTTATTTTGGAAAAGATATCATCAACGAAAATCTACAAGGCTACGAGTTGTTTGGTCAGCATACAAAATTTGTCTATGAACGAATACATCGGTTTTTTGAAAACGGTGTGACTGCTTGGTGGCAGAAGTTTGTTGAGTTTGCACTAGTTCAAATCACAAAATCGCATAAGTATAAAAACAGTGGATATATTATTGAAGAGTCGGAACAGAAAGAAAAAGCGGATATCCTGGTTTTGTGTTTTATTCCAGGATTGGGTCTTTGCTTGGCATTCCTGGTTTTTGTTTTAGTTGAAACTAACTTCACACACAGATGCCTGAGATCAATTAGAGATATGCCCAAAATATTCGGTAAGTTTTGAAACCAGTTAACTTGTTGAATTGTTTAAAAATTTGAGTGTAAATTTTTTTGATTATATCCTGCATTTAGCATTACGTTGTTCTTTGGTGGTTCCAATGTCGGTTCAGGATGTTATCACAACTTCAAGAGATTCAAATGGAGAACATTTGCTTTATCTTGAAAACAGAAATGCTCAACTTAAACGGCAACTCAGAATTCTTCAAAAAACAGTTGAACGTCTGGAGCAAGAAAGACTAGAGACTCGTGCCTCTGGAGTTCCAAAATTAGAATCCACAGCTCCTTTATTTGATACTATCCAGGAAGTTATATAACTGCAGAAGCAATAAGGCTAGTTCTTCGACTCTATGGCCGGAATGTCTCTAAGCCAGGCTAAACGGTCTCTTAGCCAAACCAAACGCCCTCTTAGCCAGGCTAAATGAAATCTAAACCAGAGTAAATGAGTTCCAAACCAAACCAGAATAAATAAATAGGTTCTAAACCAGAATAAATAAATAGGTTCTAAACCAGAATAAATAAATAGGTTCTAAACCAGAATAAATAAATAGGTTCTAAACCAGAATAAATAAATAGGTTCTAAACCAGAATAAATAAATAGGTTCTAAACCAGAATAAATAAATAGGTTCTAAACCAGAATAAATAAATAGGTTCTAAACCAGAATAAATAAATAGGTTCTAAACCAGAATAAATAAATAGGTTCTAAACCAGAATAAATAAATAGGTTCTAAACCAGAATAAATAAATAGGTTCTAAACCAGAATAAATAAATAGGTTCTAAAAAAGAATAAATAAATAGGTTCTAAACCAGAATAAATAAATAGGTTCTAAACCAGAATAAATAAATAGGTTCTAAACCAGAATAAATAAATAGGTTCTAAACCAGAATAAATAAATAGGTTCTAAACCAGAATAAATTACCACTACGCTACGCTAAATGGGCACTAATTTAATATTGTTTGCATCATGCAAATTTGTCAAAGTATATTTTTGTTTTCTCCAGACACTCATTTTGACGATTGACGAGAAGAGAAACATGATATTTTAAGATACTGGTAACCAAATTTTCCTGAACTTTGACAACACCTTCGTGAGTACACGCATAGACAATTTAGACGCTAAATGTGCCGCTAAGCAAACATCATTGAAATAAAAAATGTGAATTGCTGCAATATAAATTCCATTTTTTTATGTAACTGTACAGTATTACCTTTACACCGTTTTTGAATAAAATCCTACTTTTAGGGAATCTTTGTATTAAATAGATTTTCAGATACGCTCTGTAGTTCGTTTTGCATTCCACGAAAGCCTATAATTTGTTCCTCTTTACCTACATTCACACAGATTATTTTGTCCCGTCAAATAATTTCCGTAATATCATCTTAGGCAACTCGTTTTTACTTTTACCATTTGGGAAATGTGCTGAAAATTGCATTGGCCAACAACTCGCAATGTATGTATCAAATCAAGGTTGTCTTTTTGTACAATCTCACTTTTCTCGGTTGGGTTATGTTAGGAAAGCGCAAATTAGGAAAGTAATTAACTATCACCAGAAGCAATTTTAGCTCCTGCCACAGCATTTCTCTCATTCTACTCAAAATACGTTTCAATTATTCACCACTCATTTGACATCAACCTTCCTTAACAATAGCGATCTAAAATGTTGCTACTCACAAAACATCAAACACTCCTACAACAATTTTTATTATTACATACCTATTCTCACAATAAAATTGTGAATATGAACAAATAAAAATGAAGAAGTTTCCACAATATATAAAATCCCGGAAAGTTGGTTGTGGAAATGAGTTTGATCGAGCCAGCAAGGCTGGCTGATCAACTTGGTGGAAGATTTTGCTATTGCAAATTGCTTATTTATTTCCGAATGTCTGAACTCGACAGAATTGAACTCAACTGAATGCATTTTACAAAGTTGGACAGAGTTTTTATACTAACAGAGACTGATTTAAACAATGTGTTAAATAGTGTTGGCAAAAACCGGAAACTAATCATGATTAATCGCGATTATTCCGATTTTTGTCTTAACGTTTTGTGCGTGATGGGAAACGTTTTATACAAAAATCGAATCGAAAATCGCGATTAATCGCGATTTTTATAAAACGCAATTATATGACAAAATTAGCATTTAAAGTAGCTTAAATTAGAGGTGACTAACCTATTTAAACAGAAAATTACACAAATTGATTTAGTCACATGTTTTATGTTGTCAAATTTTTACTTTTCTCAGGTTTTGTAGTTGCTATTTGTAGGACTGTGAGTAAATTTTAAGGAAATCTGATTGATATTATGGAAACTTTTAAGGAAGTAAAAATCGCGTAAAGCGTAAAAATTTTTTCGATTTCTAAACGTTTTAAGCAATAATCGAATCGGTTTTCCGATTATCTAATAGTTATTAAGAGAATGTCAGTAAGATTAAGTTTAACTTTATACCATATGAACCTGCTTTTTGTAAAATGTTTATGTTGGTAAAGCCAACTCAACTTTCTTCGAATTTTAATTTATTCCCTTTCTCAACTATCACAGTTCCTTAAATGGCAGCGTGATCCTCTTCTTTGTCTTCGTTGATTATGTATAACATTTTTCTTAATCCTCTTTTACCTGTATCATCTTCGGTTCAATTAACGTGTGATTGAACCGTGCAAGATATAGTTTTGTTTGTTTGAATAAATGAATAAATAAATTTTGTCGTAAAACAGATATATAACAACTGCTACTCAAACGTTTTATGAAAAGCTCCAGTATATTCAAAATTTGGGTAAAACTCTGGAGCCCATCCCACAACAAACCTCTCTAGAACCAATGAGGTAGTATTCCCCCCAAACCGCTTCAAATGTTGGCCACTGCATCCCGATTCACAAGCATATTCATGGTTTTGTAAGACCAGTGCTTTGCATTTGACTGAAGTGTTAATTTTTTTATGCACATTTTTAATAAAATGGAAAAAGGTTGAGAGCGAATAGATTGCCGAGAGTAGTTTACCAGTTAATTATGGTGGGAACAGTTTGAGCATCTGAAGTATCCAAATTTTTTTTTTGATTGACCAGTGATATTTTGGAATTTGGTTAAAAAATATTTTGTGGCTGTAAAGAGATAGCTTTAGCATTTACACAATTAAATAAATAGTTTAGTAATGATTTTAGTGAAATTATGAACATAATATTGACCAATGGGATTTTGAGAACAAAATTAGAATGATGGAGGTAGTTTTACGCTTGCAAGAAAGCGCTTTGTATGTAATAATTGTAAAATAAAATAAGATTATTTATATACTTTGATATTATTAGTTTGGTTTTTATTTTGGAAGGATTATTAAATAGATTTTACTAACAATAAAACCAAAATATGCATCTTCAAATTTGTGTAAGTTAGATACTACTTTTGAGAAAATTAGTGGATTGTTGGATTAGCTATTCACCAGATATCACATGACTCAGCCTTTTATGTTGTACTGTTGCAATACAATTATCCCAATATGTTTTGTTCATTTATATTTCGGTTTTTTAAATGTGCGTTTTATTACATTAAAACTTTTAAAAAATACTACATATTTCATGGTTCGTCAAATTGTTCAATTTGTTTTAGTTACAATTTTTAATACAGGTAGGTAAATTGCACATTAAATATTTCCCAGAGAATCCATAACAATTCATAGCTTCACTAGTTTTGTTTATGCCACCACTATGCTGCTATTATATGGATTAATGAAGAATGATGGTAACGAAGTAGATGGAGGTGTCGGTCCTTAAGGTGTTGCAAATAAGATGGGATCTAAACCCAGTTCCAAGCACCTTTTTGGAGAAGGCGGAAGTGGTGATCCAACTAAGACAGGAAGTGGAGTTGAAGTCGATGGTTCCAGTAGAAAAGGCAGTGGCGGAACTGGTGCCCAGGTTGACCTAAAAGTCCACTGGATGATAGATTTTTCATTGGAGAAGGCGAATTTGGGATTGAATTCTTGGCAATCTGGTACAGGTTTGTATGGCAAATTGGGTCAGGATACAATGGACGTTGTAATTGTTGACTTGTATCTTAGCCCTGAAGCCAAGTTGGTGAAACAAGTGTGAAAGCTATTGACACTCAGGTTGGTGGTCTGATGATGTTTCACAAGGAAACTTGATTGATTTATCGGCTCAAGGTATTGGGAGTGGTAGGGCATCCTGAACTGGAACATATGGGTAAGGTGGCGATGTTTGAGAGGAGCTGAAAAACCTCTGGCGAGGGTGGTGGTTTGACCAGTCAAGCCATTGGAGGATTTAGAGCCAAGCAAGACAAAGTCTTTGGGTTTAGATGGCAAGGGACGGGAAGGAGCAGGCTCGACTTCCAGAACAGGCATGGCCGGCTCAGGATATTTCATAAAAACGTTTTCCCCCAATATACAGAATGCTTCTGTCAATTTATTTGGATTTTGTAATATTTCTTTAAAATATCAAACCAATAAAAATGATTGGAAATTAGTTCATGAGTTCTGTAGTGTCAGCAGACAATTAAACATTAACCGCTTTTCAGTTGAAAACCTGTGAAATCTATGCTATTAAATGTCCACAAACAATTTAAGATTTTCCTAGGTGGCGCTTGCATACTACAAATTTTACATTATTTTTTTTTCGTTTATTTTTACATTCATTGTTTATAACCTTCGTGCTGATGTTTTATATCTTCCGTTTGTTCTTTAAATTTGTTTGATTAAAAAACGATTATATTAGCCTGAAGTAATTATCCAGCAAAATCTCCTTTAGGAATATTGTTCACACACAACTTGATAAACGGCGCAAATTCACCTATAGTTTAAAATTTTTTAGAGAAACGAAATTGGATTAAGATATGGTATATATAGATGATGGAATTTTGCACACAATTTGAATAAATCGATTCTTGCGGCGGTGACTTGTAGGATATATTATTAAATTAGATTGAAGGAATAGTGAAAAGCGTTTTGTGATAATTGTAAAGAGAAAACAAAATTTATTTGTAGACGAGTAGGATATTATTACTTTGACAGTTCGACGACGCCTTAAATACTAAACAATAAAAATTCATAACATATATACTTTTTAAAAATTACTGGCTAGATGCTAGATGCCATCTTTCTGAGAATTGCTGGATTGACGGATTAATAACTACTTAGGTAAGTGTATTTATTTTGACAATGTGCTGCTACATTTTACAAAGATTTCTCTACACGTTTCCTTCAGTTCGATTTTAGCTTTTTAATGTACATTTGATTGCATGCTAAGCAATTTAAAATTTTTCAAACAAACTTCGTAAAGAATCAGACGAATTTGATGGTTGCTCTAGTTGCTCCCCAAGTAAAGATTAATCTTTTTAATAGCTGTATTTAGTACAGTTTGGTATTATTGGCATTGCATTACCATATTTCAGATAATCTACTGCATTTTATGGCTTCCCGTGGTTGGGGTTATTGTTCATTCGAATCCAAAGCCATGTCTGAATTGCTTGTATTGTACATAATCATTTATTAAAAATGAGTTTTATTGTCACCAAAATTATCATGATTATCCCACTACAGGCAAAATATCAGGCGCTTGTTGATGGAGGGAGTGGAGCTGAAGTCATAGGTTTGTAAAGGGTTCTCTTGTTTTCAGTGGTTTCAGTGTCCATTTGGCTTCCGGGAATGACCGAGAGACAAAGTTAGTCTGTCAAACGGAACGCAGGGTTTATTATGAATTGATGGTGATTCCAGATAACGAACTGAAAGATTACTAATTTCTAAACATGAAATGAAATAATAAGTAGACAGAAATCGGGATTTTCGGAGTATTTTGAAGAATGTTGAAAAATTTCGTTTAGAATTTTATAAATAAAAATTTTGTGAACTCAAGCTCTATCTAATAAAATAGCTCCTTTTACCAGCAATATTTATGGCCGACACTTAAGTGTTGCTAATAGAATGCTAGCATAAGATTGCATCTTTCCTAATTTTTGGAATCCAAAGTTTGGATATTCCTCCTTGGATATTCTCAGCTTTTTTCACCAGCAGCACAATATCCAAATTGGCATTACCAACAGCGACAGTAAAAACAATTTGTCAGGAAAAGCAATCTAATGAAAGAAAAACCCATTTCTAACAATTTTTATGGCAACAAATAACTGATACATAAATGCTTTGAAAAAATTATTAAAAACAACACAAGAAATTTATTTTTACGTAGGGTTAACCACACTTTCAGCTTATATATATATATACATGTGTTTTTAATACAGGTCTTGGAGCCCATTATAAAAAAGCACCTATAGCACCCCTCCCACTTATCCAGTTACTTCTTAGTTCATTTCTCTTTCAGAAGAATACTGACCGGTTGTAAAAACGCATGGTTATTTTGACCGAATCCTTACCTTCTTAATTTACCCTTAAAAAGCAGTATGTAGTCTGCTGGAAGGTTTATCGTCTGTGGAAACACTCAGTGAACCAGTACACTTAAAACTATCCCCAACCAAACTTAGTCAGCTATCATCCTTCCCTGCCAGCACTATCCCACAAGAGCTTTTGAACAATGACCAATACTTCTTCCACAACTTGTATCGTCGGACACCGGATCTCCCGATTACTTCAAGGAATATTGTAAATTTATAAGAATTGAAATTTATATTTAAATTAAAAACGTGGCAACACCTTGGGATCGGGAGAATTGCCGACAGTAGGTTGCCAGTTACTTATGGGAGAACTATTTGAGTATCCGATTCGAAGTATTTGATTTTTAGAAATAATGGAGATGATTATTCACTGATCTTCGAATGGCTTGTTAATTTGGTTTATAAAAAGTGATAGTGTAGTCTTATAAACATACTATCGCTCTGTCGGAAGTTTTGTTTTTTATTACAAAATTGAAATGATGTAAGTAGTTTAGTAAACTAATTTAAGTGTTTGGAAGATAGTGTTTAAGGATAACTGTACATTGAAAAACAAAATTTGTTTGCAGATGAGTAGGATATTATTATTTTGGATGGATTAATAAATTTGGAAGAAATTGAATTTGAAAGGATTATTTCATTGAAAAATAATACATGCATATTAATATTTGTGTTGGTTAGATGCTGGTATTGTAAAAAATTGTGAACTGGTGGAATTTAAAAACGCAGATAAACTAACATCATCTACGTTTTACGCAGCAGTGAAACTGAATTTGTGAAAGTTACGGTTGCAAATTTCATTCATTTGGATTCCAGTTTTATAAAAATGTATATTGCATAGCACACTAAGCGTTGTCAAACGTTTCAAAACAAAATGCTTAAAAAATGTTGCAAATGTAATGGTTGCTCCAGTTGCTCACTAAATAAAGACTTATTATTTAAGTTACACAACTAAATTAACCTAGCTTAGGTTAAGCCAAATCCCTGTTTTGTATTTTGAATTGACTGTACATCAGTTTCATAAATTCGTATGAAAAAATCAGTTTTAGCAGCAGCAGCATTATCATGAGTCTCTCACAACTGTCAAATTACAAGCCTCAGGTGGAAAGCTTGATGATGGAGGAGGAGGGGAAGGAGTGAGTATGTGGATTATGTTGATTTCGGAGACTATTTCAGAGACTATTTGAATGAAGGATGGAGGGGATGTAAGGTTGAATGAAAAACTATAAAGGTAGGGTACTGTGCGATTCTGAAGATGGTGGAGACAAAAACGTTTTGCCACAATGGAGCTTAAAATAAAAAATAAAGCAGTTAACCAATTGATTAAATAAGTTTTGTATCTTTTTCTTCTTCGGGTAACCAGCAAACCCGACCGTTTTAACCATTGTATTAAATAGAGTCTACTTATAAACCTCTGTTGCCCGCACCACCCTCACACCACACCTGTCGAAGTATTAACTTTATACAAGTAAGTCCTAAAAATCATCACAAATCTTCAACACTGGAGTATAAAATTTTTTACCCAAGACCTGCCTGACGAGCTATTAGATATTAGATTCTCAAATAGAAGAATTCCAAGGAAAGGAGATGAGGATGCATATTTTTTGGAGGAAGTGGTCCGGATTCCGGATAGTATTTCAGGTAAAAGTTATCCAAACCTGGTTCCTAACCACTTTCTGGAACTGGGGGTCCAAGTAGGGCGAAAAGTAGGGGCCTGGAGGGGTAGGGGGTAGAGGAGTGAAGAGCCGCTCTTTAAAAGCGGCGGTTATACTATGTAGAACAGGTATTGGTGATATTGGGAAAAGTGGAGGGCGGAGTATGACTGAAAGTGCACATGTGGAGAAAGGTAGCCGCTGAGGGAGTGAAGAGTAGAGAAGAAAGTCATGGACCGGGAGGAAGGGAAAGTGTAGGGTCGAGTAAAACTAAGAGGGAGGAGTGGGCGTGAATGAAAGAAGGATTTGGGTTCTCAGCAAAGCTGGAACTGGAAAAAGCGAGGACAGAGGAAAAAGTAATGGAATAAGTAAAGTAAGACCGCAAGTGGAGAAGAAGTAGCGAGTAAGACAAGTAGTAAAAATGTGTCAATGGAAGGAAAACTGGAGTTCCAAGTAAAGCTGGAAGTAGGGTAGTGGTGGATTGCATACAAAGTGATGGTCCAAGACAGAAAGTGGAACGGGTATGGATGATGCAATAATCGGTGGTCTCAGAGGAAAATGCGTGGTGCAGCTTATGTCTAAAACCTAAACCCTGAAGAAACTTCATCCTTTTGTAATTCTACTTTTTAACGGAATTGCAAAATAGTACCAAATAAGGTCACAGAGTATCACGTTCTTTGAATCAACTTACCGAAAAATCTTTAACGTGACGTTTGCAAGCGTATAAGTAAATCCGACTTAGTAAGTCGAGATTAAATAAAAGCAGGCAACATGCCCAATGCTTTCATGCAGCACATGCAGTAGCAAAAGCAGTAATTTAGTTAGGAACCAACAGAAAATCGTTTCAAATCTGAATTCGAATAACGTGCATAATGCACGGTGCATTGATTCCACCATTCACCTGATTCAACTAAAAAGAGAATTTAACCAAGCTAAATTTTTAAAATGTGCATTGACTAAACAAGTCAACTGCAAAGAGAAATTTCCAAAGTTTTAATTTAAGCAATTTGCTTTGGTTGCCTTTGATTTTTAGTTAAAAATAATGTTTATTAAAGTTTTTAAAGCTTGTTTAGGTTCACGCTCATTTTGGTAAAAACGCTGTTTTGTGCGATCTGGCGATAATAGATTTTGAAGCTATTTCTTACAAATCATTCCACAACATAGTACTAATACGATTTGGCCGTGCCGATTTCAGATTTTAAATGATTACTTGATTGACTTCTAAACAGTATAAAATATTTCCAATCAAATTATTTCCTTGAAAGTGCTTTTGAGCTTGATCGTTGCTCCTGCTACAATAAATTCAATATTTTATAGAATCCAAGCAACTATACAACAGAAGAAAAGTATGAAGCAAGAAAATCAATTAGTTATTACAGCCAACATTAACTGAAAAATAAACGATTAGGTTCCACACATTTAATACTTAATATACCTTTTAATGACATACTTTGGTATCTTGGCATTTTATATGTTTTTTAGAGAATTCAGATTGCATTTTAGGCGAGGAAGCTTTCTCTGTTAAGTTTAATGAGGTGGAAAAAAAGTTTACGTATATATGTTGCCACGTTAAACAATTGTAGAAAACAAGTGATTTTATTACCCATTTATCTGCATTAGTAATGAACATATCTGTACCAATAAAATCCATCTGCACCGTCTTCGGACTATTACCCCCGAGAAAGTTTTTTATATAATTAACAGTCCGTGTTTTCTAGCTAAAGGGTTGGTATATGTTATGGAGACATTCATACAAATACTAAGGATATCGAAAGGAGAAAGAATGAGCATGCTGGGGATCAACGGACCGATCAATCCGCACTTGCCGAACATAAAAACCATCATCCTAACCATAATATTGATGTGGACTCCACCGTTGTTCTTTGTAAAGAAAAAAGATGGTTCCAAAGGGCCTTCAAAGAGGCAATTTTCATTCAAAATCATCCCTTAAACGTCAACAGGAACACCGGACTAGATATTCATGCATGGATACCATTAGTGATGGAATTGTTATAAAAATGTTTATAGATAATTTTATAATTTTTCATGTGTGTAGAACTCTAAGCTTCAATTTTCTTTGTTCAGCTTCGCAAGACTTGTAAATTATAACTCTTGAAAAGGTTTACGGCAAGTAAACGAAAGCTCGGGTTAAAAATAAATATCAACCTCGTTAGCCACAAAAATGTCTCACAATAACAAATAGAGATAATATGCAAATGAAGGCAACATATAAAAAATCAAATGCACCATGCGATAGCTCATCTTTCGGGGGTTACATGATGTATTTTTTGGTTTTCCAAAAATAACGCATCATCATGAAATCCTGGGAAATTGAAGCGTTTGCAAAACGGGTTATATCCTACTTCGAAAATGTCCCTAATAGGTCAAAGGTTAAAACCGTGAAACATTTTGAAGAAAAAGATTAGCGCCAGATCGTTATATACAGAATAATTCTAGGATATCAGTCTACAAAAATCCAGATAGTGGGTTCTCTGAAGGACGTTTTGCAATGTTGGCTCCCTTAAGAAATTTACAGATGGCTTTGAAGATTTTCAAGTAGGAGCCCTAAACTTAATTAGCGCTGCAGCCAACAAACTCAACATTCGTCCACAAGCGCTAGGACAAAATTAAACTTCAGAAGTTGGGCTTCAAAACGTATACCAAGCAGCCGGCACCCAAGTGTGTCAAGCTTCAGGATCATGTTCAAAAATCTGAAGCACGATTTGCCTACAAAAAAAACTATCTAAAACCCTAGTAAATTATGACGATGCCTGCGTCCATTGAGATGGTCAAGATGTTCCTGAAAACAAACATTTCCATGCTTTTAATCCTAAGGAACATCTACAAAGCAAGAAAGTGTAGCAAAAATCCAAGAACTCCAATAAATTGACGGTATGGCAGGCTATGGACAAAAATCGGAGCGTTTCCGAACCTTATTTTTAAAAGGGGACTATGTAACAAAAAAGGACCCAGAGGAATGTTTGATGGCACGTTTAGTTCCGGTTACTGTTGAGCACACTCACCGCGAAAAAGTTATCTTCTGCACGCACCTGGCCACTTCACACACGGCCAAGAACCTAACTCTTACGTGGAAGCTCAAAACACCAATTTTGCCCAAAATCCAAAAATGTCCCAAATATTCTACTGGCTAAAGGAATCGAAACATTTTGGAGTTTATACAGAATGGAGTACTCCAATCTACAAAACCCACCCAACTTACTCCGAGATTTCTCTGCCATTTAGAAAAAAATCACCAACAAAGTGGTAACGTCATCGGGATATGGGGTTATAGGATAAGCCGAATGAGAACTCTGTAGCAATGGACACAAAGACAACAATTAATCTTAATTTATGTGAATATTGTTAGCTATCAGTAGTACTAAATGTTAAAAATATTGTAGTTAAATAAAGCTTAAATACTAGGAAATATCGCAATTTCAAAAATGTCTCCATAACAAGTACCAACCCTTTATATTAAACAGTTGAAAAATTATACTTAGGGGAATCATGTTCTGAAAATCTTCATAATATTTATTTTACCCGAATGCAATGCAATTTACAAAATATTTGTTTTAACATTTTAAATGCCCTCTTAAATCTTGTATATGAAAATCAGCCACTCGAATAATTGTTTTAGCCGTTAAATCAGTCAGTAGTCTAGTTAATAGTTCAATCAATAACTTTTTCTATACCCGGTTATAACGCTATTTCATTTGACAAAATCATTTCATTTCGCAAAAGTGGTTCCAAAAATAAGTAGGCTTCATCCAAGGGATTGCAATGCTATTTGTTAATTAGTTCTTTTTCCCAATAGAAAACTAAATCCATCCTTTAAAATATCCTATTTCCGTTCTTCCTTTATTTATAAAACTATTTAATTGTCTTAAAATATAATAGACTCTTGACAATTAAATAGACAGTTTCAGTGAAAACTCAATGACTATTTACATTAGGGTTTAATGAATATACTTACATTTTTTGAAGAACATTGTTATTAATATCAAGTATCTAGCCTTATAAACAGGTACAGGGCATTCGAGAAACAATATTAAAAGTTAGATTCATTCAATTTTAGGACTTAGTGGAGAAGATTCCTCAGGCAAATTAAATAAAATGCACTCCATTGAAATTAGATTGTAAACTATCTAATCAATAAAATAATTACACCTGAAGTATGGCCAGATCTACATTGCAATTAATTACCACCACATCCAAAAACTAACTAAGCATAGCCGAATCATCACAAAAATTGTGGGTTTTTAGTACATATGAGATGACCCAGAACCATATAAGAAATGACTGACTAATTAAGATGGGTCATCAATTTCATTGGCGGAACATTCATGCTTATGGTTGTTGTAAGCATGTTACAACCCACGATCAACATAACCCACCTTCCACTTGACCACCAAAACTTTAAACTACAAAACGAAAAGTAGCAATAGGTTTATTATGCACATGGTTTGAGGTACCCTCTGCGATTCATATTTACAAAAGGAAGTAGTTATCATGGTTTCTTAAAATCAGCGTTGAAGTAGTTGAAGTGTTTGAATCTGTTGAATATAATGGCCTCTTTCATCTGTGATAATTATGACCGGCACTTAGATGTTGCTAATATGCTAAATAAGCTAACGGTCTTTCCTAATGTTTCTGATCCCAATGATCCCATTGTTGTTTTGCATATTTCAACCCCACGAATGATGCCCAGTATAAATATTGAAATTATTTCTCGCTGTTGCTTTTCCCAACATGTTCATTTCTCTTTTGTGGCCATTTGTAAAAGATTACTCAATGTCCGGTGCAACGGGAACTGGATAAGTGGGCCATGCATATTTGGAGGTGCTGTGATAAAATTGAAAGGTTCTTCCGGTTGGAGTTCACTAATAATACGTGCTTAAATTTGCTTAGAGGATCGTTCAACCAAAAAGTGCCGAGGTATTTGATTTTTAGAAATAATGGATTTATTGAGTTATCTGCAATAATTTTGTAAAAGATGTTGTTTTAAAACGTTACAATGTTGGAATATGGTTGAGAAAAAGTGTTTTGTGACTGTAAAACGATAGTTTTGATTTTTATAGGATCAATAAAAAGTGGTTTTAGTGAGTTTGTGAGCATAATATTGCTCTGCAGGGATTTTTGTTTTGTTTTAAAAATAATGCTTTTTAGAACAAAACTCAAATAATGTAAGTAGTTTAGTGTTTAGATAAAAGTATTTTGTAATAATTGTAAATAAAAAAACAAAATTTGTTTAAAGAGGAGCATGATTTTATTACTTTCAAATTTGAACGGGTTCATAAATAAAATAGGCTTTAATGAAAAATAAAATGTGCACAAAAAAGTTTGAGTTGGCTAGATGCCATTTTTGTGAAAACTTATGGATTGGTGCATTTCGTCACTTTAGATGGGTGACTTGAACAAGTCTGGTTTAGAAAAACTACAATAGTTCTCCAAAAACGCTTAATTCATTTGGATATCGGTTTTGATACGATTATTTATCTTACGCTATCCTTTCATTATCTCATTATTTATCGCTATTTTAGCTCACGCTAATTTAAAAAATTCAAGACAAAATACTTAGATTCCGGGCTTGGGCAGGAATGGAACTGAGGAGGTTAGGGGCGGAGGAAATAAAAGTGGGAGCGATGGAGAGACGTTGGAGGGATGATTATGCTAACAACACCCACTAAGCAGGAGTGCATGTTTTGTGCAGGTTTTGGAGAGAGGTGGAGGAAACAGCAACTGGAGCAGATGGCGAAGCGTTGAGTCTTTGGCGCTCTACTGATTTTCAATAAGTTGTTAACTACTGACTGAAGGAAAGCGCTGGCCACTGACTACATAGAGGTAAAGGGAAAATGGCAATTGAACAGAACAGGAGGAAGATGGAGACAGTCTACCACAAAGCGAGTTGAGGGTTGTTCATTGAACAGTTCAAAACTGACGTCTTCGGGAAGATACGTGTCCAGAAAGGTAAGATGCCGGGTGGAATTGGGAATTGGGAGAGGCAGGTGGTGTTATACAACTTATACAACACTAAACGGTTCCTTGAATATTGTGTGCTACATGGTTCAACAAAGTTCCTGAAGCAAACGGATGACAACTTCCGTATGCTCTCATCATGTTGTCACAATGAGCGTTGAGACTAAAAGTTGTTTGGCTTAAGAAACGAAGGCACCAACTGATATGAATGTGTTAGCTGGATTCTTTTGTATAACATAATGTGCGTATTTTGATATGTTTATGCTTTGGTATTAATAATTGCTGCATATTTTGTCCATAACAAATCTACCAAGTCTAGTGCTACACAGGAAGCTGACTGGTTAAACCACAGATAATAGCACTTACAGATAGCAAAGAAAATTTTAATTCAATTTTAATTTGATTAGGCTGCCTCAGTTTGAGAAAATGATAATTTGAGCAAAACAGCATGCACACCAATTTCTGAAACCTAATGACCAGGCGTAGTGGTAAGTAGCAGCAGCCTAGATGAGCAAATAATTTTTTCACAGTAAAACTTGCTGAGTCTAATTATTTTGGTATTACTAATTTCATTGCCATGCCTATTATATATCCTAATTGTAGCTTGCTTTCTTAACTGGTCACATATTTTAGGTAATTTAGAATTTTTCCTGAGTGTGCAAATAACATACTGTCATGACTGTGAAAGAAGTTTAGAATGTACTTTGACTTTGCTTTTGTTATAAATTTTGTAAAAGGTCAGAAAATAATGCAGAACTCGCGACGCGAAAAACTAAATATGCTGATGCAAATAATTTGCACAATATATTATCCCGGCATTAGCCTTGTATGTAGGTTACGTACAGTAGGAAACCCTCCTAATATCTTCAAATCAATTTTTTGGTGTAAATATTTAGGTACAAATATTTTCTAGAATATCTTGCGTGCACATACACATTGCGTGCACATGCTGGCCTCTTTCTGTCATAAATGTAAATGTGAAATCGTAGGCAATTATATGGTATAAATGAAAACGATAGACGCAAAAAATTGAACAATGCAAACGCCAACAATGTAGTTGGTACATTTATGGTGAATTCAATATCAACTTAAATTTGACTTTTTCGGGCTCTGCTTTCTGTTATGCTGTATATTTCATTAAAACACGCAATATGTATTCGCGATTTAAAAAGTTATCTAGAAAATGCATAAGAAGGTTGAAGTAGCAAGTACAGATAAGAAAGCAAATAAATAAATTATTTTTTTTAAAATAAGAAAATAATTTATTAATAAATATATTGAGCCCATAAGATCACCTGAATTTTCTACGGTGTAAATTAAACGATGAATTTGTTTTGTTGAAGAAATGAGTTTCAGCTAGAAAATTCGTAATCGAATTTTTAAAAAATATTTGATAAAAAGCAAAAGACTAGCTTAAATGCAAAGCATTTCCAGTTAATTGCACGTACTGTACATTTCTCTTTTTTTGCCATTTTTAGAAGATTACTCAATGTCTTTAATAACATTACAGAACATCCGGGAAGTGCATTGAACGAAGTGAAACGGGCGCTGGATAAGTTAGGTGGGTCCTGCATTTTGAGGTGGGCTACGAACACGAAGGAGTAATGACGGTTAAAGGTTCTTTCTCTTTCGGTTGTAGTTGACATATGACAACTGGTCTAATGCCCCAGAGGACAAGAGAATCACCCCACCGAAACCGTTTCCTTAAAAAAGTATCCGATTTTCAGTTTGGATGCCGATACATTTATCCGTTTCAGTTTCCGGAAAGGGGATAGTAAGTTTCCGACGATGATGTTCCTAAATTTTTTACGATAGTAAGTAGCCCGTATGGAATGAAATAGGAAAAAATTAAAAGCCTCGAGCATATTAACTGAAGACAATTTTAAAGGAGTGGTGCAACAATAGGGAACTAAAAACAAGCTTAAGTATACACTATTTAGACCACGGTTTGCCGATCGGGCTTAACCGTGAGAGCCTAGTGGCTAAGCGCTCGACTTTTCCTCTTTGGGCATAGGTTTGTACCCAGCCAGCGTCAATCTAATTTTTGCTATTTTTTGCTTGTAGCCCCATAAATATGTAAGCGGTATTCACCGTACATAATACAAAGTATCAATTACAATATTTAGTGAAAATCTTGAGGCTGCAAGAAAAAAAAACAATTAAATCGATGCTGGCTTATGACCTTATGCCCATTAAGGAAAAGGGCCTAGCCTCTAGAAATGAGAAACCGATTTTTGGCTGATCGAATTCCAAATCATTCGAAGATCTTACAAATCCGCAATGGACCATACTCTTTGAATGAAAATTCGATAGTGACGTGAACGAACTTTCGAAATCTGTTCAAATATAATATCCCCATCATATTGGATTTATAAAAAATGGCGTGAAGTTGGCGCAAATTGAATTCTGCAGATAAAAGTGATGAAAAATTTGTACTGCAGCATTTTTCACTTTAAAATTAAGTAATAATAGTATTATTATCTCAAGATCAACCTGGTGTAAAGTACCTGTAAATCAGAGAAATTTTTTTCAAAATAATTTGTTTCATGCAATGCTCATAGGTATGTTTTTAACAGGGAGTACATTTTAATAGCTTGAAAAACGCAAGATCACTCCTTGGTTTAACACAAAAATGTCACCGAAGTTATTTTAAGGTAGCTAATTTCCGCACTAATTTATCTGACATTTTTTTAAACCGCCTTGTTCTTGAAGAAGATGCTCGTCCCCAAATCCCTTCTTGGTTGACACCCTCACCCCCTCCTTAGTTCGCTTCGACATCTATTCCGGAATCCCCGTTTACGGAGAAACGACCCCAAGGAAAACTACTTAAACCTTTTAAGGATCCCAACCTCGCGAACGAGATTCGAATTTATAACTAATTCAACTGCTTCAAACCAACAAAACTTCCAAATATTGCTTACTCCTTTACACTTGCCTCATCTATCGTACCATAAATCCCCTTAACATTAAATTTCACAGAAAATGGCGTTGAGTTGATACATAAAATCAAACTACACAGCCAAAAACAAAAGGAGTTTGTTTGTTTGAAATATTTTATATTTAATTGAGCTAATTGCTTTGCAAAAAGCTAGTTTTATATACTGAACGTCAGGTTAGCAGGTAACTGCACCAATGGTCTTAACAATGAAGTGCTGTATGCTATTTTTGGATAATAATGTTTCTCGTCAATTATCAAACATCACCCAATTTTTTAACAGCTATATCCCGTTGAAAAACTTGAATAATTCAAAACGTTTCCTGGTGGTTTTCACTTTTAATACACAAAATAAAGTTGCTATTCACCTAGGATTTTTCAGCAACAGAATCTTGCACAAAATCGAAAGCAAAATCTGCAGGTTGAGAAACTTTGCTAGAGTAAGTTCTCCTAATGTCATGGCATATTTACTCCATCGAATTGGACACTAAAACGACAGAAAGCAAGAAAACCTTCACAACTTCTCTCCAAACCCTCCAGCCTTAGCCACTTGTGCATTCGGTAAGCGACCCTTTGCCTGCTACTCCACTTTACACGCCAATTTTGACCATCCCACCATCAGTGGCAAAGTAGCAGGGGGTGGCTCCATTTTCAGCAGCTTAGGTCAAAGTTCGAGAAAGAGTAGGACGTTTTAAGCAAATCGAGAAAAATACTTGGAACTGTCAGTCCTACATCCCATTTCTCCCGGTCCTTTACTTTCTTCTATGTTTAACCCATCGTAATCTTCATCTCGACTTACCAGAATCCTTTCTGTCCAAGTCTTTTCATATTTCTTACTTTGCTTCAAATATCAGATTTCAGCCTAATGCAAGCGTCTTACAAAACCATGAATTAGCTTGTTCAGTTTAATTTCAGTACTTCAAAATATCAAAAAAATGCAAAAATCAGGTAAAATTTGTGGTTTTTATTTTTTCTTGTTTGCGTTTCCAAAACGCCAGACATGTCATTCACACCATCTGAATCTACAAAAAATGTGCTATTTTCTGGCCAATTTGCAAAAAATTCCAACACGAGATTTGTGAGTTATCGAATTTCCAAAATTTCAACATTAAACTTTGCATAGCTATGTAATAACACATGCTACTTTTTTGTAATTGTGACTGAAAAATTTGCAATTTTTTTCTGCATCGAATAAGTATTTTTGCATATTTTTTGGTCAATTAATTAAAAAAATCACTCCTGTGTTAATTTTTGGAAAAAAATTAATTAGGTAAGGGGGTGAAATTTCACCCCCTCTGTGTATTTTGGGGGGTGAAATTTCACCCCCTGGTACTAGACTGACCATGGAACCGAATTTTGTCTTGAGGTTTGTTTTGTTAAAAAAGCAATAAATATTCTAGGATGGGCATCCCGGCGATTTTCGAGATTTGGATGCATACAAAAGTTATCCTCAAAAAAATTCGAAAAGTCTAATATTCTTCGAATACATGAAAATGGTCACATTTGGTCATCAATTTCTTACTGACATCGTCACCCTGAGACCAAAATATTACTGTTTTTGAATTCTCAAGATAAAAGTGTACTTGTGTGCCAATTTTGACGAAAATCGGAGAAAGTGCCCAAAATTTGTGAAAATCACCAAAACTCCTTCTCAAAATACATTTCTTTAATAATCCCTATATTTTAATGAATTTAACCCATGGCATTTCGTTGATCAATTGACTCAGCCGCTAAACCAGTCACTAACCGAGTCCCACCAATCAAAAGGGGAAGTCTGATCATGGCGACGATCCGGATGAAAGTATTCATGCTTGGCATTTATAAATTCCCAGATCTGACCTCGGCATGTATCTGGGATATTCTATTTCATTAGTTTTAGGGAGATTCATGTATTTATAATCATAAAATTCAAATGTGAAAAATGGTAAGTCGAACTTCATTTGTTTTGATTGATATGAATTACTAAATCAAAATCTTGACTTCTCGTATACAAGAGATTTTAAATAGATTTTTCATGCACTTGCACTTTTCGATGGTAAGGATGGATAATATGCACATTACTGTAGGTGTGTGTTCATTTCATCTGCTCTTTTTGAGCGGATACTTGGTATCAGCTAGCAAAACAAAAACAATAACAAATGCCCTGATGCAAAAAAAAATAATGATAGTCTCTAGTCAGTGAGCAATTGTAGCAGTCATCAATTTCGTAATATTCTTTTGATATTTTCTTTTGAAGTATTTAAATTGCTAAGCAATTTGATTACTGTACAAGCAAATATTAATTTAAAAAACTGATATTCAAATGACTGAAACGAGTTGGGATCAGGAATAGCTCTATAGAGTAGGGCCACAACTCCGTGAAGGAGAATCTGCTATGACTTAAATTCACAAATCCGCAAACTTTCGCAAAAACAGCATCCAACCAACACAATTTTAATCGCATTTATTATTTTCGATTAAAATCTATTTAATAATCCTCCCAAACTTCCAAAGTAATAAAATTATACGTCTTTTTTCATTACGTTTTTACAAAACGCCTTCTTGTAGAGATGAAGCTACTTCCAATTTTGATTTAAAACATGGACCAATTATTGAACTATATAATCGCATAAATACTAACACTACATTTCTACAGGGAAGAGATACGCCACCTTGTATCACAGCGACTTTGTATTTCGTCATAATCGTGAATCTGGGGCTTTTATTCCTATTGGACCAGTTTATGAATCAATGTAGGTAACTTCAACGAATCCAGAAAAAGCTGCACATCATGAGCAATCCATCCGCACATCCAGTCTATACAAATGGTCACTGGAACCACCGAAAAAAAGAGAACCCCCCACTAACCAACAACTTTCCTTCCACCAACTATCTCCTAACCCTCAAGTTCTTGGGGTGTTCGTTAACCGATCCAAAATATATTCGCCTACTAATTAAATCCACCCTGCAATTTCGACCACCCCACCAGGGACAAATGCAAAATGGCAAGGGGTCCTGGTCGTCCCGGTGTCACAATATTCAGGAGGTTAGGAAGAAGTACATAGCCTTTTTGTCAAAAAATACCACGGCGTAGGTAAGTTCGAGAAAAATCGGAACGTGCCGTGCAGCAGCGTAAAGCAATTAGAGCAGTAATGCGGAAGTTTGACAATTCGATTAAAAGTAAGTTAAAACTTTTCTAAGAAAACTTCAAATATTAATTACAATTCTATCTTGCTAATAGCAAGTTGCTATATTGGTTATGTTACCTGATATGCTACTAACTGTCCCACTGTTGCCAACAGCAAAAACTGGCACTTAAATGCAGCAAAGCTAGTACTGCCGATCAGTTAAAAGGATGGTTTTCTCAGTTAGTCACACTTTTATAAAAGCAAAACTGAAGGCTAATGCTCCAGTTTCGTTTATTTTCAAAATTAAACCACAAAAGTACAGGAAATTAGCATTCCTACCAAGACGATGTAGACGTATGTGCCTTTCTAGTATAGATTTTATTCAAACTAATCATTCAACGGGTAATTCTGTGACTATATAGATTTTTTTATTTTCTACTATTGTTTAAAAATTCGAAATCCAAAAGCCATACGGGCTAATGGGAAAACATTAGGTTTAGGTGATGGTGGAGGTGAAGGGGATTAATGTACGGTTATCTTGCTTTCGTTTATTTCAGTGTCTATGTGGATGAAAGGAGGAGGGGATGTGGGTGCTGGACCCCCTCTCGGTACGCGCATTAATTTAAGCAACCATGAAGTTCTTAATATTATTTAATAACTTTGTTTTGAAACATGATACCCAAATGAGTTACACGTGTCCGACTACGTTTCAGTGCAATGTATTATATCTACATCAGAAACACGAGCTATCTGATGTAGAATATATTCACAAAATCAAAATGTTTTACAAAAACAGCGTCTATAACCTACACCAATTTTATACGCATATTTTTTTTCATTAAACTCTATGTAATATTCCCTCAAAGCTTCCAAAGTATATCACACTCGTCTGTAAATAAATTTTGTCTTTTTTATTTACAATTATTCCAAAACGTTTTCCCTAAACTATACCTATATCCGGATTTCAGCGTGCCAAACCACTTTCTGGTTTGAAGTGGAAATTGAAGTGGCGGGCCAAGTAGGACAAAAATGGAGACCTGAGGGGAAAGGCTGGGTCCTAGTAGAACAGGTAATTTTTGGGGGTGCCGGGAAAAGCAGAAATTCTTTGTGGAGTGGGTAGAGTTGGCAGATGGACTGATTAGAATTCAAGAATAGTAGGCAGAGTAAACAAAAGTGGAAGAAAAGCCGAGTTCCAAATATTTTCGTCCATTTGCTTAAAACGAATCGACTTTTCTCGAACAGTTCGAGTCGAACTTGCGTACGTTTTGGTATATTTTGACAAAGCAGCTATGCACTTCCGCCAAATCATCTGAATTATTGTGCCACTGGGATCCCTAGCCACTTTTCATTTGCCACTTGTGGGGAGGTCGAATTTGGAGGTTGGGTAGATTAGCAGGGAAAGATATTTTTGCGGGTTGGTCATCGGGAACCCCAATGCTATGAATAGAGGGTTTGGAGGGATGTGGTGAACGAAAAGTCGTGGCTTGCTGGAAAACTTGACTTGATTTTGGTGGCCCCTGTCCTCAAAATACATGTTTTGATGGCCCCTGGTGAGTTTATCCTCAAAACAACCCAAAAAACCTAGGAATCCTATTGAAACTTGAAAAAATTAAAAGTTTGATAAGCTACTCCAAGGAAGGGTCAGCAAAATTTTTGCAGAAGTTTTATTGACACCTCACCACTTCTTCCCTTTATACCACCATACTTGACCACCAGCGGTTTCCTCTTGACCTGTTCCACTTCCACCTTCTTGCCCTTCAGCTCCTTTACCTTACCGACTAGGATACCAAACCATGCATTCTGTTAGAGTTTGCGCATGTATGAAAATGGGCTTGTCTGGTTGCCTAGTACCTCCTTCCTCTTGACCTTGATCACTACCGAACCATTCACCTTTTTATCTTTTCCACTTCCAAAGGTCCCTTAGAAGTGGAAAGGGCAAAAAGGAAGATGCCTCCAATAGCTCCCGACTATCCAAGCTGCGTAGACCACGCCAGTACCGGAAGCTGAACCCTTCAATTTAAATGTTCCAAGCTTTGCCACCAACTTTGCCCCAAGAGCCAACCCTTTCAGTGTCTATTCCATCCTCACCAAATTTGCCCCCTTCACCATCCGGACCTGCATCATGTTCCCCTGGGTTCTATCCCCAAAATCGCTTTCCTCATTTATCCAATTGGCCTCCAGTATACCGACGCTATCAGTAGCTCCACTGCATTTTCTACTTGGACCATAACTTCCGCATTTGATTAGGAACAGGTTTGGAACAGGCTTTGGATCCCATCTTAATTGCAATATATTCAGGAGCACCTACTCCCTCTGAAACCACCCCCATTCCATTCTCATTTACATTCTTTGGAATCTTAGTTTGAGATGAGTTTCAGGACTCAATATTTGAACAGATAGGATGGTGTAGACAACAGAGGTTTATAATAGGAGTGGTTCAAATCGACGGGTTTGCTAGTTTACCGAAAAAAGCAGATGCAAAATGTACTTACTACTTTAATTCTTTTTAAAAAGCTGTTTTGTCACAAAATTTTGTTTGTCTTGTTTAAAAAAAAGAATCTCAGAAGACCCTAGCTTCGTCATTTATGATTGAACCCTATCTAGCAAGCACAGACACTCCCTGCACTCATTATCCAAATCGACACTGAAATTACCAAATATTAATTAAACCTCCATTAATAAAAATTATCATTATCTTGCTAAGTAGTAATGAAAATATGGTATGTTTTGCTTAACCGATGATTCATAAAGTATGTTGATTTGTTTGATTTGACATCAAGTGTCTGAGCTAATCTACGAATGGGGAAATCCACCATCTACCAAATATTACAAAAATAGCACCTAATCACTACAAATTTGCTTACGCATATTTTCTAAATAAGTTTTAGCATTTTGACAGGTGAAGTTGTGGGCCGAAGCGGGTTCAAGCGGAAATGGAGAGTGGTTTAAATGGACGGGTTGGCTGGCTTATCGAAGAAGGAACAGATGCGAAATTTAATTACTCAATTAGTTAATTCAGTTTTTTAACAATTTTTAAAAGGGCTGTATTGTCTCAAAACTTGATACCTTAAGAATCTTAGATTATCCTACGTTGCTCATTTATCATTCAACAATGCCCAGCATGCACCCAAACCCCCTCCACCCTTCATCCAAAAAGACGCTGATTTAAGGAAAGCAAGATGACCCTCCACTAACGATCCTTCCCCTCTGACACCATGGCACATAATAAACGCTATTCATTTAAAACTGATTAAAATTTGTATGCATAAAATGGAATGCGTTAAATGAAATCGTACATAGTACTATGCAAAAGTTACACCTATTTTCCATGCTTTATCATGGTAAATTTTCATTTTGAAATGTTTCCTACTTGCTGCATTCAGATTTTCTACAGTTATTAGTCTTTACAAGAGATCTATGTTACGGTAACTTTTTAATGGTTACATATGTGCGGTTAGTAATGTACATACTGGAGTGCTATATTTTTTTGAAGTTGTCATTAATCAAGTGTCAAATAATCAGTGTGGTTTTAGATGAGACGAAAATGAATATTGAACAAAATATATACAGTTTTAATTGTAAAACGATTTTCTCTTTTTTCTTGTTCTCTCGTAGCTTTTATGCTACCGCTTTTCACACAAAAAATATTTCTATACAACATAACCCGTTTATTTCCAAGTTATTATACCTCTCGCACATTTCTAATAATAATAGCTAATGAAAGCAGCACCACGTTCACGAAGGTATAAAATATTTATATTACAATGAGGTTGCAGTGGATTTGTACGTACATAAAAACCAACTACCTAACAAAATTTATTATAGAATTTTGCATGCCAGCTTCTTCTTTCCCTTTAGCTAAGAAGCTTGTCTCGTAATCCCATTGTTTACCAATTCCTACTAAGGAAAATTGAATGTTGGGACATTACAGAAAGTAGCAGTAATATATCTCATATAATAGTGAATTTTACGCATCAAGCTAAACATGCATATTCAAAAAAATTAACGTATAAAGCATCACCATTAACACAACTAGTGTTTGGATGCGTAAAGCACATCCACTGCAGGCATTCAACCAAAACCTTCGTTATAGCTATGAATGCAACCGAGAACCCCTTTTTGGTATTTCTCCAATATAGAATAAACCAGATACTCACTTACTTTACGTGGACGACTTAAATATGTTCAAACAAACCCCAACCCAGATAAATTTATACCTGTGTAAAACTAAGCTTCTTATTAAGAAACTCTAAACAAAAATACCTAATTCTTTTGTTGGAAACAATACAAATGTACCAAAAGGATAATATGCCTACGTGAGAACTAATACAAAATCTTTCTGCTTGCTATCAGCAGTGCTGATTCAGCACCTGACTACAATAGAACGTTATTGCTCTTTGGAATAAAGTTGTGTACACACCCACTGGTTAAAATATTTTTTACTTCAGTTATTCTCCACTCCAGTTGCAAAAGTGTTTGAACTCTTTTTTTACAAATAATATGTCGCGAGTACACCAATTCGACTTCAAATTATATGTATTAAAATATTTACTACGAAAAGCTAAGTGTTTTGTTTAGTTTAGCACTTTTAAAAAAATTCTGGTTTATTGTTTACATTTTTATGGTTGAATGCCTCAACTTCATAGATATCTCAGTAAATGAGAATTTCAAGTGCCCGTGTATGTCGCTAGTTCAATTCTGTTAAACATTCTTTGAAATGGGGAGAAAGAAGTTGCTCGTAAGGCCTTTGTTGCAGTGCAGTATCTGTGACAGAACCTTTTTCTGTAATTCAAAACTTGTTACCCATATGACAGTGCATACTGGCGAGAAACCGTTCAAGTGTGACGTTTGCAACAAAGCGTTTGCACAAAAAAGCTCCTTAAATCTACACAAGAACTCAGTTCATTTGGGACGGAAACCGTATAGATGTGACATATGCGACAAAACCTTTACAGCAACTAGCCACCTAATACATCACAAAAATGCAGTTCATTTTGGCCGAAGGCCATTTAAATGTAGCCAGTGTTACAAAGGCTTCACAACAAAACAGTCACTCGGTCTTCACCAGAAAGTTCATAATGGAGAAAAGCCTTTTCAGTGCTCATTTTGCCCTAAAACATTTGCTTGGATTGCAAATTTCTACAAACATTTACGGGTTCACACCGGAGAAGAAAGCTACGTTTGTTCGATTTGTGGGCAGAAATTTAAGACAAAAAAATTCTGTGATCAACATTTGAATCAACATCAAGGTGAGATACGCGAATCTAAATAACGATGTTTAAATAAAGTTTACGACAAAACGAAAAGGTTCATAATTTGTTCATTTTTTAATCTGACTAATGTTTTAACACAGGAATTACTCAAGGTAACTTTGGATGTGTATTTTGTCCAAAGTATTTTTCATCACAGTCCGACCTTTTCCGTCATTTTCGTAGCCACATTCATGAAAAACCCTACAATTGTCCTAACTGTCAGAAGGAATTCAACTCTCAATCCCACCGGAATAGGCATAATTATACTGTGCACATAAATAAACGAGACGTGTCATGCGATCTGTGTGAAAAAAAGTTTAAAACCTGCCGCGAGATGAAACAACATCTTCAAACACATTTGGGAGAGAAAGCGAACAAGTGTGGAATTTGTAACACAGGTTTTAATAGCTTGAGTGGTTTAAAAAGACATTCTTTCATTCATTTAAGTGAAAAGCTGTTCAAATGCGCGGAGTGTGACAAATCTTTCTCCCAACAATGAGGTCTAAGACAACACCAAGTTAAATATCATGGTCCTGTAAAGATGTAGATTTTTTAAATATAGCTTTCAAACCAGGTAATTTTATTGATCTGGATTTACCATGTCTTATAAAAGTGGTTTCAAAAATAAATTTTTAAACTTCATATAAATTTTGACCAGATTTAGTGATAGTACGCTTGAAGCTTGTGCTTAAAAATGTAACTGGCCATGCTACATAAGACCAGAAGTGTTGGTTGCGTTTTGTTTTATTATAATTCTGATATGTAGCCTTAGATTTGTTAAGATTTAGTGTACTATATAAACGAAAAAGAAATAAGGAAAACTTAGCAAAGTCATAACCGACAACTCTCTGAAATAATTTTTTTGTCGTGATTTAAGGACGTAAAATTTTTCGTCTAACAGCCAGTGGCATTTCTTTGGTTTAGATACTAAAAGGACACTCTCATGTTTTGATTTGATAGTTTTCAAAGAGTGGGCTACTGTGGTAAAAAGTATCTCTTTAGTTGTCTGCAGTCTCTATGAATACGTTGTTGGAGGAGGTGGGTGTACATATATCCTGGCATAGATTATGATGGAGCAGCTTCTGTGCAGTTTCTTGTCCTTTCTACTAGTACAATTTTGGACATCAGCCCTCTCATCTCTCTTCGCTGAAATGAAACCCAATTTACCCAATTTTCTTCTGTCAATTTTGTCCATTTTTGTTTTTTCATTTTCCACCAACCAGTCACCATTTTCAGCTAATTTGGTGCGGCATAATCCACTGCTTTTATTTTTGATTACATGCAATAAAATTACACAATTTTTGCGATCACTCTAATTTACGCTAGCAAAATGGAGAAAATGGGCAGACAATATACTACTCTGAAAACGTTGAACGCTAAATTAAAGTGTTAGGGTAAAGAGATTGTGCTATGGCAATAAATCAACAACTCTTTGTGCTTACCAAAAAAACTACACAAAACCTTTATTTTTCGTGCGTTTATTTTTTTCAGAATTTGGTTAATTTCCCAAACAAATAATTCTTGTATCATTGACTATTGTCCCGTCATAGTACATACCACACCAATCTATATGTAGAATGCCTTGTAGAGTATTGAGCAGGATTAATAAGGTTCATTATTCTACAACGTATAAATATTAAAAATCGCGTTACCATAGTAATCTATCTGAAATTGCAGAATCTCTGAAATCATCTCTGTATAGAAAAAAACTACTGGTTACTTGCATGGATGATTTAACCTAACGAACAAAAGTCGGCGTTACGTGCATGATAATTAAAAGACAGAAAGTTAAACTGCTTGAATTTTAGTCATACAAAAATATAGTAATAACTTTACATGAATGAAACAAATATTCATGGTGCAAGCTATCGTATTTGTACATTTTAATGGATAGGTAAGTAAAGCAAATTCTTTGAAAAAGCGAAAACAAAATTTTCACGAAATTAAATTAGTTTAGTTGATTGGGATAGTAATTTGGTAAAGATATGCAATGTAGGACATTTCAAACCATTACGACTTTTGACGCTAATCAGTAAAGTATGGAACAAACAAGTTGAGTTTTCTTCTTACAAACGGTAAATTTTACGAGAATTCTCTCGTGTTTTTCAAATGTTAATTTCTTTTTTATACTCAAATACATCTATTTGTATGTTCGTTTTCATTAAGTTTTGTCACGAGATCTTTTTAATTTTGAAACGACTGATATAAGGTGTCTATGTAAATTTTTGTTAGGAAACGAAACACGAAATATAAAATAAAGATGAATTAAAACGGCGTTTTTGTAACAATTTTGCTGCGTTTGGTGATATATCAACTAGAGATGTGTCTGTTGACTGTCTTCGCTCATAACTGGCGTTATTATTTGTATAATGTCGATGCTAATGAACAGATTGTATTTTTGTTGTAAGACTTGTTGCATCTAAAATTTCTTTCAACAATTTTGCTTAGCTCTTTATAAAGGAACTGCAGAATTACGCCACATTAATTTGTATCGTTTTGTATACATTGTGTTTTCATAAATTATGTAACATACAACACTTTCAAGGAGAATTTTGCAGTTCCCAGAATATGTTGAATGGAATAATGTATAAATAGTTCCCAGAGTGCAAAACCAGTAGCAGAGAATGGTACATTTTAACGGACGGAATTGAGCTCGAAATGAGCACACTGAGTTCATGAACAGATAATGTTTCCACCAACTGCTAACATCAGTTTTGCATTATCCAATGATAAGCTGTTCAAATAATTTATGCATGTTGCCTCCTGCCGGTATCGTTCGTCAAAATTGCTTAACTGTATAAATTTCTTAATCATGATTTATTGAATGCAGTAGCTCAAGAGAATTAAAATTAAGTACGAAGTACAAATAGTACAAACAAACAGTAAATATTTGCATTTTACAATTTGTAAAAACACGTTGTGCCGGATTCTTAAAATGATCTTATTTGCATTAAAAATTGCAGCAATTTAACATCTGTAATAATCAAAGTATAACTAGTTATAAGAAAGATGAAATGCATAGTTTTAAAATCCTCATAAAACTCAAATTTTTCTGTTTTATATGCTTACTTTCCACAAGAAGAATTTTCAAAATATGGTATACAACTCGGATAGTCAAAAGGTTCTCTTGTTGTTAAGCTTCGGTCCTTTTGACTTGTCCATCTTTCGCGCATCGTGTTTGAAATCTATTGTTCAACCAAGTCATCTGAGCTTCAAGTTTGGTTATATTGAGCAAATTTGACTTACCATATGAGATAGCCCAAACTCCAGTTTGATCAAACTTTCCATTTTCAAAAATGCACAGTGAAATGTTACATCTGTAAGGCAGTACTGCTTGCAAACAGAATGATGCTCTGTTTTTGTGTACATGCCCAGTTTGTGCAATTCTACGTTATTATAGAAACCTATTTACAAGATAATCGCCAATTGTTGTCCATATATACGCATACATATAATATAAATACTTACTTTTCAGATTTGTAATAGATGGTAAACCTGGCTGCTGTAAAAACTCCAATAAATTCGACTCCCTTTCATAATTCTGTCGTAAATTTTCAGCCTTCTCATGCGAGCATCCGATAAGCAACGCGTCCAAGTTTATCGACCGTTCTAGTTCACGAACTATTAAAGTTTCCAAGTTGTGCATTTCCAGAAAAATATATTGCATGCTTTGTTCATTTTCCAAAATTATATCCAACTTTGAAATATTTGGATAAGCCAAGTTCACTCGATCCATTTGGACAGTACTAAGACCCATGTAAGATTTCCTATAAAATGACACATGCTTTTCTTTGAGTTGAACTGTGAGACATTTTAAAGTTTGACAAGGGTAATTAGTTATCCATGTATCCAGACTTTCAGGTGTGGTAAAAAGATTTAACTCGTTCCATTTGGGATATCTGGTGGAAACATCTGATGACAACGAACTTCCTTGCTTTGGCTTTTGCATATCCCAGTAACCCACAAACTTCAATGTTTTTAGCAGATTTAAACAAGGTGGTAGAATAAATTGACTATTAGTAGATTCATTGAACTGAATTTTTCTACTGTATTTATCAAGATGAAAGTATTTGATAGAAGGACAATATGACAATACATTCACTAAAAAGTCGGAATTTGTCATTTTCTCTTTGCCAAAAAGAGAAATAGAAATACTTAGATGCTGTAGGTTGGCCAGTTGCTTTTTGTTAAAAACAAAAAACGATTCAAGGCCGGAAAGATTTTGCCCAATTTGAAGTGAAAGTCTGGAAAGATTTTGTGGAAGTTGTAATGGCTCAATTATCTTTTCTTGTGTATTGTAAGGTAAAAAAGTAAAACTGAATGAATGCAGAGGCGCTTTTGTTCCATTCAGCAAGCTTTGTGTTATTTCCACATTCTTCTTGACATCTTCTATGGTAAATAGATGACGAAAACGAAAACCAGGAAACGTTGTCAAAACTTGCAAATCAGGCAGATCCAAGTCCACTTTGTAGCTTGAAAGGTTTAATCTCGAGTTCAGGGATAGTTTTACCAGTCCAGGTGAGAGCTTGCTTAGAAGCTTTAAAAAAGTTTCGCTTTCCGGTAAGTAGTCGGGTCGTTTGTACGTCACCAATTCAAATGGAAATGTTTGGTGTAGTTTTAGGGTTTTGTTATTCTCTGCAAGTTCTATAAAACCGGCGATTTTGGAAACATCAGTACCAAGGGTATTCGGGATAACATGAACACATCTTTAATTGTTTATAACAGCTACACGTTTCGTTTGTGTATCTATATGCAAGCTTTCATTAAAAGCGCAGATTTTGAATTTATGATTCGCTACCTTTTTTGCCCCAATATCATTATTTTTATCCAATATTAAGGTCTAAGTTTTCCCCACTCCCACTTCCCAAGTTTCCAAAGGTAACTCTTTTGGGTTGAGAATCTAATATTTTAGGCAATTACAAACAAACTGTTTCATAAAACTTTTGCAAGATGACTTAACAGTGATCACTTATTTCAGATTTATAGCTATTTTCAAATTTTCGTTCACTGTTCTTGCATAATCGGTCGTTTAATTCGCTGTATGTGAATATACAACATCGTGACCGTGTAGGTGACCTCAGTTTGAAACCTTGGTAGATGAACCTGGACTAAGGGGTTTAAAATATGCTCAGTACATAGCTAAGCATTAAAAACTACTTTTGGATGCACTTTAAAAGATTGCAACACTCCACGGCCATTAGCAACACAGATAACCGTATAGTTTTTGCTGAGCTTCTACCGGAGCGCAATTCCTAAAAAGTCGACTTATCTTTGACACTATATTTCTTACGTCTGAGCAATTGTGCTCGCAAAGTTTGATATTCTTGTTAAACTAGAGAAAACGTAGATTACGATAGGCATGTTGTCTTTGTGTATGCTGCAAATTTGGCAAAATGCTGTACATCAAAAGAAAAATCACAATTTGAAACCCCTGGAAACTTTTAAATAAGGGAACTTTGAAAAATAAGGTCTGATAGATACGTAAACGCATTGTGACCAGAAAAAAGACGTCAAACGATAAATTTAAAATCTGCTCGTTCATTAAAAGCTTGCAAGAAGATACACAAACAAAACGTGTAGCTGTTATAAACAATTATAGATGTGTTCATGTTATCCCGAATACCCTCGGTAATCTTGACCGGTGCGCATTTCTTCAATCGCTGGAAAGAATCGGGGATCTTTCTTACATTTTGATAAAGACACTGATTCACAGTTTTCAACCACGCCTTGCAGACAAAGCGTAATGTTATGATGTTGGAAATAATCAGCCATATGCTTTCGTCAAAGAGAAGATATCTTAAGATTATCTCCATAAGCTCAGGTATCTGAAATACTTTCTCTACGCTGGGATCCATTTATCACACCTTTTCGAATTTTACTTTTAGTCAAAGCAAAGCACCGGAATAATATTAAGGAACTTTACGATTGCAGTTTGCTTTAGAATGCTATGCATGAAAATGGTGAATGAAATACATGTAAAAAGTGATTAAAAACTGAAAAAAAATAACGGTGATAAGGCTTCATAATGATATCAATTTTACACAAGATAAGAGAGCCGGAGTCTACATATGTGCACCAATACATTAACAAAAGCAAATATTTCCCAGAATGAAATAAAAACAAGATAATAACCTTGTATATCATTGTGCTGATAAAACACAATTATAATATCTGCCTATCAATTTTCCAAAATGTGTTGTAATCTTGGTTTTTCTGCATTCTGGGGATTGTATCATAATAACTTGATGTGAGCATCTTTTTCAGAAACCTGAACTTATTTCTAGGCCATCTCTGAAAGGACTCAAATTGTGATAACTACAGTCGATAGTCAAGCTACGTCTGCTGAACAAGCTGGGGTCGTGAATAGCATAAGTGTCACAAATTTTGGCTGGATAATTTCTCGACCAATCTTGATTTAATGATGCCTCTAACATCCGCCCTACTGCGTAAAAAGCTATTTTCGTATTTTAATGAAAATTAGTAATTATCACATAACTGCGACAAATACAGTGTACAGCCCCATCCGCCGCTGACGCGTACGGTTTACCTAAAAAAACAACAAAGGATGATCACGTCAGCTGATCTATGTTGATACCTGACAAGGAGGTTTTTTTGCTGCCACACCTGCATTTTGCCAGCTTGCTCCAAATTTGGCACAAACATTCCAAATGTGTTAAAAATGACTCTGATAAATTATGAATTCATCTAACTACCCCCGGGGGTAACAAAAAAGGGGAAATTCATAAAAATAGGTAATTTTAAGCCAATTTTTTTCAAATCTGGCACAAACATTCCAAATGTGTTAAAAATGACTCTGATAAATTATGAATTGATCTAACTACCCCCGGGGGTAACAAAAAAGGGGAAATTCATAAAAATAGGTAATTTTAAGCCAATTTTTTTCAAATCTGGCACAAACATTCCAAATGTGTTAAAAATGACTCTGATAAATTATGAATTGATCTAACTACCCCAGGGGGTAACCAAAAAGGGGAAATTCATAAAAATATGTCGTTGTATGCAATCTTTCCCCAAACTTGGCTCATACATTGAAAATGTGTTAAAATGACTTTGACAAATTATGGGTACCTCCTGGAATAGTGAAAAACGAATTTCATGTAAAAAATATATATACAACCAAGACAATTTTTATGTTATGATTTACTATACATAGTATATATTGTTGATGATATATTAAAGTAGTGTTTACAAAACAAAATTAGCATAACAGAAGGAATGCAAACGTATCAATGTAAAGTTCAATAATATTATAGAAAATCCAAATCCCATTAAAGATACTTTAAATAATTAAAGAAATATTTTTAGTTATAATAATAATAGTATAATTGTAAATGGTTGATTTAAACGTCTAGTAGTTCATCTTCTTCCTAAGCAAAATCAATGTCGTCATGAACAGAACTTGTCACGACTTCTGGATCAATAGGAACGGTGTTATTTTCATCGTCATCGTCGTCATCTTCACCCACAGGAATCTACAACGTTAGATTAGTTATTAATTTTTGCTAAATTTTGATAACAGCCAAATTTAGATTCAATGCAAGGAATACCACAAGAGAAAAATTTTCCATAAGGTTTTCCTGAAATCCATCTACTTCCCAGTATTGCTCCTCCAACCTATAATGACAATGATTATGTGTTAAAGCTTGAAAAGGTAAAAAAGCCCCACAATTGAGTATCACAACACCTCTGTACGTGTCGAAGATGAGAATTCCATTTCTCTACTGGGTACTCAAGCATCACTTTCTTAGCAAGTTCCGTTACAGAGTTCAGGGTCTGCTCTGTATTTCGTTTTCGAACTTCAGTTTTTAAATCTTTCCATACACTTTCGATTGGGTTGAGGTCACAGTTGTAAGCCGGAAGACTATAATAAAACCTTATTCTAAGCAAAACATACAAACACATCCATATAAGACAACTTATGTACATTTTAAATAAGTAAACATGCCGTAGCACTTGATGTCCATGATCGGCAGCCATTTTGTCAATAACATAAAAATTTGAAGTAGACTTCATTTGCTTTATTAGTTCCCAGAGCTCGCTTTTTCTGTAATTCCTCTCCGCCTCAAAGGTTCTGCGTTTTGCCAACGGTAGGTTATCTTGCAACCACTCGTACATTACGCCCTTACGGTCACTGGATTTTGGAATATCGCTCTTCCCATGATAGGGGGCATTGTCACAAATAATTAACCATTTGTGTCCTGTAGTATCAAGATCCTTAAGTAGATTTTCAAACCATTCTGTAAAATACTTTGCATCGACGTTTTCGTGATAATCCCCGTGTACGTCTTTTTTTGCAACCGGAAAGACGGCCATAGCCGAAGGTAACAGCCCGACGCCTTCCCCACCTTTTGCGAAACATGACAGTTAACAGACAGAGATTTACAATAAATATCAATAATTATTAGCCCTTACCAGCATTGAGGACTATTATTCGAGGACCCCGAGAAACTTTGTGCCGCTTATAACAGAATTCAGACCTTTGGCGATAATTTGTGCATTTTGCCAACACCCAAGCTTTTCCAGATCTTGCATTAGGGTCTATCCAGGTTTCTATAAAAAATGTGCTTAAACAAATTTCAAATACATTACCACTGCATACATACGTGCCTTATTTAAACATTTGCTGTACCATCTAGATAAAGCAGCTTCATTGGTGTAGCACTTGCTCTGTTTTTCTTTAATGCCTTGAGATACTTTTCTCGCCAAGCAACAATGTCAGGTCTCATAAGTATCGTGTCCCTAACATTAATTCGTCCGTATTTGTACCCAAGTCTTCGAAGAATGCGTCGAAAGGTTTTTTCTGAACATGAAAAGGGCTGCATCCTTCTAACAGCATCACCTGGTGCAGGTGTTGTCATTGGATTGTTCTCCGACGAAGTGCTTTGAGAGATAGTTGTGATATCAACATTTTCGCATCTATCATTACGATTTCCTTCGTCTTTTGTTGCATCCATGAATCTTTGAAAAATATCTGCTACATACGGCGGCCTATTTGCAGCATACGATTCCGTAATAATGCGCCTAATCAGGTCTACGTGAAAAGAATCTAAGCGACATTGTTTAAATGCTGGCATTACACGTCCTTTACCGGGAGTTTCGATTGTTCCCAAGCGCCAGTTGTCCATTACCTTGCTAATGGTAGTGGAATGTAAGTTAGTAGCTGCAGACGTCAGCTGTAGAGCAGTGTCTTCCATAACTCGTGGATTTGCTGCATATTTTGTGAAGAAGTCATGCATGTTAACAATTAGTTTTTGAGCAGTTGTTTGCAATCGGGCTCCTTTCATTACAAAACGCTGCATTGGGATGAATGGTCTGCAGTTGTTTTTCTTTCCAGGTGTGGCCTGTCCCTCTTGAAAATCGTCTTGTTGCATGGGCAAATCGGTATCACTGCAAAGGTTCATTGATAAGTACGGTGAATCCTCTGGTTGTTCCACTGTTTTGACTGGAATAAAGAGATTGTTAACCGACACCACCTCTGATTTTGTAGGAATTAGCTGAAGAAACTCTTCGCAAATTTCCAGTGGACATGAATTGCCGTACATGATAATGTCTTGGATATATTTTCTAATTGTCTGTCTGTGTTCATCTCCAATAGATGTTTCGAAGGCATTACTCCCAACCATGCGCAAATTAAGGCATCTTCCATTTTCCAATGCTTCGTAAAGTGTGGGGTAATGCAGAAGTACAACTGCGTATGTGGTTGCGTCGTCATTCGGTACCATACGAAATGTGTTTCCATTTGAAACCATTTGGCGTAAGTCGTCAAATTTTACGTCAGGGTTAACGTCGCCTATATCGGTTCCGATGACAAAATACGCATTTAATTTGTCACGTCTAGACTTCTGGTTTCTTTCCGAAACAAGTTTCATTTGGTATGGCCATAGGGGCAAGTTTACTAAAATTGTTGAAGGATCACCAACTTTTACAATGAGTAACTGATAAAAATTCATTGACTTGGCTCTTGATTGAACACCAGTTGGACAAATCCTATGTAGTTCAATGAATGATGGTTTATTTTCAAGGTTAGGAGAAATTTCGGACAAAACTAGCCTGCACCCACTATACCCATCTGGGATTGTAGGATATTGTAGAGAAGCATCAACTTGGGCGTTTCCAACTGGATTCTCTTCATTGACCCCAGGTGGATTGTTTGAACAGGACCCGGTTGATCCGCTGCACGACTGGGAAGAAGTAGAACCTGAACTGAACTCAGTAGATGAAGACGGGTTCTGTAGCTCTATGGCCTGTAACCACAGAAGATAGTTAACAATTGCAAAATAAAATCCTATTGAATAATGCAATTGCAAAGGTTAAAACTCTACCATGTTTTGAGTGGGCAGGGATTTAGCGTAGCATTGGCCCAACCAAATTTGATGTAGTATTTTCTGCCACCGCTTCTCTTTAGCTAGTCCAAGTTTAACAATTGTGTTTGATTTGTCTGCTTCGTCGTAAGCCGATGTTTTCCATAACGAGTACACAAAATTTTTGTTGCTTTCGGGATAGTAATAAAGCCCTGATGTATAACCAATTCCAAAAACGTTTTCGTAGTAACGTTTTGATAAAAATACAGCAGAAAAAAGTGGATAAAATGGGTGATTGATTTCGTAAATCTGACGCAGTAAGGTTTTATCCGCTTCTTCAGCAGCCTGGCCAAGTTGATACGCCACGTCGTGTTCCCTGCAGATGGCGTCTGAGAAAAAATTTATATCAGTAATTGACTACAATTTTTGCAAATGCATACAAAAACTTTTCATGTCATACTAGCAAAAGCGTTATGGCATACCTAACTCGTTTACTGGTCCACCAATATTGTCCATATCCTCAACGTTTGTACCTAAAGGGTATCACAAAACGTATTTTAGTGCGTTTATTATTGCTGATTTGTCATTCTTATTTTGCAAACCGATTTATCAAGAAAATGCTATCAATATCTCAAAAACTCAACCTCAAAAATTTTCTTCAAAAAAAACTTACACCTGTTGTGATTACCTGCATTTTAAGCCAGCTGTAATTGCCACCTGTATTTATACCTGCAATTAATACCTGCAATTAACACCTGAATTTTCACCTACAATTAACACCTGTATTTTCACCTGTATTTTCACCTGCAACTGACACCTGTATTTATACCTGCAATTAACACCTGCAATTGACACCTGTATTTTCACCTGCAATTAACACCTGTATTTTCACCTGCAATTAACACCTGAATTTTCACCTACAATTAACACCTGAATTTTTACTTACAATTAACACCTGTATTTTCACTTGCAATTTTCACCTGTATTTTCACCTGCAACTGACACCTGTCTTTTCACATGCAATTAACACCTGTATTTTCACATGCAATTAACACCTGTAATCTTTACCTACTATAAACATCTGTACTTTTTGCCTTCAATTAACACCTGAATTTTTGCTCGTATTTAACACCTGTAATTACCTAATCTGCACATAACTCCTGTGTCATGACACCTGTGGTTAGATAGTAAAAGCTGCTTATTCGAAAGTATTAGTTTGTAAATACTCACCTGGACCGCAGTATCTAAATCCCGGAAGATTAAAGTTTGGAAACACGACGGTTGACGAGTTAATTCTTAGAGGATTCCGTATTGCAGCTCGTCGAAACCTTTTAATACTGTTGAAATCACAGTTGGGTGGCAAAATTAAATTGTCGTCGTCCGGGTCAGGTCTCAGCGGGAAAATAAATGAGTAGCTTAGGGCTGTTTTTGACAAATGAATGCAGTATAGTTCACTACAAACGCCAACTCGGCTGCACTGATGCGGCAATTCCCCTCTTCCTTGAACTAGGAGATATGGAACGTGTGACCCACACTTACTTTTGTAAGCACTGTGCAATTTCCCAAACAATGACTCGTTTACAGTATTAGTGTTCTGGGAAAGGAAACGTTTCCGAGCTCTTCCATGAAACATCATATCTTGAAACTCTATATCCGAAATGGTTTTGAAGCGTGGCGTGAATGGTACGAAGTGCACCGATTCAGATATTTCGGCTTCAGTGCGTTGCGCCGTTTGGTTTTTTAGCACGGAATAATATACACCCTGATTGTGCCTTACTTCAGTTAGAGTACAATCAGAAAGGTAATATTGAAACTTGGATGAAATCTGTGGAAAATGCAGACAATGTGTCTGATTACACATTGTAAATTCATGGCACAGAGCGGGGAGTCCGTTAAAAGGAAAATTGCGGAAAATAATTGTTTCCAAATCTTTACACTGTGCCTCTTGCAGTTCGTGGAAGTCAAAGTTCGTGGAAGTCAAAGTTCGTGGAAGTCAAAGTCATAATTTACTTATCAACTACATTGTGCAGTGGTAACAGTTAATTTAAACCATTGTTGGCTACAAGTTTTCTGCGCTGTAGAACGACCTTTCCTCGATTGTGTACGAAGTGTTGTGCACCCAATCGTTAAATCCTACATTACACTTAGTTGGTAACCCTTTTTTAAGGTATGCAGTAAACTGATCACTGGAGAAATCTTCATCACACGTAACTACACATACATGTAGCCAAAAAAAGAAAACAGTAACAAATTTGCACACCGCCATTTCGAAAAAGGTGTACAATTTTTGAATTTTTTACCATAGAGTGCGTTAATACCAACTCATGCAATATATGTTATTCATTACTCACTTCGAAAAAAATCTGGAAATTTTGTATAATTTTTTCTGTGGTGCACAAAAGTATATATGCGTTTTTATGTTTTATCTAAAAAATACATGACTTTTGAGGATGAACTATGATTTTGAACTGATCATAACTGTGATTATGTGATGATGGCTCTGACTTCTCGGGATATTTCAATTAAAAAGTTCGTGGAAGTCAAAGTCATAATTTACTTATCAACTACATTGTGCAGTGGTAACAGTTAATTTAAACCATTGTTGGCTACAAGTACAACGCATTAGTCATAGAATTGTTTACGTCCTGTTTACACATTGATAATAGACACAAACTGGCTGTAAATGGCAAGTTTGTGGTTATAAATTTTTTCGTAGTCAAATTCTTAATGAGGAAGACAAAGTGTACGACCAATTTGGCCAATTGAAGTAGACATAAGCTTTACTGCTAACAGCGAAGAGAAACACTACTGAACCTGCCTTAGGCATTCCATTACTAGCTCACTGCTTCACATGCTGAGCAATTTAACGTATATCGTGCAAATTTAAGCAAATTTATTTTTTTACATCGAATGTAGCGTCTCCGTCTGCCCGTCCGCTTTATTATCTACAACATGCAAGTATTTTCAACGAAAGGTTTATTTGCTTGGTCAAGTTTCTATGCTTGCAGTATTTGCAATATGCGACCATGGCAGCGAAAATTATTTAATGTTTACCATAGATGTTTATCATTTCTTACACATATATGACAGTATATTTAAATCGGTGCAAACGAGTAGCGAGACATAGGATGATGAGGCTTACAAATTGTGCGTAGTAATTTCTTTCCCAAATTTGGGGATTTTATGAGTTAATGGGTTTGTCAATTAATTTTGAGGAATAGTAAATTTTCATAATATTATATCATTGTTTTTCATAATGTTATAAATTAGGGAAACTAAAAACTTACATGAGTAAATTTTATTTATTATGGCATGTGTGAATGTTTGATGAAAATTGTGGTACAGGTACGTATTTTTAGTATTTACCCCCTGGGGTAGTTGAAGTAATTAAAATTTTAGTAAATTTTAATAATTATGGAATAAGTGTTTTTTGGTATTTATCCCTTATGTTGCCCCCTGGGGTAGTTAGAGTAACTAAAAAAATATTGTAGTTAAATTTATTAATTATGAAATATGTGTGCCAAGTTTGGGGAAAATCGGACTATCGATACGTGTTTTTCATTATTTTCCCACGTTTTGTTGCCCCCTGGGGTAGTTAGGGTAACTAAAATAGTATTGTAGTTGATTTTATTAATTATGATATATGTGTGCCAAGTTTGGTGAAAATTGGAATACCGATACGCGTTTTTCATTATTTACCCCACGTTTTGATACCCCTTAGGGTAGAATAATGAAATCATGCATAAAAGGACCTACGAAATTATCGAACAACCTAGAATCCAAGATCTAACCAGCATTCTTTCATAGGATCTCAAATTTGATGGAGCATCCAGGTGACTCTCCTCGTCAGTGTACAATGTTCATGGGAACGTTCATTTCGTAGTGCTTTTGTTAGCCATATGTAGGGAACGACCCCAGCTTGTTCATCAGACGTAGGTTGTCTATCGACAGTAATTATATTCAATATTCACCGGTTTATTAAGCATTTCATGATTATTTCCCAAACGTTTTTAAAAAGGCATTTAACTTTTCGTCTGCAAAAAACATTGGAATTTCCGAAAATGAATGATTTTTTAAAGTAAATACATGATTTAGTATAAATATAGGAAACTTTGTCATTCGCTTATACATAATATAGTGTGAAGTAAAACGAGTTTCCTACATTTTTACATACTACTTGTGAAAAAGTTATTTTGTCACAGAGTTAGACAAAAGCATTAGAACAGCAAGGCAGAGCCTTATCCTTATCCATATGCTTATATGCTTATCCAGTCAGGTTGCTCCCACACATGCGGTTGCACTGGCAGCTTTCCACAGGTTCTTTTCTTATGCTGCTCCTCCATAACTGATTCCAATGTCCTCCGGATTCGTTCCGGTTTTTCTACACGTAGAGGTACATCAGCTGATGTTTAATGACTTATCTCCCTTCCTTGACCTTGTACTTTTATGTGGGTTTGCATTCCTGATTGCTGCCTGTCCTCCTTATCTTCTTGTTGATGGTCCGCTCTTGTCCACTTCCATATTTGTCCGGCTTCTGATTGTCCACCAACACAAATGATGAGGCCTTACGAAGCGTCGCTACTGTCCCAATCTATGTCCTGTTATCTTTCCAAAGTTGACATCCCGGTTCAACAGCACCCTGCGACTGTATCACTCCTGCCTCCGACCACAATGACCGCACTGGCTTAACGAAAAGAAATAAGGCCTTACGAAGCGCCGCTACTGTCCCGACTTGTGTCCTGTTATCCTTCTAAACTGGACATCCTGGTACGACAGCACCTTGCGGCTGTGTCACTCCTGCCTTCACTGACTCCACTTGCACCACTTTGCACGACATGTTGAACACTTCCTTGGTTCCTAATGATGCTTTTCTCCACAGCTCTCCGTTGATTGACCAACAGCGCCACGATCTCGGTGGTGCCTCCAAATGTTAGAATTGCAGCTTCTAACTAGCTATTGATAGGGATTGGTAACTCTGATGTAGCCCTATCTAACAAGTTCGTATCGCAGACCGTGACGCGTTGCAATCTAGCTATGATTATCTACTTTTCTGGATAAAGCTAGTAAACCCCATTAACTAAAATAAATGGACAACTAAAATAGTTTTAACTGTTGAATTAACTTTTATTATGGCTATTTAGCCCCATCCAAAATACTCAAAAAGTTACAGTTAAAATCGTCACTCAAAAATCTAACAATCGGCAAAGTGCGAAGTGAACGGTCGACTGACCGTCACCGCCGCATTACAACTAAAAATCACAAAACGCATTTACTGCTGTCGTGGCAGCAATCAACAAATTCACAATTCAAAGTAACCTGGGCAACGACAGAGTTGCCCTTACAACCAACATTACAAAACGAGTAAATGCACCCGCTTTCCGACACGGAACAACACCTATACAAATTGCAACGAAATACATATAAGTTCGGCTTTTAATTTCCAGCTGTGGCTAAACACCCTTATGCTAAAATTATAAACTTGATCAATCTCCTTATCACTTCTGAAATTTAATTATTACTAACGATGTCTCAAAATAAGCGTAAAAACGGGAAAATGGTTTTAAACAATAAGCTTTATTATCTGAATTCAGAGAGTAGCGTTAGTGAACACTAAATTAGTAATTATGTGCAGATCTAGCACTTAAATCCAAAACAACTGGTGAACTGGAACCTCATTCCTGTCTGATTTCAAAAATCGAGTAAGCTTTAATCGTGTTGACCTTTACTGTTTAAACTCTTAATTGATATACATGGTATTATTTTTAAAGATGTGAAATTCCCGACATTTGGCTACAAACTGAGTCCCAAAATGTTTATAATGGATTTCGAGAAGGGTATGGAGAAGGAGTTTTGGTGATTTTCACAAATTTTGGGCACTTTCTCCGATTTCCGTCAAAATTGGCACACATGTACACTTTTATATTGTGAATTCAAAAATAGTAATATTTTGATCTCAGGGTGACGATGTCAGTAAAAAATTGATGACCAAATGTGACCATTTTCATGTATTCGAAGAATACTAGGATTTTCGTAGTTTTTTAGGATAACTTTTGTATGCATTCAAATCTCGAAAATCGCCGGGATGCCCATCCTAGAATATTTATTGCTTGTTTAAACAAAACAATCTTCAAGACAAAATTCGGTTCCATGGTGGAGATATTTGGAAAAATGTATGGGCATGTATACCAAACTTGACAGAATCCATCGTGCCAAAAGTGACAGAATGCTGTTTCAATCTGCGTCATCCAAATTGTCTCATTAATATACCAAATTAAAGCCCATGAAAAACGACAGGATCGTATTTCTCAGTTTTTTGAAATACACACTTACAAGGAAGTTGTGACCATATTAAAGAAACTTACCATTTTGTCCAAAAATCCATCACTTTGTAAATATGGTCATAACTTCCTTGTAAGTGTGTATTTCAAAAAACTGAGAAACACGACCCTGTCGTTTTTCATTGGCTTTAATTTGGTATATTAATTAGACAGTTTGGATGACGCAGATTGAAACAGCATTCTGTCACTTTTGGCACGATGGATTTTGTCAAGTTTGGTAAACATGCCCATACATTTTTCCAAATATCTCCGCCATGGAACCGAATTTTGTCTTGAGGTTTGTTTTGTTTAAACAAGCAATAAATATTCTAGGATGGGCATCCCGGCAATTTTCGAGATTTGAATGCATACAAAAGTTATCCTAAAAAAACTACGAAAATCCTAGTATTCTTCGAATACATGAAAATGGTCACATTTGGTCATCAATTTTTTACTGACATCGTCACCCTGAGATCAAAATATTACTATTTTTGAATTCACAATTCCAAAGGGTACATTTGTGCCAATTTTGACGAAATGCTCAAAAAATGTGAAAAACACCAAAACTCCTTCTCATGATTGTACAGGCCTCTGTAGTTTATCCTGCAGCACAATTAAATTGGCTCTCGTTATGCATCAAAATTTTGGAATGTGCACAACCGTGTACTTGAAAACAACCGACGCTATGAAGACTTTGAACATTGAAAATCCACCCAAATGTTACGATCTGGTGCAAATATGCAAATAAATCTGACGACATACAGACGCAAGTTGTTAGAGAAAATGCTTTTGCGGAGCAATATAGTACGGCTCCAATCAAAGGGTCTAGAAAGCTACAAACATCAGAAGTTCAGGACAAAAATTAAATTCGTTGTAAATAATTATAATATGAATAAATGAATATATGACCTTGCCATCTCACTCTAAGCATTGGAAAATTATAAATACTCTTTGTTTTGATTTGTACACAAATGCGTTGTGGGTTTTCTAAAATTACTTGAAAATTTGTCGTGGGAAATCTGTCCGTGAGGCACCGAAATATTTGCAAATGGGAAACTTGTCCTCGTGTGAAAATTGTCAAATGGGAAAATCGAAATGGGAAAAAAGTCCTAGTGGCAACGGCGGAGATGTGAAAGGTCCGTCACCCGACAAAAGTCAGTCAGCGTGTGCTAGAATTAGAAGATTACTGCCGAGATTTTCAACTGGTGATTAGGATTTTGTGTTTGAGCGTATGATGCTCAAAGCAGATAGAGTAAAGTTTAAAGAAACACCAGCTTCTGAAAAAGATCGTTTACACAATTGACGAGTACAGCGAAAGAAAAGTTTGAAAAACTAAAATAATAAACCCTTGGAAATGTTGAAGTAAGTAGCCGCATATAATTTTTTATTTAAAAAGAAAGACTTGCGAAAGTGCACAAGAATCATAGAAACCTATTCCAAAAAACAGAACTCCAAAAAGCCTTAAGGAACTGCGGTTATACACTTTTTTCAGTTTTGGAGCGCCCTCTGGTGCAATTTTTGAAAATGTTTTTAGACTAGGCGCCCGATCATGCTGAGAGCTACCGTTTACAAAAAAAAACAGAATTCAAAAATTCCATTTCTAAGGGGTGTTCTAGGGCCGACGGGCGGACGGACCCGGGAAAGACCAAATGTGCGAAATGAATTATTATCCTGCGGCTACTTAATAAAATATTATTGAGTGCATAGCACGCACTGAAATGCCAAGATGACGAGAAATGTTCCATTCCATTTCCATCCATTCCGTTCCATCGCCGCTGGAAAAACCTCGGTATCTAGATGCTAGGATACCGGGAAATTTTGAGCAAACGGGGGAGAGGAAGAAAGAGGAAAAAGGAAGGAAGGGGAAGGGATAAAAAAGGGAAAGAAGGGGGACGGGGAGGGAAGGAAACGACAGTGAACGGAAATAGGTGGGGCAACATTCAAACATGGAAGGAAATGAATTATGGATTAAAACTGGCACTAAAATGTTCTCGCTTTTAAACGAAACTCTCTGATCGGGGCAAAAGTTTTCCTAGCTTCGTATACATTAGTTTTCCAGGTTTAAACAAAAGCTTTAGTACAAAATGTTCAAGATTTCGTACTAAAACTTTCCAGATTCCATTTTACAAAATTCATGCTCCATAGAAATTTTTCCCATTCTCATACAAATTTTCCCAATTCTAATACAAAAAAGAAATTGACTAATTTCCCACATTTGAAAACATCTGAATAAGTAAATAAAAAATTTCTGACGAGAGACGTTTTATGTATTTAAAATCTTTTTAACATTTTTCAAACGTTTTGTTTGCTTTGAGACCGGGGGTCAAGTGATTGACAATGGGACGGGATCTGATCTGCTTACCAGTGCAGTGGTTCAATTTCCTAAAAATTATAAAATTGATGGAATTTTCGCAATTTTCTATTTCGACGCGCGTGTTATTGCAACAAAACATACGGACGTTTTAGACGGAAAATCTAGTGTAAAAGGCCTACCAATAATGTTAGTATGCCATCAAATGGCGTATAAACTAAGCAAATTTGTCAAAACCAAGCCATGCTTTTCATGTATCGGATATCAATTTCTTCCTTTTTAGAAAGACAAAATTTCAAGATATCTTTCGATTTTGAAAGATATTTTTGACCAACAAAATCATTAGTTTCACGGAATGAATCTGAATCGGAATACTCAGTCTGTTCCAGGAACAGTTTTCCTGGCGAGAGTACTTGGATTGCCAGTTTTAATAGAAAGTACAATTTTTAAATGGAGATAAAATTTGAGTACACCATTCATCCCGTTTTTAGTTGAAAAGCCAGTTTTCCAAGCCAAGAGAGTGACCACCAGTCCAGTACTTCCCCCTAGCACCACACGCCCGGCTCCACTGCGCCATTTTTCACGCTCTGTGCTCTCCTGTCCATTTCCTCCCAGTTCAGTTGTAACATCGTCACTGTTGCAAAGCGGTTGGTAACACACACAGACGACAATCACGTCATCATCGTTTCCCCTTCCACTAATGATTTGGTCAATGGACACACCATACTGGTTTTGACTACTGGACTCTTCGTCCATGTCCCTCTTGCTGCTTTTACATTGTTTAATTGCTTGAAAGAAGGTCCTCTTGTTGCCTTTAATACATTGATCAGTCCCTCCAACCTTGTTTTATACACAGTCCCACTTATTTTGGTCCTGGAGTCCAAAGTAGCCGTCCTTGTCACAACCCTTTTGTATTCCGCTTCCTGCGTCTGGAAATCCAATGGTGGTCTGGCAGGCAGGGGATGTTGAGGGGCAAGTTACTTCGCCTGTTCCTAGATCTATATTGCAGCCATGTTCCATTGCGGATTGGCAGTAGCACCTTATCCCTTCAGACTTGGAAGTTGGAAGATGATCCAGGCCTGCGATTGTAAGTATTAGTATTTTCTGGAGGGTAGGGCCCTTCCAGTGGCGTATCCAGAAACGTAATTTGGTAGGTGCAAATCGCCGCGCAAACCCGCGTTTTTGGGACCTTTTTATAAATTTCCTTTAGAATTTCAAAATTTTTAGATACTCAATAGTGTTATTGAGTGTATTTAGACTCAAATTACCGTGTTTGTTGCTATACATACCACAAATATTGAACTTTTCGTTTTAAAATTGGTTTTTTCTCGCAAAATATGCAATATTTTTCTTAATTTCCGAATTTTGGTAGGTGCAATTGCACCTGGTGCACCCCCCTGGATACGCCCTTGGGCCCTTCACAAGCCTCATTGTAGAGGAAGGTCCTCCGGGGGCGTCCATAGGAAATGCAAATTTACTAGGGCACAACGAAGAATAGCAATAATACTCAAGACGTTTGAATGGTTTGAAGGCTAAAAATACACAACTTTATTTGGGAAATAATCAATTTTCACCAACTAATTATTGTGATATATTTTTCAATTAGAAATAAAACATGGTAACCATGTGTGTAAGCTTCACGATAATCAAAAAGTCTATTGTATAATATAATGCAAAAAGTAACTTACTAATCCAGTTGCGATAAGATTTAATAATTTCAGTACTAAACTCGTCACTGAAATGGTTCTAATTTCTGCCAAATTTGCAAATATTACAACCTTAAAAACTTGGGGCAACAATGATAAGTTGTGTGGCCAAATATTTCCGGTTCTAGATTGGGTTGATTGGGTAAGCTGACACTGTATTTTAGCATGCAAGTCAAAGTCAAGCAAAATTGTTATACCTTATAATGGTTAATCACTAAAATGAATAAACCAATCAAAATACCCCGGAAGCCACAATTTATGTCAATTTGCTAAAAAAACCTCTGATATGTCTTCGAGGCTAAGCTTAAGTGTGTAGGATTTGGAGGGTTATCCTTGCATCTTCCCCCGTCCCCTACTTAAGGTCATTTCACCTTCCTCACCACCCACTAATCAGCGCATTAGCTTTTGTAAAAACTTCTCAAGCTTCAACCTTTTGAAAATCGACCTGCCAGATGAGACTAGACTACGTATGTCAACTTATGCGCTTGTATTTGTACTGATATTTGGTATACTTAACAACAACAAGCAGTGAATATCCTGTAGATATGGACAGTCTGTCCCATCTGAAAATAATCCCGAAATTGCAGTAAGGGTACCTTTGGTGGCTTGACAAGGTCAAGAACAACTGTTTCTGAACCAAATTATGTGCATAAGTGAAATTACTAAAGAAGTTTTTCAAATTTTCTTAAAATACCCTGCTTGATTCTGGAAGCCCCATTTTTCAGTTTGCTTTTAGATTTTTGAGCGTTTCAGAAGCTACTCTAACACCCTTGTCACTTTGTATGCCACCGGAAGGGCATATGCAAAGTGGGCGAAGGTCGTAACGAAATACTAACTTTAAGGTGGGACGCTTGTAGCTGGAGGAGTGTTTGGAAGGAAGTGGTGTAAGAGAGATGCCTCCGTTTGGATGTTCATGAAGTGAAGCTCCTTACAGTAGATAAAATGCAGGAGGTTAAGGTAGCGTCCATAAAATACGTAACGGTGTTCGGGGGAGGGGGGGAGGTAGTGGGATTCGTTACGGTTTCGTACGGAGGGGGGAGGGGGGTCCTACGGCAGCGTTACGTAACGGGCAAACAAAGTAAAATACTGGCAAAAATCCTACATTTTACAGATCTATGTACTTAACTTTGCAACTCAACTGTTACTGCTAGTCATTCCTTGAGTGTCACCTTTCTTGTTTGACTTTGCTAGAAAGTTTTAACATCAGTTAACATTTAAACTGATAAAAAATAGCTGACAAAAGTAAATTGCACAGTGATCTATTGAATGCATTGCGTGTGTGTGTGTGAACACGATAAGGTCAGACGCGTTATAAGAATCAAACCAAATTTGGTACAGTAGTTCATGGGGTCATTAGGACTCCTTATTAAGGAGGAACCCTTTTGATTTTGAGCTAGATCGGTTATCCCCTGGTATAGGGTAAGGTAACTCACCTGACCCTACGCTTTTGTCACAATCATACCAAATTTAGTACAGTGATTTATTAGGTCGTAAGAAAGAGTCTTATTGATTTTGAACTCCATTGGTCATCCCCCTGGGGTAAAGGGAGAGGTAATCACCCTGACCTTTCACTTTTGTCGTAATCACACCAAATTTGCTACAGTGATTCATTGACTTTGAGCTTGATTTGTTAACTCCCTGGGGTAATATGGTGAAAGGAGTCAGAGAATCAGACAGACAAATATGCATATGGCTCAGCTACGTATTTGAAATGATTCATTAATCGGATTATTTTGATAATTACTACTTACAAAATCCATGGGAACATTCAAGTTATTAAAATAAAATTTAACTTGTATTTGATGCACTTTGAAATTGTTCGGATAAAATTTTATGTGGTATAAAAAATACTATCAAATCTTGTGTTTACTGTCTGCCGTTACGTTATGCAGGAGGGGGAGGGGGGTAAAGGATCTCCGTTACGGCAGCGTTACGGACGGGGGGGAGGGGGTCGAAAAAATGGGGTTTTTGGCGTTACGTATTTTATGGACGGTCCCTAACTAGATGAGATGACGAAGCTAAGAAGAGTGGTAGTTTTAGGAGGTGGATTTGGTGGGTTTTTAATAGGGGGAAAAACAGCAATTGGAGCAGATGGCAATCGGGTTGAATGAGCACAATGTAAAAAACTTTGGTGCACTTAACCTATTAATGGCTATTAGTCAAGCCTTCAGTGGGCAAAACTCGCTTTCTATAAAGCAATTATCAATTAATTCTATAATAGCAAAGTAGCAACATATAAAATTATTGAATACAAATTCCGCTATATTTTGAACTGTTTGATTTTGCATCAGTTCCACAGACTGAAAAGGACAACTTAGTTTTGTTATTAGAAGAGGAGTATGATGTCTTTATTTCGGAAGGATAGTAGATTTTATTACATAGAAAATATACAAATTGTATTGGTTAGACGCTATTGTTCTGAACATTTGCAAAATGGTGGATCCTAATTTCATCAGATGGTTTTTTTCCTGCGCAATTTTGTGGTAACTTAATCTGATAGATGATTAAATTACGCTACCCGCAACTACAGTAACTGTAGTACAGCTTGATAACTTTGGCATTATAGAAGCCTTTTTCAGAGATTCTACCACTACAGTTACTTCAGTAACATGAATTTGTTATGCAAAAATGTCGCAACTTTATTTGTATAATGATATAATAATTCTTGTTCTACTAGTGCATAATACCAGTTTAGTTGATTGAGTGGATAATTGGATAGCCAAAGTCAAAAGTAGAATGAGTTCCTATTTGGGGCAACGTAAGAAAAATCTACAGTTACTTGTCAGTGGCTAGTAGACTAGTAGTAGTGGTCACCACAAAAGTCACACTCATCAACTGACACAAGGCATAATCCACTACAAACATTGCATTGTCAGGCCGCGTGGGCATCGCAGCTTCGAATTTCGATCTTCAAAACAAAATAGAAAATAAGTGAGGACTACACATTGAATCTGAGTATACATTCTGTAAGTTTATTCCCATCTGCGTCGTCCTAACACTGGACTTGTCGTCGAACTGGCCACTGTTCTCCAGTTGCGAGAAACTGTCCTTTAAAATTTCAGATAACACTAATGTCCATGTTGGAATTACTCTACTTTTTGCCAATTTGCAACAGTTAAAACTATCAAAAAACTTATTTTCAGCACTGCCATAATCTTTTTCAAAGAATTTCCATTGTAGAATGATTTCATTTGGTTAAAGTTGACACGCACTGTATTTTATCATGCAAGGTAAAGAGTTCAGCAAAACAAGAAGATTTTTATATTTAACGGTTAATCACTGAATTTAATGAATCAATTAAAAACAAACCGATAGTTTTGCAACTTTTCTCAAAATACTCAAAATTCTACAAAATACTGGAAACACCCATATTTTCAATTTCCTTAAAATTCCCGATTGTTCCCAAACCCGGTAACGCTTCGATATGTGTTGAAAAAGGAGATGAACCTTCATCTAAGATCCTTCCACATCCCTCCGGGAGCCAACCGGTCCCGTTGCCCACTTGCATTTATCAGTAAATGGGTCAGATATATATGGTAGATTCTTGTGGAGGACTAGGTAGGAAGGGAACTGGATGAGGGTATGGATTCAAAGGAAGTCAATGTGGAAGTGGAGAAGGTAAAGGAGGGAACTTCAGGGGATGCGGAGGCTTAAAAATGTTAATGAAGTCCTATATCCAGCCAAAAGACGAACTCGACAATTTAGCCCTCCGTCTCGGGGAAATCCCATATTATGCTCAGAATTATTTCCCGTAGCGCTTAAAAGGTGGGGCAGTGCTTTCCCGATTCACGCCCTTATTCATAGATTCTTTACAGGGGACTTAGCATTCAACTAAAGTGCAGATATTTTATGCAAATTAAGAAAAATCGCAAAAGTTGGACTTAAAAAACGTTCGAGTTAGTGGCTCGCCGGTATTTTATGGGGAACGCAAGAAACGTTTGTGGATTCGAAGTACTCAATTGCGAGATACTATAGATATGCTTTTTATTTGCGCATTGAAGTTTGTGAAGATTTTGTTTTGCTTCAAGAACAAAATTGCAGTGTGAGTGTGTGTTAGGCAATAATTGTAAATAAAAAATGAACAAATTAGATTAGTAGAGAGCATTATATTATAGTTGTAGAAGGATAGTAGATTTTATTTTTATTAGACAAATTTGTATTGATTAGAAGCTAATTCTTAGAAGCTTGATAGATTGGTGGAGTTTTAGCGTTAGTAGATACATCACAAATTGTGATTCACAATACCAGCTTCTTTACTTCTATCTTATACGAACAACTTTGCACAGATTATGTGGAACTACGGCAAAGACGTACACGGACACGTTTCACTATTCATTGCTTTATACTTTGTTAGACCTTTGCTTTGCATTGGGCTAATTTGCAGAATCTACACTATAGATATTTTAAGAACATTCGGAAAACTGGTAAAAAGTGGGGACCGCGAGGATTGCCGACAATAGGTTGTCAGTTTCCTAAAGGAGAACTGTTTGAGTATCCGAAGTAATCGATTTTTAGAAGTAATGTAATTTTTAGATGTTTATTCTCTGATCTGTGAATAGTTTGTACAGTTTGTTCGTTGTGGTTTTAAAATAAAGTTGAAATGTTGGAATTTGTACAGAAGAAAAGTGTCTGGTGATTGTAGAGGGGTAGTTTTAGTTTTCAAACATTGAGTACTTTTTATGAGTGACAATACTAATTTTTAGTGAAATTATAAACATATTATTGCTTTGCATGGACTTTTGTTTTGTTTTTAGAATATTATGGCATAAACGGGTAATGAGATTTTCAAAAAGTGTAGTATTCTGTGTTAAGCCAAAACATGTCCTCAATATGATTCGGTTATCCGGATTTCGGCTTATTAAACGATTAATTGATTGCATGCTAAACAGTTTAAATTCTTTACGAACAAGCTATTTACCTGAAAATCCTTCTGAGTTTGATAACCGCTCCACCTACAATAACTCGTTATACTTTATAGAATCTAGGTGATTTCGTAGCAGCATAGAAGTATAATAACAGGATAATAAATTACCTAGTTTAAATACGTACTGCCAAAAGTGGCAAATTGGTTTGCCAAAGTCAGTGCTGTTGCTGCGGCGTAATTGCTTAGTTCTCGAGTAATGAAGGCAAAACTAGACATTTACTCTAAGATAGATTAAATTGTATAGCATGATTTTACCATTTCACTTTTGCTTTCCTCAAATTTATTCCTGGGATTGAGCTGCATGGGAATTTTTGTGTTGGTTAGATGCTATATTTGTGAAAATTCGTGGATTGGTGGGCAACTTGTTAACAGATAATATCCACCCTAAGTTCAAAGCTGATATGTTAAACACCTGTAAAAAATTACCAAGTATGACGATTCATTCGTCTGGATATCTGTATATAACTTTACTAGCATATAAAAAGTCCATTATCATGATTATTCCACTACTGGCAAATTATAAAGCTAATATCGAGGGATAAGTGGAGGGTTATCTTGATCTTGGTTCCGCTAATTTTAGTGTCCATTTGGATGAAGGGTTAAGGAGGCGTTGGTGCAGGGAAAGGTTGTATGATAATTGACGACCGTTAGTGATGGCAAAAATCAAAAACTAATCGAGATTAAACCGATTTTTGTATAAACGTTTTATCCAAAAATCGGAATCGGTTTGGTCGGTGAAAAATCGTTTGTAAACGTTTTAAACAAAAATCGGATCGGAATCACGATTAATCGCGAATTTTACAAACTTGTCATTTTATGTGTGCGTGGTAAACCAAACATAAAATCATGATTGCTATGTAGGTCAGGAACGTATTTGCAAAGCAAGTTTACACCAAATAGTTTGTTTTATTGTGCGTTTTGACCATTTTAATTATCTGTAATTCTCTTTGTTTCAATTTGTAACGCCTTAAATAGATTTTGAGACTTAAGTTTTGTGGTTGACAAAAATCGCGATTTTCCAGATTAACAAACGTTTTAAACACTAATCGGATCGAAATCGAAAATGTTTTTTAAAATCGAATCGGGTTTTTTTGATTATCCAAACGTTTTTATCAAAAATCGGATCGGAAATCGTTTTGGAATTGCGATTAATCGTTTGCCTTCGCCGACGACCGTACTAAGTAAGGGATCTGAGATTCTTATTAAACTAGCCAGGACTTTCATTGAAAATAAAAATTAAGGCCTGTATCTTGCTTAAAGGCACAACCTTCTTAGCTTCAATTCAGCCATTATTGCAAAATTATTATAGCCAAAACCAAGCTTCTATAAACAAATATAAAAATTATTTCACTAACTAATGATTTCACATCAACTAATTTCACATTCTTCTTTGCAGTCACCAGTACTTTGTACATTGACTGTACAAGAAACCAATTGAGCAACTTGATCATATGATAAATGTACCCAACTATCTAAATATTACCCATGGAGTAAAAAACAAACAAAAAACCAAGTTCTCCATAAAAGTTACACAATAATAATAAACAATGTACAATCTCTTAACATTCAATAAAATATTTTTTTTCGGCTACATACTACACCCCAAGTTTACCATAAATAATTAATAAAACCAATAAAAAACTGGCTGTTCAACATTTTAAAATCTGTCACAATTAAACTGGACTATTTTTCCTTTTGTGCTGATAACCTTCTTCCCAATAACGGTTCTTTTACCAACGCAACCACTCAACTAACTTGACAAATATTTATTGAAGTAAAGCCACCAGTTTTAACATTTTGGTGTGTGTACATATTTTCTTCTATCCTATTTTTAAAGTCATCATAATAATTTTAAAAATATTTTTATCCAAATTCCAACATCTTTATTTTTTCCTGATTGCATTTTATAACCTTCACAAAAACCCAACTTTTCTAATAATTACATATTTTTTAATTCAGATAAACGTTCGTCATCATGGTGGCATTTGGTATAGTTTTAAAATTGCTTTTCAGTCTATGTTAGCTATAATAACTAATTTATTTAACTGCTGGTTTATTAAATGCATGTTTTCCTAGTTTAAATGAAAAGAAAGGTCAATTGGCAGGCGATATCTACATTAGATTATATGCGCAACACAGTGCGTTTTAAAAGGAGGTCGTCGAACCCACGCAATTTTTTACTAGAATTAGTCATATTTTCCAAGAATATACTTTTGCCCGTCCAACGACAACAGACAAAAATGAAAATTAAAAATCAGACTGCACTATTAGTCTAATTAACAGCTAAATATTTATCACCGTATTTAATTGTCTATTAAAACTGAACCACAATATATAGTATTCGATGTCAATAGTGCTATTGAAATACATAATTCGATGGCTGATTTACCTTCGTCTGTTTCTTTTTTTAATACGCACCAGCCAGTAGGGTCACAATTTGCTTTCTTGCAGTTCTCCTCAGATTGTTTTTCAGTAAGAATACACGGACCGTAGCAGTCAACCGCGGCACACAGAGGTGGAGGATAATCCAGTCCGCTCAAGGTCAACAATAAGAGCACAAGCACCTTCTGGAGAGCTGGTCCGTTGGCCATGGTCAGAGTAGCCACCATATTGAGGAGGATAATGATGTAGCCGGGTAGCTTGTCTTGTCACATATCAGCCCACACGTTAAACTGGATGATTATCAATTTCACAATAAAGCGTGTGGAGTAGACGGACAGGTGAACAGAAAAATATAACTTTCTCCGGATGGGAAATTGGAAGTTGTCGAGTGATTTCATTCTTCAAAAAAATCAGATGCTATTACAAGTTGGAAATAATGACAAAGGAAGGACAGCTTATTGGCAGCGTAGGTAACCACGGAGAAATGGTCCAGCAGCGCAGCTAAAAAATCTGACTATCCCTAGATATGTTGAAAAATGAACTTGCTTGGTCACTGACCGGTTAAATTTGACCCGCATGCCATTTCACTTGTGACCGCGGCTCCTTATTTTCAAAAATGATTATATGATTAGCAAAAATCTTGGGCCCATAAAAAATTACATATGCATTAAGTTCTTTCATCAACTTCTGAAATTTTGAAATGTCAATTAAATGAATTCAGGATATAATCATCATAGTTTTATAAATTAAAAATCTTTGAAAAAATCAGTAGAGCAGCCCGTTGGTCACCAGAAAATTCAAGATTGTCCCTGTATTTCTCAGTAGCATGACGTTCCTTCCAACTGGCACCACATGTCCGCTTCCACTTCCACCCTTATCCTTACCGCCCCCAGACGTTGAGCGGCTCAACTTGTGCCTTTGGCTTCTAGTAATTCCTGAGTATTATACAGGTAAGTTTGGCAGACACAGATTTGTACCAGGTCATTAGGAGAAACACTACCAAAAACTGGTTTCTGTGCGTCACTCAGTTTCCTTTTACACTCGTCAATCCCTGCGTCTATCTCTTTTTGCAAAGCTTTCACACAATTTCCTGTTCCGCCCACTACATTTTGTACGCATCTAAAAAACGTTTCTCCAACGTTAAACCAACCGTCTTTGGCACACGCACGGGCAATCCCTCCAGGTCTTGCAAGTCCTTTGGTAACTTGACAGCCTAGAAATTTTTGACCGGCTGAACTACAATCTATGCCTTTGACGCCTACAAAAATGATCTAGATTTTATGGTGGATATTTTTGGTATATCGTTCTCAAATTACCCCAAAAATGCAGTTTCACTAGTTAGAATCTGGAAAGCCATTGCTGGTTCACTGAGTCGATTCTGAAAGCCACATGCAGGTTCACTGATTCAATCCTGAAAGCGACATGCAGGTTCACTGATTCAATTCTGAAAGCGACATGCAGGTTCACTGATTCAAATCTCTGGGTTTAAATGTTGGTTCATGGCTTAGATGTATCACCGACGATATGTTATGCCAAAGATACCATGTGCTGTATGAAATAGTTCAATGATTATTAATATTATTTAAATTATTTAAATTTAATAAAAAGAATACAGGGACTTCACCGACGATAATTACAGACTATTATTGTAGGTAATTAATATGACAACTATTTACGAAATGTATCTGGAGTTGTAGAAATCCACCTATCCACCAATTTTACAAAAATGGCATCTAACCAACACAAACTTTTATATGCGTATTGGCATATTTTATTAGCTTGCTGCTTTGCAGAGTAGCTATTTAAGATAAAGTGTGACCGTCTACCTTACTATCTTAATAAATCGGTCTAATATTCCAAATTACGAATCTTGTGTGCTATTAGTGTACTAGCGTATCAGCGAGTGCATCAACTCATCAAAAACTCTTTACTTCTAACTAGTAAAACGATATATTTTTGACTTCATCCTCACGAATACATTTTTTCCAAACGTTTAATAAATTTGTTGACATTGAGGGATACAATCTTCAGTTGAAGTGATTGCTCTGTCTTTTGAAAAAATGTAATAAGACGTGAAGGCTTTTTCCGTTTAAAATAAACTCGGCATAACCCTAAAACTAAAACAAAGTCAAGAGTTTTAGTTAAATAAAACAGTTTCTACACTGCTTGACTTGACAATATATATCATAGCTGCTTCTGTTTTTAATAGAAAATTCTTTTTCCAAAACACGTCACATTTCATGTCGCTTTTAACACTAAAAGCCATATTTTCATTTCCCAAAACGAACTGGAGTTATACGTTACCATTTTCTTCTGTCAAAACCTCCGGGGGAAGTCGGGTGGGGATTAAAAAGACCATTCATAAAAATTGTCATGCTTCGATCTCCGCCACCTCTACCAAGTGCTTTGGTGTGTATCCACTTCTTGCACCTCCGCCGCTAGAAGGCGGAGTGCAGGCGCACATCCCACCAGTTTTAATTTGCGTTGTGGCGCAACTGTGTGGAGAAATTGTGGTCATACTCGTACCAATAGTTACGTGATTAATAATCACTCACTATCAAACTATACTTCGAAGGATCGCGATTCTGTGTAACGGAAACAGTTCTTCCTAATTCACTTCCCTGGGATCCGTTTCCTTCACTGCCATAAGAAAGCGGCCTCCAGGTGGACAGTATCGGGTGGACCACCAAGCGGCCATACCCTATAAGCAGCAGCACAAGCATTGCCTCCCCTTTTACGTCTGTCCTCTACACATAACACCCCTTCCTTCCGCCATATATTAATCCCCAACCATAACCACCGACTCTCCCACCAAACAATCACATTCCTGGAGGACACACTGGAAACATAAAATGAAGTCATGGAGGAACACAACATGGCTTTTATTGACCCACTTGAAATGAATCATATCCTACACTTTTACCACTACCTGAATAACCTCCTCGTTCTCTTACAGAATCAACTACCTACATGAGCTCTGTCCATGGCGCACATACTGAACCAAGTAAATGATTTACCGTAAACCCATCTACGTTTCCAGCAACTAAACGTTACTATTGTTAACTTTGATAACAATGATAACCAAAAGAATCATTTCTTGTCATTCTCCGGCGGAAATAAGAATCGCAGTAGACATTTTATATTATGCGCATAATAAACCTCTTGCTACTGTCCGTCTTGTAGCTTAAAGTCTTGGTGGTCAAGTGGAAGGTTTGGTATGTTGATGGTGGTTTGTAACATGCTTACAACCATAAACATGAATATTCCGCCATCGAAATCGATAATAAATCCTACTTAGTCACTGTATATATTGTTTGTATGTCGTTCATATATGTTGAGTCCTATGTTCTGAAAACTCACAATGTTTATTCTGATTCGGCTACGCTTAGTTTGTTTTTGGATGTGGTGGTAATTTATAGATGCATAGATTTGATTACGCTTCAGGTGCAAATGTTTATTCATTGAGTTTACAATTTGCAATGTTTTGTAAATTGCAACGCATTCGGTTAAAATAGATATTATGCAAATTCAGAACATGATTCTCCTAAATACAATTTTTAACTGCTTAATATACTTGTTAGGGTCAACGGACGATCTACCTAGGTATATTTAATGAAATTGTTCTGCGTACCGAAAAAAATGTATTTAGGCGCTTAATGATAACTATTGTGATATTTTGAGTATACAACGACCTGGTTAACCAATCAAATCAAGTAGGTTAACATATTACATTGTGCAACAATGAATATAAATTTGAAAGTTCTAATGAAACATTTATTAAAATCTATGGCAAAGCTTCAAACTAACGAAAGAACGCAACCTTTTTTAAATAAAAACAGTTTTGCGTACTAAATTGTCCACTTAAAAAACATTTTGGTGTCTAAAATAGCTCAAAATTGTATTTCTAAATTCCGATTCACCAGTCTCTACTGCAAAGGCACTAGCCCCTTTTTACTGTAAAATTACAGCGGACTGAGTGTCAATTTCCGAATTAGGAGGAGACAGAAGGGGCCTACCAAAACCTTTAATTCACTTGAATTTTATTTTTTGTCTAACAAATGTATCCTATGATTTTATTGCTCACTAAACATTTAAAAACGTTTCAGAACAAAATACTTCAAAGGAACCGCAAACTTGATGGTTCTCACAGCTTAAATGAACTCATTACTTAATACAGGTTAGTATTTAATAGAGCTAGGTGTTTTTGACATTACAGAAATATTTTTCTTGGACAATGCGAAACAATGTGTCTTCTAGTAGCTTGGAGTTTTCTTCACCCGAACTCTAAGTCATTTTACTGAATTGATTGTTGTTCAGTTTCAAAACTACTTACATAGTATGTCGAATTGGTAGCTTTATTTGCAACTTTATGAATTTTTTTATCAGTGCCAAAATATAAGTCTTGCTGATTCAGTACAATAAAAATAAAACCCAAATTAAACCAGGGGAAAAATATCTATAAGAGATAAAATCTTTCTTCAACGCTTCAGTACGGATGTCGGCACCGAACTATATTTACAAAAGCAAAACCATATTATTCAGGTTTTGTTTCTATTAAACAAGTGCGGAAAACTATCCTCCTTGCCGAAATTAGACAATATTCTGCATTACTTGTCACTTAAACTATTACATAATATAAACAATACCCCCGCAAAAGTGGGTAAGTTCCTAGTATTTGCCAAAGGATTCCGATGAGATTTTTTTTTCATTTTACCCCACAAGACTGCAGACGTCCTCATTTTTCAATTTAGTCAAACCAAAATTTACATGAATGAAACGTGTTGGTGTAATGTTATATAAATAATTACAGTTTACTAAAATATCAATCGAATAGCGCAGACAGACCATCTGCACTTTCCTATTCAACATGCAAGCATGTCTGAAGCATAAAGATAACAACTAGAATCTACATACCATGTCAACCATGTCCATATTATTTATCAACACTTCTGGAGCTTCAGCTGTTTGTTAAACAAACTTGTTGCATTTGTTGGTAAATTGTTTGTTAAAAAATTATTAAAGTATTCTTTAAGCTTTTTTAATAATATTTAGTATACATTGAGTATATTATATAATAAAAATAATATATAATGATACATATTGTATCTTATGTCTTTTATAACAATGATGTTTTCGAGTTTCGGTCCCTGGCGGTGACGATATTTTAAGTACAAGGTCTTTACTCACGGTCTTTTGAGACAACGAACTCAAGTTAAGTCGTAATATTCTTTGATTGCTTGGTTTTGAGACATTCTAAATACCTTAGTTTACTAATTTTTGACAAAATACTGCAATCCAAATGAATGAGCCTGTTATATGTGTGATATAAAACTAAAAGCATTAAGTAAACCGGGATATTTAAACCTACCATATTAGTAATCAATCACTTTTCAAATTTCCACATGTATGGCGTGTAACAAACACAAGTTTGAAAATGTTTATATACTTGAACAAAATCCTATTTCTGTTCCAAATTAATAACACCATTCGTGCAAATATTGCACTGGACATTAGCCAAAACCTTTTTCTCATGATTTTTAAAATATTTATTGTTTTTTAGATAATATTTTGGGAAAAGTAAGTGTAAACTAATTAACTTTGTGCTGTAAGTGGTACTAAACTTTGCTCAGTAATGGTGTAGGCACACAAAAATACATTGCTTTTACAAAATTGTACATAGATACATCACATTTTATGGATTTTCTGTTTTATGGGGTTTCCCAGATATAAGATTACATTTTAATTTCCGTCGAACATTATTAATATACGAACGGTAAGTCTTGAACGCTATTTTCTCTGTAGATTTGTTCTGATTAGCAGCTGTACGCTGCCCATTTTGCAAACCACGAATATTATTAGAAAAGCATTTATTTTTTGTTAAGGCATTTGTCAGAGAAGAACTGGCTTGTTGAGGATTACAACAGTCGTGTGTACTTTTAAGGAGAAATAGGGACTTGGACAATTTTAGTGACGAACTCACTTCTGGTCCTTTCTGCAATGTTGTTCTTAAGTTCGATTTCTTCTAACTCGTAAACATAAAAAGTTAGATAAATGTTTAACACACTAAATTTTTTATGCAATTATTTGTAAATAAATGCACTGCACAACATTTAAAGCAATACCAATGCATTCATTGTACGATATACATTAAAGTTTGCCAAATGTAGGCTACGGCTACGTCGAAAGATAATCTAGTGTTTTCAATATAAAATAGATATGAATTGAAAGTAGAGTTGAATTTGTGAATTCTTGACGCCGCTTTTGTCAAACTACAACTTTTGGTGGATTATGGTCTCGCAGGTTTATACCATATAATAAATCCTGTTGAATATTCATCATAATACACTGACACTCAAGCACGTTTCATTCATCTGAGTTTCGGTTTGTTTTGGAAAATGACAATTTCTTAGCATTATACTAAGCAATTACAAGTACAATGCTGGTGTATCTTGCCTCATATCACCATCAACTAAGACACCGCGCTATCTCTGATACATTTCTCTCTTCTCTTGTCTTCTCAAAGCTATATTGTTCTCCCTCTGCGTGATACTACAATGTCTACAGTTTTAATGTAAATTGCAAAAATCAAATTTTGCAGAAAGTCCAAGCCTGGAATTTTGGAAGATAATTTTCCGCAATTGAATAACAAAAGACAAGAATACAGTAAACTAAATTACGACTTTGTTGAGAGCTCGGCGCCAATACCTGCTTTAAGACGACGCAGGTGGTCTATTCCCTTACAGATTATATATGAATGTCTTGGTATGTAATGATTTTGTTACGACCCTCCTTTTCGCTGGCGGGAATCATCATTATCATCATGGTCTTTTGGGGGAAGCGGTCTTTGTTCATTCATTTTTTGTTGGACACCTATTCACTGCGGACTAAATGCTAGCACTTAGTTCGCTAGACATCCGCTAGAAACGCCACTGTATCAGAATGCAGTAAATACAGTGGCGTTCCTAGCAGATTTCCAGCCTATTCCTCCAGCAAAATTCTAACCTAACTATTATCGTAAGAACAATAAAATGTATTAGTTAGTTATTATGGGAATGATTAATTAAAAGCATAAACACTGATTTTTGAGCAGTGACATAAATTACGTGTGGAAAATGGCACAACGTTTTTATCAGTAAGAATATGGGGTATTTTATTCTGCCACTGCTAACAAAATGACAGTCCTGTTTCCTAAATGGATAACAACAATGAAATGCATTTCTGTTTCTGGGAAAACATGAATAAAATCCAGTTATTTACTTCTTTGCACATTAGTCACGTCCTTTATCATGAATTAGAACAGCGCAATCCACTACTGACTTATAGCAATGCTACAGAAAAATCTGACATAAGTTATATCCAATAAAATGAATACATCTAAACCATATCCAATAAAACTTGCCCAGTGCTACAGCAAAGGAGATTGCAAGTTAATCAGAACAACATACTTGTTATATAACGGCTAATCATTAACCGTTAAGTATAACGGCTAATCATTAGGCAGGTAGGTGCATGAGCAGAATTTCCCCAGGAAAATAATGCGTTAATCAGCACACTCCCTAGATTAATCATGATGACAAATTCAAGAACTTAAACTCAGTTTACTGATACTGGGACTACATTTTTAAGATATGAAAATGCTCAACTCGCCCAGAACTGTTTCCATTCCAAAATAACTCATGGTTCCACTCATAATTAATTTTCAAATTTTTAAATCTCTTTGAGCTCTCATCAAGATGTGACATGTCAAATGACCTGATCCTACTGCTTTTACACATTTTTTTCCATTTAGGCCAGCATTTCAACTTTGCGATCGGAATTTGTCAGGTAAAGCAACCTAATGCAAGAAAATTATATTCCTAACAATCTTCCTGCAACAAGTAACTGATGCATAAATGTATTGAATTAATTAACAGAAACAACACATGAAACTGATTTTTACGTAGGTTTGACCATATCTTCAGCCTATATTTATACTTGTTTTTGAAACAGATTTAGGACCCCATTATAAAAAAGCTCCTAAAGCACCCCTTCCACTTATCCAATTACCTTTTAGTACATTCCTCCTTCAGAAAAAGCTAGCACGTTTTAAAAACGCTTGGCTGTTTTGATGGAATCCTTCCCTTTTTCATTTACCCCCAAAAAGCAGTAGTCTGCCGCATGGTTTGTCATCTGTAGAAATACTCAGTGGACCGTGGACCAGTACATTTAAGACTACCCCCAACAAAGTTAATTCCGCTGTCCTTCTCCCCTGCCAGCATTGTCCTAGCAAAAGCTTTTGAACAATGACGAATACTTCTTCCACAACTTTGTATCCTCGGACACCGGGTCTCCCTATTACTTCTCGGAATCTTGTTAATTCAGCTTAAATGCGGACATTTTATGCAAATTAAGAAAAGTTGCAACACGCTGGGATCGGGAGGATTGCCGACAGTAGGTTACCAGTTACAGTTGGTTTAGAAAAAAGTGTCAGTGTAGTCTTATAAACATAATATTACTCTGTAGGAACTTTTGTTTTGTTTTTAGAACAAGCCTGTAATGATGGTAGTAGTTTAATATGGCAACAATAAGTTAAGTGTTTAGAAGGTAGCGTTCAAGAATAACTGTAAGTATAAAACAAAATTTATTTGCAGGTGAGTAGGAAATTATTACTGTGTAAGGATTATTAAATCTGAAAGAACTTGAATTTTTAAAAAACATTTGATTGAAAAAATATGCATATTAAAATTGTGTTGGTTAGATGCTGTTTTGTGAAAATTTGTGGATTGGTGCATTCTCATACCTGCAGGTTGCTCCATACCGTAATGCTTATGTTGTGCTACACCAATAAATTATTTTAACCAGGCTCGTTCTTTTGGATACCTGTATGTATTTTTTAAATTGTATTGAACTCTAAGCAATTTAAAGTGTTTTGAAACAAAATACTTATGGAATATTACGAACGTGATGGTAGCTCCAGTTGTTCACTAATATAAGCAAGTAGATGCAAGGATTGTATTCATTCACTTGAAATTTATGTACACTACTAATTATAGTACTAACAACTAATTGAGTCTAAAATGAATTTACTAAAACACAAATAGTCTAATGTAAAATGATTTTTTGCTAGAAACAATACAATTGGTCCTGACAAAATGGAACTGCAATCGGTAATATGTTGGGTATTTGAATTAATATCCTATCCTAGAATCCTATCGGGCTCAATTAACTCAGGTGTCCATAGGACAATTTTGCTGCTCACCCTGAAATTAGTCACTTTACTGGAACGAACGTATTTTTCCATCTGTAAGGTCAAGTTAAGAGCTTCATTGGTGGAGTGTCACTAATTACCAATCTTAACCAAGACATTTCTTATCATTATCTTAGACATTATCTTGACTTGGTCACCTTAATCGTCGCCCTCCTACCCGTTTCAATGGACACAAATTGGTGCCGTTGTCCTTGACTCAAGGACCTTGAGTGCATTGGGGTGGCTTATTCCTAATCTCATCTGTGACCACAACTGCCTTCCAGGAAGTCCAGCCCATTAAACGGCTTCAAATCATCCGCTGTGTTAAGATAAGGGTAATGTTCCTCCGGAAATGCCAAATTGGCCAAAGCCTCAAGTCCTGTTTCATAATGACCATGCAACCGAAACATCCGGGAGCCCTGCAAACGACCAGCTAAAATCAAACGACCAAACGACCAGCAGAGTTCCGAACTTAAATAAAGTGGTAAAAAGTTCCGTAATAAAAGTGGGCAAGATTTAAGCTACCAGGTTACCAGTGCATTGCATGCGTGCTCATTGAATAGCTTTTTTGACGCCATTTCTAACACCAAGTATTCACAACAGAGAAATAATCTAAATCTAATAAAATTCTAAATCTTTGATTTTGTAAATTCAAAAATTTTCTATGTTATTGGGAAGCCCAGCCGATAGCTGTTGCTTCAAACCCGCAAATTATGATAGTGAACGAAATTTTGAATCGGAGCAATGTTCCAATTAGAAATAGTGAAGGAATGAGCGCAGGAATCTGTTCTGCTTTAAAGATTTCCACCGTGGTATGTAAATGAGAGGGAAAGAAAATCCAGAACGGGTCATTTTGATGAAAACAAGGATAATCGCTTGTGAACAATTTTTACCGTCAAATGAATAAGAAACAGTCTTTTATCTTATTCCTTCTGTTTGATTGCATCCACACCAGTTTTTATAAAACTCACAGCATAGGGATTTTTTATGTAAACACATTGCATGTTTTTACTTGTGGATGAGTTGAAATTTATTAAGGGTTCGAAGGAAGACCTGTTGAATTGGGAACAAAAAGCGGTTTCTTGGAAAATATTTTAAGCAAAGCTAAGTATTTGGATTCATGAATTTTATTGGATGGTTCTGTAGTGCCAAACTTCATTAAATAGTGCATTTTCCTCCCACTCATATCATATCAGTCATATACTCAAGCTTTTATATTTTTTTTCTACTTTACTTGACTCCATAAATATGAGATACTCACTCTTGTCAAAAACAATTCAGGACGATTATCGTAGGCAACTCATTATTGCCTTTCGGGAAACGTACGTAAACCGAGAAATGCATCGGTCAACAACCTGCGAAGTGGGCAACTTCCTTTTTATGACAACTGTTTCGTTTATGTGAGCATTGCAGCGTTTCACCTCAAGTTTCCAATTTTCTTTAAAAATATACTAAACTGGTTCAAGCTTCTGCTCTCTTTTGCGTACTTTCCAGAAGTGCCACTGGTCAATAGATAAAACTGTCCTAATTCGGAATAAAAGTCACTTACACCGCCTTGCTATTTTTAATGTGGTACATTGTGTACTCCAGCTCCAGCATAATGTAGAAAACTCGTAAATATGGATTTTTGCCCTGCCCCGGTTTATAACCGGCGTCGAATTAAATCCGGGTCTGAGACCTCAAATTTGAAATTTTGCCCCGGGGCATAAACCGAGTTTTTACAGTACATGCCTAAAATTTAAATCTGTTGCCCCAAGAATTCACAAAAACAATCGTAACCTGTTGAGTGGCGGCTGTACCATGCAATATATGCATTTATTTTCAGTTTTTTAATTACTAATTATGTTACTGCTCTTATTGTTAGCCACTTCGAAGTGAATGAAGTTCATAACTTTCATTTAACAGTTTTGTTTTGAAGCATTTTAAATTGCTCAGTCTCTTGCAATAAAATATACACTGCGAAAAAACTTGAAATCCAAGTGAATAGAACTCATCAAAACAAATTTTTCAGTAGTAAAGAGACCACCAATTTGGGATCATCCATATATTACGTTATCACGTTACCTGGGTGGGTCACTTCCATATTGATAACATTTGATAACATGTGTGGGTGGGTGGTAGGAAAATTTATGACGTTATCAAAAATAAGCTTTTCTCAGTTTACTTAATTGGTTGTGTACGTATTAAATTTGCAGAATATCTACAAGTAGTAGTATATAATGTACATACAACATTATAAAAACAGCATTGCTTAATGTTTTTCTTTACAATAACATCACCCACCTATGTTTTATGATTGAATTTACGAATTAAATATTACTTATTACCTTATTTTCACATTTTAAATTGCCGTTCACGAATCGAAGCAAAATATGTTGCAAAAATAAATGGCTAGGTATGGATAAAAATGTGCATCGTAATTTATTCTAGTTAAGTTGTTTACTTAACCGCTAACATTGGTCGTACACTTTAAACGTATACGATTCATACTTTAGATAGCTTTTGTTTTCGATTATGAAATGACGGACAAAAAGAAATGGACACTTGCAAAAGCACAGACGCACTATTAAGCCTTTGTTTGATCTATATTCAACTGATTACAATAAATTGGATTTTAAGAGTTAGATCGTAAATTTTTTTACGCCTTATCTTATCTTATAAACTTAAATCTTAAATAATTCCTGTCGTAAAATTTCGTTAAAGAATGTTTACAGTCCGGTGGGTCCTCCTTTGAGAGACTCGACCCACTGTAAGACGTTGATTGGCAAGTATATACAAAGTCATAAAGATCAATTTCTGAATGCCGTTATCGCTCTATGAATACATCTAAAAGTTTACATAACATAAAATTTCTATTTTACACTGAATTGTTATGTTTCTTTGTAAAGTTCATTGTTTAGTCAAAAAGCTAGACTTCCTTCGTCTCTGGATTGGATTACCATGCGTGGTAATAAAGAGGTTTAAATAAAGTCAAGTTTGCTTTTTGCAGTTACTTAAAATATGACGTTATCATATGGGGGTAGGTGGGTCCCTTTCAAAAAGATAACCTATAATAACTAGGTGGGTAGGTGGGTGCAGAAATCGGATTTTTTTGATAACGTAATATATGGACGATCCCTTTTCACAAAAATTGCATCAAAATTACACAAATTTGTAGATATATTTTATTTTTCATTAAAAATCATTTATTAATCTTAATACCAAAGTAATAACATCAGACTGGTCTGCTAATAAATTTTGTCCTTTTTATTTACAATTATCACAAAATGCTATCTTCTACCTCCACCATTCCATTTTTGTTTTAAAAAGCACAGCAAAAATTCCCACGGAGCAATATTATGTTCATAACTTCGCTAATAAATTGTTTAATCGTATAAAACTGTCTCTCTACAACCACAAATAATTTTTTAAATCAAATTCCGAAATATCACTGGTCAATCAACAATAAAAATGGATATTTCAGATGCTCAAACAGTTCCACCATAATTAACAGCCAAGCTACTCTCGGCAATCTATTCGGTCCCAACGTTTTGTCATATTATTTAAAATGTGCATAATATATTTACACTTTAGCCAAGTTCAAAGCAAATGGTTTTACATAGCCATGAATAAGGTTGTAAATTCGGAGTGCAGTGGCCCTCTTTTGAAGCGGTTTGGGAGGGGATTCTCCAGCGTTTGTTCTGGAAATGGATGTCATATGCTCCAGAAGTTTATCTAGATAATTTTGTCAGACAGACTTGTTGGTTTCACACTATATGCCGTTGGAGGAGTTTAACAAGTTAAAAAAGAAAATCCAGCGACAAAAGCCAAAATCGGGTAAAAGATTCAGAGTTTTGGAAGCGAGTTTCCAGGCGCTTCGGTAAAAGTTCTTGGGTTCACCCATACAACCTGGAAAGTAGTCGACCTTCCAAGAAGACTGGGTTAGAACTAAAGTGAGGAACGTATTAAACGTGGACAAAGCATTGTGGCAATCTTAATGAAACATGGACATTCAACAAAAGAGTATAACTTTCACATCACGATGAATCAGCCTATAATGTCCTTCCGTATCAATGCCTATCCAAAGCAGAAAAGTATTGCTATAGTTTTGTTTTAAAGGATGTTAATATGTACACATCTCTCAAAACATTTAGGCGTACTAATTAACAACGTTTACAATTTACACCTATTTGTTTCCAATGCAAAAAAGCAATTACGACTTACAAAGTTTTCAAAGTTTAGGTTACAAAGATGGCATTCCAAACGAACATAGAGTGGGTGGTAGAGGCAGATGGAGGAGATTGTCCTGAAGGGGATGCAACTAAGATGGCATCTAAACCAGATTCCAAACCCATTTCCGGAAAAGGCGGAAGCTGCAGGCAAGGGGAAAATGAAAGAAAAGCAATGGTCCAGATATAACTGGAGGAGGGCTGGGTTGGATGGTGCCCACAGTGTGGCGGTCCAAGTAAATCAGGAAGTGGAGTTGGCGTGGCTGGCGCAAAAAGCAGTGGTCCCAAAGGGAAAAGGATGAACTAATGGCGACTGAACTGAACATTGAATGAACGGAGAATGCGAGTTGTTGGGTCTGAATCTTCGGGAACATGGTGCAGGTCGATTGGTGAAGAGGGCAAATTGGGTGAGGATGGAATACTGAAGCTGAAGGCGTTTACCCTGGGAGCAAAGTTGTTGAACTAATTGGGGAATCTAGTGACACTCACTAGGAGAGTACATCTCGGTAGCTACACGAGTTTGGAGATAAAACCTATCCCATCTGATAGAGCTTTTTGAGTAGATCAAGATAGTGGTTGTCAAAATCCCAAATGGATCTTTGCTAAGTGTGAAATATGCTTGTATGAAGCAAAGTAAGATGAGGTGAAGAGTGGACAAGAGACAAGAGGTTTAGGCAATGGACAAAAACAGAATGACTTTTATTTTAGGATTGACTTAACTTTATAACATGACTTGAGCACAGTGAAGCTGTGCTCAGGATAATTAACATAATGACTGAGACGACGGTGAGGCGGCTACTCAATTAGGATTTGGGTAGCAGCCGAACTGGAAAACATTTTAACATATTTTACACTAAGAATTTCCTAACGTAGGACTGTGCGCACTCTCTACGTTAGAAGGCGCGGTGATAGGTCATGTCAAAGAGCAAAGCATGTCCCACGCTCTCTCTGCTCTTCACTTGTTTGCTTCGCTGTTGCATTGTGAGAGAGGCCGCTCTGCTCTTCTGTATGTGGTGGGAAAGCAGGATTGCTGCAAGGAGAGAGGCTGTTGTATGCTTTGCACTTTGACATGGCCTATCACCGCGCGCTCTGCACCGCTCTAACGTAAAGAATGCGCACAGTCCTACGTTGGGAAATTCTTAGCAAGGACCTATTTGGGATTTTGACAACCACTATCTTGATCTACTCAAAAAGCTCTATCAGAGGTTTTATCTCCAAACTCATGTAGTTACCGAGAGCTACTCCTAGTCAGTTTAAAGGGTCTGCTGCTGGCTCAAAGGAAAAACTGGGTGAGGGATCCGCCATGGGTGTTAGGAATGGTGGGTAACAGTCGTCAATGGCGAAGGTGCCGACTCTAGGGGAGCGGAGCTGGAGTAACCTGCGGCGAAGGTGGTGGTTTGAGCAGTGAAGCCAATAGAGGATTTGGAGCGGGCAGATTTAGATTTCCTTGGTTCCTTGGATTTCGAAAATTGTTGATAATGAAATTTAATTGCATTTTTATGAAGTTCAAATATTATTTGTATTTATTATAGTATGGATTATTATTTTGGAAGAAAACGTAAAGTGTTTATGAAAAATTACCATGCGTATCAAAGCTTGAGTTAGATCGACGCTACTTTCTTTAGGAATGTTGCATTGGTGGAAATTAGTTATAACAGGTTCTACGCTATCCAGTTCGGTATATTCTAATGCTACAAACGTGACATCATTTCTAAACGTTTTAATCGTCTAAATTTCAGTTTTTAAATGATTTATAATGCATACTAAGCAATGTCTGTCTATTAATATTCACTGATATTTAAACCAAACAATTGAAAATGCTGACAGATGTATACCTAAATAGTATTAACGAGTAAGTTTGCCCGCCACACATGTGGCGGATCTAGGGGTAATATGGAATATTCGATGGCATGAAGGGAGTAAAAGAGAAGGTTAGTAGGTGGCGCGGTGGTGTGCATTTGGTTTGTTGTGCTTCACCAAACAATAATGTGCTACTCAAGCAAGCAAGCAGCAGCAGCAGCTCCACAAAAAAAGAGCAGCTTGCACAACGTCAGCCGTAACGTAAGCACCCATGCCATGTTCAATCCGGAAAAAAAGTGCACACAGACAGACATTCTTTAAAGAATTAGTATAGGTTAATGCATGCTTTGTACACGTTATTCAAAATCATTTTACGTGTGTTGTGTTTAAAGCGCTTGCTATTTTACAACATACCCTTTTATTCTCCTTGTCAGCCTCCGTAAATACGTGACCCATTTGTGCGGATTCCGCCGAGCTATTTTTTTTAGCCAGGCGTGGTTCATTGAACCCTTTACGAGGGCAACTTGTAAACAAAGAAAAACAACAGATGATCAGCTGAAGCTACAAAAAGCTGTTCATCAAAACTGTTGGTTTGAAGCATCATCGAGTGTCTCGCGTTTTCCCAGCTTTTTTCCGACTTAGCCGTTTTTCTCGCATCTGGGCTATGTTGCAAGTTGCCTGCAGATAGGTATTTACGGAGGCTGACAAGTACAATACCACGCTTCATAGTCAATGAAACTCAACGTAACACCAAGCAGAAGACTTTATTTTGCTTCGTTACGTTTTCTGTCCTAATATTCGATAGGGTGATCTCGTGACAGTTCTAACTTGATTTCATATTTATTTATTTTATGAGTTATATTACTTGTTACTAGTAATGTTGAGATTTCGTTTGCTGAATCAATTGGGTCGACAGAATAACCAGCAATTTTCTTTTTATATTTTTAATTGTGTCCAGTACTATCTCAAGAAGTTGAATTATCTCCATAAGAAGAGAATCGCCAGGCTGGTAGGACAATTTTAAAAGCGTGAAAATAAACAATAATTAAAAGCACATACAGTTTCTGAAAAATAAACTTTCGCGAAAACCTATTAGCAGTAGATTGATTCATCATGGTCAATGTTGCAATTATACCCCAGCTTCTTTTGGTAGATCTATGATAGGGTGATCTAGCAATTCCACAAGAGCGACACCCACAACACACACCACACCTTCAGTTTTCACCGACGACAACAAAAAATTTAATGGTTTTCCAAATGGCTTTCTATTTGCAAGACAGTGCCAACATCCATTTTCCGTTTAACCGTTTCTGGTTCCAAGATTTCATAGCTTGTATGTAGAATGAGTAAGCAAAAGTGAAAAGGGTTTCCCGTCAGCAAATTTATCAGCATAATATATGGCAAACAAAAGAAGTCTATCAATCGAAGTTCTGTGGTCTGAAGGCTGTTACAACGTAACCCAATCTATCGTTTTACCGGTTTCAGTTACCAGCGTCCTCAGGTGATAGCTAGGCAACGTGCTGAGCCCAAAAGATTTCAGTTAATTGAATTTAAATGCGGTAGCGTTACGTTTATTCTGCAATTACGAGGAGACGGAGGGCCGTAATTGCAGCGAAAAAAATACTCAATGCAGTCATTGTATCAAAAACATTATTTAACATTTTTCTTATAAATTTGAACTTATGAAAAGCAACAGGATGTGATTATGTAGTTTGTAGGCTGCTAGGAGTAACGTGTATATTTCATATATGCTTACATTTCAGTTGTACCATAGTACAATATAAAGCATGTAAAAGTGAATAAGATTTTCCTAATGTGCTTGTGTTGGCAGCACGGGTGGAATATAATCGCCATTTCCTGGTAACGGTGGCTCCGTTGGTCCAGGGTTGTTTACTTCATAGTAACATTCAAGTCATGACCCGTATCCCGGGTGAAACTTGGCCAGTCAAAGGTGACCAGTTGGAAATTTTTAATAAAACCATGATGTCTTGTGTATTTCTTCACCCAGAATTTTTGACTGATGTATCATTCTGTTGGAAATTTTATGAAGCACATGATGCTTTAATTTGATTTAAAAAAATATGCATATGTGGTTTTAGAGTGACGATATTGGAGGAAATTCATGGAAAATGGCATTTTCTGACAATACTAAATGTGCACACTTTGTTTATTTAGAAGACATTTCATGTGCAAAAGAAAGTGTTTACCTAAAGCAGAGATTGTTGGGTTTCTAGTTTATTGCATATCTTCTACACAGTTTATCCAAAGTAAATTTGTAAAATAATTGTTACACGAAATATTTCTAGACCCTAAAGGTTACCCGGTCCACTTAATTCAAAGTCTCCCTTGATAAATAAGACGATACTTTGGGTGTCCTAAACGCTAGAAACTTTACCGATTGTGTTGAGTCGCTCGAGATGGGCAACGCTAGAGAAGTGCAACCTACGACCAGCAAAGGATTATCCTTTTAAACAAAAGATGGCTTAAAATATTAACACCCGGATTAACATGCATCAAGATGTTGCAAACGCCGACCATAGCAAACTACCTAACGCGTTGTTTATGAACCGCATGGGCATTACGTTAAGTTAATTTATGCATTTCTACCACGTTGTATACCATATCACCATGCTAAGTAAAGTTTTTCTTCGAATTTGTATAATTAATGTAACTGCATAACCACATGAGTATTCATATTGCAAGTTGCAATATGCAACTAAATAATTTGCAATTCTGCTAATTTATTTTAAAGTATTTCTAATGCTAAGTACACTCAACACATAATGCAAATCAAAATGCGCCTACCATACTGCATGATACACTATATAGTCCAAAAATTCCAGTTTGGTTCTATGTTCACACAAAGTGTCACCACCGCTTTATTTTACACATACCTATTCTAGAAGCCTCCTTCCATATTGTTGTTCATAAATTTCTTTTAATCAATATTTTAAAAATTAATTATTTTAAAATGACTGGGAACGCTGGACATATTTAGATAGTGTAAGCATTTTTATTAAATTAGATTAATCAAAATTTTCTTATTTGTCCTACATCTTGAAACGTTTCAGTATTGTAGACTACTGATGACTGTAATGTGATAAAAACTTAAAAACCCAAGAATATATGTATTTATGCATATAAACATAGTGGTAATATTGTATTCATTGCCCATCTCTAAATATTCTTGAAAACCTGGTCATGCGTTGCAACATTTTTTCTCCTAACACCCTTAAGCATTCATAATCCTCCATCCATTGTTTAAAGTTATAGATTAGCTCTAATTACTTGGTCAAGGGTTTCAACAAATAATCTGCTCTCGCGTTGCTCTGCTCGGCCGATGCAACGACACCACTTTACCACAGCCCCAACCACTAATTCCCACGCCTAGCCCTATGTGCCACGAAGGAATAGCCAAATTGGTGGAAGTGATGACTAACTAGTAACTAGGTAATATAATTGACCTCTGACAAGACACGGAAGTTTACTTTTAACAGGCTACGTCACCCTTTTATTAACGACAGATCTTTAATTACTTTTAACAAATTTCTCAAGAAAATTAACAGTGCTAAAAAAAAATCCTTCCTACTCTGACCAAGACTTGAGACCAACTTACTGAGCAGATGTTCACTCTTCGGCTTCACAAACCACACTGCTAATCTCTCTCTACTAACTAGCCCTTGTTCTCCTCGCGACGGCGACCAAGTTCGAAATCCCCTCCCTGTACGCCGTCTTCCTTGCTGCTCTCGAGCCTCTGACCAATCAGATCGCTGGTCGAAGTTGCTGGAATTTTCCTGTCTTCTCTTTCCGCTCTTCTTCGTACTTTGTTCATCGACAATAATGATATTAGTAAAATGATACTCCGTGCATAATGCAAGAATAATGAATGAGTTAAGTGTAATATGTATTATATTCTACAATTGCCTTGTTTTACATAAAGTGAAAATTTCGTACATATACACATCGAACATTTAGATTTTAAACTCGCGTGCACTTAGGGCTTTTCTGTTTTCATTTTCTCATGCACTTGCGGCTTCTCGTATGCGACCCATCGATATCTTAATATCATACATGATAAGTGATGACTGCATTGTGCATAATGCAAATCATACATGTATGAAACTTGCCATTGGTAACCTTAAATCAACGTGGGTAACTTTTATTGACAATTGGTAACCTAAGATATAGCTTTCTTACATGAGATATAGTTATACCTAAAAGGGTTCAATAATGCTTTTTTAAGAAAAAAGTGTGGATACCTTAGTTAAATTTTACAATTTCTGTGGCTCCCAAAAAAATGGCGATTATATTCCACCCGTGGTTGGCATTATAAACTATCTTTGTTCAACGAGTTTACAGGAAGACAGTAAAACAGCAACTAGATGTACGAAAAAACTCTGAAACTGATTTGTTAATTTTTATAAAAGTTGTTAAACTTTAACGCCGGAAATGCTGCGGCTACACTTGCTGGGGTGTTCTGCCTGCACAGATAGTCATCCAGTATCCAATATTGTCGGTTCTATCTACTGCTAACTTTACACAGGGAAAATATGAAAATTCACAATGAATGCTTTCTCATAGCAAATCCGAAAGCCCGAAGGTTGGCAAGTGTTAAGGTGATTCCACACTAGAGCTGAACCTATCAGTTTCTGTAAGTCTACGCCAGCGTATCGGCGTTTTTAGATCCGCACTGGCAACCTATCTTTTCCTCGACCGAACTTATTTTTTCGGCGGCCGATCGACTGAAAAAATAGGCTACGCTCTTCAAATCCACACCACCAACCTATCGGCGCGGAAACTGTAGGCAGCTGATGAAATCCGCTCTATTTCGTAGGTTAAAATATTTCAACTTTTTGACTGATAGGTCGATATGTAGTGTCCTGTATTTCTCGATACGATTTTAGTTAGATATAGATTTTATTTCTTTGCTCTTCAGGCCACGGCCTATGGAACAATATTAGCATTCATTTTACAAGTATAGCATACATATCACCATATCAGAATACTTTAGCATCTTAGCCGATTAACATTTACATTTTTAGCTAGTTTCTACTTAGATTAAGAAAAGGAAAATGTAATTTTGACTGTCTAATATGGGATATACACCAGAGTATGTAAATTGCCGTGTCGGGTATGGCGATTAGCACGCTCCTGTTCGTCTCCATACAGCTTCTAGTATAGCTCCGTTCGTTGACTGGTAAAAAATTCCACCCTCCCTCAACCAAATCTCAAGGCCAAAAGTCGTCCCATTCGGCGACGCTGGGCTTCCCATGATGACACATTCATGGACTAGCAGCATGTCGATCGGCTGAAAAATGGCTTCCGGAGTGGGGGGCTAAAGGTGCCCATCCAAAGGAATCGCCGTCAACGCCCAGGTCAAACTTCCACTGCACTTCAAGTCCCGCTCGCAGTGATGATCAGCAAGCTAACACGGCAAATGACACACTCTGGGGGAGTCGGATTACTGGCGTGGTCGGAATGTCATACCCACAAAATACTACATAACCTCACTGACTAGTTGTTGATACAAATTGCAGGATTTAAACCGATATCTAACTAGAATTATTTAGCAATAATCAAAAAAGATATCTAAAAACTAAGACAGCTTTAATGCATAAACTAGTGCCTATGTACTAACACACCTACCAAGCTATAGATTATACACAGTCAGACAGAGCTCCACAGACACAACCACTCTGGACCACAGACACAACCACTCTGGACCACAGCCACAACCCAACTCAATTTTAGTTGGTAGTATAGCAGGTAAGTTTAATTTAACTAACTAAATGACAATTAAGGCACATTTAACTAACTAAATGACAATTAAGGCACATTTAACTAACTTAATGACATTTATGATGAATTTAACCAATTAAATGAAAGTTAAAGGTAATTCAACAAACTAAATGACAATTTAAGTTAATTTAACTAACTTCATGATAATTAAGGTTAATTTAATCAACTAAATGACAGCTAAGGCTAGGTAAAGCATCTACATGACAATTTAAGGTTAATAAATCGAGTAAATGACCATTAAAGTTAATTTAACTAACTTTATGTTTAGTTGGGTTAGATTAAGTAACTGCGTTATTATTTTGTTTTTGGTACTTCATGATCATTTTGGTTACGTTAGGCACCTTTCATATCATGTACCATGAAATTTGCATATTAGAGTTGTGCACTGTGGTAAGAAGAGCCGAAAAAATACGCGCTGAAACTGTCAGCTGCACCGAGCCGATAATTTCGGCAGAAGCAAGGCAGTGTGGAACTAAAATACGCGACCGAATGTTTTATGTCGCGCAACTTATAGGTTCAGCTCGACCGACAAAATAAGCGTGTAGCCTGGGAGCACCTTTACTGTGTTTTGTTCTTAAAATTGGGGTACGTAGGATTTAGTAATCCCATGGTTTAAAAATCAAGAAAACCGCGGAAAACTACACTTGCAAATAATTGACATTTGTCAACCAACATGTGACATATTATTATGATTGGGACATTTTTTGCTAAGGAAGTCTAACCCACAGTCGATGGATCTGTCTTGGGGGTGGTCTTGGATTCTATTGATGTGGGTTCAGTTCAGAAATGCAGGTAGTATGGCTCGACGGCACGCGCACGACTCAACGGGTTCGAAACTTCAAACGCCAAGCCCACGCAAGTTTGCTCTTTATCGACTTCCTCCTTCAGCGTCAAGCAGATTTCGTCACCTTCTTTGAAAACCCCAAAAGATGTCGTGAATAAAAAATGTAAAATGCTACGTAAAATATTAAAAGCCAAATGAACTGCATGTGAAGCGAAAAGAAAGAGACGGAAAAAAGAATTTAGGATCTAAGCTCAGCTACGACGCCAGGTAGATAAGTGTTTGTGTTTAGCAGCCTTTGAATGCCTATCAGATTTGTTTGACTTTCCTATGTTCAGATTGAAACATTGAATTTTTCTGTTTTACGTACAATAATTTAGTACAATTTAAAATTAAACTATTACTCTCACTTTGGCACTATGGATTTCACCAAATTTCTCCCAATGTTCCAATTATCCTAATTCCTAACGCAATATAATATTGTTTTTATAAAAGGTCCTATACAGTACAGCACAAGAAATATTTTAGGTCAGTTTTTGACTAAGTATCCGAATCCGAATAGATTTCCTGCAAGCCGATATATCATTTTGAGATATGTGAGATAAAGAAATGTTTTTGAATAATGTGGAAAAATTGCTAAAAGCATGAGTACTGTAGGCAAACGATTAATCGCGATTACAAAACGATTTTCGATCCGATTTTTTATGAAAACGTTTGGACAATCGGAAAAACTGATTCGATTTTGGTGTACGCTAAGTCAACTCCCGACAAAAAACGAAGTCATCATATTCGTATTTCATGGACTTGTCTATATATTTAGCGCTGTAAAAATGCAATTACGATTAATTAAAAAATTTGGCTATCTTGGAATAAGCATATGGGAGTAGAAGGACAATTTAAGACATTAAAAACATCAAAAAGTTAATTATTTTTTAAATTGCCCATTTAACTTTAACTGCGGTTATTAACTTTCCGCCACCAATGCTAAACCAAATTTTAGCGGTTTTTGGTATCTTGGATGCCACCAATCTTAATGGCGTTCCTATTTCGTTTAGCATTGGTGGCGGAAAGTTAATAATCGCAGTTAAAGTTAACAGGGCAATTTAAAAAATAATTAACTTTTTGATGTTCTTAATGTCTTAAATTGTCCTTCTACTCCCATATGCTTATTCCAAGATAGCCAAATTTTTTAATTAATCGTAATTGCATTTTTACAGCGCTAAATGTTCATACACTTTTAAACTTAAAACGTCCATAACTTCCTTACGTTAGCTTTATTTAACTTGAATTTTTTTGTGTTACTATTAGATTAACACTAGCTATCGACCAAAATAGAAATAATTTCGTTTTTCGTAACTTCGAAATATGGCTGTCGGGAGTTGGCGTAGCCTTGGCCTTTCCAAAATATTTTCGATTCCGATCCGATTAGTTTCTAAAACGTTTGCTAATCGGCCAAATCGCGATTTTTGCCAACCACAGAATCTATCTCGCAAAACCTATATAAAGCTTTACAAATTGAAGTAAAGAGAAATACAATCGACTAAATAAAGTTTTTAAAGTATTGTTTTTATATAATAAACGTTCAACCAAAAATATACCGACTCCAGCAGAAGAGGCGGATAAACAATACAAAGAATTATCAGGATAGCTAGCCAATCTTAAGAAACTTTTTGTTGTTTTGTCGGTTCAAAAATTAATCCATAAGTTAGAAAGTTTGTCACGAGCATTAGCAACACGTGCTTGGTGGGCAAATTAATGACGAATATATAGGTTGATTAAGACTAGAATAAATTGGTCTTTCTACAAGAACAAGGCCATCTCTCCTAAAAGTCTTCATTTTGCATAACGATTTACGTTTGAGGTTAAAATGTTTTAAGTAGCTGCAGAACAGGATGTTTTAAACTCTCAAATTATTCTCACGCGTTTCTTAATATTGCACAGACTGACTGACTCGCTGCGTGTTCAGCTGCACTCTATCACCACCGCTCATAATGAACACGAGCACCAAAAACTGAAAAGACCAAATACATACAGAAAACACAATCATGACACTTTCCTCCAACATTACCTTTCCACACACGCACGCGCAATCTAAACTCTTTTTCGACTTTGTTATACCTATTTTTTGCTTTGCAGGTCTAGTAAATTAATGTTTAACTCTCCGAAATTAATAAGGATTTCTTTCTTGGAGGTTCAAAAATTGCAGACGTACTAAAAATATAATCGACCAAGCTATAAAATAACAAGAACCTTCGTAAATGAGTAACTACCGGAAGCAACGTGCTGAATTAAATGAAAAATGATCCCCAGAAAACGTTTCAAAAATGCCCAGAAAACGTTTCAGAAATGCAAAGAAAACGCTACAAAAATGCCCTGAAAACGTTACAAAAATGCCCTGAAAACGTTTCAAAAATGCCCAGATAACGTTTCAAAAATGCCCAGAAAATGTTTCAAAAATGCCCTGAAAACGTTACAAAAATGCACAGATAACGTTTCAAATATGCCCAGAAAACGTTTCAAAAATGCCCAGAAAACGTTTCAAAAATGCCCTGAAAACGTTTGAAAAATCCCCAGAAAACGTTTCAAAAATGCCAACAAATGTTTCAAAAATACCCTGAAAACGTTTCAAATATGCCCAGAAAACGTTTCAAATATGCCCAGAAAACGTTTCAAAAATGCCCTGAAAACGTTACAAAAATGCCCTGAAAACGTTTAAGAAATGCCCAGAAAACGTTTCAAATATGCCCAGAAAACGTTTCAAATATACCCTGAAAACGTTTCAAATATACCCTGAAAACGTTTCAAAAATGCCCTGAAAACGTTTCAAATATGCCCAGAAAACGTTTCAAAAATGCCCAGAAAACGTTTCAAAAATACCCTGAAAACGTTTCAAATATGCCCAGAAAACGTTTCAAATATGCCCAGAAAACGTTTCAAATATGCCCAGAAAACGTTTCAAATATGCCCAGAAAACGTTTCAAATATGCCCAGAAAACGTTTCAAATATGCCCAGAAAACGTTTCAAATATGCCCAGAAAACGTTTCAAATATGCCCAGAAAACGTTTCAAAAATGCCCAGAAAACGTTTCAAAGATGCCCAGAAAACGTTTCAAATATGCCCAGAAAACGTTTCAAATATGCCCAGAAAACCTGAAAATGTGCATATAAAGCGCTATTGACATAAGCTATCATTCTGCCAAATTTGAGCCAAATCCGCCTTGTGGTTGCTGAGATTTCGTGTCCACAGACAGACAGACAGACAGACAGACAAACATGGTGATCGCTATATATACCTCAACATACAATGCCTTAATTTTTCCCATTTTTGAAATTTTTTGAAAAGTTGAGCTATAAGCCTGAAAATGTGCATATAAAGCGCTATTGACATAAGCTATCATTCTGCAAAATTTGAGCCAAATCCGTTTTGTGGTTGCTGAGATTTCGTGTCCACAGACAGACAGACAGACAGACAGACAAACATGGTGATGACATTAACTACCTCAGCTATGCTTCCGGTAGTTAATAATCTACATTCAAACCGAAGCTTATGGTAAGAATGAAAGCATCTTGTGATTTATTCCTTTTTCTTCGTTTTTCTTGTAAACAAATCTAGCACAGCGCCGTGGTTGGCTGCTTGCAACCTCTTCAATTTTTATTTTCTCTGTATTGTTTAATCTCCTAACTTTATGTATCATTTTCATTCATACTAACAATTTAATTGTGACATGTTTGTGTAAGATGCAATTTTTAAAATCGGTCTTTAATAAATAAATAAATAAAAATAAATAAATAGTAAACATCGCTACTAAATTTATTTATATGTTATCAGGGTTTCAATGTTCCACGAAATATAAAAAATCCAATTGTTTTACACCTTTGTTGAGTTGGAATCAGATACATACCTACGCAGTAAATTAGTATAAGCAAGGCATTGTCTTGTTTCTTAGAATTATAGGAATTTAGTTGGCAATTTAAGAAATTTAGTAGCCATGTTTACTATAAATATATCTGCAACAAAGTTTTTCTGTTTTGGAATGAAAATGTAATGTCTCCGAGATTTTGGCATATATGGATAAATATAACAAAAGTTTTTGAAAACAGCTTATGGGTACTACGAGTGTAAAGGTTATAACAATGTATTATAATCATAAAAGTGCCTTGATTTTCCCAAAAGTTAAATGTGTGAAACTCAATGAGTGATATAATTCATAATAAATCCAAGTTCCATTTACAAACTTGGTTTTATTAATCATACATCATATTTCATTTCATGAGTATATAGAAGTGTCTGTAAATAGTTATACCAAATAGTTTTAGTAATAATCAAAAAATTGCAATTACTTATTATTTGTACAAGGTTGAGTAACAATTAATATTAAAATGCGCTATGCCAATACGACATAAGATTGTAGTGAGGTAAATTCTTTTTGAGGATCAATCAGGTCAGATTGCTCATTGCATCACTATTCATTACGCAAGTGGAAACAAAGAAAAAATATATATATGACCTGTAAAATACTACTTGATGCATGTGTGCTTGTTGATACCAGAAACTTGCGCGTCACCGCAATTTGCGTCATTGCAAGAAACAATCACAATAAAAACATAAAACCGTAGAATCAATAAACTGATTATTACATCTTCATAAAGCTTGAAATTATAGTTTCGTTGTGATAAAATGTTTGCTGGTAAAGATATTATTCTGCAATGACAACTGTAAAGTTTCTCTTTGCAATAAACAATACGTAATCAGCTTGCTTATATTTTGATAACTAAAGTGTTTGCCCGTATCAGCTTTAACAAAGCATTGTTTAAATTTTTGTCTAGACACTTGACGTCCTTTGGCGATCAATATTTACGGCATATTGCTCATGCACTATTTTCAGTACACACTAAAATACTGAATTGGACTGACATTGAAAATCTTGAAGACCCCAATTACTATGGGAAAATTTGCACTGCTTTGGTTTCTGCCTATGTTCCTGACTACTTGTAAGTAGTATTAACTAAACCGTTAATTTTAAAAACTTTAAATAACAATTAGATGCTTTTTCCTAAATTAGCAAGCTACGCAGTTGTGAACAAGAGCGATGAAATTTTTCAAGAATTCCTCAGACATGCCATGGATGCTTATCCAAATTGGTTAATTGAACACAACTTGAGTCCATTTGCTGCGCTACAAAATATACTAGTCATGGAATCTGAAAATATAGCCAAAGGTTTCATACATTGTAATTTTACGTAAGTCATGTAAAATAAACTATCTGAATTAAAAAAAATATTTTACTAAAAATATATATATTTTAACACTGAACAGCAACCCAATATTCAGAGATAATTCCTCCAGTACAAATCAAACTTTGGAATCATGGTCCGACTTTGCTAGACACGAGTTTGGAGTGAGAAGGTTTCTTACGGAACCGTATTGGCTAAGTGGTTGGTTTTTAAAATCAGTAAATTTTATAATATCACACTTTCAAAACACGTTATTCCCATTTGCAGTCGATTTCAGTTGTACCGGCAGACTTACTGAACCCGACGAAGACAAATTCGCATTTAGCGGCCAGGGAACATATTCGCACCATGCAGAGACAATTATTGAAGTTGTTACAGTTCGACATGTCGGAGTCACTCAGGACTACAAATTAGACCTGGAATTAGCTGAGTCTAAATACGAGAATCATTTAAAAGTTGTAGGAAATTTAATAGAGGGAGCGATATGGAATGACTCCCGGATCGACAAAATCATTCCTGAAATACTAAAGGAATTTCAAAATACATTTACTCCATCTCTTCAAAGTGTTTGGGATCAGGGAGATAAGCAGCCACTCCAATTGTTTATCATGACAAAATATATAATGGATAAAACCAAGGTACTGCGGATTTTTGCTATCTTTCAAATATATAAGCTCTCCTGCTGCAAATGAATATAAATTCTATGCTTTCAGGATGTCGATTTAAAATCAATTATGGATGAAAATGAGCTACCTACACCGTATTCTCCTAGCAAAGAAACGGCAACTATCAATCCAACCGATAGTCCTAGTAGCGAAGATATTACTACACCTACACAGGCAGGGGTAAATACAGCTACAAGATGGGCAACTAAACCGCTATGTATGGACGTTAGGACCATTGTGACTCTTATGATGTTGGTTATTTTGCTTATATAATTCTCTACAACAAATTGAGCTGTTTACATCAATTAAGTTTAAAATGTTTCAAACTTTTAATTCATATCACACTGTAAGAAAACTTGTTAATTTCATGCAGTATAATTAAGGATATAAAAGCTTACGCCAAATGTTTATGATAAAGAAAGGAAGCTGAAAAAAAAGAAAATAAAAGCTGTCAAATGTTTGATGTGTTGATAAAGGTTACATTTTGGATTTGAAAACATAATTATATTTAATAGTAGAATTTTATATTTTAGATAGTCACCTTAATGGATTTTTGTGATAAGATTTTTTTTGCATTTGTTGTTACAAACTACTGTATGCTTGGTACATAAATTATAAATTCGAACCGTACGCCTCAAAAGCGCTGAAATACTTTTCAAAATATGTAGAAATGCATTCTGAAATTGAAATATAATTTTAAGTATCCTCACACGAATCTCAGCGAAAAAGCTATTTATCGCTAATGAAATACCCACTCCATAAACAATAAAAAGTACCAGAATGTTTCCACTTATTTTTGCACTTGTTGGATATAGAATCTGATTGTCTTCTGAATAGTTTCTCACTGTGTAAAGTTTAGGCCACCAATCTAAAATTCCGGATTCTTTATAATATATCATTCGTTGACAAACAAAAGATGTTTCTTCCTCCTCAAATGTTACTCCAATTGCAACACTTTCGTAAACCTCCTTTCCGATTGATACTTTTGAACCACTTGCAGTCCCAGACGTCAATAAGTTTTGCATGTACTCTTCAGCACTATTTTCGGAAAGTAAAACAGCTGTTCCATTACAATCTGTTAAATTATTTAGCAGCCAGCGTTTTTGATAATCTAAAAACTTATTTTTCAACAAAGCAGCTACTCTATAAGTCACATCACCATAACTCCCAAAATAGGTAAAACCAAATGGCAAAATAATTTCTTCAAGCTCATTCAGTTGTAAATTCACGTTTGGGTGAATACCCGAGTAATTTAAAACTGCATCCAATAAAGTAGTATTGGTATTAAATTCCAAGCTCTGTACAACTCTGCTGAGAACTTCTGATATTACCATAATATTTGATAATCTAGATTCAGCATAGTGATTACTTTCAGTAAAGTGTTTTCCATCTCTTGCTGCACTGTCTCCGTAATCCGATAATAATACCAAATGATCGGCAAAGTCAAAATCAAATTGTGATACAACGGTGTAAAGTTTAAAACCATCGTTTCGTAATTGATCCAAATTTTCATAGAGCAACGGAACTCTGGGAGTTATCATATTGTAAACGTTTGTGTTTTTGTATGCGTTGCTCAGAACCAGAGCAATTAGCAATATGCCAGCTACCAGGAAGCGGAGTGGTTTTGCATTTGCTATTATGCCGGGAAAAGGGTCACCCTGTTCAACCAATGTTTTCAGCAAACAAACAAAATGCACTATGACGCTGCCTAATTTTGTTTTGCCGCCATTCAGAATTTGTTTTCCAAGTTTTGCATGTATAAACGGCAAACATATCACACATATTCCGATAGAGAACCACGCATATTCTTTATATGCACTCACTAAATTCTTAAAAGGCAAGGCAGATATTCCTCTAATCCCGCAGGCTATAAAGCGTAAATTGTTAAGCGGGTTTGCTAAAGTAACGTGGTTTTTTATATGTCCAATTTCATTTGAGGTATCCTGAACTGTCACAGTTACCCAACGATTTAAGTACAGGGATTCTTGTTCAGAAACCAGTTTATAATTTTCACAAACAGTTTCTTCCATATCATTGAATTTGATTGTAAAGTTGTACAAAACATCTTGCAGAATTCGCGCAAGAGACAGAAAGAGACGGAATTGCTTGTTTGACTTTTGCTTTGCAATCGTCAAAGTTAAAATATTATTTAAGTTGCAAATTAATATAGCCTTTTCTATTTCTTGACTTGATAAATCTTTGCTATTGCCATGAACGTGTACAGTGACTTGTTCATTTATAGAAAATACTTTTGCGTAAATAATATTCATAATGTGTGAACGTTCATTGAAGTTATCTAGGTCTATATTAAAACTTGTTGGCAATTTTACAGTCTCATCTGCATACCCTGGAATCAAGGTAATGTTGAGCTCCGCTGATTTTGCATTCGCTATGGCAATATGCAAGTATATTTTACGGTAAATCTTAAGAATATTAGTTCGGAACGTGTCATAATTCCTGGTTTCTTCAACCCATTTATACAGGTAAGAAAACGCTTCAGAGTTGGTAATTTTGTTGGACACTAGAATCATAATTGATGCAAACTTGAAATTACGACTAAGTTTAGGTGCTTCAATTAGTGTATGACCGTGATTGTCTCTATACAATATATGTTGTATCGGGCCAACCCTTGATATAAGAAATTCAGGTGGACATACTAGTATATTAATTTCCCACATCCAGGGTCGAGTTGCAAAAGCAAACTTTAAGAAATCCAACTTATGACAAATAGATCGTAAAGTTTCATTATATTCATAGTGATTGTAAATTTCCGTAAACACTACAAATTTGGATTTTAAACAAAAGTCGGATGTAATGGCACAACCATCAGAACAATTGTTGAGGGAATTTGAAACCCATGAAATTTCGCGTGAATACTCGATTGTTCCAGGCGTCGGTTTCCTAACGATAGATGGAATTTTCGATTCACCAAAGTCCGCCCCCTGAAAAATGTTGATAAACACGAGTGAATGGGAATCAGCTATCACATTTACAATGTTTTCCAAATTTATTGGTGTATTTTCAAGTTGATATTCATTCCACCAATTACTTAGATCGTTTTTGTCAGTTAAGTTTTCTATGCTGGTTTTTCTAAGCGGATAGAAGAAAATCTCAGTAGAGTAAGCAATATAAACGCGAAAAGTGCACAAACAAAATAACTGAATGAACTTCCCAGCCTTGTTCATTTTACAGCTCAATAAATAAAATTTATGTTACAGCTTTAGATTTTAGTTTATATTGCAAAAATGGATGAAGTATTGAAAATTTGCGCTCGATAAGCGACAAGTGAAAATAATGCTGCCGATTCAACCAACAAGAGGGCAATGTCCAAAAACAGCCATACCGTGTCACTGTATTCGTTTACCTATCATCTATTCGAGTTGGAATTTAATATTTTTAATAGCATTCCCTTGTATATACTTGCTGGCTATTTGTTTTGTAAATGGTTAATTAGTTAAATTAGTTAAGCTCTGAATTTCTACTAGAATATGTTGCTCGTAACATAACTAAGTTAGTCAAGACAAAACTAAATAACCGGTATAACCGCAACGCCAGTTGTGTCTCGTTTGCATTACCAACTACTATGTGCGTTTTAAAATATAAAAGCACTATTTAAAACATAGGCGTGGGCACAATACACGCGCAAGGGAAAACCAATTAATTTATTTTTGACCCTCTTCTCTGCTATTTGTATAACATTCAATTAGACCTGATAAGAAAATATTATTTGTGATATTATTACAACAAATACCGATACTCCAATATTGAAAAAATATGCGTGGGTAAATGGAAAAATTTCCAAAACTGTCAGCAAGTTTTTTCTTTTACAATCCTTTACTTTTAAGTTTAACAATATTTTAGGGTAAATTAATTACTTCTGCTGCACCAATTCCAATGAAGATATAGTTGAATAAAGTTATATTTTAAAAATATCAAATGATTAATAATAAATGTAATGTTGTAAAACTTTTCTTTTAAAATGTCATCTTAAGAAGTCAGATCTTTCCAAATCACAGTTATAAAAAATCATGAAAACATAATGGCAAAATTGCAAAGTATACTACATTTTCCTAGAAAATGATAAACTATTATACCAAGTAGACTCCGCAAAACCTGAAAGCTTTCAGTTTGACAAAGCAAAAGGGCTTGACAAGAAAGTAGAGCAGAATATTTTAGCAAACACCCATTTAACCACTTTTTATGATTAAAAAGTACCCGCATCATCCCAACATGCATTAGTTAAACCATCTATCCATACGATCCAAAACCCCATCTGCTCAAAAGGTTTTCAATTTAGGAAACTATCTAATTACATTTTTATTTTTAACTTAAAAAATTAAATATCCATCATGATTCTATTTCAAACTAAATTCCCATTGTATTTTAGAGCATCTTTAACTTTTCTGTTGTACTAAACTTTACCTGTCATTAAATTATTTTGCTATTTTTAACGCTAGTTATTCCATCGACTTAAATGCAGACGTTGTTCAAGAAACCCACAATTTGCTAAATACTTAACACCTATTTACTAATATAAACCATCTCATGCATATAGTAACGCCACAAAACACTTTGACATAATATCCGTCTGTCAGGGCAATACGAAGGATGATTAAATCATTTATTATATGTATTTTACATGGCTTTATTGGTTTGTAGTCTGCCGCTGGGGTGTGACAATAACGTTAATGAAGTGACCCAGTCCTTTAGAGAATTTAAGTACACACTTATTTCGCCATTTAACCAAATCTATATTCAATATACCTGACTTGGATTCTGGCTATATACATTTAATCAACGAATAACGTTTAAAAGTATTTCTACATTTACCCAGTAACTTACTCATTAGTTGTAAAGTGGTGTCTGCTTAAAATTATTCGGTTTTAAGCAAAGTCAGTATTTGTATTCATGATTGTTAATGATTCGATTAAATGTTGCGAATGAATGATGGCGTAGGTTTCTTTTACGGGAAAGTATAGCAAAGAAGTAAAACATTTTACAAAGCTTCCTCATCACATCCAAAATCCGGATTATGATCTAGTCGTTTTATGATCTAGGAACTAGCCAACCATAGTCGCACTGTAACAAAATAAGTGAATCAACCATGTACCCCATCATTACTACTTATTTTATTGTTTTTTATTGTGGTATAATATTATGAACTTATTTAAAACTACAAGCTTCAGCTTGAGAACATATTTAAAGATTTATTTCAAGCATTCTTTAATTACTCAAGTACGAACTAGAAATAATATATTAACGAAAAAGTTTATTTAACATACGATTACGCAAGTTTAAAGCAGTCCAACTTGGTTTTTAACCCCAACCGCAAAATATCGTACGTAATTTACATTTTAAAAAATTATAAAGTAAATGATAATATGTACAACATTGGAATTATGAATATTCATGTGCATCTCATACCTTCTACCACACTGCCGGTTTGAGGGTCGAACACTCGTTATGATGATTCAAATGTGTGTCGAGAGAGTCAGGTTTAAATGCTGTTTTGTAACCATTTGTCAATTCAATAGTTAACTTCTGTTTTATTTAAAGGTAGTAAAATATCTTCAATAAAGAGTCGACGCATCAGAAAATTACTTCAAATGCTTACATTGGTAGACGTTAGTTAAATGTCGTGCCAAAACTCGTTTGCTAGCATTCGGTGTATTATTTTATTAATTTTCTAAATTTATTTGTCATATGTTATTGAAAGTTTTATATAATTTGTTTCGCGTTTATACATAATTACCACGATGTTCTACTACGGAACTACTATCCCAGCAAAAGCATATTACAAGTAAGATTACTGGCTAACAATAGGCGGTTCAGCGGAGTAAATTTTTCAATAAAATTGTTCGAGCCAAACTTTATTTTTAATGGAGCACATGACCAGTAAAACCGTCGACAAGCTTTTTTGTCTCTGGCGGTCCCAGTGGCGAATATCAAATGTTTTTCCAAAATCCTTGGTGCTTTGCAAGATGAGCTATGTACACCAGCCAACCCAGTCACCATTATCAAAATGACAGTCACACAGTCCAAAGCAAGTATTAGGAAAAAACAGATTCCAAGTATGTTTTGCAAGTTCCACTCTATTAAATATTATCAACGATGCTGTACCAATTGCTTGCCCAAAAACAGCAATACAGATGATTGTAGGAAGAACTGCCATTTGTTGAATTTCATTACTGATCGTCACCAGAATCTGGACATATCTGTACCAAAGCAGCGCTTGAGTTGTTGGCAAAGGCGTGGATAGCGCCGCTGGAAAAAACTCGGTATCCTGGTATCAAGGATACCGGGAAATTTCAAGCCGAAGGGGGTGAAAGAAAAGGGAAGGAAGAGGAAACGGAAGGAAGAGGGAACGGAAGGAAGAGAAAACGGAAGGAAGAGGAAACGGAAGGAAGAGGAAACGGAAGGTAGAGGAAACGGAAGGAAGAGGAAACGGAAGGAAGAGGAAACGGAAGGAAGAGGAAAAGGAAGGAAGAGAATAGGGAAATAAGAGCAAAGGAAATAGAAGGAAACGGAAATTAGGAAGTAACATCAAAATGTAGAACGATATGTTCCAAAATTTCCCGATACTTCATAAGACTTCCCGATTTTGTAAAACATTTTTGACTTATTGACTTAATATTTCTACGATTTAAAAATGGCAACGGAATGTTCTCGGTTTTTAACAAAACTTTCTATTTGGTACAAAAATTTCCCTTGTATCGTATAAAATTAGTTTCTCAATTTATATACAAAATTTTCCTGACTTCTACAAAACTTCCCTGATTTATACAAAATTTCTTCGAATTTAGAGAAAGTTTTCTCACACTTATAGAAATTTTTCCCAAATTTGTGGAGAGATTTCCTAGTTTTGTAAAAATTCCCGGCTTCATTTTACAAAATTCATGTTTCATAGAAACTTTTCTGATTTTTATACAAAAATTACCCATGTTCATACAATTTTTTTGCGTTTCATTCAATTTTCCCAGCTTTATTCAAGCCCTCTTTTGTTTCATGCATAATTGCTCCATTTTATTACATTACTTATCCATATTTCATTCCATTAAAATTGTTGAGTTTACGCTACGCATTTAAAAATATTATATCATACTGCTTTGCGCATTTAGGAAAATGATTTAGTACGAAGATATCAAGTGTTCTCGTTTTAAAATCAGAATTTTCCGTTTCTCTGTAAACCAAATTTGACGTTGTTTCTTGAAAACTTTTTCATTTTATTAATTTATATATGTTTACAATTTTAGAAAATCTTTCCACTATGCAAAAATTTCTGATACAATGCGTTCATAAGTCTGTCAAAATGCAATATTTAAGTCAACTCTGACAGTCTTAAAATCAACTCGTGGGAACGTGTCGTGACGTTATATGGAAATTTTTATATTATGTTTTCGCCTGGAAATTTTTTGAGTACACCTGGATACCGGGAAGAAAAAGTTTTTTCCAGGGGCGATGCTTTGGTTTTTACTCGTTTTTAAACTACAAGCTATCTAAAGTCGTTAAACGTTGCAAATTTACCCGACATGTCGTCATTTTACCTAAAAATGAAAGTTTAACTTAAGGTACCTAACGTGGTATATATTTATTATGGTATAATATATGGTTTATTATATTTGGTTTATCATTCAAATGCTTTTTACTGGCTAGGTGTACAAATGTTTTCAAATATACATGTGATTTTATAATTTTCGTACAGACCTTAATTCTATTGTATGATCACTTTTTTATAAGATTATTATATATACGTTTAGATCCAAACGTAAGGTTTTTACGACGTGATAAATTTAGTTTACGCAAAATGGGTTCCATTAAGTTCCAGATAGCAATTTGCTCCTCCAAGAAGTGGCTAATGCAATCTTTGTGAGAAAGTAGAAGAGCAATATTTGTTATGTAACAAATTCAGGAAATTCGTATCAATTCAAGCATCAAGTAAAGTCGTTGTTATTCTTTCAGTACGACCTGGTTCCAAAATATCTCAATTGTAATAAAACAAATCTCTGTTACAACTTCTAACTAAAAATTTAAAACAGTATACTTATCGATCTTTGTACTTAATACTGAATAAAGATTAACCGTTATATAGCATTTTTTGTTTGTTACAGCTTTAAATAATCTCTTTAGCTGCATGAAACCAAACTTTTAAAATAAAATATTTGGTGATTATTCGCTTTAGCGGAAAACGTGTTTAATTTCGTTAATCAAACTGATTCATCGCTACGCAAAATAGTTTAGCTGGTACTGCTGTAGAATTCCAATTGTCACTCTACGTTACTCTAAAAGTTTATTTGCCATTAATTGGCCAGAAACTCTATCTAATCTCAAACTAACCTTAACTTCTTCACATGAGGATCTATAACCAATGGGGCTAAAGTTACCAACTGAACACTTACCCTACACACCTATTAATTTTGTTAAACCACAAACCAGCATTTTTCCAGGAAACAGCGTCGATCGAACTGAAGCGATGATACGCATTTTTCAAACCATTTTATTTTTCAACTCCAAATTTCAAAACAAATTCCGAAATCCAAGGAACCAACGAAATCTAAATCTGTTCCTCTCCCTAAATCCTCTAAAGGCTTCACTGGGAAAACCACCGCATTTGCTGCATGTTTCTCCTGCTTCTCCCCTAGAATCGTCACCTTTGCAATTGACGACATTTCCCCACTACTCCCAACACCCTGGGCCGATCCCTCACCCAGTTTTTCCTTTGATCTAACAGCAGACCCTTTAACCTAAGTGTCACTAGCTTTTCCAATTAATCCACCAAATTTACCCCCAGAGTAAACAACTTCAGCTTTCATTCCAACCTCACCCAATTTGCCCTCTTCAACATCCGCATGCGACCTTCGATCTTCCCGGAGATTCAGACCCAAAACTCATCTTCTCCATTCATCCAACGGGCGTCCTGGACGCCGCGTTGCCATCAGTTCCACTGCATTTTTGGGACCTCCGCTTTTTGCAGCAGCCAGCAGTTTTACCTGGACCATTGCTTTACATTCATCTACCCCAGCTTCCGTCGTTTCCAGAAATGGATTTGGAAGTGCGTTTAGATGTCATCTTAGTTGAATCCCCTTCAGGACAATCTCATCTGAGTCTTTTTCCTCCATCCCCGCCACCAAGAAGTCCGCCATCGTCTCTAAATTCATTGGAAACTTACTCCATCATCCAAAATTCAAACGTAACCACGTGCTTCATTAATTTTCTCCAATAAGCAATTCTAATTCCATCGGGCTCAATTTCTGATGCCATTCGGACAATTCTGCTGCTCACACTGATATTAGCCAATGCAATGAAACGAACTTGTTCCTCACTCCATTTGTGACGCCTGTTTGACAGCCTCATGGATGGAGTGTCACTGATCAGATCTCCGCTTTTCCCTGCATGATGGAGGCTTTATCTGTACCTTCTCCACATCCTGCCTTACTCGGATCACCAATTCTGGTTCTAACTCAGTCTGTAACAGGACTCATTAAGAATTTTTTACGAAACATTTGAAATTGCTTTGTGTTCAATAAAATTTATAAAATATAGATTTCAAAGAGACGAAATCCAAATGTGCGAAACCCGTTCAGATGATTTTCTAGGAGAGTGCTGCATAAACTCTGGGAGAATACCTGGCAACTTTGTTGCGCATTAAAACCACTAATCCACCAATTTTCACAGAAGCAGCATCCAACTAACGCAAATTCGTGCATGCATATTTTTTTCATAAATCTATTTAACAATCCTTCCAAACTTAAAAAATAATAATATAATACTCGTCTACCAATAACTTTTTGTCGGTTTTAGTTACAATTATCAGAAAATGCGTTTTTCTATACATTAAACTACTTCCATTATTCAAATTTTGTTTAAAAGGACGCAACAAAAATCCCATAAAAATTATTAAAATCAGCATTAGTTGTATACAAACTAAAAGTATCCTTGTACATTTCAAATTGCAGTTTTAAAAACCCAACTTCAACATTGTAAGGTAACTTTGCAATAAAAATGCAGGTTTCGCTCTCCATTTGGTTCTCCTTGAACAACTACATGCTTCCGTTAAGGAAGTTCCGTAAATTTTAAGAGAAGTAGCACCTTGTCATTCGCCACCCTCAGCATCCCCTTCCCCGCCATCTAAGTATACCCAAAGCACTTTGTTCCACTCCAAATCCACCACTGGCGTGTCTGGTCAAACCACCAACCTCGCTAGAAGATGTCCAAACTCGCCATCTGCTCCAGTTCTGGATGCAGTACCACTCCAAATACCTGTAGCCGATACCCCATCAAGTTTTTCGTTTGAACCAGCAGCAAACCCTCCAACCTGAGTGCCGCTAGCATTCTCACTTGCTCCACCAATTTTGTCCCCAGAGCCAACACTTTCATTGTCCATTCCATCATCCAATTTGCCAATTTCATCATCCAGATTTTATTGTCCATTCATCAATGGGCTTCCAGCTCAGGTTCCTCCACTGCATTTCCCTAGGAGCCTACCGCTTTTCTTACTATTGTCGGCGATCCCACTTTCTCTCATGCTTGGTACACCACTTCCGCCTTTTCCAGAAAATAGTTTGGAATCGGTTTTAGATCCCAGCTTAGTTGGAATACTTTCAGGACCATCTCCTCTATCCACCATCACCCATTCGATGCTCATAAATGTTTCGGTTGAGATAATTTTTAGGAGTTAATATTTGGACAAGTGCGGTGGCGGTGTAGTCAACAGAGGTTCATTAAGTGGTTCAAGGGACCTGTAATGGCACGTCGTGGAAGTTTGAGCGCGCGCTTCCTGCCCAGAGTCTCCATCCGCGAAATCCGACGCCCTGCAGCCGAAAACTTGAAACCCAGCAGATGTATTGCAGATTTCTCTGTCAACATCAAGCGAAAAGCAAGCAGTCACATTTACAGGCCAGATATTAGTGCAAGTATATTGAAAAACAAACATATTTGATGCCCCATACAAAAACGAAATGTGCCATTAAATGCAAAAGAAGACAATTTGCAAAATTAACGTAATATTTTAGACTCCTTTAAGAAAACTACACTCGGCCATTAATAATGATGAGGAGTTTTAAAAATCGACGTTGTTAGTTTTCCATATCAGATATTAACTCCAAATTGCTGCTAAGTGTCTAACGTACCAGAAACCATTTCTTAGATATTTGCCCGGAATTCTACTTTGAATGTAAGCGCTCAAAAACTTGCCACTTTTAAACTGACGTACCAAACATGACGTGTTCTTCAAATCGACTTGGAACATTTTCCGTAGCTGATGTTGAATCCAAACCAACTGCAAACTGTTGCTAAGTGTCTAAGGTACCAGATGCATATGCCTAAAAAATTTCACGGAAATTGGTCTTGAAGATATAAGGGCGCAAAATCTCGTCACGTGTAAAGTGACTAATTACAACTTAAGAGTTTTTCAAATCGCCGTGGAATATTTTCCGTAGCAGATATTGACACAAACCAAACTACAAGTAGTTGCTAGGTACCTCAGTTACTAGATGCAGTTACCTAGAAATTTGCCCGGAAAATGGTCTGAAAGATATAAGCGCGCAAAAACTCGTCACTTTTAAACTTACGTACCAAATATGACGCGTTTTCAAATCGCCGTGGAATATTTTCCGTAGCAGATAATGACACAAAACAAGCTTTAGGTAGTTGCTAGATACCCAAAGTACCAGAAGCAGATACCTAGAAATTTGCCCGGATATTGGTTTTGAAGATATAAGCGAGCAAAAACTCCTCACGTGTAAAGAGACTTACCAGCACCTAAGAGTTCTTCAATTCGCCGTGGAATAGTATCCGTAGCAGATATTGACACAAAACAAACTACAGGTAGTTGCCAGGTACCTAAAGTACCAGATGCAGTTACCTAGAAATTTGCCCGGAAATTGGTGTAAAAGATATAAGGACGCGAAAACTGGTCACGTGTAAAGTGACTTACCACAACCTACGAGTTCTTCAAATCGCCGTGGAATATTTTCCGTAGCAGATATTGACACACAACAAACTACAGGTAGTTGCCAAGAACCTAAAGTACCAGATGCAGTTACCCAGAAATTTGCCCGGAAATTGGTCTAAAAGATATAAGCGCACAAAAACTCGTCACTTTTAAACTTACGTACCAAACATGACGCGTTTTCAAATCGCCGTGGAATATTTTCCGTAGCAGATATTGACACAAAACAAGCTACAGGTAGTTGCTAGGTACCTCAAGTACTAGACGCGAGTACCTAAAAATTTGCCCGGAAATTGGTCTTGAAGATATAAGGGCGCGAAAACTCGTCACTTTTAAACTTCCGTTTTTTGTGTCAATATCTGCTACGGAAAATATTCCACGGCGAATTGAAGAACTCTTAGGTGCTGGTAAGTCTCTTTACACGTGAGGAGTTTTTGCGCGCTTATATCTTCAAAACCAATATCCGGGCAAATTTCTAGGTACCTGCTTCTGGTACTTTGGGTATCTAGCAACTACCTAAAGCTTGTTTTGTGTCATTTTCTGCTACGGAAAGTATTCCACGGCGATTTGAAAACGCGTCATGTTTGGTACGTAAGTTTAAAAGTGACGAGTTTTTGCGCGCTTATATCTTTCAGACCATTTTCCGGGCAAATTTCTAGGTAACTGCATCTAGTAACTGAGGTACCTAGCAACTACTTGCAGTTTGGTTTGTGTCAATATCTGCTACGGAAAATATTCCACGGCGATTTGAAAAACTCTTAAGTTGTAATAAGTCACTTTACACGTGGCGAGATTTTGCGCCCTTATATCTTCAAGACCAATTTCCGTGAAATTTTTTAGGCATATGCATCTGGTACCTTAGACACTTAGCAACAGTTTGCAGTTGGTTTGGATTCAACATCAGCTACGGAAAATGTTCCAAGTCGATTTGAAGAACACGTCATGTTTGGTACGTCAGTTTAAAAGTGGCAAGTTTTTGAGCGCTTACATTCAAAGTAGAATTCCAGGCAAAAAATCTAAGAAATGGTTTCTGGTACGTTAGACACTTAGCAGCAATTTGGAGTTAATATCTGATATGGAAAACTAACAACGTCGATTTTTAAAACTCCTCATCATTATTAATGGCCGAGTGTAGTTTTCTTAAAGGAGTCTAAATATTACGTTAATTTTGCAAATTGTCTTCTTTTGCATTTAATGGCACATTTCGTTTTTGTATGGGGCATCAAATATGTTTGTTTTTCAATATACTTGACTTGCACTAATATCTGGCCTGTAAATGTGACTGCTTGCTTTTCGCTTGATGCTGAAAGAGAAATCTGCAATACATCTGCTGCGTTTCAAGTTTTCGGCTGCAGGGCGTCGGATTTCGCGGATGGAGACTCTGGGCAGGAAGCGCTAAGCGCGCGCTCAAACTTCCACGAAGTTGTAATGGCTTACCCAAAATATGTTTACCAAATATAACTAAAACCGAAGCGATGCAAAATATATTTACATTTCTGAGTACCCTATCCTTGTCATTTATATTTCAACCCAACCCAGCACTCACATCCCCTCCTACTTTCATCCGTATGTTTACTGAAATTACGGAAAGCAAGATAACCCTACATTAATCTCGATCACCCGCACCATCACGACCTGAGCCTGATGTGTTGCCATTAGTGGAATCATTATGATAAAGCTACTGCTAATCAAACTATGGTTTATGGCGGATCTAGCATGTTTTCAACGTAGTTAAGTATACGTCTAAAACGAGATGAAATCGCTAAATCTGCTGTATAGAAATATGCAGCTGTGCCTCAATTTTTATAAAAAGAGCATCGAACATGCACAAATTTGTATATGCATAATTTTTATTTAAAATCTATTTCATAGTCCTTCCAAAATTCCTAAAAATACCATACTCGTCTTTAAATAAACTATTTAATTATTTAAAAATTAAAAGTGTACTTCTACAATCACAAAATCCTTTGTGTAAACCAAATTTCAAAGTATTACCTTTATTTTAGAACAAAACCAAATTACCTAGACTCTATAAAGTAATGAGTTTACTGTATCTGGAGCTGTTATCAAACCAAGAAGGCTTTTTTTGTAATTTGCTTTGTAATGAATTAAAACTGTATAGCATGCAATGAAGTACTCCTTGAATAAGCTGAAATCTGGATGGCTGAATCGTATTGTAGTGTTGTTGCGAATAAACACAATTGGCATTCAAAGAGAAAATCTACTTAATGGAATACGCACAAAACAAAAATTTTACCGAAAAGAGCGTCAATATTGCCCAAATTTGAAATGAATAACATATTATTTTTTCCGCAAAAATTTTTCTTTAAAAAATAACATAAATAGTAAAATAAAAAACAATACTACACGAAATATTTTTTAAAAATTGTCAAATATGCAATAAACTATAATAAAATGCGCTGGCTTTCATTGGTAAATCTTTCATCAGTCATCATTCTTCACAAAAAGTTATAGAAGTAGAACTGACCAGAAACTATAGAAGTAACCCATAGAAAACTACCATTTTGTGTAGTGCCATGTGTTGCGATTTGAATTCAAAGTGTTGTCCTTGACTCCGTTATCCTCTCCTTTTTCATTTCAAGCTTTACTGGGAACTCAAATTTTCCCACTTTTTCAAGTTTTCAAATTTTCTACCATTCCCCCTTCACCTTCAGTTTTACTGAACCCACCACTCTTTTTTTCTTTCGGGCTATATCTCCACCTACCTTCACATCTGCACTTCCCGTCATTCTCTGCCCTCCGTTATTCCAAACACCCCCAATTCCTCTTCTACATACTTCGAACCCCACTTTTCCTCAACCATCCCACTGGACCTCTACTCATCGCCCTACTTGGACCACCATCTAAAGTGGTTTGGAACCGGGGTTCGATACCGTTGTAATGTTACACTTCGGTTAGGGACTAGTACTGATGCATCCGGCTATTGTGACCTAACTAGTGCCTACATTAACCTTTCCAATCGCTACTAACTATTCAATGCACTATGGAACGTGATATGAATGATAATGATGACTCAGGGCGGTTCTCGCCAAATCCACTGACAGCAGTTCCAGAAATCAGTAAAACAGTTATAAATACAATCAGGGCTTATTTAAGAATGAACTAATTGACTTTTAATCATTTAACTAACTTCTCTCATTAAATACAGAATAAAGAAATAATTATAGTGCTATTCTCTGTGCCCATTATGATGTGCTATGAGCGCTGCTGCTGCTAGACTGAAGTTGTTCTTCTGCTGGGTGGTAGTTCTGCTGCTGCTGCTGTGGTGTGGTGATGATGATGATGATGAGTTGCACGAAATGGCGGCGTGTGTTGCTGAGAAGAGAAGAGACACGCTGTGCATGTTTCTTACTCTACGTAGGTGGCGTGCTGGCTTACATAGGACTTTGTGTATAGGGCTTTGGCTTACGATGGCTTACATAGGACTTTGTGTATAGGGCTTTGGCTTACGCTGGCTTACATAGGACTTTGTGCATAGGGTTTAACGATTGTGCCAAAGTGAATAAGCTCCCAGAACAAGCTTAGAATGGTGATGGTATAGGTAGGTACGGTCCAAGTAAATGGTTACTTGGGAGCGTTACACCGTTTTACCTGGGAATACCTGCATGACCATCTCCTCCATTTGCATCCTTACAACCACTCATATCATCCTCATCTCTTTATTTTTTTAGGTTTCAGATGGACACAAAGTATTTATGTAAGTCAAAGATAGTGATAGCAGCTTTTTTGCTGTTTTTATACTATTACACAGTTGTGTTGCGTAGAGTACACTATCAAGCTTTTACAAAATATTAAACTTATTGTGGCTGGAGCAGCCATCAACGTCGCAATATTTTTTACGTACTTTGAATTGGAACATTATCAATTCTTTAGTATGAGACAGCAACACAATTTTCATTTCTTAACAGTAAAACATAATCCAGTGATATGAATTAAAGGTTAAGTAGAGCTTTTAAGCACTAATCTTAAGGACCAATTAATCTAATGATGTCAATGACATCCGAAATAGTATTTTCTCTAGTATTAGCTTCAAAACACAACAACAAAGTTTTGCAAACACACTACTGACTTGGATTTTATTTTCCTTCCATAAAAATATTATGCTAGTCCTTTATATTTCTAATTAGTCAGTTTTTATTTACAATTATTAGTGATAAGTCATCACAAAGCATTTTTTTATCTAATCGCAACAAGCTAACAATATGCAGTGCAGAATAATATCATGTTCATAAATTCATAATCTCACTTAAGCTACTACTAAACAATTAAATCAAATTGTAGACTAAATATCATCATGTATTTTTTATCGGTCAGGTTTCAAACGTAAGACGTGAATTTAACTAGCATTGTCATAGTCAAATTTTCATTCCCGTTCGACTAACCTGTTTATGTCGTGCGAAGTTGCGTTTGACAACTTGCAAATTATATCCAATTCACAAATGTCGAAAGACACCACCGGTACCTTCACTATTTTCCCTGGGATTCGGTCCCCAAAACTAGCCTTCTCCATTCATCGGATAAATTTCATCCTATGGACTTCCAATTCCCCCGCGCCATCAGTTCCTCCACGGCTCTGCCTTTTCTACTAGGATCACCGTAGTTTGCACCATCCATCCCAGCCCCACTTCTAGTTTTACTTGAACCTCCGTATTCCCCTCCATCTACACCTTCTTCACTGCTGGACTGCTTGTCTTACTCTGACCACCACTTCTAGTTCCATCCACGCCCACACCTGCCTCACTTCCGGTCTTACTACTTGGCCCACTGCTTCTGCTCCATCCACTCTTTCTCCACTTCCAGCTTAACTTGAAGCTCCCATTTTTCCTCCACTTTGCCCGCGCTTCCACTTTCCGTCTTACTTGAACCATCGCTTCCGCCTTTTCCAGTCCGATCCGATCCCAGTTGCAAATTACAATACCCTCAGGACCATCTCCTACATATTTGCATATAAATCCAAACTACCACCCATTCCATCATCATCTTCTTGCTTTGAAGTTTCAGTTTGACATTCCAATAGATCGACAGGTCTTTGGTAAACGTTATACATTAGGGGTGTTGTGGAAGGGATATGAGTCGAAGATTAATACACTTTTAAGCTTCCTTAACCCCTCAAGTTTCCTCCTTCACCTCATCCGCTTCCAGTTTCTATCCCTTTACATTTATACCACCCTCAGTTTTAGTTTCCTTCCTACCATATACATATCCCAAGAATCTACCTAAAAGATACACTTCGTCAATCCAAAAATCCCACATCATTCAAACCCACATCCTTTCAGCCAAATGAGAACCAGAACTAGCAAACGACATAGCCCTACCCCACACCAGCTTAGCCCATGGCTTTATTATATGGTTGTGGTCTGTCACCTACTCCTTCCCCATCATTCAACCGCCGCTTCGCCTACAAATGCAAAAGGACTAGGTGGCACGTGCAGAGAGATTAGATGAAAATTAATCTGATTTGTCTAAAAATACCAACGTGACGATAAGTTGGAGAACAATCGCGGATTTTTAATTAAATTTGATAAAAGTTTGGCTTTTGGGGTATTTTTTTATAAAAGTTAATAAATTTTGTTTCTTTTTTTCATGGATTCATTTATTTCAGTGAATAAGATTAATTGGTTTACAATAATCTTGTTTTGCTTAACTTCCATGTTAAATGCAGTGCTAGCTTACTGAATTAACTCATTTTAATTCATTCCCACCGAAGTGGAAAAGAATAAGGACAACGAAAGGTTTGCATTGTTTTGTGCCCTTCTTGCGTTTTTACGTGAATCATGAGTGTAAGCTGAAGAAAACATAAAACAGAAACTAGTTCTTATAAGGTGTTTTAAAAGGTGTTTATAGGTTATTAATTTTTTTCAACCCAGGTCAAGTAGCAAAGCAGGAAAATATTATACCATCACATAAACTTTTTACACTACCAACAAGTTCATCGATACTTTCTTTGTTGTGTTTATCTGGTTGATATTAAACCTCCCCGTTGCCTGCAGCAGCATTTATTGGCACAGAAATTCAGCAGTTCTAGTATTTTCCAATTTCAACTACGTAAACGAAAATTTTTACAATTACACTTCCTTCGGAAGTGTAATTTCGTGAAGGACAAAACACGTAAGCCTGCTGCAGTACTTTTTCCCTTTCAGAATAATATTATGTTAGTGTATTGAATTTTAGTATACACATTTTACTTCGTTTGATATACTAAGGGTAGCTCGAGACTTTTCTGACACCTTAAAAAGCGCGCTATTAAAATAATCAACGTGTTGACTTTTTTTAAACTGATACATATGTCTAGCAGGAAGTTTTTAAATTTTGTTGTCCCCGGGAAGTTTTTAAAGTACCGTAAGATACCGAGAAGAAGTTTTTTCCAGCGGCGTATAAAACTTATAGAATTAATGGAAACCGCCTCTAAATTCAGATTGCAGTGTCGAACAATGCTACTGGAAGAGTTTTAGTGGAATCTCTGAAAGAAATTTATGTAATGCGAAGATGTCCAACAGTTTGACTCAAACTGTACTGAATAGTGTAATTGAAATGACTTGTCTTTTTTAACCTTTAACAAGTGAGCCACCACCAAATTCGTAATAATCAGTAAAAATTTTGCTTTGAAAATTTTATGCGTGCAACAAAAGACAAGAATCTGGTAAATGTAAGCCGTATACACGACCGAAGTATCTGACGAACTTGTAATTCTCCAAACTACGAATTATCGCTAAAGTGGCATCTAGTCTACACAAAATTTATGCATACTTTATCTTGTCAATTTCTAAATCTCCAGACGTTCCCAGTAGTAAAGAAAAATATCTTTACGTTCCACGTTCCTACATATGCTTTTGTGGTAATGTGCTTTTTTAATATTTTATATTATTTAAATAATTTCCGAACGTCCCAATTTTTGTCGATTTGTACAAACAATCCTCGATTTTTTAAAACACAATCTGTGGTATTTTTGTAAAACAGCTAGACAACCACCCAATCTACTGACCCTTGTGCTAGAGGAACGGCTTGTTAGAATGGAGGGTTTGGAAGAATGTGTGTCCAGTTGGATGCTCCTTGGAGTAGATCAAGGGCAAGAGGTCCAAGGGCATGAAAGTGGAAGTGAAGGAGATGTTTTGAGAGATGATGGAGCCAAGAAGCTTTGCGGGAGTCGTTGAAATTATCCCTGCACCTGAATGATAATAAACCCTTGGAAATGTTGAAGTAAGTAGCCGCATATTATTTTTATTCAAAAAGAAAGACTTGCGTAAGTGCCCACGAGTCTTAGAAACCTATTTCAAAAAACAGAACTTCAAAAAGTCTTAAGGGACTGGAGTTATGACATTTTTAAATTTTGGCCACCAGAGGGCGTACGCTGGGGAAAAGTTGGGGTGTCAATAGATGCAGTAGGACCTAAGGAACCTATTCCAGAAAAAAAAATGAAAAAAGTTGTTAGGGAACGGAGTTATACACTTTTTTTTAATTTTTAGCGCCCTCTGGTGATGTTTTGTGAAAATGTTTTTGGACCAGGCGCGAGGTCTTGTTGAGTAGTACCGTTTAAAAAAACAGAATTTAAAAATTCCATTTCTAAAGGGCGTTTTAGGGGCGACGGACGGACGGGCGGGCGGGCGGACGGACCCTGAACAGACCAAGCGTGCGAAATGAATAATTAGCCTGTGGCTACTTAATAATGACTTTGCTGCGTTTAAGTGCCATAGATTAATGTTGCAAACATTGGGACATTGTCATACTCACCTGATATCGATCTGGTATTTTTGATGATTTATCAATAACGGACTGGCTAAGTGAATATCATTTACGACGAAAACTTACGTGGCTGTAGCTTAAAAAATAAATATCAAGGATACCCTTTCAAAAATGCTATTAAACTGTACGATTTTATGCATGCCTTTATGAAAATGAGTGGAAACTCCCCAAATACTCTCAAATAAGTAAGAATGGAAAAGAAATTTATGTATCAGAAATGTGTAAAAATAGTAAAACTCCATACAAGAATTTCCATTTTAAGAATCAAGCAATTTCTCTAACAGTGTGTCCAGATTTTTGATCTTCATGCATAAAAAGCCAAGCTTGCGCAAAGTAAACTGGACGTGGCGTTACAATTTTACAACTGTTCATAATCTCACAAATCTAAATAAAATATCGGTATAATATTCACTCCACAGTTTTTTGAACCGGATGCCGGACCGGTATTACCGGTTTTATTAATACCGTATTAATGCATGACGATAGTCGAAAAATCGATGCTTATTGCATAATTCAGTGCAGTGCAATATTAAGGAATTTACTGCACTTAGCTTTGGACCTGAATTTCAGTTTTTAATACTTGTTTTTTATAAAGCAACAATCAGTTTAATTTTATGCGATGCACCAGCTTTGCACCTGTTTTTATAAAACCTAGTATGCAGGAGATTACATGGTGAAAGGATTCAAAGGATGCAAAACTGACTTATTTATTGCGGCAACTCAATGCGTTTTATTTTCTCCTTTGTATTTGAATCCACACGGTCTCCATGCTCTCAACAAATAATTCCCGGAAAATTATCAAAGGCACAACATAATGATTTGCAAGTGTGTGTAAAAGTATGAAAAAGGTTTGTAAAAGCTGAATATAATTCTACATTATATGATGAAGCGACTTTTGTAACATTGGAGGAAAATGATCACCAGCAAGTGACATTTATAAACTTAAATGTAAGTTACATTATGTAGCAATGTTCTAATTCATTATACATTTACTTGATACTTTATAAAAATTATTCCATCACAACTGTCAATCCACTTATCTGCTGTAAGTTGATTCCAGAAAATGTTGAAATGAACAAAATTGGCGTATGTATTACGCAATTTGTGAAGTGTTCCCAAGTTCACTAATGCTATTATTGTGAAACACGTTGATATTAACCACAGAAAGAGTTTTATCAGAGAAATGCAGAATTATCTCAATGAAAGGGGAAATTAGTAAAATAACTTTTTACAAACTTGGAATTAACTTTCTGCAAAATAATTTTGCAGGTTTTTATAAAGTGGTAGACTCTCTGATGAATTGTGCTTTTTATAAATAAAATTAATTAAATTCACGGAATAATGAATGCAAATACGCTTTGAATTTTTCTAAACCGGAAACTTACCCATTATCTGTTTCAAACTTGGTTGGTCGATGACTTAAATTGAATTTCTCCCGAGTGTAAACCACACCCACCCTTATAAAATCTGGCCTTGGGTTAGATCCCACGAACACAAGCTTCTTTAGAATTGGAACTTTTTTCACAATTGCAGGATGTGTCTTCTTTTAAATATTCTTGAATTTTTAGTTTGTACTTCTCAGAGGGAACCAGTTTGCCAAAAAACACTCGGAACTATACTGATTACTAATTACAACTGAACTATGCGTAGTGTACAATGCGCAACTATTTCCAAGTAAAATGTTGGCAGTGAGCTGGAATATTTTCAAATCGGCAAAGCTAAAAGTCTCTGTAATTTCTGGAGGCGTGGCATCCAGAAGGCTATTCTGGTTCCTGTAGCAAGTCACGTCGTGTAAAATTTAGTTAGAAGATTATATAATTGTTATGTCCCCATAAGAAAACCCGTAAGTGTACTGAAAAATGGCTAGACAATAAAGAATCAATTCAATTCAAAGTCATAATTTATGTCCAAGTAGGTTAGACTGGTTTTTAGATAGCTTTCGGATAGAAATACTACCTAATAACGGACTCTTACATGATTTACACAAAAACAGAGTTCTCTAATGGGCCAATTAACACGTTTCCGGATTTCCAACTCGGCTTCTGATCGGAAGTAGGATTCTTCGTGCTTCCGTCATTTACTGAAGACCTGAGTAGCTTTTAGAATCTCAAATTGAAATTCCAAGGGATGGAGAAAAGGATGGAATGGTTGGTGGTCCTGATCCAGAAGGTATTCCAAGATTGCAATGGATTTAAATCCGGTTCCAAACCAATTTCTGGGAAAGGCGGAAGTGATGCCCCAAATGGATCTGAAAATGGAGGTTGTGGTGGAAAAAGTGGGGTACAAGAACAAGTGCTGGAAAAAGTGGACGGCCGAGTACTTAAGACGTAACGTGGAGATTTGGAGGAGGTGAAGCTGGAGCCGGAGGGGCTGAGCAATGGAAACTGGAGGGTTAAGTAGAACACAAAGTGACGGAGTGGGAATGGATGGTGCAAATGGCGGTGGTCCCAGTACGTTAGTTTGTGGAGATTTTTGTTTTGGTTTGTTAGAACAAATGCAGTTTTGGAAGTAACTTACAAAGTAAGCTATTTGACTGTTAGTCGCAAATCAAGATACGATATATCACATTTTGTTCAACTTTCTGCGTAGATTCCAAATCTGGTTTCCTTTTGGTGTAAAACGCACATTTGGAATTAATTAATTAATTAGTAATCGTAATTAACGTACAAATACGCGCGCTTGACCCCAGCAGCTTCCCCAAGGCGCTCCTCCCTCTACACACGCAGCACAAAGACCAATGGCTAAAGCATGTGCTGGTGCGTGTGCTGCGATGTTGCTCTTGCATTATTGCAATTTTAAATATTATTGCAATGAGTTGTGCAAAAAGGTGTTTTTTCATTTTTTCAAATTTCAGTTTCCAAAAAAAGTTATGCAAGATTTTGTAAAATCGGGACACTTTTTTGTCAAACCTGATTTATAGAATACTTTAGTTGGCATTTGATGTGGTCAAGTAGTTACAAGCCCATTAAGGTCATGACTGATAGAGCATTTTAAGAGCTTTGTAACTTGTGTTTAATTAGCGCATAGAAATGTCTGGACGAAGCTCCACTTCATTCTGAATATATGTATGTCGACACAAGAAAATGACTTGACTTACATTTTTATGCATAGCGTCCTTGTTACTGAATATTTTTGATAAAGGTTTCCTGCGATTGATAGAGCATTAAATCTTGTAGGTGGTCACCCTTTGCGATTTCCAAAAGTTACTATATGGCAAGTTACAGAAGTTTGAATTCAAAAATTTCGTAAAATGTTCAGAATTTTTGACAAAACATTTTCTAAAAAACTACAGATGTGTGGTCATGACGTAATATTGCCACAAATAAGACCCCATACTATGACTAATTTGTCAAAAAAAGTTTCAGTCACCAACTCTTTATCCTCACGGAAAAACGGTTCAATAAGTCGCTAAAAATTTGAACCGTTGTAATTTCGTCCTGGGGCAACTTGAGACGTTGAAACTTTTTGTGGAATATTTCCAACGTATATGTGTTAAGATTATGCAAAAACCTTGGAATTACAAGAACTTTTAATTTTGACTGCCCCCCATCACGCGTTCTTACTCAATTGAAAATTGAAGTTGCCAAACTCTGATGCTCCAGTACCTTAGGTAATCGTTCATCGAAGTCCGAAGCCGTTTTTAATTAACTCTTGATCCTGTTCCATACGTTACTTATGAAAACAATGGCACAGTTTTTAGCAGTGCCATTATAGCACTTGTTATTCAACTACTGGCAAAATAACAGTGTTGCTGATTGACTAGATAACAGGATTGAATTTGCTTAGTGCATCTAGTGTTGGGGACAACGTAAGACAAATCTGTGTTCCTACTCTCTAGTCAGTATCAAAGTCACACCCTCCTTTTTGAAGTAGCACACAGCGTCATCCATTACCGTGCGTGGAATGGCCTGGAGCGCGTAGATAATTTTTAACTTCATTGTTTACAAACTAGTGATTTATTGATGTGTACTACAAATAAATACGCATATACTCCGAAATAGTCCATCTTCGACCCCTAAGGAGAAATTACGAGGCTGAGCTTCCCATAAAATGATGAATTATATTATTCTGCTTGTCTCCGGTAAACTGTTCTCCAGAATCTTGGATACCACTAGTCCCCATGCTGAATTTGCTCTACTCTTTGCCAAATTTGGAATAATAAAACTACCACAAAACTTACCGCAAGCAAAAATTTGTAAAATGTGTTACCAAAGAATTTAGATTTTAGAATGAGTTGATGTGACAACTATTTTGTGATTGTTTAAAATTCAGAATTAATTTTAAAAAGTAGTTTATGCTCGAATTTGGATCTTTTTTAAAATTAAAAACCCAAATTGCCATTAAAATTTTTTCCAACTAAAAATACTCATTGGCCGACTTTTTTGATAATTGTTACATTCAGCAGCAAATATTCTCAAGCATGGGTAACAGGCGCTTCCGGTGTGGATCAAGTAAACAGATCCTAAAGTGCTAAAACACGAAAACCCGAAAACAAAAGTCCCAAACGCCAAGTATTTTTTCAATTAGTTAAAATCCCTGATTCCTGACTTTGAATCAGCTTGTAGTCCTTGAAGGAATGGCCCACTTTTGAAGCGCTTTGGATGGGGGTTTGGTGTTTTAGGTGACAGTCTAATACGCCAGTTGACTTATAACTATCAAAATCATGATCAACATCAACATCTGCTACTATATTATTCCCACAAAAATAATGCAACGTATGAAGTGGCGGTAGCACTATGCAATCTATGCAACGTTTTTCGATTTTATTTTTATAACGAGTTACGGTTTTTACCCTTAATTCATGTTATAACATTAGTCAAGTACCAGAGGGTGTAATTTCACCGGGATTGTTGGAGTGTAGAACGTTTGTACGTTTCAAAAATTATTTCTTATGTATAATGTATTGGATTGTATTGTCTTTGTGAATTGGATGTGAATTTTGAGACATTCTCTTTTTAAGATGTGAGTGTAGATTCTATTGAACTCTAGTGTAGCCTCATTATGAATTAAGTTCATTTTACTTGCTATTCACACTGTATAACAAAACTGAATTGTACATTGAACCCAAAAGAGAGTTCAGTCAGTGGAATTTTACAAGTTGCTACTAGGTAAAAAGGTTCAATATAGACATGCTACCATTCTCTGACGTCAATGTAAAATGTACCTAAAAAGATGCACACTCATTCTGCCTAAAGAACGATTTTACTGTTACTTCTCATCTCCTTGTCCATGCGGCAGCAGCCATTTTCTGACTTGTACGATTCGGAATAAAACTACCTTTTTGACTAAATCTAAAAGTAAAGATAGTGTTCCTGTTTGAGCGTAGCTCAAAGCTGAGTTTTTACTGTAATATTCCATGTTGTATTTTTTAACTTGATGTACCTAAAATGTACCTACCTAACTATTCCTTTGTTGCAAACTGTTTTAACCTTTAAAAGGTCTACGTGACTTATGATTTTTGTCATTCCTTTTCTCGATGTTTTATGCTAATGAGTTGTCCTACTTACTTAAAAAGTGTAAAGATTTTCTTGACGTCAATGCACAATGCACTGAACTTGTGAAGCTTTCGTTGTTTGAACTGTTCATTTTTACATTCACTACTCTCTGAGACTTTGAGACTGACTGTTGTGGCAAGCAAGACGCTCAGCAGCCAGAATAAACTAGTACCCTTTTATTGACCAAGTAGCTCCTTTGTTTCTTGTCTCTTTTTACCCACCACCTCCGGTGGTAGCATTTCTCTAAGTTTTTGAGTAGTCATAACTGTCTTTTACGCACCAAGTGCATCTCAGCTAGCAACACATTGTTCACTAATCATCATTCAATCATCTCTTTGAAAACCCTGCGCCTTGCACCGTATTCATCATCTCATCTCTCCATGCTGATCTGAAAGCCCGGCTCCCTCACCAATTTATGCTCCACATAACATCTTAAATTTAAAGTGTTCCTTCGGCGTTAGCCACATCAGTTCCCACCTCGGGTGTAACAATTTTCTTTGCCGCTGTGAGAAGTCACAAGTCAACTAAAAATTCATAATTCATATCTAATCATCAAGTTCATCATCCCTTCCTAAAAATCACCAAATTGGCCATCTTTAACTTATTGATAATAAGGCTGCATTTCATTTTTTAACATCCCAACTATTATCTTCCAACTCCGACAACCTAGTTCATACCGAACAGGGATGTAAATACATGTAACATGGAAATAACATGTAAAAATTATTTTTTACATGTAAAAAATACTTGGAATTTTTACATGGACAATGTAAATTATGGAAATATTCCTGAAAATTTTGATTTTATTCTGCAAAATGAAACTCAGTGTTTGAGTTTTAAGCGTTCAACATGTTCTTAAACTTCACTAAACCGTTTCAATTGCTTTTGAATTAATTAAAACCGTCTTCTGATTCTCCACAATAGGTGTAAATATAGTCATATGGCTTGTTTGGCTGTACTATACCATTTGTCCATGTTATTTCCATATTTCCATGTATTTATACATTTTTACATGTAAAAATGGACAAAATCTATATATACATGTATAAAAAGCCACCCTGAATTTCACCCAACCTTACCTAATTAACTTTTTCCAAAAAATTAGCACAGGAGTGATTTTTTTTAAACTAAGCAAAATATTGAAATGATTTAAGACGGTATTTGAGGAAGATAATTTGATTTATGTCAAGCTTTCGACCACTACTGTGATCTTCTTCAGGACAACTAGATAACAAACATGAGAGTAGTAACATATTGACAATCTCAATAAATTATAATGTAACAACGTTTAGAATACCTTCAACTAAAGTTAGTACTACGTTAGACAATTATCGACAGTTTCAGATTGGCTGACTGACAATACAATACAATATATTTGCTAAAATGCTCATTCGATGCAGAAAAAATTTTCAGTCATAATTGCATAGAAGTTGCGCTTGTTATTACATAGCTATGCAGAATTTTAATGTTGAAATTTTCTGAAACTGCAACCAGAAAAACCTTTAACTGCTACCACAGTCCTTCTCTGACCAGTGATCCAAGTCAAAATGCATGCCCTACTAATTCGCAGCCTATTTCACCTGATTCCGATTCGCAAAGAGGCAAAGGGAAAGTCATAGTAATTTAACATTCAATTTTTTGACATTTTAGAAATTTTGCAAAAGATAAGCTTGCAGGGCCCTGGATCTCTGGCGCGCTGAAATTGTGCTGTATATATCTAACGTATACAAAAGTCAAAAAATTTAAGTTTCAAAAAACCAAAAAAGGCTCGTTGAACACAGTCTATTGGAGATTGTCTGTGCGAAATTTCACCAATTTTGGTCGACCAATGCCTGAGTTAGAACTTGCCCACCGGACCCATCTCAAAATGATTGATTGCTATATGACTCGGCCATTTTGCGTTTTCAGAAGAAATGAAATGCACATTGTTCATATCATTTTATCTAAGCAATAATAATATGCAGGGAGCGGTAATCAAAGAAAAAACGTTCATAAATTAATGATTAAAGATTAAATTGATTTTTAAAAAGTAATCAGATTAAAGATTAGATTAACTTGCAATTTTCCTTTTACATAAGACTAGATTAAAGATTAGATTAATTTTTAATTATAATCTAGATTAAATTGGAGATTAAATACAAAGCATTATCAGTCATACAACGTCTTTTATTTTCGAAATTCTTGACTTCGTAGAGCTTGTTTTGACTACTCCAAACGTAAAAGGATCAATATCAATATCATATATTTTGCCTAAAATATTACACAAAAAGTGTCAACGCTATTCAGTATTTTCTACATTTGTTTCTATTTGTGTTATAAAGTACCGGAAGAATGTCAATCATCCCAGGTTTTTTAATCTATATCAAATTAAGTGATTAACTCATATAGCTAGATTAACGATTAAGATTAAATTGAATTTCCAAATGATGGTTAGATTAATGATTAAAGATTAATTTAATCTATAATCTGATTAATAGATTATGATTAACTAATCTGGTGATTACCGATCCCTGATAATATGCAGTCGAAATTTCAAATTTAAAACTTCGATTTCAGGCCGTACACATAACCCATGGAGTTACTCAGTTATCGCCTTGATCTTCAATTGATACACAGCGCAATTTGATTGTTTTGTGGCTGGGTGTACATAGAAAGTTTGGAATTTCCACCTACCAAATACTTGGAAAATTAGTAATGCCCTTTTCAATCTTGATTACTTGATTCAATCTTGATTGATAACTAAAGTATCATTACGAAGTATATAGCTTCTCAACCTGTGTGAGAATTGTCCATCTACGTCGTCTTAAAACAGGTAGTGGCGCCGAGCTCTCCACAAAGTCATAATTCAGTTGTACTTTTGTCTTTAATTATCCAATTGTGGAACGTAGTACTGTCTTTGATTATCCAATTGTGGAATGTACTTTTGTCTTTAATTATCCAATTGTGGAATGTACTTTTGTCATTAATTATCCAATTGTGGAAACTTTCTTCCAGAATTCTAGGCAGCAATATGTACTGAGTTTTTTGCTGGGAGTACCCTACTGGCTAAGTTGTAAACATTAAAACTATCACAAAATTTTGTCCTTTCTCCATTTTGATTTCTATTTCCATCTTCCAAGACACTACTGCTGCCATCCAATTTTACAGAAAAATATATGAATCTTGCGAAAATGGCCACAGAAGATGCTTTATTCGATTAATTACGCGCTTTTTTGGCGGTGTAAAAAGTGGTAAGTTGCCTCTGCTCTTCTCCTTTCCTTTGTCTCCTCCTTTCCTTTGTCTCCTCCTCAAGGCCATGGCCATTCTCTGCAATTTACAACGTCTAACCTCCTCCTCCGTCCTCCTAATGTCGTTAAAGCGTTCTCCAGCCCACCGCATTCAAACTTCTGAAGTTTCACCACCTCCAAGATCGCCTTGCCCTGACCACCATTCACCAGTCTTGATAGTGATAGTAAACACCAACTTACTTTGTTTGGAGTTTGGAGGGAATAGAAAACATTGAGGTTGGCCATTGGCAAAAGAAGAGAGATTCAGGTCTTCTGGTAGGGTGTCCAGATAGGAAGGAAAGGTGCTGGGTAGAGATAGATTGGAGTATTGGAGGGATGCCAAAGATCTGGTATTATGGTGAAAGATAATCTAAGATTCCCATGATTCTTCAGAAAAACAAGGCCACCTTTGTGACAAAACAATTTTTTTATCAAAATTGAATGAATTAACAAATTAAGTAAATCAATTTAAAAATCATTCTGTTTAGGTAAGCCAACAAATCCTGACCTGCTCCCTTTTTATACATATCATCATTGTATCAACTCTGATTCTGTTGCACCATAATTTAACATAGTGTGTACAAAACCGTTTTGTAATATTCCATTTGTCATTTTTTAAACTCATGCATTTTACTTCTCGATGTAAAATATGTTAATTTCTATTTGAAGAAAAGTTGTTACTGTGTTCATTTCCTAAGTTCATGTACCTATGTGCGTTAATGTCCAGAGTCAACTACCTATGTACCTTTCCATGATCCTGCTTCATTCTAAGTTTGTATTCAGTCTACTCAAAACTGTCAAAAATCTTGTACTCATTTTATTGGCTAAAAAACTACGCTATAAAAACTAACTCCACTCCACCTCAGTGTTTTACTGCGTAAAGGTATTGCCTACAAAATTTTCCCTGTTTTATGATAAGAATCTCTTCCCGTTCCTTGGGCCCATTTGTCTACTTGCTCTTTAGCTTCATTCAACTCATGAAGCTCATTCCTCACCTTTTCTACCTAGCCATACGGTAGACACACTACAAGCAACAAGAATATTTCGTGTATCAATTTTGTCACTAGTTCCCTTGACTAATTCAAATTTCTTGAGTTAACTGCAGTGGTAAAAAACGTTAAACCACTAGCAAAATAAAAGTTTAATTGAAATTTTAACCATTTTGACCTGTAGCAGTTACTGCTCATTTATCTTATGCCACCTCCACAAACTCAACACATTTTATTATCTTGACCTTCATAGTTTTTTACCATTTCCAACCCGGCTCGTCTCCCAGCATAAAGATTAGGACGTGGTCCTTCTATTAAAAACTTCATCTTCAAACCAACAAACATAGTGTGACTCAGTTTCGTCTGGTTTCTTTAGGTTTCCAAAGTCAATTGATGAGAAATATGAGACACGCGTAAAATTGGGTGGATATTCGTGGTCCTTCTTTTAAAACTTTTGTTTGTTGTCCACAGTATCCGTGTTAGATTCCATCTCGGTTATAAGTTTTGGAATATGGTGCCAAGGTTTTTTCATCTTCATCAGGATGAAGCTTTTGTTGAAAAGTGGAAATTTTTATTGCATCTGCTAAACAATTAATTCTTTAAGAAACATAATATTAGAATATTACTATGTGCCACATGCTATAGGTCACTTGAGAAAATTTTGAAATCGTCGTGACCTTTTGACCTTAGGGTTGACCTTTTGGGCTCATCTTCGGACTCATTCGAGAATGCTTGTGAACAATATGCAAAAAGAATTGTTCAAAAAAGTTGAAAGATGCGGCTTCTAAAGCATCTACGGACGGACAGACAGAAGGACCAGACAAAACTAATAACTTGCTTCAAGGTCGCAAGTTAATAAATGTTTTTTATATTTACAAATATTGCAAAACGCTGGGTTTCTAAACACTACACTACTTCCATCGTTGCATTTTTTTCAAAGAAACAAAATCAAATTCCCTACAGAGCAGTATCATGTTGATCTCGCTAAAATCCATATTAAACTATTTAATTGTGTAAAAATTAAAACTGTTCTTCTGCATTTAATTACAAAACGTTTTTGAACCCAAATTTCAACCCTGCAACTTTATTTTACAAGCGAAACAAAATCTTCAAGAACTGATCATAGAATAATCAATGAACATCTCAATTATATGCTTGCACATTTATCTAGCCTTTATTGATGAACTATTTATTTGGTTGTGATTGAAACAATCATCAAATTCGTAATAATTTTTAAGTACTTTTTAAACATTTTGAAGCACGTTGTAATGTTACGGTATATATTCATATATTTTTTTAATTTCAGATCAATGCAAATCGGAAAACCTACACTAATCTCAGTAAATCGTAATGGTGCTAATGCCTGCAACAGCAATTGTTCGCATTTAAGCGCAACAAATTTGATAACTGATGAACCTAATTTCCGCTATTGGTTTACATACATATATACAACATGCGTAATGCGTATTAGCAAAAAAGATTGGTTTAGTGGGGAGATTGGAATTAAAATAAGGCCGAAGTTAGCAAAGATGATCGGGCATTTGTGGTGGATCCCAAGGTACAGATACCTTTCGTGGCTGCTAACTTCTTATAAAATTGACGTCGACAGCAAAAGTACCTGATATGCAGTTTGTTAGGCAACGAATTTATTTTCCATTTCCTCAATGGCATAGTATATTGCCTACGGAAAGTAGTCGATGTGAAATCAGGTAAAGGTGACAAGAGAAAATTAAAAGGTTTCGGTAGAGAGATGAATAGAGGTGGGAGATGGAAATTGTTTATGAGTCCTTTTTGATATTTGGCAGGGTGAACGAAAACAGGGCATGCATTGTATAATGGCACTAACTAACCTAATCGTTTTAAGGCTCTACTTTTAATGCTAAAACCGTGCAGCAGCATAAAGCAATTTGGGCAGTAATGCGGGAAGTTTGATAATTCGATAAAAAGTAAATTTAAACTTTTCTAAGTAAATTTTAAATATTAATTGTAATTCTACATTGTTATAACGGTTATGTATATTACTCTGCGGTAAATAGTTTTTATGGCCTTACACACCTGATACGACATAAACTGTCCTGCTGCTGCCAACAGCGACAATGGGCACCTAAATGCAGCAAAGCTAGTACTGCCGATCAGGTAAAAGGATGGTTTTCTCAGCTACTCACACTTTAATAAATACAAAACTGAAGGCCAATGCTCCAGTTTCGTTTATTTTCAAAATTAAACCACAAAAGTACCGGAAATTGTCATTTTGCGTAATTTAATGCTTAAAAGATAGGCTGTACAAAAACTGATGCTTAAACACGAACAGGACCTGGTAATTAAAACAAATTGGAATAGCCCAGTGAGGATTTTAAACCTAATTTGAACGTTCACACAAATTACAAATTGCCATACAATCTGCTGCTTCAGCTCAACAAATCCCGGCTGCCTGATTATGGAAGGAATTAGATGGATGACAAAAATTATTATGCCAGTATTGATACATTCCGAGAACCCGCCAAAAACTACACTCAATGAATCATCGACATCCAAATGGACACTGTAACGTGTAGAGCCTCCGAAACACAATAACAGTTATTGAATAACTCTCCACTAACCTTCTTCAAATATTCAATTCTGACCAAAAATATATTAATTATTGAATCCCCAACTGTATTAAAAATAAAACTGTAATTAACATGATTAGACTTTATTTGGTGTGCAACAATCGAAGTACCATCATCATTATTTTATTTTGAAAACTATTAAAAATGCTTAACTGTTTCATTTAAAAATCCGGTATGCATATGAATGGATCGTGATCCAACATGACCTACTACGATTTAAATTCACCACCGTACTTGCACCGGTTTTGCAAAAGCAGCTTCTAACCATTACAAAAGTTTTATTGTATATTTTATTTTTCGTTAAATCTAATTTCCGTCCACAGCCATAGCAACATTCTACTCCACCGTAATAATTTGTATGTTTTTTCAGTTATCTTTGCAAGCATTTTTGGTAAACGCAGAACTTATTGCAACTTTGTTTTAGAAAGAAAACCAAATCCATAAACTAATCACAGAGCAATATTATGTTCATAATCGCACTAAAATCATTACCAAGCTATTTAATCCAATATAAACTATATAATAAAATTGTAATACAAAGTATCGCTTTTAGTTTTTAAACATCCAACTACATAATTCTCGATGATGTTGTGGTGACCAGTACTCTGACTTCCCGTTCCCTTATCCTCTACCAATGCAGTGCTGTGCACCACCTCTTCAGTCATTGTGCTTCCCCCAATCCTACACAGCACTCTGACCAGCTGGACGACCTTACCCAAGGCGTCAGCGTTGAGCCATCCTCATGTTGGGAACCTCAACTCATTTCCTAAACCGTCTTCCTCCTTATCATCAGTCATTTTCCTTTTAGCTCTGCACGGTGGTCAAACAGAATACCATTTCTGATCCGTCTTTGGGAAACCCCAGAATCACCTCCCAAAGTGCCTAAAAAATGTGCCACTAATTTCATGGTTTACAAGCTTACTCGTGCCAAAAAACCGACCATCTGTTCAATTTGCTGTAACCTCCACCAGTCATAAAAATATGATTTTCGCAGGTGCTCATAATAATAAAAACGCAAATTCAAAAACCGTTCCTTTCCCTAAACACCTTAATATTTTTGTAAAAAAAGGCTGTCTTGCAACAAAACTTTGTTTGTCTTGACTCGATGTTAAAAATCTCGTTTCCCTTAGCCCCGTCATTTATCATTCAATATCAATCCTGTTCAGCCAGCACCACCCTTCGCCTCCTCCTTTTAATAAAGCACCTTTATCCAAGTCGATACTGAAATTTCTAACATGATAAACTGTTTATTGTGCAATTAACTACACATTTAATAGAAACTCAGCTTGTTTCAACATGTTAACGAGGCCTTATAAAATTTACACAGGGTGTACTAGATGATCTGATACATTGAAAAATCCACCAATCTACAAATTATCTTAAAATCAGCATCTTACCGGTACACATTTTTATATGTACATTTTCATTCAAACCTATGCATTATTCCTTTCAAATTTTCAATATTATACACGTGTACAAATAATACTTTAATTATTTTATTTTCTGTTATCGCCGAACGCTTTTTCTAAATACTAATCGACTTTGTCAAGAGAGGCGACGCTCGAACAAACAGCTAGCCAGTAGTGGGGCGATCTGAGACAAGCTTATCAAGAGTCCGGGTAGCATGAATGGTCTGAAGAGATGGGAGCTATTTTCCTTTGTAGTAAATAGAGATACCTATACAGCAGAGTAGTAGGATTGTTGTTGTTGGATAGACAGAGAGAAGGAAAGGTGTAATAGCTCTAACGGTGTCATAATAATATATTTGATTGATTAATTGATTGATTGTGCATACCTATTATATGCAATAAAGCCTATACCGAGTTACTATTTATTGAAAGTATTTTCCTTGTGTGTGCGCGTGGTTGACAATTATTTTGATACATTGATTGGGCGGCAATACAAGCATTTATCAGTTAACGAAAAGAGTGCACCTGGATTCTTGACTAATTCTGAGCGTTATCTGTGTTGACCAAGTGGAGGAGCAGGATAGCTGGAGAAGAAGGGGGTCATCAAGGGCACGGCCCACAGGACCTGACATCCCTCCACCACCACATATTACTCCTCCGTAGCCCCCACTAAATGTGATAACTTCCATTCTTTCAATTTTGTTCTAAAAAACGAAACCAAAATCCCCACAAAGAAGTATTATGTTCATAATCTCTATCAAGTTATTTAATCGTATAAAAACTAAAAGTATGCTTTTTCAATCTGGAAACACTGTTTTCTAAACCAAATTCCAGCATCGCAGCTTTGTTTAAAAAGCAAAACAAATCTCTACAAACTATTCACAGATCAATCAATAGACGTCTCCATTATTCCTAAAAATAGGATACTCGGATGCTCAAGCAGTTTCCCCATAATTAACTGACAAGCTACTCTAAGCAATCCTTTTGCCATTTTTCTTAATTTGTATCCAATATCTGTATTTTGACGAATGCAAAAGCCTTGTAGGAGACTGTGAATGTGGAATGCAATAGACCCCATTTAAATTGGGAGGGAATTCTGTAATTTCCCTAAGACGGAGAGAAAAGGATATCGAATTCAACCACTGACCAAAAATAGGACGATAGGAGAGTAGCGTCTGCACGAGTAATACTAAACTTTAAGCCCTTAAAATGCGCTTTCGGAATACATTAAAGTCGTATACGCCCATACTGTTGAGATTTGCAGTCTAACAAAATTTGTGCTCCGATTTAATACGCACCCTTTATTTAGTGAAAATTAAGGAAAATGACAACAGACTTTGACTGACAGTTTCGTAAAGTAGCTTGTCGGTTAATTACGGAAAATATGAGAACCACTTTTGTATCCAGATTTTCCATTTTTGAGAAGTATTGGAGATTATTATTGATTGCCTTGCGATAAGTCTGTGAAGATGCTGCTTTTGGTTTTAAAATAAAATAGCTTAGAAAAGGTAATTTATGATTAATGTACATACTGAACTGTACTGTGATACACAGGATATGTTTGTGGGCGACCAAGAAATGATTCTAGAATGACAGCAGATTTGAATGAATTTTAAAATATATATGTACAAAAAATTGTCATTGTTAAATGCTGTTTTTGTGAAGATTGGTACATGGGCTGTATTAGGTTCAAACAGATTAATAATGATTCAAAATATGTTATGTTGATAACAAATACGTACATTATCAACACGGTTACTCACTATCGAAGGGCTAATAATTAATTTAAGTTACAGTTTTACTATTTAGTACAATTTGATATCTTTGGCAATACACAATTATTCTGTTGCATTACATTGTATGTATCTCATATTACTAGCTTGAGGGTTAATTATGGGAGAACTATTTGAGCATCCGAAGTATTCGATTTTCAAAAATAACGGAGATGTTAATATTGATTGAAAAACTGTGATTAGCTTGTCCAGAATTTATTTCCTATAACAACAAAATTGCAATGCTCAAATCTGTTTTACTACTACTTTGGAAGTTTTCAAGGATTAATAAATAGATTTGAAGGAAAAATAGAATATAAAAGTTTGCTTTGGTTAGATGCCATTTCTGCGAAAATTGGTGAACAGTAGATTTATTATGCACCAGATCGACTTTTACGTTCACAAATGAAAAAATAATAAACTATTCCAATATGGCACAACCATTTGTATTTCTGGTTTCATTGTAAATTTTGTTGCACACTAAGCTATTTAACATGCGTTAGTATTGCAAATTTGAAGGTTACTCCGGTTGCTCACTAGCTGAAAACTAAACATTTTGTTGCACTATTTAGTACTGTTTGGTACACCACTACTAGTGGTCCACTAGCATGCATTTTAGCCATCTTTTGAGTTCACTTGTGATTACTTACATAAACTACGTATAAAAAAGTGCCACAATTTTATTAGAACCAAGATTTCATGATTACTACTGGCAAATATCATCAGGCGAAGGGGGACGCTTAAGGAGAAGACGGGATAGTGGAGTGTTGTCTGCTTTCGTTAATTTCAGTATCCTTTAGGATGAAGGGTGGCGGGTGTGTGGGTACTGGCTGAATAGGGTTGGGGTTGAATGATAAATGACTAAGGTAGGGGAAGCTGGGATTCTAAGAGTAATTAAGACAATTGCTTACTGAAGGTAGGACGAGTTTTAGAATCTCAAACTGAAATTCAGGGTGGTGATGCAGATGGAAGAGGTGGTTCTGATGGTAATGCAACTAAATTGGAATCCGGTTCCAAGGAAGTGGTGGTCCAAGTAGGCACTGGGCATTGGGAGGGATAGGGGTGGTCCTAGTAGAACAGGAATAGGGGGTGCTGGGATAAGTGGAGAGCCGTGTGAACGGGTAGTTGAGATTTGGAGGTGGATTTGAAGATGAAGCCGGAGGGGCCAAAGAAGGGAAAAGTGGTAGGCCGGGTAGAGAAGAAAGTGATGGACCAGGAGGAATGGAAAGTGGATGTGGATGGAAAAAAATGGAGTTCCAAGTAAAGCTGGAAGTGGAGGGAGAGTGGATTATGGAGAAAGCGTTGGGCCAAATAAGACAGGTAGTGAAGTGGGTGTTGATGATTCAAAAACTGGTGGTGCCAGTGTAAACGGAAGTGGAGGAACTGATGGGTGTACTGTTAGCCTTTGAATATAGATAGGAAGCTAGCGTGCTCTGTTGCACTTGCATGAAGTGAAGCTGCAGGAAAGCCTGTAATATTTTTAGCTGGATCACAAACTACGTTTCTACGAATCGATTTTTAGAATGTACACTAGACTTTTTTGTGTTATGAACCATAGTAAATGGTGTATAATGATGTATTAAAGACGAAAACAAATGCCATATATATAGTCTTAGCAGGAGTTTGCTTTTAGTTATTTGGAAGGAAAATATTTTTAATAAATAAATCCATCCATTTAACAATTTTTAGTTGGACGCCGTTAGTGTGAAGGTTACGTTTGTTGTGAATGTTCTGTAGCGTAGGTGTACACGTCAAAATTGCACAGGTTTACATTGTGTCCAATTCTTAACAACTCGTTAGGATTCGTTCATCCGACTTTCAGTATCTTGATGAAAAATATAAAGTTTATTGCATACTGAATAATTTACAATGTTTTAAAACACTATCGGATCATTATGGGAACCAGTAGGGATGCCCCGAGTACTACTCGGTACTCGGCCGAGTATTGGCCATTATTAAATACTCGGCCGAGCCCGAGTATTAAAAAATGGTACTCGGGGCATCCCTAGGAAACAGTACACAAGAATCGTTTGAGAAGTATATTGCATTGTTGGAGTTTGGTGATAAAAGCGTAAAAATGGAATCGAAAAAAAATCATTTTGTGGTAATTGTAAATAAAAAAGACAAATTGACTTTTGTAGAGGTACAACGGGTATTATTGCAGAATGAAAGTTGATTTCGTTTATAATGAAAAATTAAGCATGGCGAAAGCTGGAGTTCTAAAATTAAATCAACCTCTTTAACCATAAGGATGAATAAACTTTAAAATAAAATTGATGTTTTGAACCCAATAATAGCATTTTCGGTAAACCAAAAAAATGCTAGATTGCTGAAGGCGTTCCAGTTTCAAACAGTTATAATATTTATGTATAGTACTTTCAAACGCTTCAATATAGTGGAAAAAGTATAATACACAATTCTGTTTTCAAGAAATGCTTATGCCATATTTTAGGATATGATCATCTTTGAAATGATATATTGATATTTCATAAACGCGATACAATTATAGGTACTAGAAAAGCTTAAATAAGTTAATGTTCTAATATCCACGTAATAAACGCCTTAGTTCAACATTTTATCCCGCTTGTATATAGAAATATCTTGAGTCGTTTTTGTTGCTATTTTCAATTTCCAACTGTGTGATATACCCAGTTTTTGGAAACGTTTTGGGTGACATTTATATTGCGTCTAGTCTGAAGAGGTAAATGAAGCAAATAAAATTATTTTGTATAAAGGCACAGTTGAAAGCCCATTTAGTCTGGTTTTGAGCCAGTTTACCTGGCCTGAAAATTAAGTGTACGACTAGTTGGACATACGGACACGGATAAACGGACAACGGTATCTTATTTAGCTCTCCTGCAGAACAAACAAGATAATCATGTAAAAAATTTCTTTTAAAATGTTCTCATTTTGCTTTATCTTTATGTTATCGTGTTTACCAAATGACGCAAAACAACAAGTTTTCCCATGTATGTGTTTTGGTGATTGTCACCCACCAAAAACGAATTTTTGTACGGTGCTGTATACATAAAACATTTTTTTCGCTCGAGTTCTTTCCGACATCACCGCGTTTAGTGAAAAAAGCAGCAACTTGGTGCATCAGCCACCATAATAAACACCTTGTGTTACACTTGGAAAAGTTTCTTAGTTTTGAAAACCTGTCTGACGAAATATTAGGCAATGAAGAAATTCTATGCTAAAATTTTGTTTTCTCAAACTTTTCTCGGGAAACAATATTAGGAATTGCTTCTTCGGCTGTCCAACGGTTTTTTTGCCAACATTTGTCCTATCAGCAATGCAAAAATTTGGTTGATTTTACTTTAATATACAAATAGTTGATTTTTTGGGGTGGTTGGAAACTTTTGTAGTTTCCAACCTACAGTTGATTAGAATTTTGGATACTTTGGGACGTCTAGTGGAAGTACTATAGGGGTTAGTACTACAATACCCTGCAACATAACTACAATAATTGACCTGTCGTAGGAATTCTTTGTACTGGATAGTAGACAAACGTTTCAACATGTATACTTGATTCTAAAGTATTCGTACGTACACACCTTATATAAATAACGCACCCACAGAAACTGCTCGCAGCAGAAAACTCAACAATTATTTAGTATATAGAGCTAATTTCTTGTGTGCGTCACATACTCTATTAGGTGATCAATTTATTCAATTTAATCACTATTACTGCACCATGGTTTCTATTGTCGTGTTATATTAATTAAATCCAAGCTGCAGTTTCCATGCAATTTCAAAAAATTCTCTGCGCGTAAACCAAACAATGTACACATTGTTATACCAAAGGCTAATTGTTACGACTTAATTCAGTACCCTAGTTTCAGGGTAAATTCAAAAAAAAAAATACCTACGCCAGTTTTCAAAACCTAATTTTTCATCTGTTAATTATGCTATTAAAATTAGATCTACTGCCTGGTCGAACACATTTTGGAAAAAGTTTTGTGTGGTACCTTCATCGAATCGTGCTGTTCCGTAGTACCACGAAATCGGTCGCTGTGTTATTAGCTGTTTGCTCCATATTTTTACCATAACGCAGGTACACTGTCTATTTGTCATTAGTTTCCAGTACTTTGTCGACCTCCTGGGCCACAGTTTTCTTAGAACATATCTACTATACACAAAGCATTTGCAAATACGTGGTATGGTCACCCCAAGAACAATGTACGCTGCAAATGTTAGAAGTGCAAAGACGCAGTAGAGGGAGATCGGCATGTATTTCCATCCCAAAACTAACATCCAGGTACACATTACCAAGTGTGCAAACCCGACTCCCATCAGAAGTCCACAGCCCATCCGCGTGCCCTCAAACCCAAACTGAGCAAGACGCTGCAGCTCAACGTACTCGAATATGCTAGCTTGATTTGGAGGCTTTGTAGCAACTATTTTGAGGCAATTGCAAAAAATGCTGAATACTGACAGAACCAGAATGCAGGGCATTAACAATGATCGACCCATTTCAAAAATAACCCACTGAAGGATTATTAGTCGCACAGAAAATGTAGAAAATTGAAACTGTTTTGCTGGAAAGAGCTCTTTAAAAACAAAGTACGCTGGATCCATATTTAAATAGGTGATAAGTGGTGGTAGAACAACTGCACAAATGAAAGCCATCATAACCATTACATTAATCAAAAGCCTACAGCATCCACATGTTGGTTCCTCTTTAACAGTTTGGATATTTCTGTAAGAGTAGTTAGATTTTTAATTGTTAAGTACTGCAACAAATAATTTGATGCATTTTATATAAACGCATAAGGGCTAACCTGCATGCAACATTATGCATGTTGGAATCGATATGAAATAGCATTTCGGTTGTCTGTCTTTCCTGAAGTAACAATCCAGTATACACAAACTATTGAATAATTCCTCAAAGAGCCCTGTGCCATGGATTTTCATAATTATGTTTGCACCCACACATAAAAATGTGAGTAAAATCCATTCATAGTAGACGTAGATCAAAAACTGTGGAACAGTTTCAGTTTTAATTACCCAACGTTTTATCAAATTGTAGACGTAGAGACATCCATGCAATGTTATTACTACGTTTGATAGGTAAAACATTAGAAGCTTCCAAAACCGGTGTTCAACTTTGTATTTTTGTGTGGAAAGGTTAATTGTTATAATATGACTGTAAAGAAATTTGGTAAATAAAGTGTCTTTCCACATGAGTGGGGTTGCCATTTCAAAACAAAGTTCACAAAGTTGTAGAACCAAAAATAGTAAACGTTACGATTGCTAGCACACTTTCGTTTTACTCCGGTTAAAATTTGTTCAGTTGTTCAGCTCACAACTGTTTTCAAACCTGGAAAATATACGCAGAAAACGACCTTTTTATGTAAAAGCGTAATATAAACTTTCCCTCTTTCTGCTTAAACCACCAAATATTTCCTAAACGTTCTGCGGCTTTTGGACGCAGTTCTCAATTTGAACTTTGCAACTAAAAACAGTGATTGAAAACTTAATTTTGTGGCCAATGCTGAACAAAATATTTGTCAAAATCAAAATATCAGGCAGTTCGCCTAGATAAATAAGAATTAGTGGTTGGAGTTTTACTCTTCCAATCTTGATAAGTATACTGAAGCTAAGATGGCTTAAAATCATATACGGCTTACGAGGTTGCTAGCTTAATTAAATTAATATGGTGCATACTCTAACCAGAATATGGCAAAACAATTAACGATGCTTGCTGCTAAAAACGCTTCCAACTGTAGTAGGCAGCATTTATATCCAGCAGAGAAGCAAAATAAGAAGTTGGTTTAACGATGTTATTCTGTCAGAAATAGGGTTTGTTTTTAGTATGGGTTATATTTTTCTTAATTCGACGTGTTATGTTTGATTATCTGATTACCAAGACGATTCAAGTGCAAATGAAGATAAAAGATATTAAACATAAAACCAAGAGGGCACGATGCTGGAAAGCTGATGGCATTGGAATTAACACAAACAATCAATCATACCTGGTATACCTCTGAAATATTTACAGTGCTTTGGTGGAATAAATAACTCTGACATAGCTTTAACATCCGGTGAAAAATTATGAAGTAACAATAAAAACAAAACGTTGTATGTTTTAACTAAAAATATTATGATACAAATTGGTAGGAAACACAAAAATGGAAAGTTTCCAGTATATACAAATGATGTTTACAAGCCATCACTTCGTTTGAAAGCACAGACAAAAAATTAATATTTAATATTTTTATAATAAAGGTGACTTTGTATTTAACCAACATATTGCACGATTTGTATGGTTGCTTGTATGTTTACATTTACACATTCGTACATGTATCAATTGTCACAAATATATTGACATTTTCAATGTGACTTCCGTGGGCTATGTAGAAGTATAAGCAACTATATTTTATCATACAGCAAGCAACATGTGATCACTAAATATTTCCCAATGTAGGGGAGTTACTAAAAGACACCCTAGCAAAAAGGCACCCTAGAGACACCCTAGCACCCTAGAGACACCCTAGCACCCTAGAGACACCCTAGCACCCTAGAGACACCCTAGCACCCTAGAGACACCCTAGCACCCTAGAGACACCCTAGCACCCTAGAGAAACCCTAGCACCCTAGAGACACCCTAGCACCCTAGAGACACCCTAGCACCCTAGAGACACCCTAGCACCCTAGAGACACCCTAGCACCCTAGAGACACCCTAGCACCCTAGAGACACCCTAGCACAATATGCACACTTTAGCATCCTAGGGACACTCTGGCACAATAGGTTCACCCTAACCTTCAAGTTGCACCTTAACAGTTTAGGGACGTTTTAACAACCTAAAGACAACATCATGATCAACCCAAGTTTTAAATAAAGGGTTCCTCGTAAATCCGGAGACATTTTTGAAATTGTGATATTTTGGAACATTCAAGCATTATTGAACTGCAATGTTTTTTACCATTTAGTACAACTAATAGTTAACAATATTCACATAAACTAAGATTCATTGGTGCCTTTGTATCCAGTGCTGTAAAGTTCTTGTTTGGTCTACGCTAGAACCCCATATCCCGATTTTCCCGATCATGCTGCCACTTTAATGGTGATATTTTTCCAAATAGTATTGAAACCTTGGGGTAAACTGTGTGGGTTTTGTAGATTGGATTACCCTGCCTTACATGAATCCCAAAAAGTTTCGATGCCTCTTACCAGTAGAGTATTTGGAGCATGTTTTGATTTTGGTCTGGGCCTTAGAAAGTTATTTTTGTAAAGAAATCGGGGTCTAGATTTTGCTCGCTGCTCCTGATCCTTGACTGCCAGTTGGTGCTTCCGGCTTCGTGCAGGCTTTGTTGCCCAACTTCTAAGCTTTAATTTGTTCTGTCGCTTGTAGACTAATGCTGAGTTTTTTGGCCGCAGCACTAAATGAAGTGGAGGGCTCCTCGTCAAACAACTTTGTAGTCGTCTTCAAGATTCTTAATTGAGCCACCGTTGCAATACGTTCTTTAGAGATTCTACACCCTAATGCTTTAGTAGTTTCATATCCCCGAATTATTTTGTATATACCTGCATGGCGCCTACCTGCTTCTACAAAGTGTTTCACTGCTTTAATCGTTGACCCATAATCGACATTTTCGAAGCAGGATATAGCCCGTTTTGAAAACGTTTCTTTCTCCCGAGATTTCATGACGATGCGTATATTTTAGAAAACCAAAAAATGCATCATATAACCCCCGAAGGATGAGCTATCGCAAGATTCATTCAATTTTTTATCTTTTGCCTTCATTTGCATTTTGTCCATGTTTGCAAAAATGTCTCCGGATTTACGAGGGGGGCTTTAATTGTAACTTTTTTGCAATTATATGACACGATAAAAGAAATGGATTTATGCATATCGTCCGTGATCTATTAAAACCACCGTATCTGACATGCTCTCTTAATATTTTAACATCTTATCTACGTTGGTCTCTTAAAATTGAAAAGCCTTAACTACACTTTTTTTACTTTTGAGCTATTTTCGAAAAACTACAATTGATGATAGTTGAGTACAACTTTTAAAACGTTCCTGTGTAAAATTTACAAAAGTGCCCAAAAACTACCCGGTTGCTCTCAAACTACAGAAATTAATCTATTAAAATTAAAAAACAGGAATTGATGTCAAGCAAGTCAAGCACATCATTATGTACAGAATTAAATGGAGAATCTAATGAAAATAAAATCTCACAACACCCCAAAAGTGTAGTTACGTTGTTTCCACACTTAGAGACCAAAACAGATACGTTGTTTCCATACATAAGGAGCAAAACAGATACGGTGGTTTCAATAGATCAGTGTCGATATGTAAAAATAAGCATTTAATTACATTCAACCCAGGTTATAACATACGCGCGCATAAGTTTTCTTCCAAAAGGTGGCACCATTCATAAAAAGACAACAATGCACAGTACTTTAGATCAATCAATCGTCCACCCACAAAATCATACTAACAGTTAACAAAAAAACCAATTTTTGTCTAACAAACCAACATTTTTTCCTGTATACAAATACACAATCAGCAGTTCACAAAGCGCACAGGCTTTTTGACGCTATATCATCCTATCAGTTTTTCCGGTAAGAAAGTCAAGCTTTATTCTGATGATTTTAAAATGTTCTATATGCGGTAAAAGAATGCACCAGTTCTGTTCGCAGCAGCTAAACCTACGCGCAAGAAAATACAATATTTGTCGTTAGTGAATTAGGGTTTTATATATAAAAAAATGGATAAAGAGTTGACAAAAATCAATTTCTTCAGTTGTTCCGTCTATTTGCTTGATCGAGTAATGTAGTTTATAATTTCCAAATGTTCCAAGGTTTTAAATTCATTATTTTATAAACATTATGGATTGAAATAAATATGTGTTTCGGATAAATTATATTTGCTCACTCTATTTTTGTTTTAATATACATTGTGCAAACTGTTAAGAAAAAATTGAACTAAATGTTCTTGCTATGCATATTATGAAGAAAGCTGAGTTTTTAAATACAATTCCTTATTAAATGTTTTATAAAAAAACACAAATGTTACAAAGAAAGTCACTAGCAATTAATTAACTGCTACGGTGTCTCTAGGGTGCTAGGATGTCTCTAGGGTGCTACGGTGTCTCTAGGGTGCTAGGGTGTCTCTAGGGTGCTAGGATGTCTCTGGGGTGCTACGGTGTCTCTAGGGTGCTAGGATGTCTCTAGGGTGCTACGGTGTCTCTAGGGTGCTAGGGTGTCCCTAGGGTGCTAGGGTGTCCCTAGGGTGCTAGGGTGTCCCTAGGGTGCTAGGGTGTCCCTAGGGTGCTAGGGTGTCTCTAGGGTGCTACGGTGTCTCTAGGGTGCTAGGGTGTCTCTAGGGTGCTAGGATGTCTCTGGGGTGCTACGGTGTCTCTAGGGTGCTAGGATGTCTCTAGGGTGCTACGGTGTCTCTAGGGTGCTAGGGTGTCCCTAGGGTGCTAGGGTGTCCCTAGGGTGCTAGGGTGTCCCTAGGGTGCTAGGGTGTCCCTAGGGTGCTAGGGTGTCCCTAGGGTGCTAGGGTGTCCCTAGGGTGCTAGGGTGTCCCTAGGGTGCTAGGGTGTCCCTAGGGTGCTAGGGTGTCCCTAGGGTGCTAGAATGTCTCTAGGGTGCTAGGGTGTCTCTAGGGTGCTAGGGTGTCCCTAGGGTGCTAGAGTGCTAGGGTGTCCCTAGGGTGTCCCTAGGGTACTAGGGTGTCTCTAGGGTGCTAGGGTGTCTCTAGGGTGTCCCTAGGGTACTAGGGTGTCCCTAGGGTACTAGGGTGTCTCTAGGGTGCTAGGGTGTCTCTAGGGTGCTAGGGTGTCTCTAGGGTGCTAGGGTGTCCCTAGGGTGCTAGGGTGTCCCTAGGGTGCTAGGGTGTCCCTAGGGTGCTAGGGTGTCCCTAGGGTACTAGGGTGTCTCTAGGGTGCTAGGGTGTCCCTAGGGTGCTAGGGTGTCCCTAGGGTGCTAGGGTGTCCCTAGGGTGCTAGGGTGTCCCTAGGGTGCTAGGGTGTCCCTAGGGTGCTAGGGTGTCCCTAGGGTGCTAGAATGTCTCTAGGGTGCTAGGGTGTCTCTAGGGTGCTAGGGTGTCTCTAGGGTGCTAGGGTGTCTCTAGGGTGCTAGGGTGTCCCTAGGGTGCTAGAGTGCTAGGGTGTCCCTAGGGTGTCCCTAGGGTACTAGGGTGTCTCTAGGGTGCTAGGGTGTCTCTAGGGTGTCCCTAGGGTACTAGGGTGTCCCTAGGGTGTCCCTAGGGTACTAGGGTGTCTCTAGGGTGCTAGGGTGTCTCTAGGGTGCTAGGGTGTCTCTAGGGTGCTAGGGTGTCTCTAGGGTGCTAGGGTGTCTCTAGGGTGCTAGGGTGTCTCTAGGGTGCTAGGGTGTCTCTAGGGTGCTAGGGTGTCTCTAGGGTGCTAGGGTGTCTCTAGGGTGCTGGGGTGTCCCTAGGGTGCCTTTTTGCTAGGGTGTCTTTTAGTAACTCCCTACAAACTATGCAAATAGAATATAATTTTAAAAAGGGAGGAAATTGGAGCACTATCTCTCATTTTTGCTTATCTCACCAGTGCGTAACTAAAAAACTTTAGCCGTTTTAGCTAATTCGTAATACTGATTTTGTTACGTTTAAATGCCAACTGTTGCTGTTGCAAACATTGGCACAAATAATCCTAACTACTAGGTGCATAGCTCTTATGGTCTTATGTTCTCTGGACTATGGCCGACAGATATTACAACGGTTAGTGTCATTTTTGGTCATTTTAATTTTAATTTGGTTGCGTGGTTGCTTGGTGGATAAGATTCAATGGTAAATGACGAACGTAGGGTAAACGATTCTTAACACAAACACAGTTTTGTGGTGAGATAACGCTTTTCAAAAAAAAATTAAGGAATTACGAAGTTAGCAATTAATTGACAGTAAATTTTGCATCTGATTTTTTTTCGGTAACCAGACAAACCCGTTCTTTTCAACCATTGCTATTATAAACCTCTGTTGTCAACATTACCACAACTTCTGTCCAAATATTAAGTTGTTTATATCATTGTCACGTATATTCTGTTAAATATTGAAATATTCTGTTTCCTCCTAAAAATGTGATCATCTCAAACTAAAGTTTTAAAGAATGAAAATGAGAGTATATAGGTGGTGGTAAGTATGCAACCGAGAAGGGATATAAAGCCGGTTCCAACTCTTTTTCTTGAGAGGACTGAAGTGATGGTCCAACTAAGATAGGAAGTGGTGTGACGGTGACGGTAGGTCTCAGTAGTAAAGACAGAAAAGGAAGCCCATTCAACCTCATTCAATTTATATTTTAATTCCACAATATGATTGATGACCCTTACTCAGAGTGGTGGGTAGGCATAAGTGCACTTTTCAATGAAAGTGCAATGGCTTACTGGTGCTACATTATTTAAAGACATGAAAATAGTAATTGGTTATTCAACAAATCGTGGATTAGAAAAATGAATGCTTTTCAAATTGGCAATCAATTAACCAACCACTACAGAAACTGACTTTTCCCTTATCACGAATTAGTTTGCCGGGAAAGCTAGATTTTTTAGGGGAAAAGTCAAACAGCTAACTTTTCCCTTAAGATATCTGAAGTTTCCATGAAAAAACATAGAAAATTTTTGGCATAGATAGAAGACAGATAGAAGCCGCTGTTGTACACTCCTGAATTATTTGATGATATGCATTTACATTCTGAGTCTTTTTAACTTTTAAACAAATCATAGATATTATTTTTCCTACGAATGAAATGTACTTTCTAGCTGAAGGGGAAGCTAAGGAGATTGAGCCGATACGCACGGTGCAGGCTTTAATTTTATTTTAAATGAAAGTTAAATGACAATTAAAATTAGAAACGATGAGAATGAATTTGATTCTTTTCTATGAATATATATTTCCAGTTGAGAGTCGCATGCTCGGATTAGGAACAAGATGATGAATTTTCCAATTTCTTTGACATTTTACAGGAATACAATTACCTAGCTATTCATGTAAGTTTTAAGTATATTTTAATTTTAATTGATTTGAATTTCACCTCGAAATCTAAACGTGCAAAAATCTTCTTTATAAACCAAAATTAATTCATCCATTCAACCATTCATCCCAAATTGTAAGATAAATCCTTCGTTTAAAAACCTCTAATCCACTCTTTAATAATTTGCATTAAAGCATTCGTTTCCTTCCTTTTGCAAGTTACCTTGGCCAAATTCCTCTATAATTTGTTTCACTGTAGAGCCCTTTTAGTTTCCTTCTTCAAAGCGTCCAAGAACAAGCCTTTTCCCTAAATTGTCAAAATCAAAACCTCGCATGCCAAAAGCCAACAATGTTTCCTAGTTCCTTCATGTGAAATTGAGATATCATGCAAAGTTTCTAGTTTCCAAGCTTTCAGGCTTCTTTTGAAGACTTTTCATTCAAAAAATTAACTTGACCTTAATTATATTCATTAGAGCATTCGATGGAAAAAAAGACAACGACAACGATGTAGCTTCTCTTTTAACCGAGTATTAAAATCCTCACTGCATTTACCTTGCAACGACTACCGCTATGAATTTACAGGCTTTGACAAAGAAAGACTTTCGGTTTTCGTAGAGCCTTATGGAAAATGGGAGTTTCATGGTTTCCTAGAATGCGAATTACGGGAACAGAGTTTTCGTCATTGTCATCAACATTTAGAGAATAGACTACAGGTTTTAATTCAATCATGAATTCATATATTCTTACTGCTGATCATCCAAAACTGAATGGCTAGAAATATCTTTGGTCATTTATAATGAGCTCATTTGACAGATAAACTTTGTCGTCATTCATCTCCCTCCTCAAACCCCACAAAAGTGTATTTCATGTACTTTCTTCTTTAAAAATAAATCAGTGTACCCATTCATGATCAAATTTTTTAGATGAATCCTTCATTTAAAAAATCCCAAGCCACTCCTTAACAATTTAAAAAATGCATCAGTTGAAAAATTCGGGGTAAAAGCAGTTCGCCGTTGTAAAGGACAGAGACATGACCTTTTTGAAAGTATGCAAAAATAATTACAATTCTGGATGATTTTTTTCCAACGATTATAAAACCTGCATCCTATCTTTCAATTTTTTGAAGCATTCAATTAAAGCCATTTACTCCAAGATGCTAAAAGTCTGTTAAGGTCTGTGTCAAAATTATAGAATCACATATGTAAATATATTCAAACATTTGTTTGAGCCAAGCCAGAGTTTGGGGGTGGTAGAAATGGAGAGATGGTGAGAGGTGGGGTTTGGTGGTGTACGAAGATGGTAACCAAATACTAGAAGGAATGCCAGATATTAAAACTTGCGCCTGATTGACGCTTCTTTTGTGAAAATACTACTTTTGGTATATTTAAGATCCAAAGGTCAACCCACCATTAAGCTGTTATGACCACCATAGACAAAAGCAAAATTAAGGTTGAACGCTTGAGGGAAATGCAGGGATTGGTGGAGGGTGATCTTGTTTTCGTGAATTTCAGTGTCCTAGTGGATTTTGGTAGGAGAGGGTGTGGGTGCTGTGAATGCATTACATCTTATCGTTTCATAATGAAACTTTCATTCAACTGAATTTCGTTTTTGTACACAAAATGGGTATTTTAAAATTTAATTGCACAATAAAAAATTAGAAACGTTTCAAAACAAAAAATAATTACAAACTTGTAGGTTTTTCCAATCCCAGATTCAATTAGTATTGGATAGTAAGGTATTACAAAAGTCCATATATTAGGTTTTTCATTTGATACCCTAAATAAGGTATTACGATGCCTTGATTAAGGCATTTCTCGATATCCTAAAGAAGGATTTACGAATACTTACTTAAGAATGACACCCAACTGATCGACGATCAATAGATTTTGTTGGTTTAACGTTACTAGTTAGAAGTGCCGGAGTGTTACCTTTTTTGAATACTTGTACTCGCTAAATGAGTTACCCTGCCTGTTGAATGCAGTTATCAAGTTGGGAGTATAAACCAAGTTTTATTTACAGGATTTTGGTAAATTTAAAAGGAATCCATGAAATAGTCTGAGGATACAAAATTGTGGAAGAAGTATTGAGGATGATTGTTCAAAGGATTTTGACAACCGGGTGGTATCCATTAATAAATTCATAGCACGGAAAATTGGGTAATTTTTGATACTTTCTTGTGATAAATGGGATGTTAGTTATTTTTTAAAATACAAAAAGGTTTACAAATAATTTATCTAATTATTTATTTAGATTTTTCCCTGGCTACGTAGATGGAAAATGATTTTGTTTAATATGTATTTGGAAATTTCATGATATACTTCCTAAATTAACACAATTTCATATTTGAAAAATAGTATTTTAAATACTTTTACTGATACAATTTCAACGTTTAAGAAAATTCAAAAATAGTTGTCAGTTTTTGTTCTTAACAGCCTCGAGCTTTACAATTGGATTTTTCCGTCATTTCTTTCAAAAGTCCCATTAAACACTTTTTACTGTCGCCGTTTGCTAAATTTGGAAATTGTGTTGCCGCTGTAGACGGCTGAGAATACCTAAGGAGCTAAGTCATTTTCGCTGCATTGCTGCTTTTAATTTGGTACATTATGTACTCCAGCATAAAACATGCGTAACAATCTGTCTACACCTTCCGTTTATATATTGCTAGTTTTCCCTATTCAATTATTATTCAATTTTAAATTTTGAAACGTAAAATATTTCAATACAGCATCCACTTTGCTATATACCTCTATAGTATGTTTTTACGCATCAACTCTACGCCATTTTAACAAAATCCAATTCAAAGGGAACAATATTGAGGATTAGATAGAGTGCATTTCCGCCGGTAAATGTTTGGATTATATTGAAATGAATTATTTTGTGGGATTTGTGGTAGTTGAGGACAGTTGGAATACACCTACCATTGGGATATACCATTTTCCCACTCCGTCTCAGGAACTTGGGACATAACCAAAATCCTTTCCCAAAGCGCAAGCGCTTCAAAAATGGGCTACTACGACCCGAATTCAAAAGCTTATTCATGGTTTTGTTAAATCTTTGCATTAGGCTAAGTCTCAGAGATATTTGATGCAAAGTAAGAAATATGAAAAACTTGGGACAGAAAGGATTCTGAAAAAGGCGGAAGTGGTGGTCCAAGTGAGACGGAAAGTGGAAGACCGGGGGTATTGGAGGGAAAATCCGGGGTGGAAGGAAATTTTGAGGGAAGTTAAGGTGAAGATTAGGACGGACTGAGGGTTAAACAAACATAGAACAAGGTGAATGACTGGGGGGAATGGAAAGTAGAACCGAAAGTGAAGGAGTGGGCGGGGAATTTGCTTCTTAAATCTTTCTCGAACTTTGACCTAACCTGCTGAACATTGTACCACCCGGACCCCTTCCTATTTTGCCACGGCAGGCGGGGGGTCGATTACTGGCCAATGGCAAAGGGTGGAGGGTTTGGAGAGACGTTGTGAAGGTGTTCGGTGGTTCTAGTGTTCAATTCGATGGATTGAATATGCCGGTGAATAGCTCATGATAAAATAGCAAAGTTTCCCAAGCTGGAGATTTTGCTTTCAATTTTGTGCAAGACCTTGTAAAACTGTAAACGAAATCCTTCATTTTTTAAGCCCATTTGCTACTAATGTCCTGTTGCTGAAAAAGACCAGGTGGATTGCAATTTTATCATATGTTGGAAGTCAAAACCACCAGGAAACGTTTAACATTTTGAAATATTCACTCCGGTACATTGATACGATTTTCAACGGGATATAGCTGTTGAAAAATTAAATGATGATTGATTATTTACGAGAAATATTATTATCCAAAAAAAGCGAGTAACAATGCATCGTTAAGACCGCTGGTGCAATTACCTGATGACCTGACGTTTAGTATATAAAGCTAGCTTTTCGCAAAGCAATCATCAATTAATTATTAAATATGAAATGTTTGAATACAAATTCCTTTTACTGTAGTTTGAGCTTATGTATCTACTTAACGCCATTTTTGTTAAATTTATTGTTAGGGGGATTTCCGGCGGAATAGATAAAGTCTTTGGGGAAAATGAAGTATTATTTGATTTAATTAGATTTTTAACAGCTGGATTGGTGTCAAATTCGGATATGGTTCGCAAGATTTAGATTCTTGAAGGCCTTAAGTAGTTGGTCTTGGTGGTCGTATACTCCGTAAACGGGGATTCCGGAATAGATGTAAAAGAGAACGAAGGATAGGGTAAGGGTGTCAACCAAACAGGCTCCCGGGAATTGGGGACGGGCATCTTGTCCAAGAACAAAATGCTTTAGAAAACGTCAGATAACTTATTCGGAAGTTTGCTACCTTGAAGGAACTGCGGTGAAATTTTTGGGTTAAACCAACGAGAGACCTTGCGTTTTTCAAGCTATTAAAAGGTGCTCACGGCTAAAAGAATACGAGCATTGTTGAAACAAAATTGTTTTTAGAAAACTGTTTTAGGGGTTCTTTTTCTGATTTACAGGTTCTTAACACCATGCTGATCTTCAGATAAAAATACTAGCTTTTTATAAAACAATTATAAATTAACTTTAAAGTGCAAAAAACCATGAATAAGCTCGTGAATCTGGAATGTAGTGGTCCACTCTTGATGCTGTTTGGGAGCGACCCTTGGCTTCTGGATTTTCCCTAAGACGGAGGGGAAAGGATATCAAGTTCAACCTCCGGGCAGATATAACGGAGGGAAAAAAGGTGGTCAAAGGAAAACTGTAGGTGGATCTGGAGTGAATGGCATCCGAAGCGTATGGCTAATTAAGATAGGAAGTGTAGTGGTTTAGCCTGGTTTAAAAATAAAGTCTACAGACAGACACACGGACACCGACATCTGCAATAGCTTCTCTGCTGAAGCAGCGAGCTAATAATCCTCTTCGTTATTTCAAAAAATGAATTCTCCGAATTGTACTAAATAGTGAAATTGTAATTAAAATTATTTATTAGTCCTAGTTAGTGAGAAAATGGAACCAACATTAAAAACCTGTTAGTTTACTTTCTTAATTGGTTGTTAATTACAAATTTGAATCGCTAACCTATATCAACATGAAGATAACGTACTGCTTAAGGTTGTATCATAGGTACCTTGGATAGCATTAATCTGGTTAATCCCAGATCCACCAATCCACCTGTCTTCACAATAACAGCGTCTAGCTATGACAATTTTGTATACATATTTCTTATTTATTAAAATCTACTTTCCTCCTGCAATCATGATTTTTGGTCCTCAACAAATATATCCTATGTGTGTACAATTGTCATAAAACACTTTTTCTGAACTATATTATTTTAAAACCGAAACATCATCTTCACAGACTAACCACAAAGCAATCAATAAACATCTCAATTACTTCTGAAAAATGGAAAGTCTGAATGCAAAAACGGTTGCCATATTTTCCGTAATTAATCGACAAGCTATTTAACGAAACTTTCAGTGAAGGTCTGTTGTAATTTTTCTTAATTTTCATTAAATAAATAGTATGTATTAAGTCGGAGCACAAATTTCGTTAACCTGAATGGTCAACAGTATAAGCGTTTCTTTTTTACTTTAACGTACTCAGATAGCGCATTTTTAGGGCTGAATTTTAAGTATTACTCGTGCAGCCCCTACCCTCCTATCGTCCTATCTCTGGCCAGTAGTGGAATTCACTATCCTTTTCTCTCCGTCTTAGGAAAATTCCCTCCCAATTTGAAGGGTGCCTATTGCATTCCAGACTCACAAACCTCTTCATGGCTTTTCTGTAGCACCTTTGCATTCGTTAAAAAGTAGAGATATCGGATGCAAATTTTTTAAAAAATGAACTTGTCAGTTAATTATGGAGAAACTGCTCAAGCATTCGAGTATCCCATTTTTAGAAATAATGGAGACGTCTATTGATTGATGGTTGATCTGTGAATAGTTTGTGTAGATTTTGTTTTGCCTTTAAAACAAAGTTGCAGTGTCAAATAATGGAATTTGGTTTAGAAAACAGTGTTTCGTGATTGTAAAAAATTTACTTTTTATACGATTAAATAATTTGATGGAATAGAGATATGAACATAATATTGCTTTGTGGGGATTTTGATTTCGTTTTTAGAACAAAATTTAAACGATGGAACTAGATTAGTGTTTAGAAAAAGTGTTTGGTGATAACTGAAATTAAAACAAGAACCTACTTAAGTGAGTAACTACCTGAAACAACTTGCTGAATTATGAAAAATGATGCCCAAAAACGTTTCAAAAATGCCCAAAAACGCTTCAAAAATGCCCAGAAAACGTTTCAAAAATGCCCAGGAAACGTTTCAAAATGCCAAAAAGCGTTTCAATAACGCCCAAAAAAGTTACGAGAATGCCCAAACACACGTTAATACAAGTGTGTTGAAAAAGTTACAAAAATGCCAAAACCGTTACAGAAATGCCCAAAACGTTACACAAATTACCAAAAACGTTACAAATATGCCCACAAACGTTATCAAAATGCCCAGACACGTCTCAAAAATACTCAAAAACGTTACATAAATGCCCAAATACCTAACTCAATCGTTCAGTTTTGCAAATTTTTGAAAAGTTGAGCTATAAACCTGAAATTATGTATATTAAGCGCTATTGACACATGCTATCATTCTGTCAAATCTGAGCTAAATCCGCCTTGTGGTTGCTGAGATTTCGTGTCTACGACAGACAGGCAGACAGACAGACAAACAGAGTGATCGCAATATATACCTCAAAACATAATGCCCTAAAAATACCCATTTTTGCAACTTTTTGAAATGTTGAGCTAGAAGCCAGAAAATATGTATTCAAGATGCTATTGACATATGCTATCGTTCTGCCAAATTTCGTTCAATTCTGCCCTGTAGTTGCTGAGATTTAGTGTCTACGATAGACAGACAAACAGAGTGATCGCATTAGCTACCTCAGCTATGCTTCCGGTAGTTAATAATTAAAAGATTATTTATGCACGTGTATGATATTAAAAATTTAAAAGGATAATGGATAGGTTTGAATGAAAATGTACATATAAAAATTTGTAGCTGTAAGATGCTGATTTTAAGATAAATTGTGGATTGGTGGATTGTGAATATATCAGATCATCAGTTCCGCCTTGTGTAAATGTTATAAAGCCTCGTTAACACGTTGAAACAAGTTGAGTTTCTATCAAATGTGCAGTTTATTGCACAATAAACAATTTATCATGTTGGAAATTTCAGTGTCGATTTGGACAAAGGGAGGAGGTGGAGCTGGCTGAACAGGATTGAACGATAAATTAAGGGGCTAAGGAAATCGAGATTTTTAAGATCGAGTCAAGACAAACAAAGTTTTGTGGCAAGAAAGCCTTTTTTCACAAAAATATTAAGGTTTTTAAGGAAAGGGACGGTTTTTCAATTTGCGTTTTTATTATTATGAGCACCTGCGAAAATCATATTTTTATGACTGATGGAGGGAACAGCAAATTGAACAGATGGTCGGTTCTTGACACGAATAAGCTTGTAAACCATGAAAATAGTGGCACATTTTTTAAGCACTTTGGGAGGTGATTCTGGGGTTTCCCAAAGACGGATCAGAAATTGTATTCTGTTTGACCACCTTGCAGAGCTAACAGGAAAATGACTAATGATGAGGAGGAAAACGGTTTAGGATAGGAGTTAAGGTTCCCAACATGAGGATGGCTCAACGCTGACGCTTTGGGGAAGGTCGTCCTGATGGTTTGGGTGTTGTGTAGGATCGGGGGAAGCACGAGGACTGAAGTGGTGGTGCACAGCACTGAGGGACTGCTTTGGTGGAGGAAAAGGTTACGGGAAGTCGCAGAACTGGCCACCACAACATCGAGAATTTTGTAGTTGGATGTTTAAAAACTAAAAGCGATACTTTGTATTACAATTTTATTATATCGTCTATATTGGATTAAATAGCTTGATAACGATTTTAGTGCGATTATGAACATAATATTGATGTGTGATTAGTTTATGTCTTTTGGTTTTCCTTATGGAACAAAATTGCGGTAAGTTCTGTGTTTACCAAAAACGCTTTCAAAGATACTTGGAAAAACATACAATTTGTATTTGTGAATTAGTATGATGCCATGGTCGTGGACGGAAAATAGATTTAACGAAAAATAAAATATGCAATAAAACTTTCGTAATAGTTAGATGCTGTTTTTGCAAAACCTGATACGGTGATGGATTTATATCGTACTAGGTCATATTGGATTACCATCCGGATACTTGTATACGGGGTTTTAAAATGAAACAATTAAGGATTTTAAAAAGTTTTCAAAACAAAATAATCTTGATGGTACTTCGATTGTTGCACACCAGTTAAAGTCTAATCATGTTAATTACAGTTTTATTTTTAATACAGTTGGGGATACATTGCATAAATATATTTTAACTCAGAATGAAATATTTGAAGAAGGTTATTGGAGAGTTATTGTGTTCTGGGGACTCTACACATTACAGTGTCTACCTATTTGGTATTTGGATGTCGATGATTCATGGAGTGTAGTTTTTTGGTGGTTTGCTTGAAGGGGACCGGTGGCATTCCCATCCTCCCCCATTGCACAGGGCCCATCATCACCACTTTGACAGTGGCAGTGTCCTCATTCTCAGAACTGCTCTTGTGAAAATCCCTAATAGTTCGGAATTATCGCTGCGGTCATAGCAAGCCCATGTATTAATACTGGCATAATAATTTTCGTCATCCCCTTCATAATCAGGCAGCCTGGATTTGTTGAGCTGAAGCAGCAGATTCTATCGTAAATTGCAATTTGCGCGAAAGTTCAGATTAGCTTTTAAATTCTCAATGGGCTATTCCAATTTGTTTTAATTACCAGGTAATGTTCGTGTTTAAGCATTAGTTTTTGTACAGCCATTTATCTTTTGGGTATTAAAATACGCAAAATGATAATTTCCCGTGCTTTTGTGGTTTAACTTTGAAAATAAACGAAACTGGGGCATTAGCCTTTAGTTTTGCTTTTATAAAAGTGTGACTAACTGAAAAAACCATCGTTTTACCTGATCGACAGTATTAGCTGCATTTAAGTGGCAGTTGTTGCTGTTGGCAACAGTGGGACAGTTTATTGCGTATCAGATTCCAAGTGCGAAGTGTGCTATTTACTACATACTAGTAATCAACACGACCGAAATATTAACATAAAATTACAATTATAATTTAAAATTTACTTGGAAAAGCTTTAATTTACTTTTATCGAATTATCAAACTTTCCGCATTACTGCTCCAATTGCGTTACTGCTGCTTAGCATTAAAAGTGGAGCCTTAAAACGATTAGGTTAGTTAGTACTCTAAACTCGAAGCTTTAAGACTTTAAGCCTTTAGTAAAAGACGCTTTTCTACCGTTGACTTTATAAAATGCATGCCCTGTTTTCGTTCACCCTTCCACATATCACAAGAAACTCATACGCAATTTCCATTCTCTACCTCTATTCATCTCATCTACCGAAAGCTTTTAAACCTTGGGATCCACCAAAAATGCCCGACCTACTTTGCTAACTTCGGTTCTATTTTAATTCCAATCTTTCCACTCAAACAATCCTTAATGCTATTACGCATTACGCCTGTTGTAAATATGTCTGTAAATCAATGACCGAAATAATGTTCATCAGTTGTCAAATTTGTTGCGCTTACATGCCAACATTTGCTGTTGCAGGCATTTGCACCAATACACCATTCTAAGGTTGATAAGTATTTTTAGAATTGCATTGATCAGAAATTAAAATATATGTAAATACACCATGACTTTAGAACGTGTTACAAAATGTTTAAAAAATACTTCAAAATTATTACGAATTCGATGATTGTTTCAACCACAACCAAGTAAATAGTTGATGAATATAAGCTAGATAAATGTGCAAGCACACAATTCAGATGTTCATTGATTATTCTTTGATCAGATCTTGAAGATTTGTTTCGCTTGTAAAATAAAGTTGCAATGGGGAAATTTGGTTTCAAAAACGTGTTTACGTGTTTTGTAATTAAATGTAGAAGTACAATTTTAATTTTTACATGATTACATAGTTTAAGTAAATTTTAATGTAAAATAAAATATGCATATAAAATTTGTGAAGGTTAGATGCTATTTTGATGAAAATTGGTAGATTATAGAAGATATTGTCTTCACCAGATCTGTTAAGTTTGGCATCAGTGCGCTTACAATTACGCCGTAGTACTCTCAAACCTTATCCCAACAGGTTTACGGGTTAATTTTAATATCAATTAATACACCTACTTAATTAAATGGGGGTGCTTTGGAAATTTGGAGGGAGATGGAAGTGAAGATGAAGGCAGAGATGCTGAGGAAGTGAGCAAGGATAAGCGGAGGAATGGAGAATATAATTTTTGTATTATAAATGACCGGGAGGAATGTGAAGTGGAGGTCGGAGTAGAACTGAATGGGGAGGAGCGGGCGTGAATCATTCGTGGTGAATGGAGGAAAAAGCTGAGAGCCAAGTATTTTTTTCTATTTGCTTAAAACGTTCCGATTTTTCTCGAACTTACCCACGCCTTGGTATTTCTTGACAAAAAAGATATGTACTTCTTCCGTTCTTCCTAATCTCCTGAATATTGTGACAGCAGGACCCCTAGTCAGTTTGCATTTGTCACTGGTGGAGTGTTCAAAATTGGAGGGTGGAATTAATTAGAAGGCGAAAATATTGTGCATCGGTTACCGAGCACCCCAGGAGTTTTAGGGTTAGGAAATAGTTGGTGGAGGGGAAGTTGTTGGTCAGTGGGGAGTTTGTTTCGGTAGTTCCAGTGTTCATTTGCATGGACTGAATGTGCGGATGGATGGCTCATGATGTGCAGCTTTTTGTGCATTCTTGCAGGATGAGGTCGTTGAAGTTACATTGATTCATAAACTGATCCAGAAGGAATAAAAGCCATTCACGATTATGACAAAATATTAAGTCGCTGTGGTACAGGGTGGCGCCTCTATTAATGTATATGCCCTCTTCCCTGTAGCAGGGTAGTGTTAGTATTTATGCGTTAAAATAGTTCAACTACTCAATGGTAAACCATTTAAAACGCTCGCTGCTAAAAACATAAAAATCGAACCCATATATTACAACAACTTAAATTTTAAGAAGAAAGGTCCAGAGCCATTTAGTTATTGGTTCATGTTTTAGATCAAAATTGCTAAAATGGAGATAGTTTAATGTCTACATAAAGCGTTTTGTAAAGACGTAATGAAAAACGATACATAATATTATTACTTTGGAAGTTTGGGATGATTATTAAATAGATTTTAATGGAAAATAATACATGCATTTAAATTGTGTTGGTTAGATGCTGTTTTTGTGAAAGTTTGTAGATTTGTGAATTCATGTTATAGCAGATTCCCCTCACCAAGTTGTTCCCCGGCTTCATAGAGCTATTCCTACTCCAAACATGTTTCATTTCACTCTAGAAACTTTACCAAGTACCACTTAACAGTTACAACAAAAGTTGGGCCAACGTGAGGAAAAAATCTTTACCGAATCTTTAACACGCACACGTTACGTTTGACAATAATGACCAAAACACGTGTCAAAACTCAGGATTCATAGTAAAGCAAAACGATTTGAGTTATAATCGTATTCACACAAACAGTAATTTTCTCTGGAATATTTTGGCTTGTATTATAATTTCAAAAATACCATAATTTTACTTGAAAATGAACGAAGAATCTATTTTTCTATTTCATGTTGTCGTTACACGTTTTCTGTATGGTAAATACTCTGCTACTAGGTCAGCAATACTGACATTCCATGCAAATTCCTTACTACATGAATACTGAGGCTGCTGACACTGGGAACTAAATATAGCAATTTCTTTATTAGATAGATAGATAGATTAATACATAGTAAATAATACTTTCACGTGGTTAGTATTGATAATACCAAGCTGCTTAATTTAAGGGCCGAATATTATTTTTGCGGGTATTGGGAACATACTAGTTCAAACAGATTCAACAGATCTACCATGGTTCATTTGTGGAAGTTTCCTTATTCATATCAAACAATGTATATACTAACTGAGTTACCTTTCAAGATGGCTATAAGAAAATAACACATATTACGTTGGAAAATGTAATAGCGGCCTTAAATTCTCAATTCGCTAAAATTGTGGCGAGAAATATGCAATAACCGGGAAGGGGGTTATTGGGTAACAATAGTAACAAGTACAACATTGTATTTACATTGTTTCCAATGACTGGGATGGTGTTTTTGGGGGTATTTTATCTTTTACCATGCATACAGATTATTACACATATTAAACAATAGAAAATATCATCTACACAGAAAAAATGTTAGGTACAAATGAGAAAGGATTTCCGTGCGCGTATCGTTTACCTTTTTGATTTGGTTAGGAATTAAGTTGGTATAAAAGAGTTATGTACATGGAAGCAGGCATTACTGATTTGTTTGTGTACAAATTTTCCTGGGAAATAAAGCAACGCAGGAAGTAGCTTTGATAATGGCCATATCCGTTTTCGTTAAAACGCCGCTAAATTCTGTAAAAGGTAAATAATATATTGAACTTGAAAATTAAAAACCTATGTACATTTTAAAAGCAAAATGTTAACAGTGTCCTGTTGCTCCAATTGTTCAGGTGAATCACAAATTTATTATGTACGTTCAGTCAGAACCACACAAAAAGCAGTGGTTTGACTTCTAACCGCTTTGAATACTCGAATGTTTTCCCGGATTTTTCAAAGGGTTATCCTCTAACATAACAAAACGTTGTGAATCACAACTTGTAATGCCTGACGATTGACGAAAACTTTATGCTTTAAAATGCGGGTAACAGCGCAGTATTAAGAACTTTGGTGCACTTGCCTATTAACTTGACTTTCGGTATCTAATAGTTGCTTTCTATTATGCAATCATCAATTAATTTTAAAATGTAAAATCCTTTAACATAAACTTTTGCTGTTTTGCAACTGGTTAAAATGTTTTTATGCGCCAACTCCACGCCATATTTTTGTAACCCAATTTTCAAGGAAGTAATTATTACATAGATCCGAGTCTAGTAATTTGTCCGCTGTAAATTCCAGTTTTCTTCAAATTTACCTGATTCCACAAGGGCTACTTGCTCCATCAAATAATTCTAGAAGATACACAACTCACTCTGCATTTCTTGAATATTTAGGAAATGAACGAAGAAATGCATTAGCCTGCAAACTGGAAGCCTGCTGTGGGTGGCAGTTGTACTACGCAATTTTTGTCACGATTATTTTGGGTTTGTATAATTAGTAGCTTGTTACTGATCCTAAGACTTGTTTACTCCAATAAGTAATTGAAATATTGCTAATTTACATCAATACCTATGGATACTTACAAAATACTAACAGAAAGATTTGCACGACATTTATGAACAGTTATAGAGCGTTTTGCGCAATAACACTTTAACATTGCCAAATTTTTTTCACCCTTAATGAGCAACTGGATGGAGCGATCATCAAATTCGTAATATTCGTAGTGCGCAATAAATACATTTAAACACTGATATCCAAATGAATAAAGCGTGTCAAGGTATCTTTATAGTTCACTGTAGCGTATCTAATTATTACGAGAACCGATCTGACGTTAAAATTATTCACCAATTCACCAGTTTACTATACGCAAATAAAATCGGAAAACACATTTACATAAGCCAAAATCCATACATTCATTGAAAGTTTGGTTAGCATTAGGGTTAATAAAAATTGTGATGCTGGGAAAGACACGTTAAGAAAGACCTGTCTACTGTTTAGCATCGAAGGCTGACTGGCTAAAAATGCAGCCTACTATCATAGTTGTAGTATATGAGTTGATTCATAATCCTTAATGAGAAACCGCTAAACGTTCTATTTTGAGACAAAGACCGTCCAAACGGGACACAATTCTGAGAAAACACGGCATACGTGACTTTTCTTTTTGTAGACAAACGTACAGTCTGACTTCATTTTGTGTCTACGTGCTTTCATGCACGCAGTTAGCTGCTTAAACTGCGTAATACAGGTCGAATTGTTTGTTTCTAATTCTGATTGGACAATTGAAAATACGCGAGGCCGAAGCAGTTTACCTAAGTACTCAAACTAAATGCAAATGCATCTGTATTTTAAAAATAGCGTCCCATTTTGGAGATAATATTTATTATTATAATTCTGTATTTGTTGCATATATAAATGAGTCACAGAATACAGTTTTAAGTCTTGAAGCAGCATTGTCTGCAGCTTTACCTTTGGTTTTAGAAACATTTCACAACCCGTAGTTCTGTCAACATAAAAACCATTGTTGTGGATTACGCTGTGTGCTAATTCAAGAAGAAGGCTATGACTATTACATTATTTGAGGACGTGTTTCACCTTTACGGGATTGGATGCGGCAGGAATGTGCGTCTCAAGAATGATATTTTGCCAGGTTTATTCAATGCGCAGCTTGACTGGAGCAAACATTAAACTCCATTTTAAAAGTATTTTTGGTTGTATGGGTTTTCTTAGGACTGATGGGAAATAATATCGAGGGAAATAGGATAGTAATTTCTTTAAAATGTGGCTTAGTGGAAATGGGGGTTTGCAGAGTGAATTGGGGTACGCTCAATGCTAAAGTCTTCTGGATGGGTTTCCAGAAAGTCAGGACGGTTTTACACTTTACTATATTTGCTTGCTGTCAAATTTAGTTTGTCAAGATTTATTTTGCTCATTAAAGCAATCGCAAAGTTGATTTTGGTTCATAAAAAGTGTTTTTTGATTACTGTAAATAAAAGGGATAGATTGTTGAAGAAATGTAGATTTTAATGAATAATAAAATATGCATGTGCAAAAATTTGTTTTAGTTAGATGCCTATTGTGTGAATATTGGTGGATTGATAGATACTAATATTAGAAGATACATTCTGCCGATAGATACGTATATGCAGATTTAATATTAAAGGCAACGTCAACACGGTGCATTTAATTGGATGTTAAGTTTTTTAAAAATTATATTTTATTTATGGCCGAAGGCCGAACTTAATATTACTTCCCTCCGTCTTAGTGTAACCCAAATACCAAAATTCCTTCCAAAAGCGATTCAAAAATGTATCACCGAACTCTAGATTCACAAATCACAAACTTATTCATTCGAACTTTAGACTTTTGCAAACGGCTAAAGTACTGACATTTGATGCACTTTAAGAAATGAATAGCAAAATGTTGGGTCAAGGGAATTCCCAAAAGGATCTTGCCAGTTATTAATGGGAGCAGAGGAAACTGTTTGAGCATCCAAAATATTCAAATTTTAGAAATAATTGAGCTGTTTAGTAATAATTCTGTGATTAGTTTGTGAAGATTTTATTTTGTTATAAAATAGAGTTGCAATGTTGAAGTTTTGTTTATTAAAGATATGTGTGATCGTAGAAGTACAATTTTAATTTTTACACAAATAAATAGTTTAATACAGATTTTAGCGAGATAATGAATATGATAGTAATATCAATGTTATTGATCTATAGGAATTTTTATTTTGTTTTACCTAGAACAAAAATGGAATAATGGAAGTATTTTAGTGTTTAGGGAAAACGTGTTGGCATAATTGTAAATAAAAAAGACAAAATTTAATTACAGACGAGTGTGATATACTTTGGAAGCTTTCAGGGATTGTTACATAGATTTTAATGAAAACTAAAATATGCATACAAAATTTGTGTAGGTTAGATATTGTTTTTGTAAAAGAATTTGAATTTGAGAATTTTTTTATATCCAGATAGCTCGTGTTTTTGTCGCTGCACATCCAGATACACATCAGATACACATCCAGATACACTGCATTAAACCGTATTCTAAAACATGTAATTCATTTGGATATCATGTCTCAAAACAAAGTTATTAAATAATATTACGGATTTCATGGTTGCTTAAATTGTTTACTAATTGAGAACTAATCATAATAATAACTTTATTTAGTACAGTTAAGTGTCTTTGGCATTAAATTTTTCAGAGGATCTTACTGGAAGACTAGGTTATTGCAAAGCCAAAGCCATCTTTCAATCGATTATTAATCAGTTGCATAATTTCAGTCTAGTACCAGGGGGTGCAATTTCACCCCCCTAGATGGGGGTGAAATTTCACCCCCCAAAATACACAGAGGGGGTGAAATTGCACCCCCCTTACCTAATTAATTTTTTTTCCAAAAATTAACACTGGAGTGATTTTTTAATTAATTGACCAAAAAATATGCAAAAATACTTATTCGATGCAGAAAAAAATTACGACATGTCATTCACACCATCTGAATCTACAATAAATATGCTATTTTCTGGCCAATTTGCTAAAAATTCCAACACGAGATTTTTGAGTTATCGAATTTCCAAAATTTCAACATTAAATTTTGCATAGCTATGTAATAACACATGCTACTTTTTTACGATTGTGACTGAAAAATTTGCAATTTTTTTCTGCATCGAATAAGTATTTTTGCACATTTTTTGGTCAAATTATTAAAAAAGTCACTCCTGTGTTAATTTTTGGAAAAAAAATTAATTAGGTAAGGGGGGTGAAATTTCACCCCCTGGTACTAGACTGAATTTGCATATGCATAAAAGCCATAAGCCATAACCATAGTTTCGTTAGCAGCATCATTATAATGATGATTCCACTATTGCAAAACATCAGGCTCAGGTGATGATGGTGGGGTTGATGAAGGGTTATCTATTGTAGGGTTATCTTGCTTTCATTAATTTCAGTGTTCACATGGATGAAGGGAGGATGTGATGTTGGTGCTGGACAGGGTTGAATTATAAATGACGAAGACTCCGAGATGTAAATATATTTTGCATCTCTTTCTTTTTCGGTAAGCCAATAGCCGTCATTTCGTTCAACCATTTCTTTCATAAACCTCTGTTGCCCATACCACCACTACAGTACCAAAACATTCATCGAAGGTATAACGGGCTATTAAAATCCAAAAAAGTCTACAGGATGCCATGGCGATGAAAATTCTTGGGGAATGGAGGAAATGGTCCTGAAAGTATTGCAACTAAAGCTAGGATCTAAAACCGATTCCCAACTACTTTCTGAAAAACCCGGATGTGGTGTGCCAAGCAAGAGGAATCACTGACAACTGTACAGAAAGCGGTGGTCCCAGTAGAAAATGCAGTGAAAGAACCTGAGACCATGTAAAGGAGGAGCTGAAGGCAAAGTGAGCTGGATGGGCTTTTGGGGATCGGATTCCGGGGTAAATGGTGCAAATTGGGGGAGGATGGAATGGACGATGAAGGTGTTGGCAAAGTTGGTGGAGCAAGTGGTGCGGCATCCCTAACTGGCGATTCTGGTTTGCGAGTATGGACAATCTCTATCGAGGGTGATGGTTTGACCAGTCAAGCCAGTGGAGGATTTGGAGCGGAACAAAGTTCTTTGTATGTAAATGGCGGTGGAGGGGAAGCTGTGGGTGGCGACAGAGAATAAGAAGCAGGTTCGGCTTCTGGAAGTGGCAGGGTTTGATTAGAAGCTGCCGGAGGGTATTTTTTGTCATATTTTTTAAATAAAAGTTTGATATTGGTTATCATTTTGCATTAATGGCTGAAGTATAAATAAGCTAAGGAGGTTGAGCCTTTAAGCAAGCTGCAGGCTTTTTTAATTTATATTTTAACAGAAAGTTATTTGACAATTAGGTAACTTTTAAAAGTATAAATTGATATGAATTCAGGATTCTTCTTATGAATATTATTATTTCAATTGACAGATGGATGCATGTATAGATTTAAGAACAAAACAATTCTTTTCATATTAACACGGCTGTTCATACTGAAGAGTTAGCAGAGAACTATCTGTCCCCTTAGGAAAATCAGCGCATTTAACAGAAAATCTGCATCGTCACTCATTTTCCTCAAACCCCACAAAAAAAATTCTTGGGGTAAGTTAAAACAAATGCATTCATTCATCCATCATTCATCTTTTTAAATGCTTCCTTCACCAAAATCCTTTATCATTTATTCCCACGCTCAATCCTATTCTTTTTCTTTCTAAAATATTCACGGGACAGCCATGTTTAAACCTCCCATGCTAAAAACCATTAATTTTTCGAGAGTCCTTATTCATTGGAACTTAAAGATGCCGTGCCGATGCTCCCACTTACCAAGCTCCCAAACTTCCTTTTAAAAATGTTAACCAAAACCACTTTCCCAAAAATAACTTGCTTTTTTCATTTTTGTTCAATTTTTCTCTACATAGAATTCAATGGAAAAAAGACAAAGACGTCGCTTCCCATTTATCCGAGTACAAAAGTCAGGGCTGCATTCGCAAGAACTACATCTACAAATTCACGGGCTTTGACGAGGAGGGACTTTTGGTTTTGGTAGTGTCCTATGGAAAATGGGAAGTACGAAATGTACTAGAACGCAGATTAAGAGATGAGAGTTTACGCCATTGAAAATGAGGCAGACTTAAAATTTATTTGCTTGAATGGTTAGTTAAACAAAATGATTCTGTTAGTCTTGGCTATCTTATCCAGTTACCAGTCTCAGATTATCGCACTAATATTTAATGACATTCTTTTAATTACCTCCTCACCAGCTTTCCCCAATCCTACCCCCACATGAAATGGACACTGAAATAAAGCAAGACGACCATCCATTAATCCACTTTTCCTCCCCCTTCCAAGATCAAGCCTTAGCCATTGGATATATTGCCAGTGTGGAATAATAAGTATCATAATGTTGCTATGCTGCCAACAAAATTGTGCATTTTTCTCATAATAACTTATGTAAGTTACATAATGTAACCGATTTAGCAGTCAAGTAAAAAATGGTTTTAGTTTACGATGAGCAGTAACATAAGCTAGCGGAAAGTGGAATTCTTAGATTGTAGTGAGGTCACAAAAATAACTGGGTAATCTCAAAGAAATCTAACCGTAGAAAATATTAAAACTGTCATTAAAAGGATTAGACTTTAATTTGTGGCTGAAAACCTTATTAACTACTTGTTATTTTCATTTGCCAACAAAAAAATCAAGACCCCGATAAACGAAACTCGTTGGTGAAACTTTATAATACAATAGCTCAGACCATGTTCTACCGGATTCCATTAACATGAGTAATGTAAAATACACCAATCTTCAAATATTTACAAAACTGGCATATAGCCGAGCCGACACAAGTTTTTTATCTATATTTTACTTTTTATTAAAAACTACTTTACTTCTACAATCATAACATCATTCTTTGGTTGTTGCTGTATAGAACGTCATTAATTTTGTAACTTTTCTAACAAAAAACTACAATTCTCGATGCCCAGCCCAGCCCATAACGCTTTACGCTTCTTCAAGAAGGAAACTGTGACTTTAGGAAATAGTGACTAACAACTTGAATTATTGTTATGATTTAACAAATTGTATGCATTAAACAAATATTATACTGTTATTGAGTCAATCAACATGACCGATATTTTGCGGGTAGCTGAATAACAAGTATTATAATTTTGCTGCAAAAAACCGCTTCAATTTATCATAAGTACGTTATGAAGAAACTGATTCAGGGTATAATCAAAAAACGGCTTTGGATTAGTATGAACGATAATCTAAGCTAGTGTAGTACACCACACGTTTCTGAAACAAATTGTGCAATGCGAATGACACAAAATCGCACCAAATAATGAAATGATAAATCTAATAAAACCCATAGACGTATATTATCCAATATTACGTATAATAATTGAATGTATTGCAATTTCTACAGTAATTTTTAATTTAATTTTCAAATTTTTTTTACAATTTCTGGAATAAGTGTCAAAACGTTTTACAACTTATCCGATAAAATTAAGCAATATATTAATATATTAAACCATTTCGTTGTATTGTATGTAATCTAACATGAATAATTTTACACAGTTTCTATTACAAACAAACATTGACAGAACTTATTAAAACATTAAATACCTTGAGCTAAACCTAGGTAGAATATTAAATTAATTATGTCTTGGGTAGAAAGCTAAGCCATTCAGAAACAGCGTCGGCATCTATTGGTGAGTTAGCTAAAACTAGTTTGATAATTTCTGGAATTTGAGTGCTGTAATCGCCAATTCTTTTTAGCAGGTTATTTGCTACGGTGTAATTTTGGGTTTCTATTAAATACGATATACCGCTTGGATCAACTAGATATTGCATTTCAGCAAAAAGATATTTAAAAAATGCCGGGACGTGTTTATGTTCTTCAAATTCTAACTTCACTAGTCTAGCGTATGTGGTATACAAACCCACAAAATATGATAGCCTGTTGGCCATTAGTCCTTTATAATTTCCAAGCAGGGTAGATTGAACGGTTTTAATTCCAGAAACAAATGTCATATTGGAGCTTGTCAATTCATTCATCCGAAATGTTTCTATTTTGCTTTTGACACTGTCTAGGTTTGATACTTGCAGATCTTGTGGCCTTTCACAGCTGTTACAAAGAATATGGACTTGATACAGCTTTAAAAGTTCATTGAAAATTGTTTCCATTTCACCTTTTATAGCAACAAGTGTATTTGGCAAAATTACATCGGTAATCTTGTCGGTGGTAGATTTTTTAAATGTTTCTAACTCATGATGGGTTTCGAGTAAACAATTCTGAAGAATTCCCGATCGAATGGGTTGATCATTTTGTGTTAAATCCATCAGATAGGTAATCAGCTTGTAATATGTTAATAATTCACCATTATTGTTACCTGACGTACACACGTCCTTATACGTTAGGGATTCTAAAAGAAGGTTTGTGTTGGTTTTAGAAACATTGACAACCTTGGCAGCATATTCAAACAAGGTCCCATAGCAAAATAACGTTTCCACAGCATTTATTGCGTCAATACTTTTATAGTTGTCGAAAGCGCTCAGGAAGCTTTGCCGATAAGTTGAAAACACCCAATTTGTTTTGTTGTCTGCTGTTCTTTTCTTTAGCACTTCCAGCAGATCTGGTAATATTTTTGTGCTGACGGTTCGATTTACATTGAATCGTGCACTAATTCCAAAATCAGAGCTGTTTATAACTGCCCATTGCAAACGATTTGTATACAGCTCTCTAGTGGCATTGCGAAAGTTCATTATGTATTTGTATTTATCATTCAGATTCTTGTCATCGCAATCCTTTGGAACCAGTAAAAACAAAATCTTAGACTTCTCTTGTCCTAGCAAGGTTTTTAAAATTGCTACCTGCCCTTGTAAATGTTCCTTAGCAGGTCGGTGGGACTCTCCCTGTGACACATTTAGAAACTGGAGATAGGCATGAAGACTATTGTGAATCTTTTGATTAAGAACTGTGTTATTGACATGAAGACTTGTTCCCCTTAAGTTTTCTCCAAATATTACAACTAGTCCAAATGAGTCAATATATTTTTTCCAATTCGAAAATCTTCTTATAATGTATCCAAAATGTTTGTCCATGTCATCAAAATGGTCCAACATAAAATAGTTTACTGCAAGCAAAACCTTGCATTGTTTTACTTGACTTGTAACCGCTTTGAAAAAATATAGTTCCATAAGATGTTTCACTGTTCCCGAGTTTTCAATTAAACCGGGAAAACTGTATAAAGCCAACTCTTTTACAGGATCTGAAAACATTACCGGGACAGGGGAGTAGATTATGTCCCTGCTGCGATTCTTTTGGATGAGTACTAAATTCCCACTTTCGGTTGACACAAACTTCAGGTTCATTATTTCACCAAACAATGCAGCTCCCACCGTTATCGAATCTTCCTTGGAGTAACCCATCACAAAAATGTAATCAGAACTTTGATTGTAAACTTGAAAATGTTGCAATTCTTCCGAAAAAGATTTAAAAAGTCGGAAATGATCTGGCTTGTTGCTTATGTTTTGCTTGTTTATCTCATTTGGATTGATAATTCGACAGGGTTGGGACATGATAATATCCCGAGGTTGTCTTCTTGAAGACATGACATGATTGTTTGCTTCCGGGTATTTGATATATTTCGATGTTTCAACGATTTTAAATAATATCACTATGTAAATAGTGTAGTTGTTAAGGCGTTTCAGAATCATTATAAAGAAGCTTATTGCTTCAAGCTTCACGTTTTACGAATGTTAAATTATACTAAGTTACGGTTTTAAACCAAGTGTTAAATATTTTAATTCAAACCTCCTCCTTTCCAAATTTTTCTTTCAAAGCAAACTTCCAAACAAGTAAATCACCAGAATCAATTTGAACTAAATAATTACTACCACATAAACTTATATATCAGTATTTTACTTGATAAATTAACTGTTTTCATTTACTGGCGATAACTCTTTTGTTGACACTTTGTGGTTTGTTTTCTATGTAACAGAAACCACAAGCAGCTGCATTTCAATTGCGTCAATACCGGTTGTTTTGTTTACTGAATTATTATCTGTTTGTTATCCGTTGACATAAAAACAAAAACAAATAGTTGGTTCTCGAAGCCCCCTGTGAATTTGCATATACAAAACCTTTGCACAGCAACACTAATACCCTTTTGGGAAACAAAATCGATAACTTACTTTTTATATTTTAAAGCAAGGGTTATGACTTCACGAGTTCATAGACAATAGGCGTAAACCGCCAATTATTTTTTCAATTAACAAACCACTAATTTCAATGTTATTGAGAAAAGCCAAATACGATGCATGAATGTAAATTGACTCATAGAATTCAACATCGCTGCTTTTAAAAATGGTTCAGTTTTGCGGTTTTTGTTACTCTTGATAACGAACTAATGTATATTTTATACAGTGGCTAAGTGACCCAAGTCCCGGCCCCCGTGAAATAAATTTTGTTTTTCATATTCGCATCTTCATGCTAGAAAGCTCCTTTTAGCAAGGTCAGGAAACATCTAATCGTGGCTTGCATCACTTTTGCATGGTTAAATTGCAGTTTCCATATATTGGTAATGTCAATACTCTCGCTGAATACCTTTTGAAATCGACCAAAACGGTTTTGACTTTATTACCGTTCAACATCTATGTTTCGACTTTTTAAGAGTAAACCCCAGTTGACATTTATGCACTGCATTTGAGTGGAAACAAATAATGATGTAACAATGAAAACATTTCATAATATTGACAGAAGCGTAAAATTGTACATTAAAGATTATGCATGAGCTCTCTCAATTTAACACTCGTAGCTTCTTTAATTATACATAACATGTGTACAAAGTTGTTTATACAAGAATAAATTTTATTGCATGCAGTATAATCTTGTATCAACATAAATTCCTGCATTGTATACAAATTTTTGTAGAAGAGCAGACTAAATATCAGACTTTGGAATATATAAAAACGTCTATAAAATATAAAATTTATAAAATAAAGTTTGTGTTATAATATGTAGACATATGCAATAGCAGGTTTTTCTCCTCAACAACATCACCAACCAAAGAAAACGTGAATGGCTTTACGGATTAGCAGCCAAAACACGCTGTTGAAAATATCCATCTTAATTCAAGTAGCGAAAGTGGTGATTCAAGGGGCGTATAAATACGGACTTAAACTAATATCGTCTAATTCAACATTTTATCCAAATTACGTAAATTCATGGCGAAACCTGCAATTAAATTTAAGTGAGATTGAATTTAATCTGTATCCTAAACCCAAGCGTAAACTCGCTTACGACCACTCTTAACCGGTAGTAAGTTTGGGAATAACTACACTTTAAAGTGTCGGATTGCATAACTTGAGAGTTGTATCTTGTTGAAATAATCTTCCTAGATTAACTTAATCAAACCAAAGTTATATTATTAGGATAATTCTGAAACCGATTTAAATCCGACTTAAACTCAGAATTAAAGTTACATTAAACGCCTCAAAAGGATAAGTAGGTATTTAATTTCAGGTAGCTTTGCTATTCTGAGTGGTTAAAAAATTAACTGCTCTTCAAGACTTTCATATGCTGTTGTGTATCCAGTATTTGAAATAAGTGGAGATTTTCTTCTTATTACAGCAAAAACTTTAAGCACCCAAATAATTCCACAATCAATTATTCAGCGACACTTACTGATTTAACAGAAAAAACATTTTTATAGCGCTATATCCTTAAAGCCTTCGTCTCTTACACTTTATCAAAATCCCAAATTTAATGCAGCCAGCACTAATTAACATATTTGAATAAAGATTGGGCTTAATATTTCATTGATATTGAGTAACACCACGGGCCTGTTGACACCTCAAAAATTTTTTTGCTTGAATTTTCAAAACTTTATTGTTGCTATATAGTATGAGTGTCCACAATACGGTTTGCCAAGTTTCAGCTCCTCATGTTGTTCTAAGGCGGCTAGGCAAAGGTTTAAATTTTCCGTGTTCGAAAAATGGAAAATTGCTAATATCTCAGATCAGAAACAAAATTGGTCAATGAAGTTTTTTGCGATAGTTAGGCACCGTTAAACCCGTTCTTCAGATACAAGTATAAGCGCTGACCAACTTTTGAATTTTTGCAAAAAATAATTTTTCTCAAATTTTTGGGAGTTTCCAGAACTCAATTGAAGATTTTGTTTCTGTTTAATAGGTTTAAGAGGTACTTTGATTGATGCCCATGTTAACATTTGCTTGCTCTATCAAACGCAAGAAACTGCTGTAAAAATATTGCAATTTACGGAAGTTATGATGAAAAATGTAAAACATCAAGAATTTTTTAGGTAGTTTGGAGACACTTGCATACAGATAACTTCTGTATGGATAATCAGATTTCACCACCATTATGCTTGTTTGAAAGCCCAACTTTTAGTCTACCAGAATAGGTAGAAACATGTCAACAGTGAATAGTTTTGATTGAGTTCAGTTATGAAAACCAAAATATGTGCTGGTAGCCAAAACGAGACATGCGGTAATAAACACCGCATAACTTTCCATACTAACAGAATTTTTAAAAATTAGAGAAACACCCACTTTTATATTTTCATTAGTAACAATTTAGTACCACATTCACAAAATTCCAAACGATCTAATATTCTGAAAAAATCGCTAACATTCTTCCTGGCTTCCAAATATCAAAAATTAATGAATCCGTTTTTTTGAAAAATTTCGTTGTTTATGATCTAAATTTATTATATTTTTATTAAATACAGCAAAATAACAACCATAGTGAAAATTGTGATGAAAATCTTCGACATTTATCAAAAACCCAAATTTTAGAAATTTTCAGATTTCAATGCCAGGAAAAATGTTAGCGATTTTTTCAGAATATTAGATCGTTTGGAATTTTGTGAATGTGGTACTAAATTGTTACTAATGAAAATATAAAAGTGGGTGTTTCTCTAATTTTTAAAAATTCTGTTAGTATGGAAAGTTATGCGGTGTTTATTACCGCATGTCCCGTTTTGGCTACCAGCACATTTTTTGGTTTTCATAACTGAACTCAATCAAAACTGTTCATAGTTGACATATTTCTATATATTTTTGTAGACTAAAAATCGGGCTTTCAAGCAAGCATAACAATTGGGAAATCTGATTATCCATACAGAAGTTATCTGTATGCAAGTGTCCCCAAACTACCAGAAAATATCTTGATGATTTACATTTTTCATCATAACTTTCGCAAATTGTAATATTTTTACAAGCGGTTTTTTGCGTTTAATAGAGCAAACAAATGTTAAGATGGGCATCAATCAAAATACCTCATAAAATAAAAGAACAGAAACAAAATTTTCAATTGAATTCTGGAAACTCCCAAAAATTTGAAAAAAATATTTCTTGAAAAAATTGGTCAGCGCTTATAGTTGCATCTGAAGAACGGGTTTCACGGTGCCTAACTATCGCGAAAAACATCATTGACCAATTTTGTTTCTAATCTGAGATATTAGCAAATTTCCATTCTTCGAACACGGAAAATTTAAACCTTTGCCTAGCCGCCTTAGAACAACATGAGGAGCTGAAACATGGTAAACCGTATTGTGGACACTAATACTATATAACAACAAAAAAGTTTTGAAAATTCAAGCAAAAAAATTTTTGAGGTGTCAACAGGCCCGTGGTGTTACTCATTATTGATTGTTTCATTAGATAAGATAAAAGAAATCTTTCACTTTATGGAGAAGTGATTCTCATGTAATGCATACAGGCTTGCATTGTTCATTTTTAGTAACTATGTGAGTCCTGGGCATGCATTTTTTTTGTATCTGAATTTTTTATTTATTTTCTTCTCGATCCTGAAAATTTCCCGGCCCCCTACAGGTCCCGGCCCCCGTGGCGATCACGGGTTGGCACGGGCGTCACTTAGCGCCTGATTTTATACACTTATTTTAGGATTTTAGGTTTTATTTTACAAACTATTGATACATATTTAACACAGTGTGCACGTAGTATATGCGCCAATTTAAAATATTTATATTTGCTGCTTTGCGGGAAAACTTGAACGGTAAATACAGAAGGGAAACATCAAATACAATGCTGTCTGTAAACAAATAATGCAAGTTTTTTAGGCGATCATCGATTCCTTTGTAATTTGCACTTCGTTATCCTATGAATATAAGTCCATTTTTCTTTAGTTCCTTTGATGAATTGCTTGCTGATAAAAAGAAAATATTGATGATAATTGTTTGATTCCAAGTTTTCTAAACTAAACTTTTATAGAAGCTTCTTCATTTTATTGATGCCTTTTTTGTAAACACTCAGATATTATAAGCTCAGTCAATTCATTATCCTCCATCAAAGATGTAAGTATGCACAAAATATTTGTTTTCTAACCATGTCAGAAATGTAAGACACTTTTTGTAGTAATATTTAAACAATTGCGCAAAGTTAATTAATTAAAAGTTATGGTCCACTCAATTTTACTGGAATATGCAAATTAACTGACTTATCAACTGTTTTAAATGCAACCACACGGTTTTTATTTTACAATTTAGTACCCTTATCTGTCTGAATCACACCTTATTTGTTAATATATGCAATGATAACCGTATTTGTTGTTCTCCTTATCATTTTGTACTTACATCACTTAGGCGGATTTGTTCAACAAAAGTTGGTGTCGTAAATGAAATGGTAAAGGCTGTTCCGGTTTGTGCATTCCAACAGAATATTTTTCCATCTAATCAGCAGTAAAGTAGTGATATTGTGAGTAAACAATATTAAAAATAACAAGACTGATGGTTTTCACTTTCAGTCAGATACAAAATCATAATCACACCTTAAACTGAACAAGCAGAAAGAATTGATGACACCCTTTTGGCAATGTTGACTCAACGTAACATTCTAACTAATCTATTTGAAACATTTTCATTTAAAGACACTAAAAGTTGTTCTTAGGCATCATCCACTAAAGACGTCACTTTAAAATCCCGATTTTTCGAGTGACCCACTGACCCCTGTCACTATTTTTTAACATTAGAGGATAGGGCACTTAACATAGACCGTCACCTTTTAACCCGAGAGACCCATCGACCCATAAAAGTGACGTCATTAGTGGATGATCCCTTATAGTCGAATTCACACAAACCGTAGAGAGTAGTTTTTTTATCTATACGGTAGAGACTCTATCCTTTAAAACGTGCAAAACTTTCAGAATAGATTATATATCACTCAAACTCAAATATTTTATCTCAAAAGTTGTTACACTTTAAAGATTGTTTGTTGCACAGCATAGCAAGTTCTTCAAAACATACAGGCTACACTAATTAAATACCCATGTTTTAACTAAACAATGCTTGCTGAAGAAATCTTTCCCAAATTAAATCGACTTGGAATCAACGCATTTTTAGAGCAGCAACAAAAGCTTAACGTATTTGTTATGTTTCGTTGTTATAAGAATTTGCACTTGCAGTAACAATATTTAGTTTCTTGTAAAATATAAAACCAGTAGCTATATCGCTGTATTTTACCCAGAAATGATTAATACTTTATATTGCATTTGAAGTGGAACTTCGAAAGAATAACACGGAATGATCCTGACAAAATTATGAATCTGAATCAGAATACGCCCTTGAATCTAAAACAGCGTCCTAATGGAATCTGAATTCGAATTTGCTTCTGAATCCAAATCTGTGGAAATTCCGTTTTGAGACAGTAATTTACTGGTCGCTTCCGTCAGACGATTATTTTTTATTGCAATCTGAATTGGTGATTTACCGTTTCTATTTTTTAGTGAGAAAATATCAGTAAAACCATTTGTACATATGTCTGCAATAATAAGTTGAAAATCATCCGGATGACTAAATGTTGCAATAGCATGCAGAAACGTATTTCCATGGTTATCCGTAGCGCACATAATACTTTTGTCACTTAAAATGTGCGTAAGGAATTCTTTTAATATCAAATTAAGTTGATAAAACTTGTATCCTCTTCGATATTCATCGTAACTAAGGTTCTTAATCACCCTGTCGATAGGCATCGGGCGATTTATCTCCCTTGGATTTGGACTAGCATTTCTTTTCAGTAAATACCTTACTGCGTCCAAGTTTTCATTTTCCACAGAAACAGCTAACGCCTTTAAAAGAGTATACCTCAAAGTTTCAGACACAACAGAAGTACAATAAATGTTGTAAATAGAGTCTATTTCCGATGCCACCATAACATGCCAATTTTCAATAGCAGTTTGAAATATGGTGTTCCCTTCTATGTCTTCTGAAGTAATGTCATATTCTGGCAAATTTGCAATCCAGTTCATTAGATAACCAGGCAAACATTTGGATTCAAGCAGTAGCTGGTGAATAGCTGAACGACGGAATTGTAAATCAACCAAAACGAACGGTTGGGTTACTTTACACTTTCTCAAAAATAGCACCAATTCCACGACTGTGTCTCCTTCTTCCGTTTCAGCAGCCTTGTGAAAAATAGTTTTACCTTTTTTGTTAACTGCGCAAATGTCACAACCTTCAGCATACAGGTATTTAATTGCTGGTATAGTATAGTAGTATAGTAGTATAGTATGGATTTATTTACGTGCTCTTTAGGCCACGGCCCATGGAGCATTCAACAAGAACAATTTTACAATAATTTTACAACGTTATAATAAATGATGATTCTTGGTTGATAAATTTTTTAAAAATCAAAGTTAAATTATTATACGAATAAATAAAATATAGATTATATAAATAGATGTATATACGCTTAAATAGGTAGACTTGATGGGGTAATCCTTCACTTTTTCACTTAGTTATTACTATTACTAAGTACTTGTACGTTGTTATGGTTTTGGTTGTTCATCTGGTTCTTGAAGAACAGGATTGCGAGGAACGCGTTCACGATGGATGCCACGGTGATTGCCATTAAGTATTGAGTAATTGAGTTGCATCTTTTCCAGCAACATGACTATATTGTTGATTCCCTCCAGGTTGTGCATATTGATTTTGTTGGCCTCGGTGACTTGGAAAGCCTGAATTACGTTGTACTCCAAAATTGCATTGTAAATATGGGAGTAGTCGAATCCATTCCGTGAAGCGAATTCTCCGGCAGAACCAAAGAATGATCTCACTCCAGATATGAAGTCACGAACTCCGGCATAGTTTTTTCCCACATTGGCCAAAGCGGATCCTCCTACCGACACCAGTGCTGACCCCAGGGGCCCCATTGGAACTCCTTGCACATAAATGGCCAGTCCCACCACCGTCACGAGGCTAAGGAAAACTGTTTATTCCAACCAAGTAGAATTAGATTTAGTATATGAATTTGCACTTTCACTACCACAGCATAACCTTATCATACTAATCACTTTGCCTTATCTTATTTGAAATTATTACTAAGAATATATGTAATATTTACATTATATTTATTAATATAAGCTAGTTACCTAAAATCCTCATTTTTGGTTTAGGTTGGCTGAAGAGAGAGCAAGGGGTTGTTCTTGGAATTTGTATTTGAATTAAGTTAATAGTAATGTTAGCAAATATTCTGATAAGACAAATTGTCTAGCTCTTAAACAGTTTGCTAGCAAATGGAAAGTGGCAATTGCTAACGATTTGTCTTCACATTTTATAATATATGGCCAATAATTGTTCTGCCCATTTGGTTTGATTTTGTTTTCTATTATAAATGCGCGTGCAAAACCTTGGTTATTAGCACACTTTAAAATAACGTGTTCAGTATCTTCTTTACCGTCATTGCAGATTGTACAAGGATCTTCCTTGTTAAATTCGTGTTTATAATTGTTAAAGTAGAAGGAAATTCCATTCAATCTGAATTTCGCGATCAATGAAATTTTTTCACGTGTAAGGTCAAAACCTAAATATTTTGCTGGCAGTGGCATGTCATTTATTAAGTGTATATAATATCCGTGTTTTTCGGATTCTTTTACTTTTGTAATGTCTATTTGCCTGTATTGGTCTAAGGCTGAGTGTAGGCATAAATGCATGTTTATTATAAAATTTGCAGAATCAGTTATATCTAGGATTGATTCCTGCCCAATGCTACGTAGTAATTCCTTGACTTGGTTGACCCAATTATATTTTGTTTCTGTGGTGTTATGATTGGCATTCTCTATCAGAGCATTAAAACAAATTTTTGCATACCTTTCATTTTCCATCGTCATTAGTTTAAACCAATAAAGCAAGCATTGTTTCAGTATTTTGAATTTCATGAGTGTTCTTCCTGTCTCTAGTCTTATTAGGTAGTTTGGGGCAAAGTTATTTATTCCCACTACTTTCCTTAAAAATGAATTTTGTATTTGTTCTACTAATTCCATATACCGTAAGCTCCATATATGACAGCAGTATAGTGGCACTGAAGCTGCTATAGAATCAAACAGGCGCATTTTGCTCATGAATGAGTTTGTTTTTGCAGTTGTGATTATATTCCAAACCCGTCCTAAAGCAACTATGCCTTTCTGTTTCATTTGCTTTGCTGCTTTAAGAAAAATACCACTGCTAGAGAACAGTATACCCAAATAACAGTACTCATTTACTATTTCAATTTCTTCTCCTTTGAATTTGAATGACACATTTCCAACTCTACCTCCTTTTCTAAATACCATTACTTTGGTTTTACTTAAATTCACCTTTAACCCTAGATCATCAAAGTATTCTGATAACACGTTTATTTTACGCTGTAGATGACCTGGAGTTGCACTCATGCAACACATATCGTCCGCGAATGCAAGTAGGTGAAGTTCAGCTCGGCAATCTATTTTTACGCCTGCTATTCCAGATTGTTTAAGCATTTCTTCAATATCTGATATGAACAGAGAGAATACAATTGGGGATGTCAATTCCCCTTGGGGTAATCCACATGTCATATCAATTTCCTCAGTAAGACCATGTTCTGTTCTTATTACCGTGTTTGACATTTCATAGAGGTTTCTTAAAATTCTAATTACTTTTCCAGATACTCCAACTTTAAATAGCTTGAGCCATAGCTTAGTGTGTTGTATACTTGGGAATGCTCGTTCAAAGTCAATAAAAAGTGCATATATTTTTCCCCCTTTTTTCTGTAAATTTAAGTGTATTGCTGATGCCAGTGTAAAAACCTGATCTTCACATCCTCTATTTGACCTGAAACCTCCCTGGCATTCTGGGATAATTTTATTTTCCTCCGCCCATTTTTGTAGTCTCTTTTGTATAATTTTTGTAAAGGTTTTCAATAGAGTGCTCAACAGAGCGATTGGTCTATAGTTGGCAGGGTTTTGTGGGTCACCTTTCTTAAATAACATAACTGTTTCAGATTCCCCCCAGCTTTTTGGTAGCTGTTCAGTTGTGAGGAAATCATTAAACAAATCTAATAGTTTCCTTTTACCTTCTTCAGGCAAAGCTTTTATAAATTCATTTGCAATGCCATCTCTGCCGGGGGCTTTATTCTTTGGTAAGTCTGCTATTATATCCTCTAATTCATAGAAATCTATTGGGCTATCTAGTAGTTCATTTTTATTTCCCCTGTAATCATTTGAATCTTTTGTGCGGACAGGCAGTAACGAATTGTAATATTTTATCCAGTCCTCTTCACTTACTAACACTGGTTTTCTAGGAGTGTTTTTTATACTATTTACCGTTTTCCAAAAATCTTGGCTATTCTTACAATTTGATATTTTGGTCTGTTGCGCTTTAAAAAACTCTGTTTTTTTCTCCCTTAAAAGAGAGTTATAGTTGTTTTTTGCATCTTTGTACTCATTCCCATATTCAGCCCAGCCTCGTTTCTTTGCCTGTTTGAGTTTTGAATGTACTAAGTTCCTCGCACTTTGGCATTCCTTATCATACCATGCTTTGTTATTATTTGCCATAGACGTATGTTTTGTCATGCCTACTTTTACTGCTGCCGTAGTAATATTATTCATGAAACCGTCGTAGCTCGTGTCGTTTCCTGTTGTATTCAAGTCTAAAAAACAGTTTATGTATTCACCTTTCTTATCTGGTTTCCATTTAAGTGACTGTTTAAATGGTACATGTAGTTCCTCATGATTCATTTCTAATGTTAATCTGCATGGAAAGTGGGAGCTTCCTACTATATTTTCTACAACAAAGTCTGTGACACAATATAATGTTTTCTCACTTATGAAGGCTAAATCGATAACACTTTGCCCCTGAGCTCCAGCAAAAGTGAACTCTCCCTGTTTATCGCTTTTAGTTCTCCCATTTACGAGAATCAAGTTTAGGGAATTTGCAATTTCTATTAGTGAGTCACCCCTCTTTGTACCAATTTTGTCTTTTGAGTTTCTTTGAACCGAGATATTCTGTAAATTTGGTATCGTCCAGCTACACAGGTCTGTCTTACTTGCTAATCTACCATTAAAATCTCCCATAAGAATCAAGTGATCATTAGGGAATTTACTCATACATTCCTGTGTAGCTTCACTGAGTTCATCTAAAATTACATCATATTCATATCCGGGTTGTATATAAGCACAGCATATAATTATTTGCGTATCTGGATTTAAGTGAAGCTTTACCAGAATGAAATTTTGGTGAAGTCTCAAAGTTTCGTGCTTCTTGAATATGTCACTTCTAAAAAATATTGTGATTCCTCCCTTTGCTCTCCCTTTTACATTTGATTTACAAGCGAATTGGCTTACTTTATTGTACCTATGCAAAAGTGGTAACTCTACTTCCTTAGTTTGCCACGTTTCATAAAAACAAATAATTTGGTTTTCGACTAGCTTAATCTTATCGGTTACTGAAAGCTCGTTGATTTTTGGGTAACCTTCTATGTTCCAGAAAAGTATATTTAAAGTTTTACTAAATAATTGACTTAGCCTAGATCCTGTTTTGTGAATGTCCACGGGCCGAAATTTTCAGATTGGTACAATTCTCCCTGATGCCTCCTCCACTGCTAGTTTTTCCTGTACTTTCCCGTCCTTCCAGATGGTGAGAACTCCGTTCCTTAAGGATCTTCGGATTGCTGGGTCTGTTGCTTTTTTGCCCTTAAACTCCTGGAGGAGTTTTTTCTCCCGGTCCTGCTGCTCTTTGGTGAGGTCGTCGTTTATGAATATCTTTTTCCCTTTCAGCTTCTTTTTTTCCGCAAAGATCAACCGTTTTTCGTAACGCCGGCATAACTTAACCAGCATTGGCCTGTTACTCCCGCCTTTTTTCCCCAGTCGCATAATATCATCAATCAGGATGCCATTGAGACCCATGTCCTTAAAAACGTCCGTTGCCGCATTGAGCAGATTTTGGGTAGTTTCTTTGGGGGCTTCTGGTATCCCAAAAATAATGATATTTTTGTCTCTTTTCATATTTTCGATCTTTCGTTCATTTCCTTCCACCTTTTTAATGATGGGATCTAGTTTGACATCCAGTTTGTCCGTTAGCAACTTATCCATCAACTTTTCTATGCTGTTAAGGTCATCAGCCGTCAGCGTCCCTTTCCCCATTTTTAGCTTGGTGAGATCACCAGCTTCTGCACACTCTATAACTGTTGTGTTGGCAGAATTATATTCTGATGAATCACTGTCGCTACCACTCTCAGTGTTAAAATTCTGTTTTGCTTTCTTGTCTATGTTATGAGCGGTTGGTGAACTTTCTTGCTCTCTGGATCTTTTATTCCCACTCGTACGTGGAGATTCAGCACTTTGTTGGTCACTTGTTTTCAGTTTATTAGTCTTTGTTTTGTCTTGGCTTGCAAAATACATTTGCAAATCTCAAGACTCTTCTCATTTCATAGATGTTTTATGATCACAGAGCACCTACACAGCACTTTATTGCGCTACTGGCTTTGTGTAAATGACCAAGAGTTGATAAGCAAAGTGTTGAATTTTTGCCGTGTAAGCAGTAATCAAGACAACTTCACGCAAATTTGCTTTTATGGCTTTTTACGAATGGAAACTTTGAGCGATTATAAATTCCTTTTGGGAATGTTTACAGCACACTTTTTTTGATGTTCACTCGTCCACAGCTCAACCAAGAATTGAGATAAAAATTTGAATTGGCTTCCTTATTAATTTTGTAGCCAGCTAAAATGTCTATTCAGTTTTAAATTGTTTGAGTAGAACTATTTATCCAAAAATATTGATATCAAGACATGTGACAAAAAGGAAATCATGATTTAAATAAATAGCATTTGTTAGATTTTTAAATATTTTTAATGGAGAGTTACAAAGGAGTTTAAATGTGTTTTAAGGAAATTTATTTTCATTCGCCTTTTTCAAATCACCAAAAAACCACAATGTACAACCTTATTGCGCCAATTGCAATATAATATTGTACGTAATTCATCAAATCTTCCCTTTACCAGACTTCTATCTCCTGGTGATACTATTGTCACGGCACCATAAAAACATGGATTGGCGCTTAAACACAACAATTAGGAAAATGTTTCTACAAAAATAAAAACAAGACATAATGTTCCGATTTATTCAATTTGAAATGCATTGGGTACGTTTTAGTGAAAATTAGTTGTACTTTATTGAATAGGAAAACGCCGAAGCTCTCAGACAGTGCCTGTTAATTTTACCAAACTGGAATAACCAATGCAGTTCCAAAAAATAAATACTTTTACACAAAATGTTTTTGCTCTTTGTGCAATACAACTAATCAGGATGTAAGGACAACGAAATATTCATTGTTCACAGTCCATATCTAGCAGTAAGTAATATATAAAAACAGTTTTCATATAGTGAAAATAGTGAGTATTAGAAAGAGTTTTTCTTCATTTCCCAAAACGAGCAATATACAGTATACAAGAAGCTATATCCGCTTGCACCACCATGGCTTATTATGTACTATCTACCATCTTGACCCCCATTTAACGCAGAAAGTATATAGGTTTCTTTATTTACATTGAAAGAAGCTTGCAATTTTCTGTGTCAGTAAACCTTCTTTCTTTCGTTTTCTTATTTTCTTTCTACTCAAAGGAATGGAAGCTTCAATTTTAAGAAAACACAAAATAGTCTACTATCTGTTTCTCAGTAATTAGTAATATGCTCTTGTCATCACACTTTTATCACCACCATTTTGAATGTTGGTAATAATAATTATTGCTTCTGCAACACATGTGTCAAGTATTCTTCTGTTATCGCCATTTTTAGGAGATAAGTCGAAACCAGATTTGATTCAAACATTATGTTGTTCTAGTAACCAGCAATATCAAAATATTTGGGTACACAAGTTTTCAGCATAATATTTAAATAGCTTAGCATAAATTATGCTGCATAATTTAGAGCGAATTGGAATATTATTGAATGGTTTGATGACGTCTCTGTATCTATAAAAATTAGTTGCCTGTCTAGATTAAAAAATGAACAAATGTGACATAATTGCGATGTTAATTAATGTTATTTTCATGTTTATTTTTGCTGTAAACCAATACATAGGAATTGAATAAAAGATCTACAGATTGTGGAATGACACAAATGCCAGCAGCAGCAATATGTGGCACTTATATGATACAGTTTTAATATTATGAACAAAGTTAATGTAATGTTTTTATACATCCCCTTCTCTTATCAGCACCTTCTTAATCTCCTCTAAAGTCGGTCTTAACTCTTCAGCATTGTGTGGACATCATCCAAAAGAAAAGAATTTTACACTATTTATTTGCTGATCAGTAGGTAATATAATTTATCAAGCACAATAGGGAGATAATAATAATAATGCGTACGTTTCCTATTAATAAACAGTAAAACCAAAATTTCTCGAGTGTGTTAACGCAAACCTATTTCCCTAAAATCACTCAAATGTTTCCTTCTGGAAACTTACCAAGCTTCCAGTATCGATCAAATGCCTTGCCAATCTCATAAAGTTAAAGTATTTATTTGAGATGTTGTCACAATTCTAAAAACTTATCAGTTTCTATCCACTGGTAGTCTTTGGATGGTTTGGGTGCATATATTCAGGATTACAGATTTAATATGCCAAAATTGTGCCTGGACTTCTTACCAAATGAACGTTAATAGAGCCAGAGCACTCTAAAAAAAGTCAAGTTAGTTGATTGTTCCAGTTAATTAAATGAATTTTTGTTACAAAAATGTATATATTTTTTAAAAAGTTTGATTTTGGTTGTCACTGACAATAATGGCTGAAGTGGAAGCTAAGGAGGTTGAGCATTTGACAATTAAGTAGCTTTTTAAAAATATAAATGAAATTTGGATTCTGCTTATGAATATTAGTAATTCTATTGAGAGATGCATGCATATATACATTAACATAATTACAACTTTAATTAAATACATGTTATTCTAGTAGAATAATTCTACTACTGAAAAGCACCAACTAGACCCACGGATCTGTCTTTGATTACAAATCTGTCCCGTTCACAAAAAAACTTTATCGCCACTCATTTTCCTCAAACACCACAAAAGGGTATTTCATCTTCAAAAAAATAAAAATCAGAGTACCCATTCTTCATCTCAATTTGTAAGGCGAATCCTTTGGTCAGAAGAAAATAGAACTTTTGGTCTGTGCCAAGTAGGCCATTCCGGAGAAATATTCTCTTTATCTTGACACGGCTCTGGCTGATGATTTAAAGAGCAGTTTAAAATGGAACGAAGTACAAGGGAGTTGTGGTCATAGTCGCGGGCGAGATTTAAAATGAACCCGGATCTTGGAGTGAATCACAGGTGCACCAGTTTTTATGTACACTGGAACGGGGAAGGAGAGGAGGGCCACCGTTAGGATAACCATGTCAAGTAAATTTGTGGTCAAAAAGTGTTCCAATCTAGTTATTAGTGACACTCCACCCATGATGTTAACTTAATGTTATAAATGGAGTGAGGAACAGGTCCGTCCCAATAAAATTTCAGGGTGAGCAATAATATTGTCCGAATGACACCGAAAATTGAGCTGCTTGTTGGTGTAAATTAAAGAAACAGGTGGTTACGTTTGATTTTGGAGAGTCACGTAGGTTGCCAGTGATTTTGGAGGCGGGAATCGAGAAAAAGGACACCGAGGAGACCATTGAAGCGGTTGACAGGGATCACTCCCAGGAAACGATGCAAGTGACTCAATGGCAGGGGATAAATGACTCAATTAACTTTTGCACATGGGTCGCAAAATCACCAAAATATTAGCAGGACTTTTATGTAGTTTCAAAAGTTCACTGTCTTCTACATTCTTTTCTGTCAACCCATTATAAATTATTTTTTGAAAGAAATCATACATGAACTGATAAGCAATGGTTTTAATAATTGCTTTTAGAAAATAATCCAATAAAAATGTGCCACAATATCCAATATATCAAATAATTTGCACTCAACTTTTTACTTTACCTTCTATTTTCTTGATTTGTTTTACCAGAAAATTAATTGATTGAGTTGAAAGAATTTTCTTGTAAAGCTAAAAATACCTTAACAATCTGTTTACCCTTGAATAATGCAAGCGCCATCAAATGCGTTGGTAATATTTTGGAGGAATTTATAACCTTCCGGTTTTTCTGGAATTCAAATGGCGTTATTCAGTAGTCTAATCATTCAGTCAAAAGTGACAATTTTAAACCAAACGCGCTAGTTTCATTTTGATTTTTCATCTCCATTTTTAAAAGATTACTTGATATCCAAACATACTGTTGTTTCTTCCAAGTATCCTTCTCAGCTGCAATTGTTGAAACAAATTGTTGTTGGTATATTATTTAGTAGTTATTGACTTGTTTACTTTAATCAAAATTGATTCCCAAGTAAAAAAACTCTCGTTACCAAAAAACCCGTATATGTTATTGTATGTTTTATAAGAAAATACTGTATGGATAGAAATTAAAAGCTCTGTGATGTGGCTAACGCCGAAGGAACACTTTAATTCTAGGATGTTATGTGGAGCATTAAATGGTGAGGGAGCCGGGCTTTCTGATCAGCATGGAGAGATGAGATGATAAAAACGATGCAAGGCGCAGGGTTTTCAGAAAGATGATTTAATGTTGATTAGTGAGCAATGTAAACTAGCTGAGATGCACTTGGTGCGTAAAAGACAGTTATGACTACTCAAAAACTTAGAGAAATGCTGCCACCGGAGGTGGTGTGTAAAAAGAGACAAAGAAACAAGGGAGCTACTTTGGTCAATAAAAAGGTACTGGTTTATTCTGGCTGCTGAGCGTCTTGCGTGCTGCAACAGTCAGTCTCAAAGTCTCAGAGAGTAGTGAATGTAAAAATGAACAGTTCAAACCAAGAAAGCTTCACAAGTTCAGTGCATTGACGTCAAGAAAATCTTTACACTTTTTAAGTATGTAGGACACTCATTAGCATAAAACATCGAGAAAAGGAATGACCAAAATCATAAGTCACGTAGGCTTTTTTAAGGTTAAAACAGTTTACAACAAAGGAATTGTTAAGTAGCATAGATTTTAGGTACATCAACGTAAATAATATAACATGGAATATTACAGTAAAAACTCAGCTTTGAGCTACGCTCAAACACTCTGAGTATCTCGCTGTGCTACAACAGCCCTGTTCTGTCACAATACTAAATTACAAAAATCCTGTAAGTCTTGCTTTAATCGGATTAAGTATCATTCGTTTTACTAAATGTATATATTCTGCCTGTTCTTCTGCATGCATATTGTTTAAGTCGCAGTTCTTGAATTTACTGCAAAGTCCCTGCAACACCATTCCAGCAAAATGCCAGTAAGGCTGTCAGAAGCTAATCAATATTTCTAAATAAGTAATTCATATTGCAGGTACATTTTTTCTGAGGACTTTCAGAAAGAGCAAACTGAGTTGATTATCCAGAAATCCGCAAGCAACCCAAACTTAATAATATTCAAATAATCTATACACGATGAATTCAAATCTATTGAGTACACTAGTCCCCTGCACTTTGAGTATTGCAAGAAGTGGTGTAGAGCTAAAATCAAACAGTTCAAAATAAAACGGAATTTGTATTGAACAATTTTATATGTTGCTGCTTTGATATTTTAGAATTAATTGATAATTGCTTTATAAAAAGCCATAATTGCCTACTGAAAGCCAGATTAATAGCCATTAATAGGTTAAGTGCACCAAAATTCTTTACATTGCGTTCATTTAACCTGATTACCATCTGCTCCAATTGATGTTTCCTACCCCTTTTAAAACCCACCAAATCCACATCCAAAAATTTCACACACCCTTCTTAGCTTCTTCATTTCATCCAGTTAACCTCCTGCCCTAGATCTATCATAAGAAGCTACACTTCAAGAACATCCAAATGGAAGCATCTCTCTTCTCCCGTTCCCCCACTTCCTTCCAAACTCTCCTCCAGCTACAGGCGTCCCACCTTGGTCGTAGGATTTGGCAGTAGCTAAAGTAGCCCTGGCCCGGCCCGCGTGATAACTTTTAACACATTTTTTGCAATTTTAGTAAATATATTTTAAAACTTTTCATATTAATCTTTGAATAAGCCGCTGACTCGTGCTGTATTATCTTGCTTAACTTATAGAAGAGTATCAGTTATAAATACTTTCTAAATAAATTGTAGTTTTGAATCGATTTTACTTAAAATTCCTTATCAAGAAAAACAAGCTTTACATCGTGAAAAATCTGAACTTTTAAAATGTCTTGAAATAAAATTTCCTGAGATCACTATAAAGGTTTACTCCAGCCGTAACTTAAATGTCTCGTGTTTTTAGTCAGGTTTGTTACAATCTACAAATTTATTTATTTTAATTATTAGATATTTCACTAAATGAAATGCAAAGAATTACTTATTTTATGGCATTGTCAGTTATCTCTTAGGCCTAAAATGCTTGACTTTTAATATTTATTACGAATTATTCCAAGAATATTTCTTTACTAATGGTAACAAATCAATTTAAGCTTAGGTCGTATTTAAATTCTTTTAGTTGTAACGTAAGTTGACATACTGAAAGTAACCAGCAATCTCCAATTTAACATGTAATGTATAAATCATTATCTCAAGATTTAGATTCTTTTTCAACTTACAATGTCTATTATGTAACATATTTCAGTGAGGGAATTATTTGACAATAAACTCAAATCCAAACTAGTTATCAGAATTACTAGAAGCACGTTGCCAGAAAGGTGAGTTTGCACACAGAGCTGTTAATGTATGTTTAACGCTGCATCTGAGATTCTGCTTATGTACGCAATGGAATGTTTTGGATCAGAAGGAAGTTAATTTGCTATTAGAGGGTCGTTGTTTTGCAAATCCGAATTCTCGCTGTGCCTTCTCCATTTTACTACTAAGACGTGCTGTTTTGGCCTCAGGTTATCTAAACCTAAAGCAATTTGTTTCACAGTTTTACTAAAACTTTTGATATGCTCTCCGGAGTTCTAATTTATTTGGATACGTTGGCAATTCTACGATTCCATTAATTTCAGTACAATTTCTTGGGTCGCTTTGTTTTATACCTGTTTAAATTTTAAACTTTAAACGTTTCTAGATATAAGTCCCAAAGCTACGGTTTTTAGAAAAAAGGAAGGCCTAAGCAACCAAATGTCCATTGGATCAGTATCTAACTATACACTAGTGTGTGTGTCCTTTCTTTGTTCAGTGCATTTTTCATGTACCTTTTAGATATCTAAAGGAGCTTTTATTCAAATTCTTCCAAATAACATTCTCTATATTAAGGCTGGATAAATTGTATTATTTAGCCATTTCATTTTGGTTAAATTCGCTTTTCATAATCAATGCTAATTTTTTATTTCTCCGTTTATTGGGGCGTATCTTTTCCTTATGCCATTACCGACTTGTTTTTAATTGAAAATTGATCAAGTTATAACGCACAGGGTGTGCACCTCTGGAACGTTAAAGCTTTTCATCGCCAACGTGTTTATAAAACTTTGCTGGCATATATAAGCTGGCAACTTATGTTTGGAAAGCTAATATTTGTGTTTTTCTACAAGAAATAATGCGCACAAAAGAAAATCTAATAGCTGCTTTATAAGAACAAGACATTGAAAGTTGGTAGCAAGGCAAATAGTATAAATACAACGGAACAGCAACAAAAACATGAAAACTTGGTTGACAAATAATCAAATACTCCATGTCATAAATATAAACATCCTTTTGTGTATACAATCAATATTTTTGACAATACTTATGAAATGGCATGAAAGTATGTGAGTAGTTAATTTCCTTTAAATGTTCCATTTTAACAATCGTAAATAGTTTTGTTTGATTTATATCTTAGCCCGGCCCGCGTGGAAATCACGCTCAAAACGCGCCTATTTTAGCCTCTGGGATTTGGTTACGACCATCGCCCACCACCCAACTACTCCAACTCACCATCCCTCACTTCCCACCTCCCCTCCGTTTGTATTTGCCCTTCTGGTGGCATATGCCAACTCACTTCTTACCTTACTTCTCGTCAGACTGCCGACTTGCTCAGCGGCTCTCTTTTTACCTTTCAAGGTTTGCCTTGTAAAATAAACTCAGTATTTTCTGACTTATCAGCACTAAACCTATTGTGTGCATTGTTTTACTTATCCCTCCACCCGAGGTGACTACACGACGAGAAAAGGCCAAGGCATAAGCTACATTTTGTTTTAATCATTTTTGTTTTAATCTTCCTGTTGCACATTTCCCCATACTTTTTAACCATCATCATCCGAGTGATCTCCCATCCATCTGCTCTGTCCATCTATATCATCATCACCAGCGAACTGCCTGAAGGTTTTCCTTTTAATACCGACACCCCGGGTTCCCATCCATTCAGTAGTAATTTTTGTTTTTCATTTTCAAATTTGGAACAGTGTTTAGAAAAAACCGTTTTATGAAAATTGTAAACAAAAGAAAACGTCTTTTGTACACGAGTATGATATTTTTGCTTGAAATGGGTTGTTCAAAAGATTTTAATGAAAAGTTACAAATATTTGTGATAGTTAGATGCCATTTTTGGGAAAGTTATTGGATTGGTGGTTTTCACGTGTAGCAGATAACTCGATGGCTCTTTTTCATGTTGGAAAATTAACTCTAAAAATCTTGTATAAATCAGTTCGAACATATTTCATTCATTTGGATATCTGTATATCATTTTTACATATGTGTTAGTACACAGTACACATTAACCAATTTGCAATCTTTCAAAACAAAGCTTTTAAAGAAAGGCATATTTCAAGTTTGATGGTTGTACGTTGTACCAGTTGCTCACCAGGGTTGGCACCATGTCAATGTCCATGGACAAATGACATTTGGAACCTCCATGACAAATGACAATATGACATGTCATGTCATCTTCCGTGTCATGTCCAAATGTCCTAATGTCACGCAAAAATAAAAATGACAAATTGACATTTTTACTAGTTCATACTGTATAATTAACACGCGGTACCTTGAATCACATCTCCAAGCTTCAAAGCATAGATTCATTTGACGCCTCAGTTCATTTTATGTGTACATTTTCTACAGCTCAAGCTCATTCAAGCTCAACTGCAGACTTTGACTTGTGAGACAGGAACATAAACTCATGAACTGGAATGCCCAGCTGTTTTGTCGAAAGTCAAAATTCACGAAATTTAGAACCAATGAATCATTGATTGTATAGTACAATTAGATATTAAAGTAAAAAGTACACATGTTTCATCAGTTCTTCTTACGCTATTAGTCTATCCCTAATTTTAAAACGAACGAACGAAGTCAAGAAGTTAAAGAGTTGAATATTTGAGGTGCAAAGCTTCCATAATGTCATCGACTGTCATTTTGGTTCGAGCACCGATGGTAGTATCATTCCTCAAAAGTTCTTCAGTATAGGCTAAAGTTTCTTTTATTGGGATACTAGTAAACAGGCTTCTAGCGTCAAAGGAAACCAATAATTCGCCGGTCTTTATTTTAAAGTTAGTTAGGCTGTCCACCAGGTCCATACTGTTCTTGATTGTATATTTATTCCCCACTAACGGTTTCAAAATTGATTGAACTAGTTTACTTAGTTTTTGGGTTGGTGAGTCGTAAGAAGAAACAATAGGTCTGAGAGGTGCTCCAGTTTTATGTATTTTAGGAAGACCATAAAATACAGGCGTTCTCTTGTTGTTTGAAGTAAGGTTATTCTGGCCTTGTTTATCAATCTTCTTTTCTTTGAAAAGTCGATCACAAAGTTCAGTCACCGACTTCCTGTATTCTGAAGTAGGATTCTTTTTTAACTTTCGATAAGGTCCAGATTACATAATTCTGTATGAAAAAGTGCTACTTTTAAAACCAGTACATTATGATTTTATTCCAATACAAGCAAAATATGAGGCTATGGGAGAACGCAAGAGGAAGAAGGGTAAGGCGCGGGTTAGTGTAAGGTTATCTTTCTGTCCTTCACTTCAGGTTTATTTGGATGAAGAGGGAGGGAGGGAGAGGTGGAGGGTGTCTGGGTGTATGCTGGTGATTGTTGACTGATAAAAGACTAACGCAGGGTAGTCTAAGAATCTTTAAGATAGCCAAGACAAACAAAGTTTTGAAACATCACAGCGCTTTAAAAAAATGTTGTGTAACTGAAAGTTAAGTTAAGTAAAGTAAACAAATTTCGCAACTGTTCCTTCTTCGATAAGCCGGGCTCCTACATTTAACCTCCGCTCCATTTCCACTTGAACCTGCCCACACAATCACTGCACCTGTCACAATGTAAAAAGACTCAAACTTATCACAACTCCTGGTCCTTGAGCTTAACAAGTGAAACTCAGTCCCATGATATATAGACATCAACGCTAACTAGCATTCTTGTATCAACTTTACCCCAGACTAATTCTGATTTCCATGTTTGTGCCTCCAAATTTTTGTTAGTTTGACGCTGGTCTTTGGGAGAATAGCTCGTTTGGGATATATTAAATAGTAGATAAATGGACCTGCTACGCCGGTGCTTTTCCGATATGGAGTTACTTAAGTTGCAAAGATTTTATAATGCAAAATCTCATATGTCTGGATTCCCGTATATTTTTTGGAAAATGAACATGTTTATTGCATACTAGACAATTTAAAATGTTTAAAACCAAACACAAGAACGTTTTTAATAAAGCAAAACCACCTTGGTGACAAAACAATTTTTTTATCGAAATTGAATGAATTAAACAAATAAGTAAACAACTTTAAATCTTTTTATTTTTCGGTACGCCAACAAACCGTCCCTTGGAACAAGTTTATTTAAAAACCCACTATCAGCGTATCAACATGTTTAGCTGCATCATACTATCATAGTATAATTGAGTTTTAAAAAGTAATTGAGGATGTTTATAAATAGTTGCTGTCAGATACAGTACTGATATAGATTTATATTTAAAATTTTCTTTTGGTTCGCTCTCTTTACGTTCACAAAATTTAAGCATGGGGTTTTGCCCATTTTTCAGTGAATGAATGGTGAATATTGGGAAGGGGTTGGTGGCACGCAATGATGTTCTAGTCTGGTTACCATATACGTAAATTGGGACAAGGTGGGACACGTGGGAATGATGGAAGTAGTTTAGTGTTTAGAAAAAAGCGTTTTGCGATAATTGTAAATAAAAATATAATTGTCGACGTGTATCATTTTATTACATTGGAAATTTGATAGGAATAATGAATAGATTTGAGTGACTAATACAATATGCATACGCAAACTTGCAGTGGTTAGATGCTATTTTTGTGATAATTGGCAGTTGGGTGGATTGATTAAGTAATAGATTTAGTTTCACTCTTAGATGCGAAAGCCATATCAACATTTTGCACTGCATACAAATAGATTTAAGTTTCCTTTATATGTATATTTTATTTCGCATTGAGGAATTTAAAATTTTACAAACCAAATTACTTGCAAACCATTGTAAACCTCTGTTGTCTATACCATCGTTTCTGTTCAAATATTCACAAAACACAAGTTCTGAAAATCTCTTCAGACTAAAATTCCAAAGACAGGAGATAAAGATGGAATGGGTGGTGGCGGGTAGATGGAGTAGGTGCTCCTGAATGTATTTAATAGAATCCCGGGGAACACATTGAAATGGTAGGCTCCTGGAGGCAAAGTTGGCGGAGCAAGTGGGAAAGCTTGAAACACTTAGGTTCAAGGGTTCAGCTTCTGGTACTGGCGTGGTCCTCGACGCTTAGATGATCAGGGCTGCCGGAGACATCAGCCTTTGGAAGTGAAAAATGTCAAAAGGTGGATGGTTTGGAAGTGATCAAGCTGAAGATGAAAGAGGTGCTAGGCATGTTTGGTTTGGTAAGGGAGCCGAAGGGCAATAAGGTGGAAGTGGAACAGGTCAGGTCATAAGGGAACCGATGGTGGTCAAGTAGGAATGCATTTCATGATTGCAAGGGATCTACCTCCGGTTCCACTTTCTGTAAAGGCGCAAGTGGTGGGCCGGGGTTGCGGAGGGAAAAGCCGGGTAGGAGAAGTGGTGGAGTGCTGGCAGAGATGAAGACCCGAGCACAAATGGAACTGAAAATTTTGAGGTGGAGGTGAATATGGAGCCGGAGGGGCTGAGGGAGGAAGAAGTGGTGAGCCGAGTTGATAAGAAAGTCATGGGCCGTCAGGAATAGAAAGAAGAGGGACGAATAGATTTGAAAGTGGAGGAGTGGGTGTGGATGGAGGTGGACCAAGTAAGATCGAAGGTGGAACATAAATGGGTGTCCAGTAGGGCAAGCTGTAAACAGGATATATGGAGGTATTGTACCCGAAGCGTTGCGCCAAGTAGGTCATGAAGTGGAGTTGCAGTTTATGGTGCTGCTGCAGTTTTCCTCACGGTCCCGTGTGGGGATTAGTTTTAATGGTATAGTATTCACGTGGATTTGGATTAGAAGGAAAATGCTTTGGAGAATACGAAAAGTTGGAAGATTGTAAAACTGAAACGAATTTATTCTCTGGAAGCGTTGCTGTGTGCTCATGCAGATTGCAATGTCGAATTGAAGTTCTGGTACAAAAGGTGTATTTTCAAATTGAGATAGCAATTCAGGATACTACGTATCATCAAACATATTTATGAAACATTAATTCAAGTAAATTAGAAAGCAATCACTACAAGACCCTATCTTCTGACGATATCGCCAGTCTCAACTACACATATTATCTCTGCTTAAAAAATAATTGTATCAGTGAAAAAAATTATAAGTATTAAAGATGCTACCTTTTCGGAACATATCAATCATGTACCAAAAGCTAAAGAGCATTATATGGAGAGAAACTACCAAATCTGGTGTGATGAGTATTGTCGTTATGAGGTTACTTGCTAAATTTGGCATTAACATTGCTCAACAAACCAAGAATTTGTAAACGTTGTAATCTGAAGTAAACGCAAGTTGCGTTACGCAACCTAGTTATTTTTACTGGTTGTATAGGGCAAAGTAACTTCTGGATAAACGTGAAATTATCAGTAATTATAACTTTGCAAAAATACCTAGTAGCTATTGTCAGTTATTTTGAAAACTCTCATCAAAATGCCCATGCCCCCATGTATATATCCAAACATCCATGGTAAACCATTAAAAATACTCGCTGCTAGAAACGTAAATATCGCAAAAATATAATGCAACAACTTAATTCTTAGATCTAGAGCCGATTTAGCCTGGTCTACGGATTGCACCGTTGGAGGTAGATGGAACACTTACACTGGCAATATGGCCTGGCCCAAATTAGGGGTTGTTGGTCAAGGAGAAGCATCGGATGTATCCATATACATAATATGGCATACTGGGGACCGAGCATTTTGGTGAAAGCTCTAAAGATCTGCAATGAGAGCGTTTTACGGTTAAATTTGAGTGGGACAATGAGGTAATTAGGAATAAAGAGAGTTCTTGCTGAGTTGATGATTCAGGTGACTGTACATTATCTGCAAAAATGATATTATTAATTTGGAAGGGGAATACGGTTTTAGTGGAAGCAAGTATACATAATATATAAAACTTTTTAGACGCTGCTTTCGTGAAAATGCTACTTCTGGTCCATATTATGTTGATAGATAGAGTGGTAAAGTCAGGTAAATTACATTGTATAAATTGCATTTAAGCTTTTGGGATATAACCGTAAAATTTCGTCTAACTATGACATTTTCTTCTACAAATTTTATTATTCTTGAAATCTGATTTTCTTATACAATCATACCTTGGTCAACCACAAATATCTACAATTATCACAAAACACCTTTTTCAAACTTTTTCCTCCTAAGAGCAAAACATGGTCTTCACAAACTATTCATCGTATATCATTCAAATTCTCCAATGTGTCTCGAAAATAAATACTTGGGATACAGAAAAGGTTAACATATTTCCCGTAATTATCCGACAAGTTACTCTACAGAACTCTTAGTCAAAGCCTTTTGTCATTTTTTCTAGTTATAAAACAAGCGCTTTAGTTTTGCAAAAAAATATTACAAAATCATAAATAAATACATATATCTAGCTATTTAATCTCCTCTGGACTGTTAACTATAAATCATGCAGTGCACTAAGTGCACTGACCTGTTACCTAAAACACCACGGCGACGGCGGCTTCATGAAAAACAGCTGCCTTGGCATGCCAAACGGAATTCAAAACTTAATATTTTTGAGTCACTGATTTGTAGTAGATTTGTGTGTTGAATGTAAATAAATTTGAGATTAAGTTTTTCGGGATAGTTTTATTTTAATTAAAATTGCTATATGTAAATACGAATATACTATTAAATAAGACGATAAAAGTAACCTTTGCCAAGAAGAAACAACTTTAAGCCACTCCTTACACTCCATCAATTAAATTACAAGAATTACAAATATAGAAATAAGACATTTTTCTTTCGCTTTTTATAAAAAGTCCTGTCGCGTCAAAATTGTATGTTTAGCATGTACGCCATTCCTGTGCAGTTTAGCATTTACTGCACTTCATAATCAGCAGATTTGGAAAATATTTCGAAAGTGGTACATCAGCAACAAATTGTATACAAACAAAGCTTACAAGCCTGAACCAATGCATGTGTGCTTTGCTTGCACAAGTTACGATTTGCAGTATCCCAAAAACTTTGTAGTTTTACATGGAAATGAAGAGCTTAGTTGGAATCCATTAAACGGTTGCCGTACTTCATACCAGAAGAGTCAACAAAGCAAAACGTCAGATTCTAAATGTCTGAGTCCATCTTTATGCAAATAGTCATACCTGTCGGTAAGAAGTATATACAGTGTGCGAAGTACTCTAAAATTGGGATTCTGTGAGCTCAAATTTGTCTGTGAATAGTTCTGAAATTATGAATAAATGCAAGTATTTAATTAAAGCTAAACAAACATCCAAAAGAGCTCTATTCTGGACAAGGAAAAATACGAATCGACATTTTGACTATGTATTTACCAATTGTTTACCCTTTTATCCTAATAGGATCGTCTACTAGACGCAACAAAAAAATTAAGTTTTCAACAAAAACCGACATTCAGATGAAGTCCGTCATCATGTTTCAAGTTTGCACGTCAAGACAAATAACTGAAACCAAAGCCTCATATTTACAAAAGGAGTATACACAGCAAGCGATATTTTGAAAAAGATAACGTGGAACTAACACACATTATTATGTGCGTTCCATATTCTTCATTAATGAGAATTTCGTAAGCGTAAGGAAAGTCGACAAAAATTAAAAATTAATATCATTCTATGGCCAAGAAGCAATCATGCAAGATGCAATTGGGCGGATTACTCCATTTAATGTTGCTATTGAATGACCAACTATCAATGTAGATTGGTGTCCCTTATAAAGACTGGTGAATGGTGGCCAGGGCAAAGCAATTAAGGTTGGGATGAAACTTCAGGAGTTTAAATGAGGTCTAGTGCATATTAATCACATACACGTTTTATGGATAATGGGGGTAAAGTTTAGCTGTTTTCATTTTAAACGTAATAATTAGTCGGTTTTGTTAGTGGTTCTACGAAATAAAAATTTACAACGTATTCAGCAAACGATTACGTGCAAATGGGGATATTGAATTGTTCTTCGAAAACTGCAAGGTACTTTGTTTAATAAATGCTATACAAAGGTATTTATTTATGGTTACAGGCGAACAGCCTCGTTGGGTAAACTTCCATGAAATCCTATGCTTCAGATTTTCCAATGTGTACATAAGTATCGCAGTTTAGAAAGTTTGCTAGTATACTGTTTATTTGAAGCCTTTTGTTTTAACTTGAGACTATAAGTGAATGTGGCGTGCTAAAAATATGTTCAACCTGAAGATGGTACAAAAATGTGGTAGAGCTATGCATAGTATGCATTGCATACACTACGTTTAAACTTTCAATGAGATTTTGGGTACGTGTTTACTTCATTAAAATAGGTCTTAAACCTCAAGCTTATGAATACATGCAATGTTGGATCTTAGGAAACCGTGTTAAGTCGAGCCTTACATTTTTCTGAAACGTACAGCAACCATTCTGAATCCTGGTATAGCTTTGCTATTATGCTTTAGTTTATTTTCTGAAAACGCTCGCTCGGTTGTAAGATTTTTACACAAAAACACACCAATTTCCCAGCTGGAATTTTCTTGACTGTGGTTATATTGTTTAAACAAGCTAAAGCACAACAGCTGCAGTCGTTCCTAAAAATTGGTTAAATTGTCAACTGGTGTTTTAAGTTGTCTGAAGTGTTGTATTGAATTAATATCTTCAACGCAGTATATACATAATTACGATTAGGTGCCTAACAAATACTCAACCACCAATAAGTTTAGTTTTTAAAGAAGGATTTTTTCGGAAGCAACCATATATTGTATATGTGCAATAAGATCCTGAGAATCAATGTAAGCGCTAGCATTTAAGTAAAAAGGGGCGGAATCACGTTTTGTATTGTACAAACAACTTTCGTCAACCAAATGAGCAAATTCAACTTGAAAAAAACTAAAGATTTTTAATAATAAACTAGAAGTTAGTGTACCGGTTAAATTTATAAGTTTATAATATTGCATTCAGCATGATATGCTAGCATTGGCTCTCGTTTTTGTCACTGCAACTCTGCCATTCCTGATGTTTCCATTACATCCCTAGAATGGTTCTAAAAATTTGTAGCATAACAATCACAAGTGGATTAGTTTAATTATTTTGCAATTGGTAAAAGTTCAATAAACAAGTGGCCCTAGTTCAAAACACATTTAATATTGAAAATGGAACATAAAAAACCTTTTAGTGAACCGGTTAAGCGATTTAAATGCAAGCAATGTCCTAAAACTTTTAAGCGGCAACATGGCCTAACATTGCATGGCAACTATCACAGCGGGGCAAAGCCATTCGAATGCCCACTATGCTCAAAAAAGTTTGCAGATAAGTCAAATTGGCAAAAACATTTGCGATCCCACACTTGGGAACATAACTTTTCCTGTACCTATTGTAATAAAAAGTTTAAAAGCAAGGAAGGTCATGACAGACACATAATGCGCCATGAAGGTATGGTTTAAATGATTTTAGCATTATACAATATTTCTTTCTTGACAAAATACCTAAGTGGAAGTGGACTATTTTTTGTTTCTCTAGGAAAAGAGTATTACTGTGTCGAATGCGTATTTTGCGGAAAGCGTTTGAAGGGCTGCCACAATCTACACTGTCACATTCGTTCACATATTAACGAAAGACCATTAATTTGTTTAACATGCGGATGGGGATTCAGCAACAGCAGCAATTTGACATACTCGAAAAATATGTGCATACAGATAAACGAAAGTGCTCATGTGACTTATGTGGTAAAGCTTTTAAGAACAACATATACTTGCATCGACATATAAAAACGCATTTAGGAGAGAAACCATACAAATGTCCGACCTGCAGCAAAGGTTTTATTACTAATGGAGACATGAAAAAACATTCCTTGATTCACTCAACTGAAAAATTATACAAGTGCCTTGAGTGTGACAAATCTTTTCGTCAGCCAACTTCTTTAAGGAAACATAGACTTCAAGTACACTCTAAGGAAAGACCTTGGAAGTGTGAACAGTGTCAAAAAGGCTTTCTGACACAGTCTATATTAATTGCACACAGGGTGACTCATACTGGCAAAAAGCCGTTTAAATGTTCACAATGCCATGCTAAATTTTCCCGTCAAAGTGGTTTGTGTAAACATATGCGTAGTCAACACAATTTACATAAAAAAGCGAGCACTAAATAGTTACTTGGTTTGAGAATGTAAAGAATACATGAAATCTTTGGTGAAGTGTATTGAAAAAATACATTTTTACAAGTACGCATTGTAAAATTGTTAGTAGTAGGTTATTTTTCAGTTTTCCCAAGAAAATTGTAATTGTTGCTCAGTATGTTTGGTTCCGTTCATTGTGTTTACCGTTTGTAAATATGTAAATATGTAGGCAACATTTAAAATGTCAACACATGTAACAGCAAATTTCTATAGTGAAATATTGAATGTTTTATTGTAGACATATAATATAGTAAGCATGTACTTTAATTTGTTCAATATACGGGAGGTTTATTTATTTATTTGTAAGTCTAACGTAAAATTTCGAAAAAACTGTTAATCAACCAATTCCAGAGCTGCTTCTGAGAGTCTAAGTTTGAAGAGAACTTCCTTAATTTTACGAGAATTTTTATATTAAAATCTAGAATGTTTCTACAGGCCACAATTTTATACTAAAGCCTGCTAGATACTTATGCTGGCAAGTAGAGCACTGCTTCATTTTGAGATGTGAAATCAGACAGAAAATTAAAAAGATTTTTTTTTGCCATATCAGGAATCAACGTGAAACAAAATTTCAGTTTGCTCGATTAATTCTTGTTTGCATGTTTTGGGTAGTTCTTCCATCCGACACGTGGCAAAGTTGTATTCAATTAGTTTTCAACAATTACCTGTAAAGTTTCGGATTTGTTTGAATTATAATAAGAAGCTTTCGGTGCTCAAGCATAATTGTCGCGTCGATTTTTTAATTAAATTACATTTTCTTTTACGTTCTACTGTAAAACTTCCGCGTATCCTTGCAAATAATATAGCTTTTCAAATGTATTAAGGCTTAGGCTCTTTCAAAATCAGGAAATCTCACGAAGTCTCGGAAAATTTTGGAAACTTTCGTTTCACGATTGGCTGTTACTTTCCCGTTTTTGTTTCCGTCCATTCTCTCTCTTCCTTTTCTTCTCCTTTCCTCTTTCTTCCCTTTCCTCTTTCTTCCCTTTCCTCTTTCTTCCCTTTCCTCTTTCTTCCCTTTCCTCTTTCTTCCCTTTCCTCTTTCTTCCCTTTCCTCTTTCTTCCCTTTCCTCTTTCTTCCCTTTCCTCTTTCTTCCCTTTCCTCTTTCTTCCCTTTCCTCTTTCTTCCCTTTTCCCCTACTTTCTTCGAGAGCTTATTAGGATATCGTTGTCCCTGTGTCCGTGTGTCTTTGTGTCCGTCCACTTTATTTTTGGGGGGCCCTAAACCAGGCTAAATGCGGTCCAAACCAGGCTAAATGCGGTCTTAACCAGGCTAACTGCGGTCCGAACCTGGCTAAATGCAGTCCAAACCAGGCTAAATGCGGTCTTAACCAGGCTAACTGCGGCCTTAACCAGGCTAACTGCGGTCCAAACCAGGCTAAATGCGGTCCAAACCAGGCTAAATGCGGTCTTAACCAGGCTAAATGGGGTCTAAACTAGGCTAAATAGGCTTTAAGCCAGTCAATCCTATATTTATATCGGCTTTAGCAGCGAGCATCTTTAATTGGTTTACCACTGACTGGTTATTTTTATAATTATCATCTGTTTTGGATTCGAATGACGTCTAGTTAGTATGGAATCAAGTAAAGTATGTCAAAAGTAATAGCTGTGAGCAAATGAGAAGCAAGAAGGTGAAAGTGAAGCAGCAATTTTTGCATATAAAATCTTAATTGATCCAAAAACACCCCCAAAGAACCAGATTCTCAGTGTCCCGAATCATTAAAAATGCATGTTTAGGTTACGGGAACGTCTTATCTACTAAACATAGAAATCCCAAGTATATATGTTTCATAAAAAGTGGCGTGGAGTTATCGCAAAATGTATAATGGAGGATTTTCAGTGCATCCAAAAAACACTTTTATATTTTACTTAACAAGTTGTGGAATACATTCTTGGAGTCAAAGCTTTTCGGGATAAGTGGAATGAAAAAAACTGTTTTGTGAAAAAAAATGATTTTTTAGAAACAGTAACGGTTATGAAATTTAAGGTTTTTAAAGTAGATTTAGTAAAAAAAATATGTTTTTTAAATGAATGGTTTCGGTTTTGTTCTAGTTTTAAGGTTTTAAGGCTCTACGTTTAAAGTTCCTTTGCCCCTTAATCCCCTCCATTCCCCCTCGGACTCCAAGTTGAAACTGTAAATAAAGCTTAATGTGGATTTAATAAATTAATTAGGATTTCGGCTAGGGATTTGGAGGGGTCTTTTTAAAATGCTCGATTATTTTCTCCTAATCTCTAGTGCCTATTGTGTGTATGTATTGTATTGTACACTGGCCAACAAAACGGAAACCTGATTTTCCTCAAATTTCATTTGTGTCGATAGGGTGATCATATTGGGCAATTGGGATCTATTTAATTAAAATAAGAGGATCTTTTTGAATGCACTTTTAGATTGTGAAAAATATATTTTTGAAGAGGAATTTTTGAAATATTTGAATATTTAAATTTTTATAAAATTCTTTTCCATGTCAAGTAACAGTATTGCCAAGCATCAATCCAGCGGACGGGGCTCTTATTCTAACCAAAATTATTTAAACAAATAACTGGAATTGTTAATTGGTTTTTCGGTTTCCGTTTTCCCACACAGACCTTGTACGTGCAAATAGTGTAGTAAGTTTTTTATAATCGCCTATATAATCGAGATTCGTACTTAGTAAATTTTAAAAAGTTTTATGTGTATACATAATATTCGAATGCAGTGGGTTGACTTGGTGGTAGTACAATATAAGTTATTCCAAAGATTACACCTTTAGAGATCTTGACAGATTCTACATATACAGATTCTTGAACTCAGTGTAAATGCAAATGAAATAAATGCTAAAGTGTGTAAAGCAATATAATTTCAAATAGCAGTTTACAAAAAAGATAATTCAAATAGTCCAGCATGTTGACAGACGCAGCGAATATACAAACGACACTCAACGTCATACCTTCTTACGAATGTCAAAACTTAATTACATGAAAACTGGGAAAGTAGACACACAAAAATGACATTGCTCCAAATTTTGAGATCTCCAAGCATGGAACTTGCGTCATTTAAATAAAAAAATATGGAAAAGTACGAGAATGAATATACTGTTTTTTTATATTTTCTGTTTTTTGTACTTAAGGTAGTGTCGGTCATCGAATTTAAGATGATCTGTGAAGAGCAAATGAACTTATTAAACCATTGTTGATTATTAAAATATGTTAAATCTAATTACCCACTTTAAGCGTTGTTCAAATAAAAGAGTGCAAGACTTTCATAGTATTCACTAATTTACTTTGAACCATCGGTTTTTGTGCAGTGCTAAACAACATTTGTAAAGATTGAAAATCGCAGGAATTTTAGCAAGTAATGTTAAAAGCTTCTTGTGATGCTCTACGTTTCAAGGTATTAGAACAACATTGCCATATTTCGGATTGCTGAATACTTTTAAATCGTAATCGTTTAATTAGAGAAAGAGTCAATGGGATGGAAATGAGGTATGAAGCAATATATTCTAAAGCCACTTTTTTGGCAATGTAAATTTAGCATCACGAGTTTTCAGCTTATTAAACAAATGCATTGGTAGAATAAGTGCAACCTTACCACATTTACTTAGTTCTTGATACATTATCAGTTGTTCCGTGTTTGAGTAGTTGTTTGGAGTTCGAAACAAGTGGGGTGCAAATTTAAAAGATCTTCTTGCAATTATAGCAACATTTGTTGGTAATGCTTAATTTTTAATTTGATTTTGAATGATAACATTTTAAAATGACTCCTAGAAAACCGCGCATCGCACCCTAGCTTTGTATTTAACAACTAAGTGATTGCTGAAAATTAACGGTTTTAGACGATATTTTACTTTAAACCGGGTTTCAAATATTTGATATTATTTCTTTGGGCTATTATCAAAACCAACTAATTAATAATTTAACAAATAAAAATCATTTAAATTTTAGTTGGCTTATTTTTTGCTGTTTTTATCTTCTTTTTTTACCTTATATTCTTTTAAAGTTTAATTTTGAAAAAAAATCCTCACTCAATTTTGCAAGTGGCTTTTTTGGAAATTCATTTTATGTTATATTACTAATTCATAGATTTTCGGGTAAACTTATTTTGTATGCAAAATTTATGTAGTATTGATTTTTTTATTCCAGGTAAAGACACTGTTTGCAATCTAAGCGGCATGCTCTAGAAACATCAATTTCTTTTTCTTTAGTCACTTCCCAAATTCCATCATCATAGTTTTTGGAAATAAATTGTTTTTTTCTTAATACCACAAGTCATTTGTTCTAGAAGTTTCAGGTTTTAGTAAAAGCTCTGAATGCAAGGTTGTGCCCGCAGCTGGTTGTATCAAATAGCCCTGAAACAAAATATGGGTACATCAAATTTTCATATATCTCAGGCTATAAACTTCTACTGTAAACTCTTTCAATATCATCAGTTATTTTTTCCAATAATCTTGGAATAGGATTCAAATCACGAGATATTTAAAATATCTCCAAAATTCTTAACACGTCCAAGGACTTTCTCCAGCTATAAGCATGCTTTCAACGTTTTTATTATTATTGGCTTTCTTGGATTTGGTTCCTGCATTAATGTTATTTTAAATGCTTAATCCCCTGAAATTAGTATACCATTACTTGTCTTGTTTGCTAGCCTCGGAGCAATGTCTTTCATGATTTGGTCTGGAAACTATATATTGCTGAATAACGTTGAACTATTGTGTATGGGTTTAAGTGTTTTGCAAACTTGCGGATTTCCCTTGGTAAGCAAATATATAGTTTTTCATTTGTAAGAAATGCACTTTTAAAATTATAATAAATTTTCTACAGGTCACCTAAAACAAAGCCATTATTTAAACACCGACTTTGGATTTCACAGCAAGAAATACTGGAAACGTACTAACTATGCGCTATACGCAGTTATAGCAGTTTTTGCAGTAGCACCACTTGTACTTGTCCCCGCCGGAATATACCTAAATCAAGATCCATTTTTTTACACATTTCCGGAATACTTGTCAAAATGTTTGTATATTTTACCAAAAAATTTGAAAGTGTTTACAGTTGTTTTTCGTTTGGTTTGTATATATATTTGTGTGATTGAGTCTATGCGTTTCTACACTTTGTATTTTCTGCTGCTTCAGTACTATTTAAAATTCTGAATAACCAGTTTTGAAATTATTTATGTTTTGATTGCGTCCACCCTTTTGCTTAAATCTCCTCGAAGTAATTCAATCTGTCTTATAAACTGGTACTCCGCTTATGTAATTTGTCACCAAACAGTTTCTAGCCAGTTATGCCAGTATTCATAGCTTTGTTGATGGGAGACGGGTTTGTCATTTTTGTTTCGTGTAACGTAGCAACTATTTGTTGCTATCGGACCCTACCCTGGGTAGTGTACTGGTTTATGCTAATGATTTCTTTAGTCTGCATGTTTCTTGTTTACTTCTTCCTTAAGATTGCTGTAGAACGTCGCACTCTTAGTGAGCAGGTGTTGCAAATGCTGCGAAATAAGTACTTGGTGCGTTGTCCAATACTTTCAAGCTTAGAAAGAAAAATTATGAAACGACAGATTGAACTCATGCAACCTTTGACGGATTCCTGTGGCGGATTTTACTCTCTAGAAAGAGGAACGCAGATGAACTATTATTTGTGTGTTACTTTGCGAACCGTGGATGGAGTGCTTCTTCCAATTTGGCATTAATTTTATGTTGTTTTTTACAGAGTAGGAAAAATTGCACAAAAAATGCAAGACATTGTTTTGAATATGATACAATTTAGAATGCTCTATATGTTGTGTACCTAGGTAGTTACATCCAGTAAAATAAAACCATTTTTGGTTTTCCAAAACCAAAAAAACCAAACCAACCACTGCACTTTCATCTTAATGTTCTGGTCCTTGTGACACTCAACGTCATCCTTACCCATTTACATTTGCCATATGGATGTTCCTGGTTCATTCATAGTGTTTAGATTTCTGGTGGCTCCTCAGAGTAGATACAGGGCAAAATACATCAATACAAAAGGAGGTAATGGGGTACAGGGCACGAAATTGGAAGCAAAAGATAGAACTTGAAGGGATGGTGCAGCAAAAAACAAGGACGAGGAATGTTTGGAAGTGGATTTGGTGGGATTTTTGAGTTTCCCTATGACGAAGGGGAAAGGATATTAAGCTCGAACAGTAGCAAGCGTTAGGAGGAAAATAGTCGGTTCGATGCCGATTTGCTTGGTGAGTCGGGGATCGATAATTCCTGGCGTCTTTGGGAGAGGTGTCCAGAAAGGATGCTGGGTAGGATTGGGGGAAGCACAAAAGGAGGAGGTGGACAGCAGTAAGGAACACCATTGGTGAAGAGGTCAGGAACGCAGAGAGTATGGGCTGGCCCAAATGGATGAATGACGGAGCAAAAGCATCGGGTTTACGAATGGGGTATGGACACTTTGGCGATTTTTAAACAAGTAACGAGAGACTTATGTGAATGGAACCGTAAGGTAACTAGAAAGTAAGAACGTTCTTGATGAGTTGATGTTTTCAGACACAAAATGCATTCCTAATTCCTAAAACAGTATGATATTAATAATACGAATGGAAAATATTTGTGAAATAAATTTGGGGATTCTTGTTTTGCTATTTAGAACGAAATCGCAACCTGCAATGTTGGAGCTTAGTTTAGAGAAACGTGCTTTGTGATAATTTGTGAAAAGGACAAGTTGGAGTCTGTTGTTTATATTTTGGAAGGAAAAATATTATATCAAATATAAATATGCCACTTGTATTGGTTAGACGCTGGTTTTATGAACATTGTTGAATTGGTGGATTCCCTCTAAAGTAGATTTCTTCTAAATCCGGAATGTTTGCCGACGCTGATTTCATGTAATAATATACGCGACCCGTTCAATCCACTTAGATTTCGGTTTGGTTTTTTTTGAAAAATGAAACAACTAAGCAAATAGAATGCTTGCAAAGCAAAACACTTTTAAAATATTATGAATTTGCTGGTTGTTCCAGTTGCTCACTAATCATTTTGTTACAATATTTACTTCAGTTTGGTAACTTTGGACTTACATTTTTAAGAGATTCTACGACAATGTATGCTCTCCAATAACTATGAAAAAATAGAGCATAATGATATGATAACTATTATTCCACTACTGGTAAACTACGCATCTTATTGATTGAGTAGACAACAGGATAGAGCATCTTTTTTCAGAATCTGCCAAAATTTCCTTCACCCTCTCAAAAACTCTTCAAACTTTCAGAGATGATTCGTCCCAATAAATAAACAGCAATTTTTAAGTATTAGTTAGAAAGACTGCCACAATTCGGGAAAATTGGGAAAAACATGATTTTTTTGAATGACCTCAGCTTAACCGTCGTAACTTTTTTGTGTGCAAGCAGAAACCAATGAAACTTTGCATGCTGATACACAATTAATTAGGCTATTTTCATACGGAGAATCAAGTTGGTTGCTTCATTATAACAAATTCTGCAATTCAGTTTATCTCAAATTTTGGTGTTTGCCCAACGCATATATGACTCCCTAGCCTATAACAAACAGTATATTTCAAAAACGTAAAAATGACTATAAGGCCACTAATACGGGCTACTTGACACAAAAAATCACATGAAAAAATATCAAGGCGTTTTCGAGAAATCCCGGTTTGAGTGCTAAAAATCAGCAAAAATTTACCATAATTTTATTAGTGAAAAATTTAAAAAGTGTAAATTTGTAAAAAATTAACGCTGTCGTATAGAGAATTTTAATTTATAAAGTACACTGAAAGATTTATTGCGATTTGCCAGTTTTGTGAGAAGTTATGTAAATTTGAAATTTTTACGTTGCAGTGGCCATGGTGTTGGTCCGGTTCATATGTACAATTTGACAAATTTTGTCCTAGCAATTCTTTGAAGGGGTATATGCAAAACTTTCAGGTACCAGTCGAAACAGCTTAAACTGGGCTTCATTATGCATATTAGCCCGTCTTATTTCATGGACTCTAATGTTACAAAGTATGCAACTTTCTGAACATACTACCTGGTTTTGGTGCTAGGACAGGTATGTTCAAACCGGGATTTCTCGAAAACGCCTTGATATTTTTTCATGTGATTTTTTGTGTCAAGTAGCCCGTATTAGTGGCCTTATAGTCATTTTTACGTTTTTGAAATATACTGTTTGTTATAGGCTAGGGAGTCATATATGCGTTGGGCAAACACCAAAATTTGAGATAAACTGAATTGCAGAATTTGTTATAATGAAGCAACCAACTTGATTCTCCGTATGAAAATAGCCTAATTAATTGTGTATCAGCATGCAAAGTTTCATTGGTTTCTGCTTGCACACAAAAAAGTTACGACGGTTAAGCTGAGGTCATTCAAAAAAATCATGTTTTTCCCAATTTTCCCGAATTGTGGCAGTCTTTCTAACTAATACTTAAAAATTGCTGTTTATTTATAGGGACGAATCATCTCTGAAAGTTTGAAGAGTTTTTGAGAGGGTGAAGAAAATTTTGGCAGATTCTGAAAAAAGATGCTCATAGCAAAAATGGAATGCATTTTTTTGGGGGGACCATAAGAACAAAATCCGGCAACTGAGCAACTGGTTACTACAATCGTCACAGCCTTTACCTCAACTTGCACAAAACGTAATTCACTATTGTATATTGCATGGCCGGGTGGACATCCAGCACTTGGATTTCGATCTTAAAACGAATTCAAGAGAATCAGTGAAGATCAAGTCAACGAATTTAAGTTCGGAGAAAGTGTACTCTGCTGGACAGAAATACCATCTGCATCGTTGTAATTCTGATGCCGGCGCCGAACCTCCCACTATTTCCCGCTTTATCCAGTTGCGAGAAACTATCCTTTCAGATAGCACTAACAACTAAGCATCTTGTTGAAATTACTGCATTTTTCTGCACAATTTTTAGAAGATTGAAGCTTCCAGAACGCTTATGGCTAAAACTGCCAAAAGTCGTCATTTGCTTTGCCAAAGTTAATAATGAGTTGATTCGGTAAGCTAGCATTTCATTTTATCAAGCGCGTAAAACAAGATTATCATAATGGCGAAGGCGATTTGAGGTTCCGGATTGCATTGGATGACGTTTATGAAGCTAATAATATTAGTCTTGTTGATTGACCAGATACTAGTTTTTACCAAAACGTAAACAAACGCATTTAGTTGATTTAGTATTTAGTACACTGCGCAATCCTTAACTTTATTTTGTGCCGGTGGAAATAGAAAATTTCAAATTACCACTTTATAAAAAGATTTGGAAATTTAGTAAGTCATAATGGATTCAAATGTTTCAAATTATGATTTTAAATATCACTATGCTACAGAGTAAGACTAATCTACATGGGTGAAGTCCATCTGTGTCGTCTTGAAACAAGTATCGGCGCCGAGCTCTCCACTAAATAATAATACAGTTTACACTATTTTTATTTCTATTATTCAATTGCCGAAAACTATCTTCCAAAATTCCAGACAGCACTATGATCCTAGCTGGAAGTGCTCTACATTCTGGAAAATTTGCAAACATTAAAACTACCAAAAAATATTATCGGTTTAATATTTGAGTCGATAGACACTACTAATGTCACCGGGATTAGAGATCCAAGTCTTCTTGCAGGGTGTCCAAAAAGGAAAGATGCTGGGTAAAGATAAATTGGAGGGATGCTAAACATATGGATTCCTGGTGAACGGGAATGTAAGATTCATCTTATTCTTAAGAAAAACAAGACAACTTGTGTGACAAAACAAGGTTTTCATCAAAATTGAATAAATTAACCAATCAAATAAATCAAATTTCAAAATCTCCTTGTTTTTGGGTAACCCGGAAAACCCTGTAAAACCTATTATCAATGTATCAATTATGCTTTAGCTGCATCATAATAGCCAAGTGAGGTTCAGTTTCGTCTGTTTTCATTAGGTTTCCAAAATTTATTGAAGAGAAATACGAAACATGCTTAAAATAAAACTTCTGCCGACTCGTGGTCCTTTTATTGCTCCGGTTCGCTCGTTATTTTGCTTATTGTTGATGATATCCCTGCAAGATTCGATCCTTGTGTTATTCTCTGTTATGAAATTTGATAATTTGAAATACGGTGTCACGGAAGCACTATGCCATCATGTGCCCAGGTAGTGAGCAGCAGCAGCAACCACAGTCCAGCAGGATGATGATGGCACCATCCACGGAGTTTGGAACGCCGGTGCCCTACTACTATTACCCGCAGCAGCAGATGTCAGTGCCACAACAGTTTCCGGTGCAACAACAGCAGCAGCAGACGTCAGTGCCACAGCAGCAGCAGTATAGTGTTCCGCAGCAGGTGCCGCCTGGAGGAACCGGAGATGGAACACAGCAACAGCAACAACGGAGTAGCATAGTAGCTAGTCGTCCAGCGAGGGGATTCTCCAACATCACCGGAAAGGATGTGCTGCTGCAGACTTTGGTTGGGCTGGTGGACACAGTGCATGGACCCATCCGGACTAGGATTTTCGTGGATTCTGGATCCACAAAGAGTTACGTGCAGTTGGAGTTTGCAGAGGCTGCTGGATTAAAACCGAAGTCTGAGACCACGTTGACTCATCAGCTGTTTGGAGGTGTGGTGACAAGGCCGATAAAGCATGATCAGTTCCTGATAACGATTAGGAGCCTGGATGGATCCTGGCAACAGGAACCTACACATTCAATGGTGTGCCGAAGATTGCACACAGCATTGAGAAACCGCCGCAAGGAGAAGACTGGCTGAAAAGGCTGGAAACTGCTGGAGTGCAGATAGCGGATCAATCGGAGTTTACGGAGGAAGTCCAGATTCTTATGGGAATGGGAATCGAAGCTCAAATAGTGACAGGAGGCTTCCGGCGACTGGATCCGTACACAGTGGCCAGGGAAACGATCTTCGGTTGGATGATTGGTGGATGAAGAGGATCTACATGAAGTGCCGGTGCACACAGCGAAGTCACACATGGTGACAAGCATGATGGTGAGCAGCCTAAAGGAAGAAGACCTGTGGAACCTGGAGACTATAGGGATAGTGGACGAAGCTCAAACGCAGACAAGGAAAGACCTGGAAGCTGCAGCACTCGCCCATTTTGAAGACACGGTGTCCAGATTGCCAGATGGTCGCTACGAGGTTGGCTTACCGTGGATTGAAGAACATCAGAAGCTGGAGTCTAACAGGAGACAGGCTCTGGCAAGGTTGAATAGTTTGACGCAAGCTCTCAGGAAGGAGTGTTATTTGGAGGATTATCATCAGATAATCACAGCATGGGAACAGGATGGAATAGTGGAAGTAGTGCCGACAGAGGAACAAGGATTCCAGCCGGATTACTTTTTGCCACATCGCCATGTCGTGCAGAGCCTAAACAACACCTGTGCGGGCCCTGGGTGCTCTAGAAAATTGGGCCCCTATAATTGAACCAAAGAATTTTAAAATTTTGCGAATTTTTAAACCAGCATTTTAATGACCTAACAAACATCTGCAGCAAAGAAGTGGCATAAAACTAATACCAAATTTACTCTGCCAGGTAACTAAAAAAGGATCTCATAGTGTTCTTGCGGGAGTTAAGATTTTCTCAGCCGAATGCTACGATGTTCCTAAAGATCTATTGTAGTTCAGATTTAGTAGTATAGCTTCTTAGGTTAGAAATGTTTGGTATTCGACAATTTAGTCCATGGCAGCGCATGAAGTTGGGGGTCATCTCTGCATCAACGTAACTAAATGAAAATCTGCATTTTTATTTTTTGGAAAGGAAAAAGGTTGTGACGTGAACAATGAGACCCTATAAATCTTCACTCCCCCAACTACAATACAAATGTCTTATTTAGTTACCTGCAAGAGTAAGTACATAAAAGATGTTGAATAATTCCAATGGTAAATTAAACTTTGCTTTTAAAATCCGCACAAACATTTTGAACAAACGGTTTTAGTGCAGAATGATAAAAGCTATTCCTACAATATTATATGTGTGCGTAAAACATTGCGATTTAAAAACTTTTGTGTGTTGTACAATTCAATTTTACTCTAGATGATTCCAACTTTAAAATTTTGTAATTCTAAGTGAATTTGTGAATAGTATTCAACATTTGTTACTCTACAAACACAGATTAATTCAAATCCTATACTTTCTTATAGATTTTTATACGTAGACAGTTTTTGATACGGTGATCTAAAACCAAATAAAATAATAAATTACGTCACAATGTTTTCTACAACGCAATCACTACAAAAACTGCAAATTCTGAACGCTTCAGCAAGGTCTATAAGCACCATACAAACTTACATAAATTTTGAGCCAAGTTATAAAGCTTCAAATCTTTAAATTAAAAATTAAGCAAAGTTTGGCTTTCATTATAAAATGTCAAAAAATTGAATTACCAACAACTTTGTTTCATTCTAAACCTGAGATACGTGTTATAGTTTGTTTTATAACCCACACTAGTCACGTGACATTTTTCAAAACTATGTGTATAAAGCAGAAATCAACAGAATGTAATAATGTCCGGTAGTTCGGGTTAGTGGTAAGCTTACATTTTTAAAAGTGAAATATGTGTTAATTTGAAAGCTCTTGTGCTTTTCAATTTTCCAGAGTACTTACAGTATAACATTAATGTAGAATCATAATATCAAGAACAAAAGACAAATTTCTGAGGATTTAATTTACATTTGATTCCAATTTCTCGTTGTCAGTAAACTGAGTATAAACTGTGAAAAGCTATTTGCGTTCGAAGTGAGGATTGAAACGTAATGATTGCAGTTAAAATTAACAGCTAACATTTGAAATTTATGTATTTTACTCATAGAGATTCATTAAACTTTTTTAAACCCTAAGTTTTTCATTTTTCCCTGGGCCCCTTCATCCCCGGGCCCCGGGAAAATGGCCCAGTAAATCCCAGTGTCCCTTAGGCTCTGATGTCGTGAAGCAGCACAGCACGACACCAGTCCGTCCAGTTTTTGATGCAAGCTCCAAAGTGAAGGGCAGTGCTTCATTGAATGAGTGCCTGGAAAAAGGACCGAATCTGCTGGAGCTGATTCCAGCTGTGATGATGCGTTTCCGGTGGCGGAGAATCGGCATCATTTCGGATATATTGAAGGCGTTCCTTCAAATATCCGTGAAGCCACAAGACAGGAAAGTGCTTCAGTTCCTGTGGTGGAAGAGTGCATCTTGTAAGGAGCTACAAGCGTACCGTCACTGTCGTGTTGTCTTCGGAGTCAACTCCAGTCCTTTTCTTTTGGCTGCTACTCTAAGGCATCATCTGAAGAAAGTAGATGCTGCGGATTTACAAGTTGCTGAGGAGCTCTTGAGGAGCTTCTATGTGGACAACTCTGTGTCAAGTCATGACTCAATGGAGGAGGCGATCCATTTCCGGGAAAAGTCGAAGGAGCTGCTAGCAAGTGCCCAGATGGACCTAAGAGGGTGGGAGCACAGACCTTCAGCTGGAGGAGGAATAGTTCCGGTTCTTGGAATGTTGTGGGATACAGCAACGGACAGGATTAGCCTCGGCCTGGAGGGAACTCTGAAGAAAGTGAACGGTGAGTTGACAAAGCGTGGTCTGCTGGCTGCTGTCAATGCCATATTTGACCCTATGAGATTCTGTCTGCCGTTCACAATTGTGTCCAAATTTTTGTTCCAGAGATGCTGTAAACTGGAGATGAAGTGGGACGACCCGCTACCAGCTGACATTGAGGAGGAATTTGGAAAATGGAGGGCACAAGTTCCAGTTTTTTCCAGGATTTGGATTCCCAGATGGATTAGCAAAGGAGCAGGAAACATGACGCTGCATGTTTTCTCTGATGCTTCACGTGCTGCGTTTTCCAGCTGTGTTTTTGTGCGGACTGAGGATGAAGACGGAAATGTTGGGGTCCAGCTGGCAATGTGTCGTACTCGTGTTGCGCCAGTAAAAAGGAAGGTCACAATTCCTCGGCTAGAGCTTCTGGGATGCCTAATTGGAGTCAGGCTAGCTCGGGAAGTCCGGAAGTACCTGGAACTGGAAGAGGAGATAAAGTGCTACTTCTGGACGGATTCCAGTACTGCATTGGCCTGGATATGCAATTACAAGCCGTGGGCAAGGTTTGTACAGAACAGAGTTGAGGAAATACGGCGGTTTTCCAGCATGGAGGAATGGAGACATGTTCCGGGTGACCTGAATCCGGCAGATCTTTCGTCACGCGGCTGCAGTGCAGAGAAGTTGATGCAGTTGTAATGGTGGGAGGGACCTGAGTGGTTACGTCTGTCGGAAGAAAATTGGCCATGTTCCAGTGTTGCGTTCAACAGGGAGGAAGTGATGGCAGAAGCTCGGAAAACGCCATCCATCGCCCCTGCAATGGCCATACCAGCAGTGGACATTTTGAAGAGGCTGGAGCGGTTCTCCAGTTACCACACGTGGCTGCGGATTGTGGCGCTTCTTTTGAGGTACAAGGAGTCCCTGAGGAAAAGGATTCAGCTGCCAGAAAGGGAGAAATTGCAACTGCACGGAAATGTTGCATTAGTGGGAGAGTGCACCGCCAAGGAAATGAATGAAGCGGAAGTGAGTCTCCTGCGCTACCTTCAAGAGTCCAGCTTCACGGGACTCAAGGACGAGAAGTTACGGAAGTGCAATCCGTACTACGACGAAAAGGGGCTCGTAAGGACGAAGAGTCAGCTGTTTTTGGCTGTGAAGAGGATGATGTGCGGTGTCCAGTTGTGTTGCCATCTAAGCACTCTATCGTCACAGCAATCATCTTGGCGGAGCATGATTCCAGTTCTCATCCGGGAGTCTCCACGCTGATGGCTAAGCTGAGAGACCGGTTCTGGATCCTAAAGTGTCGGCGGTCAGTGAGCAGCGTTATTGGAACGTGTCTGTTGTGCCGAAGATTCAGCGCAAAGAGATGTGATGTGCCAAGTGCTCCATTGCCAAAGGTGAGGGTAACCCCAGGAGCAGCGTTTCAAACCACCGGAGTGGATCCTGTAGGACCGCTATTCCTGTTTGGAGGTGAAAAAGTGTGGGTGGTCCTTTTTACCTGTGCTGTTTACAGGTGTGTGCACTTGGAGGTGACGCCTACGTTGTCCACGGAGGGATTCTTACGGGCGTTGAGGCGGTTTGTGGCAAGAAGAGGTCGTCCGAACCGAATTTATTCGGATAACGGCCTAAACTTCGTGGGAGCCTACAACCTTTTCCAGAAGGTCAGCTGGAAGGATGTTCAGCGCTATGCGGCAGTCCAACGGATGGAGTGGGTCTTCAATCCTTCAACGACTTCCTGGTGGGGTGGCTGGTGGGAGCGACTCGTGGGGCTCACCAAGACACTGCTGCGACGTGTGTTGGGAAATCGTGTGGTGGCACTGGAGGAGCTGGCGACGATCCTGTGTGAAGTGGAGGATACCTTAAACCAGCGGCCGCTAACCTACTATGGAGAAGAGGACAAAGTTGTGCCACTGTCACCTTCAATGTTCCTGAGGGATAATCTCGGGAGCGGCTTGCCAGAAGCAGAAGCGTGTGACGCCAGAGCTCTACGTGGAAGTGCCAAGCGAGTACAGCATCTCCGGGAGCAGCTGCGAGGAAGACTCGTCAAGGAGTACCTGGGACAACTCGGACATGAAGCCGGCAATAAACAGAGAAATGTCGGCGTGGGAGACGTTGTTCTCATCGAGTCCGATGAGAAAAAGAGGATAGACTGGCCATGGGGCGTCGTGAGAAAGTTGTTCTCAGGACGAGATGGGAAAGTGAGGAAAGTTCTCGTGAAGACCAAGGATGGGGAATTTCTCCGTCCAATACAACGGCTTTTCCTTCTGGAGACAGCGCTTATGACTGCGGAGGAGCCAGAAGAGGAACCCGAGGAGATTCCGGAAAAAGAAGATGAACCGGAAGTAGTGAAAGCAGCGGACAAGTCGGGGAAAGCTGAGATACCGGAAGTGAAAACAAGAGCAGGGAGAACCGTGAAGAAACCTCAACGTTTCTAATTTGCTCATTTCTTTTATGTATTTAAATTATTGTAAATGTGTTAATTTAAATAGTGGGAGTGTAAGAAATGACGCTTGTGTGTTTGTGCGCGAACAAAGGAATGTGGCTGAGAGCACCATGAGGTGCCAAGATGTAATTCCCGGGAGTCTGTTTCTGCCTATTACATGCCAGCACATTCCCTGTTCGCGTGTAATTGTAAAATGTTTGGCCGTTGGCCTATTTTCTGTCTTGTAATTCTTGTGCTCCGTGCGTGGAGCTTTTCACTTTTCAGTTGTTCACATTTTCGGTCTAAGAAGTAGTCGTAAGATTCCTTGCCTGCGTGCAGTTAAAAGAGTAAGAAAAGTAGAGTTGGTCAAGTGGAAATTGTTTCGCTAATTCCCTTGACATATTTGTAACTTTGAGAGAAATAAAGTTAATAATAGTTTGTTGAAACTAAAAGAAATCGGTGTAGCTTGCTGGACATTATTTACCCATAAAAATTAGAGAATTTTTAGGGAGATTAGGGATCAGTAGTGCGAAGCACCATCATAATCACTGTGGATAGCCACATTAACCGTCAGTCCTGTGATACGAGCGAAGGAATCTTTAAAATACGCAGTCAGATAAGCAAAGGCCTGCACTAATAGTAGTTAGTAAAAGGGCCATTCTTCACATCTTGCATACACTTACACTATATAATAGTTTTTCATAGTTACATAAATTACGTTTGTAAAATACGAGTTTTAATATCAGCAACATTATGATGGTTATTTTTCTGGCACAATAAAAATCCTAATTGGTGGAATGGAAGTAGTTTTGTGTTTAAGAGAAAAGCTTTATTTGATAGTTGTAAATGTGAAAAAAACAATTTTGTAGACGTGTATGAAATCACTACTTTGCAAGTCGCAGTGGTTATTAAATGGATATAACTAAAAATAAAATAAACAGGTAAACATTGGTGTTGGATAGCCGCCATTTTTGTGACAATTGATGGATTGGTGGATCTCATTGTACTAGATCCAGATGTTCTGAGCCATTTTGATTATACTGTATCAGTTTGAGAAATTTTCTAACAAATCCCGTTCTTTTGAATTTTAGTCACATAATTTATGTTCTATTGCACACTAAGCAATTTCCAATCGGCGGCGGGGTGGCGCAGTTTGCTAAACATGCGCTCTGAACCAACCTCACCAGGAGTTCGATCCTCGCCGGTAAAGTAAGAATGTGTTGCTTTTCTATATTTGAGACTTATTCTTGTAGTTGTGAATGAGAAATTTGCTCTCTCATTTGGGTTTGTGCTCTCTTTCTGATGATGCTATCTCCTTCTGAGATTTGAGCTTGTCGATGATTTTATATACTTACGATTTCCATAATATTTCTCGTAAAAAGCAGCACTGTGTAAAAATACAGGGAGAGTCTGCAAAATCCAGAATGATGGATACGCGGCTGGGTCCTCTCGATATATAGGGAGGATTCCTTCCCATATTACATACACAAGCAATTTCAAATGTTTTAGTATTATGAAGTTGATGGTTGCTCCGGTTGCTCACTAACTAAAGACTAATCATTTTCTTACACTATTAAGTACGTTTGATACACCACCAGAATGAGTTTAGCCATCTTTTGAAGTGATTGTTGATTTGTTACATAAACTATTACATAAACTACATATGAAAAAATACCAGTTTTATTAAACGCATCATTTTCATGATTACCAGTGGCAAAGTATCAGGCTCAGGTGGGACGCTTGAGGAGAAGGCCTGGGATAGTGGAGGGCTGACTAAATAAATAACTGAATAAACAATGCTGCCCCTACCCAGGTTGTACCATAACGTTTTTGGTAGTTTTAATATTTACATTTTTTTGCAAAAAGTAGAGCAAGTTCAGTTTACCCCTACCTAATATTTTGGGAGATTTCCATCATCGGATTATAGAGAAGAAGAATATTATACCAAAAGTAAATTTTGACGAAGTGAAAAGTTGGGTAACAGTAGCTGTTTTAGAACGATGGAGATGAGCATTTCCAATATAGAGACTTCATGTGTGTCTTCACTAACACCCGAAGCCAACAGTTGTGCCTTTTGGCGTCAGAATCTGGACCCGAAAATGTCCCAGACCCTGTCCTAAGTTCGATGGACCACCCGTTCCCCTCCCCCGTATGCTCAGGTGTAAAACTGCGCAAGATTAGGTACAATTAGCTAATAAAATGCTTATGCATATTCTTATGCCAATGCTTTTAGCCTTTTATTAGTCTGCAGCAGGAGCAACTGGAGCAATCATCAAATTTGTAAGATTGTTTAAGAATTTTGTGTTGATATATTTTAAATTGATAATGGTGTGCAATGAAACACATTTAAAATTTTGAAGAAAAAATCCAAATGAGTGACATTTTAACAGTGAAGCAGTATTAGCTGGTAAAACCTTACATCTATTCAAATCGAAATCCACGAATCCACAAATTTTCACAAAAATGGAATCTAAACAACACAAATTTTTAAATCCATTTCCATTTTTTATTAAAATATATCTAATAATCCTTCCAAACTTCCAAGTTAACAACATAATACTCGCCTACAAATAAACATTAAGCTATTTCCATTATTCTTATTCCCATTTTGTTCTAAAAACAAAAACAGAGCAATATTATCTAATTAAAATCATTAATCACAGATTAATCAATATTATTGATTCAATAAACATCTCCACTATTTGAAGTAAGTTGAAAATATTAATAGGAATACTACGTTACTGTAATAGCTAGTGCTGCTACCACTACATTATCTGATATGCCATAAACTGCCCCAAGGCTTTCCACAGCAACAACTGGTACTTACACGCAGCAAAGCTAGTATTACCAATCAGGTAAAAGGATGATTTTCTCCGTTAGGCACGCTTATGGAAAAGCAAAACGGAAGGACAATGCTCCGGTTTTGTTCATTTTAAAATTCAAGGGCATAGGTAATTATCTTTTTGCGTATTACAATACTCAAAGAAGAAAAAGTTGTACAAAAACTGATGCCTAAACACGACCTGCTAATTAAAACAAACCGGATTAGCCCATTGATGTTTTAAAAGTTATTATGGACGGACGATAGTTATTATTCCAGTATTGATACATGGACTTACTATGACCGTCATGATATTAAAATGGCTTTAAAACATAATTCGAAGCATCGTGACGCCGCTACATGAAAATGTTCAAGAATATATGTAGAGGCATACTACAGATCTTTCCTCTTCGTGTACGATATAGATTTTAGTGAATATATGTGAAGGCAAATTAAAATGAAGCGTGTTTTTAAGATAAAGATATTGTACACCTAATCAATCAAAAGTGAATTTGTTTAGGAAGTTGAGAGAAAAGAGATTAGGCGTAATTTTAGATGAGATTAAAGGGAAGCTATAAACCGCTATTCGAGTTGTGGAAGAAAAAGGATAAAAATGAAATGGTAGCGCAACTCTAAATTCAAGTAATGGAAAGACGAGAAAAACCAGGTATTGTAACAAACTGAAACAACCCAAGTAGTTTCAAAAGCTTTTAAAATTGACATTTTTGCAAAACCGCTTACTCTTTGAATTTATCAACTAAATAGTAGGAACTATCTAAAACTAAGCTTTGTCATTCCGGGTTCCACAGCACCCTAGCGCACACACACCCCTCCAGTATTATTCAAATGAATACTGAAAAACCGGAAACAACCTAAACCTCCACCCCATCCCCTCAACATCCTCTATCGTCAAGTTCACCACCTTAGCCTAATATTTTGCCTGTGGTAAGTGGAAAAGTAATATTTTTTTAGTTGTCACAATTTTCAATTTATATAAATGATCAACCATCAATTCACATGATGGCTTAGGATTCCAATGAAGAATAAACTAATCTAGGGGACATCATTAATTGTAGTAGATTCTCTGAAAATTTTACGTAATGCTAAATCTACCAACCAAGCATTGGACTCCTTACCGACAAACCTGGAGTCTGCCCCGGAATAGTCTAAAATAGCCGGGCGCTCCATTTACTTTACATCAGCCCGCTAATGCTAGAAATCCGCCCAAATCTAGTACAGAAGTATATGGGATCCCGTGCGGGTTAGAGATAAGGCCATAGCTAATTTGCATATTTGATAAAGAATGGCCATTTAAAATTCACACACTCACCTCCACTTTCAAATCTACTCGCCACTCTAGTTTCCATTCCTGTCGGACCATGACTTTCTTATCTACTCGGCTCACCACTCTTCCTCAGCTCTTCCGGCTCCATATTCACTTCCACCTCAAAATATTTAGTTCGCATTTGTACTCGGGTCTCCATCTTTCCAGGCATCCCATCACTTCTCCTACCCGGCTTTTCGCTCCACAACCCCGGCCCAACACTTGCGCCTTTGAACCCTTACAATTATGGAATGCATTCCTACTTGACCACAATCAGTTCCCTCTTGATCTGGTCTGTTCCACTTCCACCTTCTTGCCCACCAGCTCCTTTACCTTACCATCTTGGCTACCAAACCAAGCATTCTGTTAGATTTTGCGCAGGTCTAGAAACGGGCTTATCTAGCTGCCTAGCACCTCCTTCCTCTTGAGCTTGATCACTACCAAACCTTCCACCTTTTGAGTCAAATGTTTTTACCTTTTTCACTTCCAAAAGAAGATGACTCCGGCAGCTTCTGATCACCCAAGCGACGTAGACCCCGCAAGTACCGGAAGCTCAACCCATCAAGCTAAGTGTCCCAAGCTTCCCCATCGACTTTGCCCACAAGAGCCAACCCTTTCAGTGTCCATTGCATCCTCACTAAATTCGCCACTTTCACCACCCGGACCTGCATCATCTTCCCCGGGATTCTATCCCCAAAATCCTTTTTCCCCCATTATTCAATAAGCTTCCGGTTTACCGACGACAGTACCTCCACTGAACTTCCTACTTGGACCACCACTTCCGCATTTCCAAGAAAATATTTTGGAACCGGGTCGGGATCTCATCTTAATTGCAATACATTCAGGAGCACCTACTCTCTCTGAAACCACCACCCATTCCATCCTCAGCTGCATTCTTTGGAATCTTAGTTTGAGATGATTTTCAGGACTCAATATTTGAACAGAAATGATGGTGTAGACAACAGAGGTTTATAATTGGAGTGGTTCAAATGGACGGGTTTGCGGACCGTAAAAGAAGCAGAAACAAAACGTACTTATGCTTCCTTATATCTTTTATAAAATTGTCTTGCAAAAAATTTTGATTGTCTTGCTATTTTAGAAAGAATCTCAGATGACCCTCATTCTTTAACATTCAGCACTATCCATCCAGCATCTAAACCCCCTGCATCCATTATCCCAACCGACACTGAAATTACCGAATATGAACTAAAACTTCCCCTTCACACTCACCTTAGCCAGATATTTTGCAAGTGTAGTGAAATAAACATCATCATTATGTTGCTACTAATGAAAATAAGGTATTTTTTATGTAACCGATCATTCTTTAGGTATTTTGGTTTGTAAAAATTTAAATCCTTAATGGGAAATAAAATATGCATATAAAAGAAACTTAAATCTATTTGAATGCAGTGCAACATGTTTAAATGACTATCGCATTTAAAATGGGAACTGGATCTACTGATGAGTATGTTCAACAATCTGCAAATTATCACATAAACAGCATTCAACCACTACAAATTGGCTAATGCATATTTTCTTTGTCATTCAATTCAAATCTATTCATTAATCCTCTCAATTTTCTAATCCAATGTAATAGTGTCACACACGTCCACAAATAAAATTTTATTTACCGCCCCTGGAAAAAACTTTTTCTTCCCGGTATCCTGAGGTACTAAAAAATTTCCCGGTGAACACATAAGTTAAAAGTTTCCCGCTAGACATATAATGAAAGGACACGGTACTCACGAATTGATTATAAAACTGGCAGAGTTGACTTGATTTAGAAAAAATGAAAAGAAATTGTGAAAATATGGAAAATTTTTGTAAAATAGTAGAAACATGTAAATTAGGTAATAATATGGAAAAGTTTCAAAGAAACGACGGGAAAATGTGGTTGGTAAAGTAATGGAAAGTTTTGGTTAAAAACGAGAACATGAAATTTCTATACGAAATCATTTTTAAAAATGTATAAATGGTCTCGCAAACATGTTTCGTAAGGAACATTGCCATTTTTTTAAAAATTTGCATTCAGCATCCGTACTTTAGCCGAATGCAAACTCAAAAAAGTCTTACAAGAAAGCAATGAATAAGCTAAGCTTTGTACTTAGCGTATTTGGTAACCAACCTAAAATATCTTCAATCCACCCACCCCTCTCCAATTTCCACCGTTCACCCACTAAGGAAACATCCCATGAATAAACTTTTGTAAACCTAAATAGAATGGACCAAAATGAAAATTTCAAATAAATATATATTATTATTGTATCTGACGGCAACTACTTATAAACATACATAATTACCTATTAAAACTAAGTTATACTATGGTAGAAAGGTGCAAATAAAACATTGTTGATTCCCTGATAGTGGGTTTTTAAAGAAAGCTGTTCCAGGAAGGGTTTGTTGTTTGTTTGTTTTTACTAGTCTATAGTAACTGAGAAAACTCCTCAAGAAGACCTCAAAATGCAACAGACAACATGAGACCAAAAATGGTGCGTACTACAAGCTAAACATAATGCCATCATTGTTTTTTGTGTCTTCTTGGAGGTGGAGGTCGTTGCCGTGACATTGACACTGTGTGTGACAATGTGAAGCCCCGCCATTAAAGCTTTCCAGTTTCACCATTTTGACCAAAGAGTAAATCGCTGGGTAAAAGTGCGGCGGCGAAACCAGCCTTCTTCTTCTTCAGCCGCCTTTGGTGGGTGCCTTCTTCCCCATAAATGGTCACGTAAAACGAGATTTGGTCTTTGCGTTGGCTTCTGTAAGGATACTGTGGTGAGGTTCGAATGAAAGAGAGTAACTATTTGCGAGCGTTTCCACCCAAAAAATCAACTTTCTCAAATTTTTAAACTTTAACTGCCTACGGATAGTAGATCTCAAGGAAAGTGTCAATGCCAAGTTTCAGCCTTCCAAACCAAGTTAGAGGGCAGTAATGACGAAAACATGTTTTGATCGGTTCCACCTTAAATGGTTTCAAATTTCTCAAAACTGAAAAGTTTTTGGATTGTGATTTTTTCTGTGAAGTTGAGTAGATATATGAGTCAAACATTTATGCATATATGGCGACTTTTTGTATTTCCATTTTTTACAAAAAAAAATTTACTCAAATTTTCATGAAATTTTCAGAAAGTTTTTTGACTTTTAACCGCGTCTATTTTTGGTTGTACTTTAAAGGGTCACAAATTTGTGATGTCCACCTGCAACGGTGTCTTGCTGATACACGGCAGCAAACTGTTTGTAAAAATCTGCTTTTAATAACGAGATATCGTCAAAAGTTGAAATAACCGGTCTGAATTTTGAGGATATGCTTGGTTTGCACTACCCGTTGCTGAACCAACAACCAGCCAATCAGTCCAATGAAACATGGAAAACATGTGGCATAATTTGTTCTTTCTCTGACATTAACTGCAGCCTGATTGCTTGAAAGCTGTAGATTTGGCTGACACTTATGCTGAGCACCATCAAATTTTGAAAAAGTGAGAAATTTTTCAAATCTTGCGATAACTTTTTTTAAAATCATTTATTTCAAAACCTGAGAATATACAATTGAGCCTAATGTATTGTGATTACCAGGCTTGGATAGTCACGGATTAGAATCACCAATCCCTAATCCGGGATTGGTGATTAAGTTAATCACTTAATCACCAATCCCACTTCAGCTTTCCTGCATTTAATCACAATCACTAATCCCTAAACCGGCAGCCCTTAATCACCTCTTAATCACTACTTAATCACTGAGGTCCTACCTCCATGAAGCTGCTTTTCTATTGCCTTTAACTTAGGTTTGCTTAAGGGGGTTGTGATTGATTCTGATACGCCCGTATAATATTTAATTGTGATACACTGTTAAAATACTGTTAAAATACTACCGCGATGTATTGTTACTAAATTGTATTTTTGTTTGTTTGTACATTACTTTGCCGAAATGAGAAATCTATAAAAAATCAATCTCTAATCCTAATCCAACTTGCATTTTCATTTAACATTTAATCACCTAATCACCAGGGATTGGGATTGATTTTAATCACCTAATCACCAGTGATTAGGTTTGGTATTAATCACCAATCACTAGTCACCATTTGTAAAAATGTCTTCATTTAATCCCAATCACTAAGCACTTGATCAAAATACGGTGATTACCCAAGCCTGGTGATTACTTTGACACCTACATTGCTAATATCCGACCACGCGGACGCGAGGACGGTTTGTCTACTTTGAATTCGGAATTTTAAAATTTTCGAATTTGGGATTTTGCAAAAATCTAAGGAGATATTTCTCGTCGCTGGAAAGTCAGAATTACGTGATCACGGTACCAAATTGCAGGCAATTACAATGCAAAAAGTAGATATTTCTTGAATTTTCAAGATAAATTTTAAAAAATGATTTATTGTAAAAATGCACAAACCGGTGAGCATGTAAAGTTGTATCAGAATAAAGAATCTCCCGATACCTAATAATCACAGAAAATATCATTGACCAGTTTACCTTCTAATCTGAGATATTAACAAATTTTCATTTTCTGAGCAATGAAGAATAGAATTTTTTATCTACATCCAAATTAGAGTGACCCTCACAGTGCCTCTTTTTAACCCGATACTTTACTTAAACGAGCCATTGAATGCCTTCAAAACCTGTTCAGTTACGGTAATCAGAAATCAGCTTCTATTTCCCAAAAACGACAAAATTACGATTTAGAAGCAACATACGTACCCGTCTTCAATAAACTCTACTTCTTGTATCCATCATCAACCATACAATTTGAAAATGACTTTGAATGCAACAGAAAACGTAGTTACATGTATAATTACACATTTTCCAATTCAGAAAAAGGATGCCAACCAAGCCGCAAACTGGCTTGCGCCGTACTTATTTACATTGCTCCATTGTCCTGTCACGATTGGGGTTTGGTTATCCAGGAATTTACATATTATCCACCTAAGCTACCACCAGCATTTTTTCACGGATTTCTAGAAAGGGTGCCCTGAAAGGTGGGAACAGTTACTGGAATAGATTCATAGTGGAGGTTCAGTATAATCAACAAACACTTTTTAAAAAACCACAACTTTTGGAATACTTTCTTAATTTCATCGATAATTATTTTGACGCCGATTTATCAACAAAATTCGTAAAAAAATTTATATATGTCAGAAAACTTTACATAATCAGTAAACCAAAGTTCCGTAGCGTTAGCTATTACATTGTCAACTCCCAGAAGGGATTAGCAAGACTGCACGAGATGGTGGAACAGCAGTGTTATGAAAGATTCTAATGATGTTTTACTAAAGCTTAAAGCATTTAACTGCGCGATGCAAACAAAGGAAGATGTTAAAATATATGATTATTTCCCCATAGATTTGCCTGGTTTAAACCCAGAGCAGATATGGAATCTCAATCTGGAACCTATCAGTAAACTAGTATTGTTATAGTGACCGCGGTACGTGTAGTTTGACAGCAGCAGTACTATTAAGCGGGCTACACCAAATCCCAACTTTTCTAAATCGCTTTCAAAGTTTATTCTGAGTGAATTAAGAACAGAGTGGGACAAGTAACGCCCGACATGAATTGACATCGGACCCGAAGTTTCCACTTCAGCTTCCTGAGCTTGTCTGGAGTACGCAAAAGATAAAACCTCATTCCAAGTTTAAATACTAACATAATGCTATCTGTATGAGCGTAAATTTCCAAAATTCTGGTTTCTCATTGCATAATTATCAAAACTAGTCATCTCTTTACATGAAATTCAAAAGTCAAAATTTTAGGAATTTAAATACTTAGACGCCGATAAGCATGAACATGCGATCTTTGCATGGCCGCTGCAAGCCAGTGGGCTGGCCAATTTTCGTGATTCAACCGGCAAAATGTTTCAAATTAAATATTCTAAAATGGGGTTTTTCAAATTTCAATTATTTTGCGAAAATAGAGAGTTATGGGAATTTTGCCTTAAACGTACCCTATTTGTCCCGTCGGAGCTGCGTAACTCTTTGGTGTGTCACTGTTTTTACTCTTAGGGTTTGAACCTGAGAGTGCTGGCAAAAGTAAACCAGGCTTTGTGCTGTCAGAATAACCAATGATTGCTAAGTGAATAGTAATAGTTCAGAAATTATGAACCTTTTAATTATTAAAAGTTGGCAAAAAATCAGACGAGGACAGCTACTTTTGAACATAACTTCTCAACAACTTATAAAAAATTAAAATTTTATTTTGCAATTAATAGAACACATTTTGTTGTAAGTGGTCAATATTTCATAGGTTATCAAAATAATATCAGTTGTGAGATACAGTCGAAAAAAATTAAGTTAACCCTAAAAAATTAGATTTTATGATAATTATTTTTTTTATCAAAAACAAAACTTGATGGTCACTAGCCCATATTTTGGTCAAATAACAACCCTACTATGGTGCATTTGCACAAAAAGTTTCCACGTTCAATTCCCTTTCCATTCTGACTTACGGCTAATTCAATCACCCATCACAAACTGAAACAACAAACCGCCGTACTACTCTACTGGGGCAACTTGAGACAACATAAGTTTTCATAATAATTACATGCCACATATACATCAAATTTGTACAAAAACTTCGAAAATCCAGGAAAAAAAAATTTTCAGGTGGAACCCATCATATGGCTTTACTCTAAAGCTTCAGAGTATATTGCGTCGTGAAACAGTGGAACAACAAAATGAAACATTGGCACAGAAAATTCCAATAGACTATCAAATCTATTTGGAACAGGAGAACTTTTACGCCGAAACAACATAATGAAACTGGGCATAAATAAGTGGATCTGTATTATGCCGCACCACGAATTAAGGACAAGTTTTTGTTAAAATGGTTTGCATGTGTATCAACAGCAGTTTTAATTTGAAATATGAGTGGTTTACTGGCTTTTGCTTTATCCCACTTTGAGGTTCCGGTAAGATTGGGCTTTTGAAAGGGTGGCAAGTACTTACGTATATTTAGTATAGTGGCGGGAATGTTCATTGGCGCAACATCAACCTCTAAATAGTTGACTATGGTTAGCATTTGGTTAAAGTTAGCGTCAAATTGTCGAAGAAGTTCATTGAAATTTACAATTCGAAAGGTTGAAAGATCAAGTGATTTTTTGTCTACCAACGAACGAAAACAGTTAAATATTTGCGTGTATCCATGTTTAAATACGCAGTCTATTACTTGTTCATATTCTGTACTAGTATAGACATAATCTAAAGAAGAACTAGTACATCTTACGAAGTACAGAAAAGGAATCAAGTACAGAAACATATTCATTTTTGAATCTGATAATATTAAGCTTGAATATCTGAAGGCAGAAGTAGAAGTAGAATCAATACTTTGCATAAGTGGCATAGAACTTCAACGAATGTATTTTAACCATGATCATTTCCTGGTTTGGAAAATTTGCCTAAGCTCAAACAAGAAGTTTTCTTCCTTCCGTATGCTCAGCGATACGGAAATGATGTGTTAAACTTCAACGTTGTACCTTAAACCTGGGCAAATACTACTACATTAACAATCCGGAAACACGTAATACATTCTGTGCTCAACTTGCGCATTCGTTGTCACGAAATGTGTGGATATTTTTTACCACCTGGCTTATACCACTTATCCTCACATAGATATACTGATGTTTATATATTTGTAATCGAATTACTAATAACGTTAGATTTCTTACAATTATTGAGTTATTTACTTTGGAAAATGATTAAAAATTTACTTGGTCTCAACACAGTTGCTTATGACAATGCGAAATCAACTCCTAGCACAAGTGATTCTTTGTATTTGTTATAAGTTCAATACATTCGTCCAAGTGTCCAACTCCCAGCCGCAGCAGAAACGAAATAAGCATGTATTACTTGCGTAATTGCGTCACTTTAGATTTACTACAGAGTATGATTTTTTTTCCAATTCGGAAATGCAGTTGTTTAAATACTTTTGAGTCTGTCTAACCTACTTACAGGGAGCTCAGTAAATATCCAGGAATTTTGGCAGACTGACTTGGGAAATCCGCTAACTTATTAAAACTTTACATAGATGCTTTCAACTATGCTTACGAAAATTAAAGTATTAGTCACACAAACTAGTAGTTCGAGTGACTACTAGCACTAGTTGAAATACTGTAGACACAAAGAACCTCTAGCTCTAATTAATTAAATTGTTCGAATTAAATATTCGTACAAACATAGCTTTCCAAGATAGTATTTCGTGTGAATATAAATTTTTTGAACCTCCCTTGCCTTTTCAATACTTTTAAGTAAATTATTTTTCACGGAAATATACTATGGCGCACAATTATTTCCTGGTTTCAGGCATTGCCCCAGTATTGACTATGCTCTAAAATAAGTTTTCGGCAGCTACTTTGAAATGCGCGCAGTTAAAAGTTTCCACCATTAATGTTTAAACTCAACGTATTTTTTTAGCTTTAGAGTGTTTGTGGTGTGGTTCACAAACCGTATTCTAAACTAATTTGGGTTGCTCACATGTAGTTACGTTACTTTAGCAGCCAAAATTTCGATTTATTCCTCCGACTGTTGTATTATAACTTCAACCCAAGTTAAGATTTGCTGTACAAAGCTCGCGCATGTTATGGGAAATTCAAATGGTCCCATCTGCAAAGCATTAGTGGCGGGAATTCCCTTCCTAGTGTTGCAGTTTATTAAGTTCTCTTTAGTTGAAGAATATGAGCCACACCTTGTGGCAAACTAAGCAATATTAATACGCAGACGAAATTTCAATTTTAAAATCTCAAATCCCAGCCTAACGTTAAACCCATGCAGTTAGTCAAATACGTTTCTGGCTATTTGCATTGACTTTCCTTTTGTATATTAACTGAACTGCTTGGATTGGATAAAGCAGATGAGAACAAGGTTCTAGGTAGTTAGCTCCAATTTTTAGCTACACCTACATTTAGCTACAAGGATGCTAGCTCCACTTGGTTTTTACTTCCACTTTTTAAAGTTCCAATGGACTTTAGTTCCACCCATTTTTTAGCCCCGCCGCCTTTACCTCCAAAAGTTTTCATTGTAAAACTTACTTTAATTGAAATATTTGAAATTAACTCGGTTGGAAAATCATTGGTATTAACCAAACCTGTTTGTCAGTCCTATGTCGCAAAGAACTCCGCATTCAAACACCCTTGGAGCTCTTAAAACAGATCTGAAGGCTTTGTAGTCTAAAGCCTTTTGACACAAAAATGCATGCTATTTAAAGCTAAAGAAATTTAATAGAATACAAAATTCATCTTGAATACTGCATTCACACATTTGGTTAGTATTAGAAACTATATTTTAAGGGGACACAAGACGGGGACGTTGGTTACCGGTCAAAATACATTGAAAATTCCAACTTTGTTTCATTCAACCCTACTAAAAATCATTTCATAGTTGGAATGTTTGCATTAGAATACCACGCTTTGTAGAAAAACGCTTGCTCTTTCCAATGATACCAATATCGATGCTGTAGCTTTCATAGTTTTTAAGATATTGGGTCTGCAATTAAAACGTTACTACCATTGCATTTCATACATTTTTGAAACCGTTTTTTAGAAAAACGGTAGACTTTAAATTTATGATTTTGGTACCGTTAGAAAGAGCAAGCGTTTTTCTACAAAGCGTTGCATGCTGAGTGCCACAGCACAAGTACAACTATCTCTCCCATTTTTTCTTATGTAAATAGTCATATAAGAAAATGATGGTGACTATTGGTTTCCAAATATGAGATAAAAGAAAAGATAAGAAGTTTGGTATCAAGAAATTTGACAGTGTCATTTCAGGTTAAATATTAGCAAACTTATATTCATGTACGCCAGAATCAATAGCGGAACTAAAAAAATTGGAGCTAAAAAAATTGGAACTAGAGTCCGGTGTAACTAACGTCTTTTGAGCTACCTACCGTACACTGAGAACAACACTCGGTAAAATTTGGCGCACGGCGTTGTGTCTAACTAAATAAATTTGGAAGCGAGAAAAACACTCCGGTAGTTTGCGGTTTATGATGATTAATAATGATTTATGCAAGGCATCATGATTTTATTCTGCTGATTTGTAGAGTTGGCGTAAAACAGCAAATTATTCTATAAAAACTTACATTTCGGCTTAATAGAAAAGGAGACATGTTCTCAGCATGAACGATATATAATATTATTTGCCAAATTAATTATTATATGACATATACACTCATCTAAATAGTCAGAATTTGTTGGATTAAAATTTTAAAATCATTTGTCAAGAGCTAAAACTTTCGACATTTTCGTCATCAGTGATCAGTGAACATGGCCACCAAGTCTGGGGTAGGCACGTGCCCCATGTGCCTACCCCCCGGCTACGCCAATGTGGTTCCTTTTGATAAATTTGTAGACCTAGTGTCAAATAATTTTACTGTGTATGTGCTACCAAGATTTATATTCGGTACCGATTGTGCTAAAATTGATCATCTAAGAAAAGATTTTAATGAAAGCATAGAAGTATCTCATGAAATGTTTCCGGTTGTATCTGAACTGTGGTTCCACATAATGCTGCAATGAGATAAGTGGCATAATCTACTTGATGTGATGAAGCGCCTACCGGAAAAAACACAGTTGTTTGTAAACAGTTCACAATTACTACCGAAGAACAGCTGGGCAAAAATTGAAAGGGGGTTGGAGGGCTTGGGTGGTTACATTGATGATTTTCGTGAACTTGTGGTTCCATATTTAGAAAATTGCAGCAAATCGAGTTTAATTCTAGACGAGAACATAGCCAGAGTTGTTTACACTAATATGAGTTTAGCAAAACGTCCAGTTTATTTCGGAGAAGACGTCATTAACGAAAATCTAAAAGGGTTCAAGTTGTTCAGTCAGCATTCAAGGCTTGCATATGAACGCATACGCCGACATTTTGAAAACGGGGTGACTCATTGGTGGCATAAGTTTTTGAAATTTGCAATTGTCCAAATTACTCACTCACGCAAGCATAGAGAAAACGGTACCATTCAAGAAGAGATGGCAATCAAAGAGAAGGCGGGAATATTGGTACCATGCTTTATTTGGGGAATGGGACTCTGTGTAGCACTTCTAGTGTTTATTTTGTTTGAAATTCGCTCTATGGCTTGCCACTTTGATATACTGTTTTTAATAATACCACGTAGACATAGGCGTGAGCTATCAAATTTTATGATTCAGTTAATGTCATTTAGTAAAAAGCTTTTAATCACATGTAAGAATGCTTTCAGTTTTATTAATCGCTCAACTGTATTATGTTTTCAAAAAATGTTTCCATTTCTGGAATCCAACAGAGTATTTGTTTTATCGCTAAGCAATTCATTCCCAAAGCTGTTTAACAGAAAACGTGTTGTAATTGGCGATCAAAAATAAAGTTGACGCACACTCTTTGTGAAAAGTGGCATATTGATGGATCTCGCGTACATTCGTTGGTTCTGGTATTAAATCATGTTGGTATAATATGAAAAGTCACGCTAACAAAATTTGCTCATCTGCATTTCCGTTTTTGCGTTAAGAATTTACAAAAAGACATTACTGAGCATTTGAAACCGTTTGCAAGTGTTTTTATGCAGAACCGGGGTTTGAAAAGCAACTTGAATTCAATGCAGTTGTCAATCCGATGCAATCAATGCTCCGATCAGTTTTTATTTACACACAACATTCACCACCATGCATTGTATTGTGGGGCGGACATAGGAAATTTTGGATTTTCAACATAAAATCGGTTTCATTGATAAGTTAGTAAAAATAAGACTACAGCAATTTCTCAGCGGCATTCAGGATAAAATATCTGTATTGGAAATGCCCATATGCATCTTCTTAAAAAAGGTGTCGCCGCCAAACCTTCCACGTAGTTAAAATCCACTTAAATAAGTTCTTTCTTCTGTAATTCAATTGCGGAATACTATCTTCCAAATACTATAGACAGTACTAAACTCCTTGCTGGAACCGCTTTAATCTCTGCGAAATTCGCAAAAACAAAAATTATCAGAAAACAGGGTTACCACTGCATAAGAAAGTTATTTTGCCAACGAAATCCAAGTTCCGTATAAATTCGATTTATACCCCTCGCTCCATTTATAACCCCCCCTCAAATTATACCCTCCATTGAGAGGAGAAATTTGAAATTTTGGCCCCCCTCGGTTTATAGCCCCCTATAATTTTTTATACGAACGTAAACAAAAAAATCACTTTTATTATAAAGAGTTTTATGAATATAATAATCATTGTCAATACTATTGACTCAATACGTGTCAATATTTATGCTAAAATATATTCTAACCAAGCTATAGCAGAACGTTATATGTTAATTATCGTAATTTAAATAAAAAATCGTTTCGAATTTTGCCATAAAATTTGAAATTTTGGCCCCCTCGATTTATGAACCCCCTCGACTTGTATCCTCCTTTGAGATGTCAAATTTAAAATTTTAGCCGGGGGTATAAATCGAATAAATACGGTACCTTGCTTTCTCCCTCCCTCTGCATTTTCAGTATCGTTCCAGTTCTTCTAATCTTCCTCTTAATTCACGCAGCAACACCCTGCTCGTTTAGAAACTCCTAAAGCTTCAATTCAACCCTTCAAATGTGATTTTGATGGTTATCCAGAATTCGGTGGCGGTCGAGTCCAAAGCAATGCAAAACAAAAACTTTAAAAAAATATTTTGTAACCTTACCCCGGACTCCTTTTTTCAATTTGTTTAAAATCTTTTAACTTTTTACCAACTTTCCGTTGCTTATTAAGCAATAAAATCATTTAAGAACTGAAAATTGGACGATTGGCACGTAATTATATGATGAAATGCTTAATGTAATAAAAATAGCAATGGAGTCGTACTGCCTGTAGGATTTCACTACCCACAAAGCGGCATCATAGCAGAAATGAGCGTCGATATAAGTCATGATTTGATACGCATAGTAATTTTTCATTACAAGGTTTTTACGTTTATTATGGCAATAGTACAGAATAACATGAGCCTTTGAAAAATTCAATCTCCTGAGTTAGGAATCCACCAGTCCACCAATTTTCACAAAAGAAGCGTCAAACTGCCACAAAGGTTTTATACATACAATATATTGTTCATTAAAATCTACATTCTTTCTACAATCATGATATCGTGATCTCCAACACAAATGTAGCTTGTTCTTTTACAATTACAATAAAACACCTTTTTCAATTTTTCGAACAAAATTCCGATTTCGTATTACCTTTTTGAATGGTAAATAGAAACGGGAGATATTTATCCGACCGCGTAGAGAGAAACTTTATCTCCCCCATTCCCTTATTTAGCAGACGTTCCATTTTCCTTGTCTGCTAAATCAGCCACCCAATTTAGCCACGAAAATCACTACTTTAGCACACAAAAAACTTCTGACTTTTTTTCCAAAGTTTGAAAAGCTTGTTTGCGTGCATAGGTGAATGCATGAAATCAACTTGAACGTACTAAAAAACTAAAAATGTCGATAGATTTGGCATTCTGATATCTGATGATACAAGTTCGATGGGCAGATTTTGAACAGTTTTGTAAGTTTCATCAGTAGGACACTCGTGTCTAGAGTGGAATTGTGTAAAATATTACCGAATTAAAACTCATGCGGGTGTTGAGCTGAGAATAGCAATACGTTTAAAATGATTTTTATATGAAGCATAAAAATACGATAACGTACTGTATGCTGTACACCTACGTTGAGAAATAATTTAAGATTTTAACTGTATAACAATGTGGTGCAAAACGAATGGTCACACATTGCCTGAGGACTCTGCACGTATATCTTAAACTTCATAAAACATGGTCAATTATTCAGATAGCTGCGTCAGTTGTAATTATCATCAATGTTTTAAGTATAGAATTGTTGAAACAGTAATAATACTCATATCCGACACTATTACTATTAAAGTTGATATACACTTGTGTTGATAACCTCTCGGCATCTGTATCAGAATAGCATGTCGACTTTATAATGCCTAGTTTTTAAAATTCCCTGACCCTTGAGAAATTAAATGCGTTCAAGTTGATTTCATGCATTCACCCATGCACGCAAACAAGCTTTTCAAACTTTGGAAAAAAAAATCAGAAGTTTTTTATCTGCTAAAGTAGTGATTTTCGCGGCTAAATTGGGTGGCTGATTTAGCAGACAAGGAAAATGGGAATGTCTGCTAAATAAGGGAATGGCGTAGATAAAGTCTCTCTCTACGCGGTCGGATAAGATTTTCCCAAGAATAATTAGCTTTTAGTCAAGGTAGAGGCTTAGTTTTTATTTTAATTGAAAGTTATTTGGCAATTAATAATTTTTTTAAAACGCATTTTTTCTTTTGACTATTGGTTTCTACTTGAGAGATGCATGATCAGACTTCGAGCAAGATGACAAAGTTCTTATCCGTTTTTATCTGGGTTACTTGAGAATGTTATGAAGAAAAATAAATGCCTAGTATGTTTTATCCGTTTTTATGTAAATTATAGTTGAACTTCTAGCTCGTAGTCCGATAGCGCAAAAAGCAAAGGAAATGGTACAAACTGTGAGCTGTCATTAATCTGTTTAAAATATTATTGAAATAATTTACTAGATAATTATCTAGCCAAAATAAAATCATGTGTTGATAAAAAATAATAAGCATTTTATAGATTTTGTAGTTTTGTGTACGCAATATTTTTATTTACTAATTTATTTTCTTGTTGTTCCTTCTGATAATTATTGTCCATTTATGTATGCGCTTTCCTATTTCTACGTTGTGAGTTTGAGATTTCAACTCTGCAAATTCCATGCATATTTTCTGGTTAACTTTTTAAAATGTAGAAAGCTATGAACATATAAACTAACATAATATAATTCATGTAATTATATTGCTAATCATATGACACTAGATCAGAATTATCTACCGGCATCATAAAACTTAATTATTTGGCAGATACTTTTATCGTCATTTATTTTTCTCAAACACCACAAAAATATGTTTCAACTTCCTTCTTAAAACCAAAATAAATACACCATTCATCATCTTAGTTTTTAGATAAATCCTTCATTTCAAAAAAATCTCCATCCATTCCTTAACCGTCTCTTCAGAAGCACACGCTTCCTTCCTCTTGCAAGCGTCCAGGACCAAAATCGTTTATCTGTTGTCTCAAAGTTTAATGTTTTTCCTTCCTTTTTAAAAATATTTAGGGGCAAGCCCTTTCCTAAACCTCGCATTCCAAAAGCCAACAATTTTGCGAATGTGTTTTCATGGGAAATTTTGGATGCCGTCCCAAGCGCAAGCTCAGTAAATTTTCAAACTTCTTTTTAAAGATGTTGACACAACTAACAATTTTCAAAAAGAATTTCCTATTAACAGAGGGAATTACCAGTGCCTTATGGAAAATCGGAAGTACATCATGTTCTGGAGAGGGGATTACAGACAGACAGTTTACAGAATTGTCACTATCATGCACCAATGCAGATTGTAATGCACCAACTGAAAAAATCGGGTGGGAAGCAGTTTACTGTGGTAATGTGACAGGACCCTTTGGAATTGGTCTATTTGAAAAGTATGTCAAAAATTAATAATTTATTCTAAAAAACTGAATTTTTGGATTCTGAGTTCTGAAGTTCTGAAAGAGTTCTGAATATTTGAAGATCAAAAATATGTGAAGATTTTTTCTTGTTTAAGACGAAATTGCAGTTTTGGATGTAGTTTAGTTTTTGGATAGGAGCGTAAAATTGTAAAAGTAAAAAATGAACAAAATATATTGTGGAGGATTATGATGTTATTATTTTGAAGGAAAGTAGATTTTATGAAAAATATGCATGTCAATATTTGTGCTGGTCAGGCGCCAGTTTTGTAAAAATCTGTGAATTGGTGGATGTCGAATATGGTAGGTCATGTCGTAAGTGTCGACTCATTTCCCTACGTTCGTCCTGATTAACTAAAATAGTATGTACAATAGAACCCATTTATCTGCATGTTGGTTTGAAAAAATAACTAAACAATAATAAATGTTTCCAAAACAAGCTATTTTGAAAATATTACAAATTTGGAGGTTCTCTAGTTGCTCACTAGTCATTTTGCTTATTTTGCTACACTATTTACTTCGTTTCCGTAACTTTGGCATTATACAAACATTTTTAGAGATTAGAGATCCAATCTCAGTGTATGCTCTCTATTAACTAAAGTTATTGGTCACCCGAATCCAAAAGCTTTTTTTGAATTGATTGTTAATCAGTTATATGAGTAACATGAAATAATTATGCAAAAAATGTCGCAACTCTCATAGCATTTTGATATGATAACTATTATTCCACTACAACAAAATACAAGTCTTGTTGATTGAGAAGATAAGAGGATAGCAGAAATGGAATGCATTCTTGTTTCGAGAAAACATAAGACCAAAATTCAGTCACTAATTACCACTTCATGGTATCATGTTCAAAATCGAAACAACACATACAAATGTTTAAGCCTCTGGAACCTGTTGTGTAGAGAGACCATGTGCGTCGTTGAAACACTGAAGTTGGCACCAAACTCCCCACTATTATCCAGTTGCGTAAACATATCCTTGCAGATAGCACTAAACAACAGCTTGTTGAATTTACTCTACTTTTCTGCAAATTTGTAGAAGATAAAGCTACCAAAAATCTTTTGTCTAAACGTGCAAAAGTGTAAATTTGCTTTGCCAAAGTTCATATAATGAATTGATTCGGTAAGTTGGCACTGCATTTTAACTTGCACATAAAACAAGGTAATTGTATACCGGCTAATCACTTAAACTAATCAATGATAAACCAAATTTTCACTTCTTTCAACGTTTCGCAAACTACCCTCTCGGCCCATATTTTTGTCATTTTTTTCAAATCTCCGACTTTTCTCAGAAGACCATGGCGGGAACCTTAAGGATGCAAGGTTATCTTATACTTAGTGGTTCCTGCCTTAGATGCAGGAGGTTCGTGCAGGTTTATGAAATTGAGCTTAGGATTACAGGTTGAGTAGAGGGTCGTGCCACGTTGTTCTTTTTGGAAAGGAAGAGAAGAAGGAAGGAATGCTGGGTTTGTTTGGAGAAGGCACAAGAGGAAGTGGTGGACAGCCCTGTGAGACTGCACCGGGGAAAGAGAAAGTAACAATATGGACCTGGCAGGGAATATGGACTGGCTGAAATGGTGGAAGAGGTGGCCAGGAAGGAGAATCTGGACGAGCATGTTGATGAAAATTTTAAAATAAGTAACAAGAATGTTGTAGGCTTAAATATAATAGGAACAAGAACTGAAAACAAATTTGTGTTTGTTTGACGCTTATTCTGTGAAAATGCAACTTGTGGTAGATTTTAGATCTCTAGTTTAAATAATTATTAATCAGGTATCATGTTGAATTTGTGCCAGGTTGAGATAAAACGCAATGCTAGTAGATGCCACTTTAATAACGGCTGACTTGATACAGCCATACCTGCTTGTTGTCAAATGTAGCTTAGATTATCATCCAGTTGAAACCATTGTTTGTTTAAAGCGATGTACGCACAGTTAAATAATATATTTTGTGAAAACATGGCACTCACTTATAAACATATACATGACGGCCATTAGTCCAGCCTTGGCATAATATAGTTAACTGAGTAGATAACAGAATCAAAATATGAATTATATTCCGTTTTTGGGGCATTGGACCTTTTAATTATTTCTCAAAACAAGTCACAATTTTTTAGAGTACTTAACTTCGATCTAGTCGATCTACAATCTTCAATAAATGACAATTGTTAATTGTCAACGTTAAAACTATTACAACATCCATACGTACCACTGCCAAAAGCTGTAATTCCTTTTGCCATAGAATCCCGATTTATATCTATTACAACTTATGTCAAGATACCCCAAACTATCCCGTCGGATTTTTTGTGCGGCCAGATGAAACTACAACTAATCTCCTTGCATTTGTATCACCCACGCAAACGAAGAAGGAAGTCTCTGTTTTATGATGTTTTCTTTAGTATGACATCTTGCATCAACTGCACACCGTTTTTTTTTAAATCCAATACAGGCGGCTAGTATGTTGTACAGATCTGTTCATATCTTGGTATTATTGAGTGTTTATTTTCAAGAATTTGATGGAAGTTGCGGTGAATTGGGACATGACTTTGTATGCAAAAACGCTTTTTCGTAGTTTTTGACGTGATGCTTGACACGTCCAAATCCCAATGGTGCATGGCATGTCTTTATGAGATTGAACACGAAATCGCACCCTAAGCATATCATCCAGCCAAAAAAACCACAGTAAAATCCCCATACATTATTATGTCCACGCGAACCTGAGTAACTATTAGCGGATGTTGACACCATAAAATGAACTTTCCTAAATTTTGAAAGTTTTGATACATGTTGATAGTACGTCTAATGGAAATAGCCTGTGCAAAGTTTCAGCTCCCCAAACCGTCTGGGGCGTCGGTAGTGACGAAAAGTTCTTTTTATCAGTGCTGAAGGACAAAAATCCAAATTTGTCTGAAATGGATAGCTGTGGGGTTGTGATTTTTTCCGTGAAGCTTAAGCGGTATATAAGCAGTTTAATAGTGCATTTACTTTAAATAAAGGCTTGTGCAATTTTTTGCAAAAAAATAATTTTGAAAAAATTTCAACTTTTTCCCCAAGTTTTTAGAGGTCATGACCGCGTCCATTTTTAGCTACCTGTCAAAACGCTGACAATTGAGTGAGCGGCACGAATAAGGCACTTTCTGGAGGTTGCTATGTAGTATTTTTTGAAATTTTCAACCGGTATATATAAAATGCGCTACAGAACTCTAATTTTTGTAAATAGTTACTAAATACAATAGCCTATCACATCATCGTTACCCTCATCATTTCAATTTGCACACTTCCTTAACCTTTGCCATGCAAAAGCAAGCTTTTTTCATTCAAAACTATTTTTCTTGGGTAACTTAAGACAGACAAATTATCCACATCAGTAATTTTTCGAATATTTGTCTTCGCTACTTCCATCCTAGAAACAGAAGATGCCTTATTCGTGCCGCTCACTCAATTTGTTATGTTCATCTAGAGTAGTGTATTGCTGACCTATTGCAACAAACCCCGTGAAAAATTCAATATATTTGACAAAATATGGAGAAAAGTGGAGACCGGAAGTGCTTTGAAAAATTGAATGCAGTATTAAATTTGCGGTAGTTTTCCTATTTGGCAACGTTTTAAAAATCTGAGTGTGTACAAGAGAGCTAAGTGTATAAGGATTCATTTGACATATCAACTGTCAATATCCGACGGCGGACCACGGTGGACACGCTGGCTACTTTTGGCACATATTTTATTCAGTAAAACCTTGTGTTAAATTTCACAATATCGGTTGTCCTTAAGTAATTGTTGGACTTACATGTAAAATATCTAAAAAATCAGCTTTTTGTTTTGAAAACACAATAAGTATTGTTACAACTTTGCACAGGCTATTTCCATTAGACGTACTATCAACATGTATCAAAACTTTCAAAATTTAGGAAAGTTCATTTTATGGTGTCAACATCCGCTAATAGTTACTCCCTCATAAAATTATGCAGCTTTCAGGAAGATCTAAAAATTTGCCGGTTAGCAAATAAATAGTGTGGTTTGATAATGCGTCAAACGGGTCATTAATATTGCTGTTTTTATTATGCTGTGAAGTCACATTTAGTTGAAATCCAGTTGAAACCAAGACACCATGGTTTTTGCTTTGTGATTCAAATGTTTTTCTGTAATGGACTGCGTAAAAACTCACAACAGAATGCTTAGTAGCGTAATGTTATGCGCATTAATTTCTGCTCAGAACTGTAAATAGTTAATATTTACATTAGTGAATCAATGCAGTATTCCTCATCCTAAATTCTCATATATGTCAGACATTAGGAGAAACCTACTTATTTAATCTAAATGATTGTTTACACAACAAACAAATATTGATTACCAAGTAAAACTCCATGCGTCATCTTTGCTGGGCACACAAACATACATGAAACGTTTTGTTAAATTCGGCTTCAATAACCAAAATTAGTTTTAATTCAGGTTAGCTTTTTTATCCTTGAAAGGAAGTAATTTTTTATGTTATCGAGTGTATGCAATTGTTTACCACTGCCGTGCGTTCCAACAAAACGTCTGCCAACCTACGTTCGTGCCGCCTGACAACCTCATTGTAAATATTAATGCTTTTGTAAGCTTATAAATTATTGCCTAATACAAAACTGCTACGAAGTAGAGAAAGATATTAAGTCAGTTCTTGGAACCAAGTTGTTTGACATTTTTCCCATATTATTTCGGTTCCAAACATTTAACTGGTACGTGACGTGACAAGCACATACGTGAGCAACTTTGTTATATTAATTTTTGTTGCAATTTAAGAGCATACTATAAGGTATACTAATCGACAAGGTACTTCGTAAGTGTCCACATTTATAGCATTAACGGCGTATAAAAAAGAACGTTTCGGTTGGATTACCTCATCTTTTCGTCAAAAGAACTACATGTTTATCGTTCGATCAATGACAAATACTTTAATCTGCGTATATAAGAGCAAACCAAGTCATTATTTTTCACATTTGTGAATTGACACGTCTCCTCACATAAACAGTCATTTTTAGCTGCTGCATTTCTTTAAGTTCAAAAGCTTTGCTGTTAATGTACAAACAATGTCTTTTCTTATTGGATTATTTGGAATAGTGGCAGTACTATGTCAAACCGAACATATCGTTATGGCAGACAAACTTGAGGACTGTGTCAGAACCAAAATGCAAAACTATTCAACCTGGATGGAAACCTTGGATCCATCACCACCAAGAAATATATCAATACGTATTTCTTACTCTGGTGTTGCAAATTTAGAGTCCACAATAAGGTAACGTATTATGTAAAAATAAATTTTTACTAATTTTTGAAAAACCTGGAATTCCAACTTTTAGTCAGATTGTGCTACAAGGATATTCGAAAGGCGAAACTAGAATAAATACCATAAATACAGATTGGAGTAGAAAGTAGTTTACGGTTAGCTTTGATGTCATAGCAAATCAGTCGTTCTCAGGTGAATCATTTCTTAAAGCTTCAATCAAGTTGTTTGTATGCAGTTTTTACAATTTTAATATGTTTTGCACAGGTTTACATGCAACAAATGGAACAATTTTATCAACAATACCACTATCGGGTATTGGTCGTTGGCGCATTAACATATCTTGGACGAAGACGATTTATTCTGAAATTACATTTGGAATATTTCCGTCCGGGGACCTATACATTCAATCCACACAACTTGGATATGTTTTGTTACCGGACACAGCTGGTGTATACTTTCAAGGCATTACAGACAGTGCAGCTGCAACAGGGTATGAAAATTTTGTTCAGTTATCCCTCTACAACGGTTTCCGGAACTACTTGGAAGCGTCTTCAAGGGACAACAGCGATCCCGTGAGATTTATGTTTTTGCAGTATTGGCAGGAATTTTTTCCGTAAGTCCATGTGTTATTTTTTTACTTTTAGATATGTATTCACTTTCCATCAACTATCTTTTCTGTTACAGGAAGCAACTCTAGCTGATATAGTCGATGAAACTCATTCATTTTTCACTTCTTGAAAGGATTGCCTATTCAACATTATATATGAAAATGGATATTGCTTAAAACTATCGCAAAATGAATGCATGTGATTGGTTGATTGTAATTTTATTGACATAATTCAGAAATATGTTTACAATTTTTTTTTCATGAGCCAGGCATTAAAATAAAACCAATAAAATATTCAATTCATAAACCTTAATTTATATTTAATGAATGGCTTGAATATAATATACCTTTAAGATGTAAACCTTTAGTACCTAATTAAATTTTCATTTGACCATATCTATTGATTTTTGCAAATTTTTATTCGCGTTTTATTCGACATTGTTAGAAATGACTCCTTGATTGCCAACAAATATATTTGCTCCTACATGGTTTCCATATTTTATTAATTGCTCAAGTTACTCAAATATCATGACATGTACAGGAAATGGCAAACGATTTAAAAAACGCTGCCAAATTAAAGGAACTTAGTGTGCACAGAAGATAAATGATTTGGATAGTTTATCAGAATATTTGCAGCATCACAGCCATTTTAGAAGTACAAACTAAACGGATTAACCTAGTAGCTTTAATTTTGCCCCCTTTTCCATCATGACGCTATTTTATATATTTGTCATGAAAATGGCATCACTATTTGCTTGCTGCTTTGTAGAGGCACTCACTCTATAGGATGTAGTGGGTCAATTAAGATGTAAGGTCAATTTGTGCTCCGATTTAATAGACATCCTTTATGCAGCATCGTGACCTTGTAGGTGACCTCAAATTGAAACGTTGGTAGATGAACCTGAATTAAGGGGTTTAAGATATACTCAATACACGATTAAGCATTTAAAACTACTTTTGGAGGCACCTTAAAAGGTTGTAACACTCCACGGCCATCAGCAACACAGATAACCGTAGAGATTTTGCTGAACTTCTGCCGGAGCGCAATTGCCATAAAGTCTACTTGTCTTTGACACTGCATATCTTACGTCTGAGCAATAGTGACCGCAAAGTTTGATATTCTCATTAAGCTAGAGAAAACGTAGATTAAGACAGGTATATTTTCTTTGAGTATGCTGCAAATTCGGGAAAAGCTGGCCATCAAAAGAAAAATCACAGTTTGAAACCCCTGGAAACTTTTAAATTGAGGAAACTTTGGAAAACATGTCTGATAGAGACGTAAACGCATGGTGACCAGAATAAAGGCGTGTTACGATAAATTTAGAATCTGCTCTTTCAATAAAAGCTTGCATAGGTAGATACACAAACAAAACGTGTAGCTGCTATAAACTATTAAAGATGTCTAAATGTTATCCCGAATACCCTCTGTAGAAACCGGTTGTTGGTTTCGAAACTGTGATTGTCAATGATTTTCAACAATGCAGTGGAAAAACCGGCTTGACCATCCCAACAATTAAGCTTTTTCTCGGCTTGCTGAGCACCCCGGGATTTGGCTTGTGGCATGTTGTAGGATTTCGAAAGAAGGCAGAGTCCGTTGATGTTCCCATATTTAAAAAGAATCCATTTCCAAAAAGATTGGTTCAGTTTTTTAGGAATTACAAGGAGTTGGATCTCCTCCATAGTGACAATGGACACTGAATATCCACACCCACCACACTTTCTTGTTGGTTTATTTGCTCAAATATTTAAATGATGATGATGGATCTCTGGCTTATTCAGGTTTTAGAACAATCGGTTAAGCAAATCAATCAATTAGTCACCCTACCTGTCTCCAAGATCCCATGAAACCAAATTGGTTTAACCAATCATAATATTCCAAACCTTACCTTTTAATTAGATGAGTTGAATTACGAAGGATAGACAAGTACTGTGATGGCGGGTAAGATTCTCCCGATTACAGTTGTTCCAAAAGAAAAAGTAGAATTGTACAAAAATGTGATATTGGAAAGGTACCAGGTTTGCAGCTTGTCGTTAAATGTATTTATCTGCATATTTCCCCAAAGGGAAAATAGCATAGCCAGTTGCACAAGACAATCTCCTAGAAATATTTGACAGACCAAGTAGCTGGAATCAGGTAATGAGGTAGATATTTAATGCTTTCTGCTTCGGATTGTTCAGTAAGTGTAATTTATTTCAGCGATGCAAAAAATTCTCTTTTTTGATCTAACAAAAGTTAATTTATTGCCTATTTTCAATGTAAGTTAGATACATACTCCTCACTTCATGTATTCGTCTGGTCATCGATTGTTTAAGTTGGACGACATCAAGAAAAAATAGCGATATTATGGCATACTCGATACATCTAGATCACTCATGTTCCATATACTTAGTTAGTAGTACATGTGACAGAAAAATATCTACCCTCTGAATATCAATGCTTAATTTACATTTAAAATAAAAATATACCGTCTTTAACTAGAATTCATGGCTTTTAAAAGTCAACTTACAAGTCTTACAGGTATTACTTTTGTCGTTAAGTTAAAGCATTTAATAATAATTCCTGCTAAGAATGCACAAATTTTTACAACACAAGAAAACCGTTTTAAAGCATCCGAACTTGCTTCAACTTGGTTAAACTTCAAGACGTCTTCAAATCTTGTCCTTGTCTAACAGTTGAAAAGCATTATCTGACATTTCCGTCAGCATTAAACTAACAGGCTAATTTGTCTCCTTATCCTAAAAATTAGCTCATTAAAGAAATTCAATTGAGACATGAGATCAACACAAATGTATTAGTTAAATTAAAACTAGCAAAAGTAAAACCTTATATCTCGCAGCATCACTTACAAAAATGTTGCGTACACAAGCCCACAAAACCAATAAAATGCTCTACGTTATTAATTAACGGAAGATTGCTTGCATTGTTTAAGCTGAAAAATTAATATTGAATTATTTTAATTATAGTGAACTCTGCGTTAACTAAACTAGTAGCTAACAGAGAGATTTGTTCGAGAGAATTATTTAAATTCACAAAAATAGTAGTAATTTGCAGCACTAAATCACTTGAGTGAGATCAAACATAGGTAATAATATTGTATTCAGCAGCAAGTCGATACTAGTTTGAAATTCGAGCGTATTCTATGAATTTCTGTGGCTCCCCAACAGATTCTTAATGCAAACATTTTCTGGTTTAAATTCTATTACGTCGTGTCCCCTTATTACGCTTTCATCCACTGCACTAAAGAGGCGCACTTATCTGGATTAAAAGGATTGCCACAGTACCTGAAGCAATAATATTTGTCATCTAAATGCAGCGATTGTAGTATGGCTGTCTAGTCCAGATTAAAAAATGTAAACAGTCTAGTTAGGTTTATTGATTTAACTGTTAAAAGTAGGAGTATAATCTGTGTGAAAAATAATTTTAAATCTAATTTTATGGAGATTTAAAATAATTAATTAAATTAGTTTTAGTTAATATATTTTACGGAGAACCTGGAACTGGGTTTAAATTTGTTTATTGCAAAGATCAATCATTTAGTGTAAATTTGGTAAGCAGATTATTGAGTTCCTTTATTACTTGAGATTTTCAAATCATGTTATTATTAGTGATAACTTAATTTAAACTTTGAAGATATTTTCCAAATTTTAAAATAAGGTATACAATATAATTTACTTGATGAGTAAACCCAATGCACACAATATATTAGGCATTGAAGTAAAAGAGAAACTTTATACAGCTTGAGCTTGTTTTATTTTGAGTAACACCACGGGCGTGTTGACACCTCAAAATTTTTTTCGCTTGAATTTTCAAAACTTTTATGTTGTTATATAGTATGAGTGTCCACAATACGATTTACCAAGTTTCAGCCCCTCATGTTGTTCTAAGGCGGCTAGGCAAAGGCCTAAGTTTTCCGTGTTCGAAAGATGGAAATTTGCTAATATCTCAGATTAGAAACAAAATTGGTCAATGATGTTTCTTGCGATAGTTAGGCACCGTGGAATCCGTTCCTCAGATACAGCTATAAGCACTGACCAATTTTTGAATTTTTGCAAAAAAGAATTTTTTTCAAATTTTTGGGGGTTTCCAGAACTGAATTGAAAATTTTGTTTCTGTTCTTTGGTTTCATGAGGTATTTTGATTGATGTCCATCTTAACATTTGTTTGCTCTATTAAACGTAAAAAACCGCTTGTAAAAATATTACAATTTACGGAAGTTATGATGAAAAATGTAAATCATCAAGAATTTTTCTGGTAGTTTGGAGATACTTGCATACAGATAACTTCTGTATGGATAATCAGATTTCCCCATTGTTATGCTTGTTTGAAAGCCCGACTTTTAGTCTACCAGAATGTATAGAAACATGTCAACTATAATTAGTTTTGATTGAGTTCAGTTATGAAAACCAACAAATGTGTTGGTAGCCAAAACGGGACATGCGGTAATGAACACCGCATAACGTTCCACACTAACAGAATTTTTAAAAATCGGAGAAACACCCACTTTTATATTTTCATTAGCAACAATTTAATACCACATTCACAAAATTCCAAACGATCTAATATTCTGAAAAAACCGCTGACATTTTTCCTGTCTTCAAAATCTGAAAATTTCCAAAATTTGGGTTTTTGACAAATGTCGAAGATTTTCATCACAATTGTCACTATGGTTGTTATTTTGTTGTGTATTTAGTAAAAAATATAATAAATTTAGGTCATAAACAACAAAATTTTTCAACAAAAGGGATTCATTAATTTTTGAGATTTTGAAGACAGGAAAAATGTCAGCGGTTTTTTCAGAATATTAGATCGTTTGGAATTTTGTGAATGTGGTATTAAATTGTTGCTAATGAAAATATAAAAGTGGGTGTTTCTCCGATTTTTAAAAATTCTGTTAGTGTGGAACGTTATGCGGTGTTCATTACCGCATGTCCCGTTTTGGCTACCAACACATTTGTTGGTTTTCATAACTGAACTCAATCAAAACTAATTATAGTTGACATGTTTCTATACATTCTGGTAGACTAAAAGTCGGGCTTTCAAACAAGCATAACAATGGGGAAATCTGATTATCCATACAGAAGTTATCTGTATGCAAGTATCTCCAAACTACCAGAAAAATTCTTGATGATTTACATTTTTCATCATAACTTCCGTAAATTGTAATATTTTTACAAGCGGTTTTTTACGTTTAATAGAGCAAACAAATGTTCAGATGGACATCAATCAAAATACCTCATGAAACCAAAGAACAGAAACAAAATTTTCAATTCAGTTCTGGAAACCCCCAAAAATTTGAAAAAAATTCTTTTTTGCAAAAATTCAAAAATTGGTCAGTGCTTATAGCTGTATCTGAGGAACGGATTCCACGGTGCCTAACTATCGCAAGAAACATCATTGACCAATTTTGTTTCTAATCTGAGATATTAGCAAATTTCCATCTTTCGAACACGGAAAACTTAGGCCTTTGCCTAGCCGCCTTAGAACAACATGAGGGGCTGAAACTTGGTAAACCGTATTGTGGACACTCATACTATATAACAACACAAAAGTTTTGAAAATTCAAGCGAAAAAAAATTTGAGGTGTCAACACGCCCGTGGTGTTACTCTTTACCAGAAAATTTTGCATTATTCAAATTATGCCTGTTAGGTATGAAACGGTGATAAGCAATCGAATTTGAAGTTTAATATGCTTTAGCCTTGTCATTTACATAAAAAGAGCATTTTGTTTAATAGTCCATTAAATTACTTTCTGAATGAAGTTAAACATATTATGAATATTAATTACATTGGGTATTTCCTGCATTATATCAGTATTTTTCAGATTTTTTGGACAGCTTTCAGAGAGCCTAAAGGTGTTTTAATAGGAAATAAATAAATTAATTAACCTTACAAATATTTTGCCAAAATTTGTACACAGAATGTTTGTTACGAAATGATCTGTATATCTCAGAAGACTCCTGTGCAGTGGATTTTTAAAAAATGGCGTAGAGTTGGTCCATGAAATCAAATAAATAAAAGAATGCAAAGCAGACATTTTTTTCATTTTGCAGCAAGCGTTTCACCAAATATTTATGCCTGCTTCCTTTTAAGTGACTCACTTTGTACTTTGCGACCACCCGGTTGCCAGAATGGAAAAGAATGGAAACCGCCCTTATACTGGCACAGATAGGACGACTGAATGAACCACATGAAGTTGTCCACTTCCGCTTGAAGCTACTGTTATATTATCAAATGAAACCTTGGAAAATACTCCTACTGGACAAGATAACCATTAGGATATGATTAATTGCCAATTATTAATTGGTTATCTTTCAGTATTTTTTGACGAGGTTTGTACACCCACATTCGCATTTCAAGGAGCAAACCTTCAACCTGATTTTATACCTATTTTTAAACCAGATCTTGTACCCCATTCGTCCTTCAGATGAATTGCGAACGAGTATTCTATTATCAGATTCATTGCATTTTATATGGGTTATAAAACTTCATTAGAATGTAAAATTCCTGTAGTCAGTCTTCACATTTTTCTAACAATGCTAAAATCTACACATTTCTGACGGACAATGGTTCATTCTGTATACCATAAAGTCTCAATTTATAGCCCCGGCTATTTGAAATTTACCTCTCTCAGGGAGGGCTATAATTAGAGAGAGGCCATAAATAGAGTGTTCAGAATGGAATGATGTTGTATGATGATGCAGCATGTAAAATACTTAGAACGGTTATGATAAAGTATTGCAATCTAGTTAAAATTGTGTGAACTAATGATTTGTATTTAGTGGTAATTTCTGTCATGTGTAAAGCACCTCGCTGGAGAGAAATGTTGGAATTCGGTGTGCCACATCATCTTTGACGTGTAAAAGCCCATGCCTGTTTTACTAGCTAAATCTGTGTCTTGTTCATGTAAGAGTGTGAAAGAGAACTCTTGTCTGTCTATTAGAGTCGTCGTGTGAGGAGCAAAGTAAAATTGCTGTGTTCTACAGATATTTTTACCTACCTAATTTGACTGGGGAAAATTCACTGATTAATCTTAATTGACTATTTCTGCTACCTATAAATTACTTGTATAATAAATTTGACCTATCTTTATTTTATTCCCCATAATTCTCAACAGTTTTACACAAAAGCCACATTATTCGGCCCAACATCATTTTCCAACTTAACTGTGCATTTAACCATAAGTCACCATCATCATCGCACTAACCAGTATTCTCTAACTGACATAATTGCAGTCAAAACATGGTCCTTTGAACTCAGATGGTTTTTTTTGCTTGACGGACAGTAACCAAGCCAGTGCGATAGTAAAAGTGTTCAGTTTTTGTGGAAATTTGAGAATTTTTGTTTTGTGAAGTGATCATCATCATCATAATCCTACAGACAAGATGAGTGATGAGAACAAGAGGATTTCGCTTCATAAAAAGCTGAAGAGCTACTTGGCAGAGGTCGACCAACACAGCACAGTGCCGTTGGACATAGACACGGCAAAGGTCATCTCAGAGGAAGCTGAGAAGATTTTTAAGAAGCTGGAGGTGGTGCAAGAGATTTTGGAGGCGACAGCAACAGACGCGGCAGCTGTGGATATTCAGTTTCAGGCTGGGTTAAAATGGGACAAAACCTATAGGGAGCTAAGGTCAAAGTTGAGAGGACTCGTGAACCAGCTTACGGTTTCCAAGACGCCAGCAACAGCAACATCAACAGCATCCGGGACAGTAAAGCTACCTACCATTTCTCTGCCTCACTTCGACGGAAGTTTCGATCAGTGGATGTCATTCCATGATCTGTTTACCTCAGCAGTGGCAAGTAACACTCAACTTTCTGGCTCACAAAAGTTGCAGTACCTAAAATCCTCACTTCGTGGTGAACCACTAATCGATTATCTCACGACGACAGACAGACATTACACAGAGGCGTGGACAATTTTAGAGGAGAGATACAATAACTCTCGGGAAATCAGACGCACCCATGTAGTTAACTTTCTGGACTACAAGCCACTCAAGATAGAGAGTGCAAAGGAGCTACAGGCACTTTTGGATAACTCAGAGAAGTGTCTACGCTCATTAAAGCTGTTAGGGTGCAAAACAGATGACTGGGATGACCTAACAGTTGTAATCATCGAGAAGAAACTAGATTGTGTGACAAGAAGGGAGTGGGCTCGTCGCCTGACTGGGACAACGCCACCAACATTTCGAGACTTGTCAACATTTTTAGTTAGCTACATTCGTGGACTTCAAGCGGCGGGGGCGAGCAATTCTACACCAGCTGGACGGGGGGAGAAGCAGTTGAGGGTGAATTACGCGGTGACAGATTCCGGTAGTTGCCCTAATTGTAACCAGTCCCACCAACTCCAGGCGTGTCAGGATTTTTTAGCCAGCAGGGCCAGCGACAGAAGTGCCATAGTGCGGAAGGCGAGGTTATGCTTTAACTGCCTTAAGCCTGACCACATACAGAAAGCCTGTTCTTCCCCCCGGAGGTGCAAAAAGTGTGGTAGCAAGCACCACACACTTTTGCACGAGGAGAGGAAAGTAGCAGCAACAACAACAACACCGTCAGCTGTCAAGGAAGTAGTACCAACAGTTCAGGGTCACCATATCGCAGCGGATGATGGTGGTCTCCTCATGACAGCCTTGGTTCAGGTTCCTGACAGGTACGGTCAAATGCAGACTTGCCGTGTCTTCATTGATGGAGGATCGGAGGGAGAGTTCGTGTCAGCAGCCTGCAAAAAGCGTCTTGGACTTACTCGTCAGTCCAGCAAAGTGAAAGTGAAGGGTATTGGTGATTCAAAAGCTGGAACGAGCACGGGAAAGGTGACGACGACACTTTTTAGCCGACACAACGGAAAGGGGCTGGAGGTAGAGTTGCTGGTGATGAGCAAGATTACTGGTAAGCTGCCCAGCGTCAAGAAGAAAAGCGACTACGCACATCTGCAGGGGATTCCATTGGCGGATAGTGAGTGGTTTATTCCAAGTGAGATAGACATCCTCATTGGAATAAAATATTATGATGAGGTCGTGCTAAATGCTCGAAGAAGAGGAGAAAAAGGTGCTCCTGTCGCGTACGAGACCATTTTTGGATGGGGAGTAGCTGGAGTTTGTCCTCCGGAGGAAATTGCGTCAATCAGATCTCATCATATAACTCTTGACCCTATTCAAGAGCAACTGCAGAAATTTTGGGTAACGGAGGAGCCACCAAAAAAGAGGATTTTAACGAAGGATGAAGTTGCCTGTGAAAACCATTTCAAGCAAACTTATCAAAGGGATGAGACAGGAAGGTTTGTAGTGCGTGTTCCCTTTGATAAGGATAAACTAAAAACTTTGGGGAAATCCAGAGATATCGCATTTAGGCGACTACAACAGGTGGAACGGAGACTTGCCAAAAAGCCCGAATTAGCAGTGCAGTATAGGGAGTTTATGAAGGAGTATGAAGATTTGGGGCACATGAGTAAGTTGCACAGTAGTGCAAGGGGGGAGGAGATCGGGAAGACCAACTACCTCTGTCATCATTTTGTGGTCAACGAGAACAGCACCACCACCAAACTTAGAGTGGTTTTCGACGGATCAGCCGCCACCACCACCCAAGTTTCTTTAAATGACACTATTCTTGTTGGTGCAACCCTTCAACATGACATTTACGACTTGCTACTGAGGTTCCGGATTCACCAAGTGGTCATCAAAGCGGACATAGTGAAGATGTTCCGCCAGTTTGGGATACATGTAGATGATGCAAAATTCCATAGGATTTTGTGGAGAGCAGCTCCAGACCAACCAGTAGAGGAATATGAGCTCAACACCGTCACCTATGGAACCGGCTATGCACCTAACGTGGCTACCAGATGCCTACAACAGTTGGGTAGTGACTGTGCAGAAGAATACCCTATGGCGTCAAAAGTTCTGCTAAATGACGCCTTTGTGGATGACATTTTATCCGGCCAGCCAACACCAGAGGAACCATTCAACTCTACAAGCAACTTGTGGCAGCAGTGAAGACAGCTGGTTTGGAGTTGAGGAAGTGGACGAGCAACAGTCAACAAGTGCTAAATGCTATACCTGCTGAAATAAGAGAGACAAGTGAGCAAGTGCTTGGGGATAAAGATTTGGTGAAAGCGTTGGGAGTCCAGTGGTGTCCAGCAAGTGACCAGTTCCAGTTTAAAGAGGTTGTGTTCGAGGAGGCTGAAAGTACGACAAAAAGATCATTGCTCTCAGAATTAGCACGAGTGTTTGATCCGTTGGGGTTTATTTCCTGTGTCACGCTAAGAGGAAAGTTGCTGATGCAGGAGTTATGGAAATCGACTGCCGGTTGGGATGAAAACGTGCCAACATCAATCCATAACATGTGGAAAGAGTACAAGGAGGATCTGAAGCATTTGCCCAAGGTGTCAATTTCACGCTGTATCCTGCCAGCGGGTGGTACAAAGGTCGAATTGCACGGGTTTTGTGATGCATCTGAATTGGCCTTTGGTGGGATTTGTTATCTTAGAACCATCTTTCCAGACGGTTCAGTGAAGGTCAACTTTGTTACCAGCAAAACAAGAGTGGCACCGATGAGACAGGTGACACTACCAAGGCTGGAGCTGTGTGCGGCTGTGTTGCTAGCGGAGCTCATGGTTCATGTGAAGGAGATCCTGAAATTGGATGTGGAAACAGTTTTTTGGAGTGACTCTACGATCACTTTGACCTGGATAGCAGCTTCACCACGAAGGTGGAAGACGTTTGTGGCTAACAGAGTAGCCGCAATCCAAGAGCTAACAGTGCCAAGTTCATGGAGACATGTGGCGGGGGTGGAGAACCCAGCAGATCTCGCATCAAGGGGATCAACAGTGAAGGAGCTCTGTAAATCTTCTTTGTGGTGGAATGGACCTGATTGGTTATCAGTTTCCTGTTTACCAGCATTTCCACAAGAACCCACCGAGGGGGACTTGGAAGAACGTGGACTAGTAGCAGCAGTGATGAGGACTGAAATAGCAGAGTCGCCCATTTTACTCCGCTACTCGTCTTTACAACGCCTAAAACGTGTAACAACTTGGCATTTTCGGTGGCTACTGTTCAAGATAAAGAGGACAGTGAAGCAAAAACCCTTATCAGCAGTAGAGCTTCATGGTGCTTTCAGTTTTTGGATCAGAACGGTGCAAAGGCAGCACTTTGAAGACGAGTATCAGCTGCTACTGAAAAAGAAGGAAGTTGGCAACAAGAGTAAACTGAAGAGCCTGCACCCATACATTGATAGTTATGGGATAATCAGAGTGTCTGGAAGGCTGGAGAATGTGTCATGTTCTGTGGAGAGAAGAAATCAAGCTATTATCCCTGGTGGCTCTCACCTGAGCGAGTTGATTGTGGATCATTACCACAAAAACAGTTTGCACAGCGGGTTCCAGTCAACGTGGTCAGCAATCCAGCAGGAGTTTTGGATTATCAGGGGGAGAGACAAAGTGAGGCACCTTGTGCGGAGCTGTGTAAAGTGTAGGAGGTACCGGGCAAAAGTTGCGGAGCAGCTGATGGGGTCGTTACCAGCGCCAAGAGTAACGCCATCTCGACCGTTTACTCATACAGGGGTGGACTATGCCGGTCCATTCATGTTGAAGGATGTCGTGGGTAGGGTGCCAAAAACTTATAAAGGCTACTTGTGTGTTTTTGTTTGTTTAGCCACGAAGGCTGTCTACCTGGAAGCCGCCTCATCCCTGAGTACTGAAGCCTTTATCGCAGCTTTGAGGAGGTTTGTGTCACGAAGAGGCCTTCCGTCCCACATGTACTCAGATTGTGGGACGAATTTTGTTGGAGCCGATCGGGAATTGAAGACATTTGTGGAGGGGGCTGCGGCTAACAAATCAATTACCGACGAGTTGGGTGCCAAAGGGATTCAGTGGCACTTTAATCCTCCTGGGGCACCACACTTTGGGGGACTATGGGAGGCAGCTGTCAAGTCGGCGAAGTACCACTTGCGTCGAGTGACAGGAAGCAGTCCAATGACCTACGAGCAGTTTGCAACTTTGTTGTCACAAGTTGAAGCTGTGCTCAACTCAAGACCATTATCACCAAGATCAGCGGAGCCAGGGGATGTGGAACCATTGACACCTGGTCATTTCCTAATCGGAGCACCGTTAACAACAGTACCAGATCCAGCGTTAACGGAGATTCCCAGAAACAGACTGAGCAAATATCAGAGTATTCAACAGCAGCTCCAGTTATTTTGGAAGCGGTGGAGCCGTGAATACCTGAATACGCTGCAGCAGAGGACGAAGTGGATGTGGGAAAGTGCTAATGTCCAAGTGGGGGATTTGGTTTTGTTGGTGGAAGAAGCTCCTCCAGCAACGTGGAAAATGGGACGTGTCCAGGAAGTGCATCCTGGAGTTGATGGAAAAGTTCGTGAAGTCAGTGTTAAGACAGCAACGGCAGTAGTGAATCGTGTAATCGCCAAGCTTGTACCATTGTTAACTGAATCTGATGATGAGTCTACCACCAGAGCAGCTGTCAATGTTCAAAATTAGAATTTTTGAGAAATGAACATGTTTTCATTTAAAAATCAATGTACATTTTCAAGTTCGGTTAGTTGTTGCTAGGGATAATACATTCTGAAAACCGTTAAGGGTAGCTCTCTGGGGATAAAATCCCAGCATGAGCGTGTCATAGAATGTCTAGTTCCGTAACGGAACGGGTTCTGAAATTGTTCGTAGAGGCTAATACCTCAAAACTGAACGTGTCAGAGAACTTTTAGGATGTTCATTTTTTTGTATTTTTGACTTTTAATGTTTATATTTGGTATAGTAAGCTTTGAAACTTTCTCTTTTCGCTCTGGCTAGATGAGTCATCAGTGAAAGTACTAGACGATTGACGATAGTGCAATGGGGGGAGTGTTCAGAATGGAATGATGTTGTATGATGATGCAGCATGTAAAATACTTAGAACGGTTATGATAAAGTATTGCAATCTAGTTTTAAATGTTAGAACTAATGATTTGTATTTAGTGGTAAAAGCTGTCATGTGTAAAGCACCTCGCTGGAGAGAATTGTTGGAATTTCGGTGTGCCACATCATCTTTGACGTGTAAAAGCCCATGCCTGTTTTACTAGCTAAATCTGTGTCTTGTTCGTGTAAGAGTGTGAAAGAGAACTCTTGTCTGTCTATTAGAGTCGTCGTGTGAGGAGCAAAAGTAAAATTGCTGTGATCTGCAGATATTTTTACCTATTAAATTGACTGGGGAAAATTCACTAATTAATCTTAATTGACCTTTCTACTACCTACAAATTACTTGTATAATAAATCTGACCTATCTATATTTTATTCCCCATAATTCTCAACAGTTTTACACAAAAGCCACATTATTCGGCCCAACATCATTTTCCAACTAAACTGTGCATTTAACCATAAGTCACCATCATATCGCACTAACCAGTATTCTATAACTGACATAATTGCAGTCAAAACATAGAGAGAGGCTAAAATTATTTTCAAAAAATGTGTAAATATCCAAAAATTGCAAGCAAGCATCCTTAAAATTGAGTAAAAATACAAATTATGTCTTGATATTACTTATGTAGTTCTTGTTGCCCATAATTTGTTCGCTATTTATTTGGAAGCCTAGAATGATTTCCCAAATCTCTTCAAAAGTGGGTTGGTGCTTTCCAAATTCATAAGCTTGTTCATAGTTTGTGATACCTTTGCATGAGGCAAAAAACAAATATTTGATGCAAACCAAGAAATATAGCAACAAGTTGCGACGGAAAGGATTCTGGATTATGGAAAAGTGGTGGTCCAAGTGACATGGAAGTGGAGTCCCGGGGGTAGTGCAGGGAGGAGAGGGAAATTTGGAGTGAAGTGGAGATGAAGATGAACACGGTGAAAAAATGAAAGGTTGAACAGAGGAGAAAGTAAAAGACCGGAAGGAATGGGGACAGGAGGTCTCAGTGTAACTGAAAGAGGAGAATTGTGAGTTAATGAAGGTAAAAGCGGAGTTCCATGTATTTTTGTCAACTTCCTTAAAACGCCCCGCATTTTCTCAATCTTACGTAAGTTTTGATGTACGTAAACCTTGCCACTGGTGCCATATTGTGGGTCGGTTACCGAGTACCCCAAGGGATAATGAGGAAGGGTTTGAAAAAATGTGGTGGAGGGTTTTCTTGTTTTCGGTTGTTCCAGCGTCCACTTGTAAGGAGTGGATGTGCATACGGATTAAACCCTATAATGAGTAATCTTTTTTAAAATGGCTATAATAGAAAAACATTTATTTTGGAAAAAATAACAGTAAATATGCTCAATATAGCCACATTTTTTGTGATATGAATGCATTGATCAGAATGAAGATTCCATTCATAATATTTTAAATTTCCTGAATGACTGATATCTTATTTTTGTGGATTTTTATGTTTAAAAATACCTTTCTGATTATTACACATATATTAAGCACTGGAAAAATTTGTTTTGTTGAGTAATTTAATTTGATTGAATCATTTCCACACCATTTTTATCGCATTCGATGTACAGGGGCTTTTCATATATAATAGATGCCCGAAATGGATGGTTAGAGTTGGTATTGATTTAGCCTGTTAGGGAATAAGTGGTAAGCTTGAAATTTCTGAAAAATTTACTGACCCTTGAAGTAGCTTATCAAGCTTTTATTTTTGGTTTCAAGAGGATTCCTAGAGTTTTGGGATGTGTTGAGGATAATCTGGTTATAGTCTAGAAGCAGCTGTTTTAAAAGGCTACATACTCACTGCTTCAAAGAATTGGTTCCAATTGAGTGGATGACTTGGGGAGAATTTGGTAACAAACTTTGAAAAATGAAATAAATGATTTTTAAGCTAGCCTGGAAGTATACTACAAGGACTTCCTGACATTAATTATTTTACTGTCATAACCAATTTCACAATTTAATTACACCCATCATCATATTCTTAGCTGGTTGTGACCGGAAATGCTGTTCAAAGGAAAGGGAAATAGTTCTACAAAGACTTTCCGGAAAAGTACCTTCCAGTAACAAGGAAGTAATACCAATGGTTGTATACCATCAAGCAAAAATCATACTAGCAATTTTGAAATTTGTACTAAATCGTAACTAAATTTAGCACAATAAAACGGAATAAAACAATATTTTTATGCGGAATAAAACAATCATAAAGAATAACGCTTTCGTAAGTTAAAATATAAATGCTCTGGTGTTTGCTCTTATCTTTGGTGTGTCATTTTTTTGCAAAAATGCTTCTTATAAATCTGCACGTGTCACATTTTGGTACTTTTAAGGTACAACGTTAACGTTACTTCCCTTTTCAAGTTGCCCTTGGCTTGTGTTTGTGCTTACAAAATGCTTTCGGTACTTTCTAAGGTTTACTGTTCATTACATATACAAATCTTATACGTTATAATAATGTCTAAACCCGACACTAACATATTGCATTGCTTTTTAACCACACCGTTCTTTTTTAATATGTAGTACCTGAATTTTTGTGGCTGTGAAACGTTCTACTTTTGCAGAAAATCAAGTGTAACTATTTTAAAATGAATATGTTTCCAGTTGTATTTGTGTTTTTGGTTCTAGTTCAATGTTTTGGAAAATCTGAACCTATTAAGGACTGTTCTAAATATACTAAGGATTTGCAAATTTTCAATTGTTTTCGGAACAAAGTTGATAGTATGTCACATCACTTGACAACTTTTCGAATTAAAAATTTTGATGAACTTCTTGGTCAATTTACCACAACCTGCAACCCGTTTCTAAATGTAATAAATTACGTTGAAGCAGACATTGCTCCAATGCAAATGCCACTTATACTACAAAATATTCATCAACGTTTGGTACAACGGCGTCAAGTCAACTTGACCTATCCATTCTCTAGACACCATACTTTACAAAGCAACTCTGAAATCCTAAGCGAAATCCAAGTTACCGCGTACTTGCAAGAATCTCTTTTTGACAAGGGATTGGTCTTTGGATCTTGGTGCGGCGTTATACAAATCCATTTGTTCACACCAGGTTTTATCATGTTACACTGGAGAAGATATACGGCTTTAAATATTGTACATGCTACGAAGAGTAAGCTAGGATTATACAGGTTTTCCGTACCAATTTTTCAGTTTCTGGTTCCCATATACACTGAAAAAGATTACCTAAGTAGTGTATGCGAATGGATGCATGAAAGAACTCCTTCAACAGTTCACAGGTCGCGAGAAAACTTGGCTTTTGTTTTAGTACATGTGGCTAAATATACTGGTGGTGTTACTAAAGTTAATTTGTTGAAATATGAAGGTATGTTTCCTGGCTTTTTGACAACAGGATGCCTAGGAGTGAAGGTAAACATCAGTGATTTTTCCCATATATCACCAGAAGTTCTACTTCATCTGGAGTATTCCATACAGGCTAAAACAGCAATTATTTCTGATTATTCTTATAGCAAAAACAATGAGATAAACCGGTTTTTAATTCCTGCAAATCGCAAGTTTACAAAATCAAAAAACAATTTTGAAAAGTATGTGCAGAGGTTTCATTGGGCGGTTTCGGAGCTAATTATAGATTTATTACCTAACTATACCTACCACTTTACTTTCCAAATGTCTTGTTATTTTGGAAGAAATGGTTACTTGGTTGCTCCACCTAAAATTGGCGAATGCAGGGCTACCCGTAATGATATACACGTAACATTAGAGCAGAAATTATCATATGTTCGTAGACCTTACAAAGTGGTAATTGACAACCATTTACAAAGACTTCGCTTTCTTGCCTGTGGCCAACGAGGTCTAAATCCATTTCCTTTCAGTGAATTTCACAACGTTTTTGATGTGTACATATGGATTGCAATATTAGTTTTTATGCTTTTTCTAGCTGCTACAATTTCAAAGTCATGTGCCACAAAAAAATATTCCTTTAGAGTAGCTGACAATCTGTTCCGTTTAACCAAAATTCTATTAGAGCAAGGTGACCCGTTTCAGTCGTATATGGAGCGAATGCCTAAGTTTCGGATGCTGCTGTCTGGTCTCTTTCTAGGAGGAATGGTACTAAGTAACGCTTACAAAAACGACAATGTTTACAATATGGTGTTGCCGAGGTTTCCTATTCTTTACCAAACAATTGATCAGCTGATAGAGGATGGGATGCCAATATACAGCAATATTACTTCATTAGATATTGGTGTTCTGAACAAGCGTCACTTCATAACATATTATCTTTACAAATGTGCGCCTGTAAATTCAGTGCAGTCATGGAAATCCCCTTATGACATGACATTCAAAAGGAATGTTTCACATCATGTACATTCACAAATCAACTTTCACATTTGTATGACAACAAAAGTTTTTGAGGAACTTGAGAACCTGTTTCGTCAGGATGAAGAACGCTTTATTCATGATAAAACTATGCTACAAACCCCAATTGTAAAACTTGCACAAGGTTCAAGAATCCATCCGCAAATAACAAAAACAATTATGAATGCGTTAAATTCGTTAATGCCACTCGCAAACGTTGGCTGGTTGAACATAAATAATACAAACTTAATGCGGAACCTTGGAAATGTTTTGACAGAAATGGTTTTAAAACAAACTGACAAAGTTTATGGGAATATTTCCAGCATGTGCAATAATAGTGCTATAGTTATACCTGAATATTTAGCCGCAGAATATTTGAAAAATTACAGGCGTTCTGGAATCAATAATGTATCCGTTGGACGTGATGTCTTTAGTAGACCGGAAATTGGTATTCAAATTTTAAACTACGTTCCAAATTCAATTCTGTTTTCTGTTGGACGTTTAGTCGAGTCTGGAATCAAAGACTGGTTAACTAACGTTCAGAACTGGAAAAACGAGTTTAGCCAGGATGTAGAAGTAGATCCGCATAGCGCTTCATTGAGTGGGAACATTGTTATAATATTTATAGTTTATATGATTTTGTGTGTTTCTGCACTCGTTTGTTACGTGATGGAAAATGTGACCTTAAGAATGGTTTATGATGCATTCTGTAGGGTCAAAGCTGGAAGTTCAAAAATAGCGGCCACCTTACGACAAATATTTTTGGGAGAAGTATATGACAAATCTTTGAAACTTTTTCGATTCAAACCCAACTTATGTGTAAAATACCACGCGTAAATCGTGTGATATATAAAAATATTTGTGACAAATTACTAAATATGCTCGAAGAGTACAATCTGAAATTTTGACAACTTAAGTATCACATATTTGGCTATAAAACGTAGAGTTTCTGAAGTGACAATTAGTTTAATACGTAGTACGAGTAAGGTTAGCAAAACAAGATTGCATATCTGTACTAAAGTTCAGTTCTCCACTTAAAGTCGACAAATCTGATTGATTGATGATTGCTTTAATTGCGCAAACAATTCAATTATTCATATCAAAGACTTTTTAATGTATGTTTGGTGTGACGCATTTAGCAAATTCATTTATCTCCTTGTTTACATGAATTTCAACTTAGGGTTTACAGTAAATATCAACGAAAAATAATAATATGCTCCAAACGTTGATAACATTGATTAGATTTAACTGTGGATGAACAAATTAAATCCATTCAATATAAAAAAACTTGTGCAAAACAACCTGCTGTAACTGCTGAAGAAACCTTTTTGACAATCACGACAATCAGTCACTTAATCAATCAGTATTTTTAATTAAGTTACCACAAGTAACGTATTTCCCAATTTTAAAACTCAATAACGTAAGTGGTTACCAGTGCAAAGCCGACAGAATCCATCATTTATTTTTCTTCATTAGAACGTCACCACACTTGTAATTTGTGAACTGCTATAATTTGCAGACGTAACTTACGTCACGTAAGTATCGCGAATGTTATTACCTGATCTTTGAGCTCATCTCTGACATCTAAAATTGAAGGTTGCTGTTATCATAATAGGCTCTTGAATAGTAATATATATCACGTACATATAGCTGGACTTCGTCAGTGTTATACAAGTCTTTTCGGGAAGCGAAAACAATCGAAATTGAAAAGCCAGGGCAAGTTCTTCAAGCGAGCAATCAAGTATATCCTTCATGATGCATCGTTTTTTGTGTTTCTGCATAATTATTTGTTCCTTTTTGATGCAAACTGGTTGGTCGAAAAATACAAATCAAGCAAAAGAGGAAACTTATTATACAAAAGGTTAGATATTATGTTATATTTACTTAAAATTTGATTGATTAATAGGTGCAGGTTCGAATTGCAGTGCACCATTAGTACTTCATAGAGTGCTCACACATTATAAAATGTAGCTTATAGGTCCGGAAACGCGCGGACTTGTTTTCATTGGTGGCGCAGGAAACAAGTCATTTTTTGTAGAGCGATCACAAGGGGTTAGTAAGCTAATTTTATTATCATACACTTTTATAAATGATTTAAGTAGTAATTCCAGCTGTATTGCTTTTAAAGAATTGGACAAGTGCAAAGGCCTACTGCGGGAGTATGAGAATGTCTCTTGCTTCAATTGAAACAAAGGCCGAATTAGATGTGCTAATGAGTGCTGCATACGAGGAGAACATCTTTCATGGATGTTGGTTTGAAACGGTTACCAAATTTTCTTGAACTGTTCTTTTCGGTCAACTTATAATATGTTATACAAAAATTTAGGGCATTGGATTAACAACCACTTTGTATGGGATAATAGCAATATCAATATTCCAGCAGCATTACCATGGAGACAAGATTTATTTGAATTTGGCAATGATACAACTTGTGGAGTTTTTGGTATATATGAAGACAAACGAGGCGTTGGTTTGTATGAATGCAGCAGAGTCAACGGGCATGTGATTTGCGAAGCGAAAAATACCGACAATGATATGTAATACAATTGCAACTTGTAAACAAAATTTAAAACCGAAAGAGTTAATTTGATATACGCTAGGTTTGAATGATTTGTTTCAAGAAATTTACAATTCGTGACCAGAAAGAATTTGTTGGTCGAACGAACAAATAAAAATCCATAATCCGTCGTAGTAAATCATTGGAAGATACTCGCTGCTAAGACCACATATATTTTTGTTAATTTTCAAAATGTGCTGGCGGTTTTTCGCACACTAACATATGAAAGATAACAAAAACGAATCGTGTAGCTAAGCATTTTTGGAAAGAACTTGGGAATTTTAGGGTAACCTCGGGATTTGTGTATTACAGAGTCGGATTTCAGAATCCTCCGGTTTTTTAATAATCCTGTTTTCAGAGAGTCGATAGTCTTCGAAATTGCATCGCCAAAATGTCCAAAATGAATTTCTACATTCACAAAAACGTTTAATACTGCTTTGGTTTGTGTGGTTGAAGCAGTACAAAGACGCAGCATCACTCGTCAATAGAACCTTTGACAAATGACTTTAAACTGCAACAATTACTTATTACATTGAGCCATTAACTTCATATGGAATCAAGACAGAATTCTGAATTGCATTCAAGCCATTATAAGTTATAAATCTCATCCGAAATAATGTATTCCATTTATCAATCACTAACTTAACCATGTACGCAACCGTTATCAATCTTTGATAACAGAATTTAAATGATAAATTCACATTTTGCAGAATATAGTATATTCCAACTTCCAATAGGAGGCTCCCTAGCGCCAGTACAGTTCCCGCTACTTGAACAATAAACAGAACCAATATGTTTCCATTAAGTTTAACACTGGTTGGCATAGGATTGACAGGATTTTCATGAGAGAAATTCTTTCCAGTAAAATATTTGGGCCACCAATCGGTAATGCCAGATTCTTTATACGATACCAGTCGTCGGAGAATGTAAGGTGCTTTGACATCCTTAAAGGATAATCCAATAGCGGTACTTTCATACACTTCCTTTCCAATTGACACACTTAATCTTTGCGAATCACCAGAAGTCTGTAACTTTTTCACAAAATCGTGAGCATTATTTTCAGAAGTTAAAATAGCAGTGCGATTACAAGCTGCTAAGCTATTTAGAAACCAAGTTTGCTGCAGTTCCAAAATGCTTTTCTTAAGAAATGCTGCAATTTTGTTGGGCAGCTCCATTTCATACTTTTGATACAAAGTTTCAAAGCCAAATGGTAAAACAGCGTCTTCGAACTCATTGATTTTAGAGACAAGATTTGGGTGAAAGCTAGAATATTTCCAAATTTCATTTAAAATTGTGCTGTTTACATTATAATCAGGGTCCTGAGTTTCTTCTTTGAACGCTTCTGTTCCAACAACAATTGTTGACCCCTTAGATTTGGCAAGGTGCCTTTTTTTCAGATATGGTTTTTTCTGCTGGTTGATATTGGCCAAATGATCCAAATGTGAGTTTGGGAAAAAACTTGCAAACATGAAATCAAAACGGTTTACAGAAGTGTATAGTTTGTAGTTTTCCTGTTTTAACTGTCTCAAAGTTTCAAATTGTAATGGCCTTCTGGGTGCCACCATATTGTAAACGTTTGTGTTCTTGTATGCGTTGCTTAGAACAAGTGAAGCTAACAATGCAGTAGCAAGAATAAAACGCAAAGATTTTATTTCCATAGATCTTAAGCTAAAAGGGTCTCCCTGTTCAAGTAGTGCTTGTAGTATTGAAAGATATTCTACCCTTAAACGAGTTAAATTCAATTGTCTACACTGTAAAGCTTCATTTCTGAACTTTGCAATTAACATCGGCAAAGTTATTAGAAATATTCCTATGCATAACCATGTGGTAAATTCGTAAGGGCTGATCAGCTCAATAAACGGAAGTGTTGAAATCCCTCGTGCTCCGCAAGTTATGAAACGTAAGTTCTTGAGAGGATTTGGAATGGTAATAATGTTGGTTACGTGTCCATGTACATTTGAAATATCCTCGACGTTTATTCTAATCCAGACGTGTATTGAGAAAAACTCTCGTTGGATTGGAACTAGCTTGTGGTTTCTGCAGACACTTTTATAGTTATCATTGAAGTGTATTGTAAAAGGAGAATAGACCTTAGCCTATATTATTTCGGCCACGATTTCCATGAAAGCTTATTGGAAACCATGGGTCGTTAGTACGTTAGCTTCTGGCCACTGACATGCTGTTTTGGCAACGGGAAAGGTCAGAACAGGCTGGAAACCGGGTATAACAGCAGCAATTTATTTTTTAAACTGTTTGTCTGTCAGTCTGTCTCAAAATTAGTCATTTTCGCTGTTTTAATCTGTTCTCATTTTTTAAGTTTAATTAAGTATCGCTCAGACACTTCATAGTTTTCTATTCCGGCCGTCCGTCCGTGAGTATGCGTTTATCTCAGTAATGGCTGCACCGATTACAGCCAAACTTGGTATAGAGACACTACAGGACCTACGACACATCCCTATTAAGTTTCAGGTTAATAGGTCAACTATAGGTCAGACGTCACAGCGATTTCTAAACTTATTATAATGGAACCTATAGCATGCGACACGTGACTTTAGGTCAGTTTATGACCAGGATTATAAATTTACAGTCAATTTGTTAAAATTCGGTTTTAAGGACCTGATTCTGGACCTTAACTGCCAGATACAAGCAGTTTTAAAGGTTATATGCTGCGCAGCACATGATTTTAGGCCAGTTTTTAACCAGAATAGATTTTAACTTGATAGTTTTCTACTCCGGCCGTCCGCCCGTGAGTTGGCGTTTTTCTCAGCAATATGGCTTCAGCGACTACATCCGAACTTAACATACAGATACTGCAGGACTCTGAGCAGTGAGCAGAACCTTTAATAATTTTAGGTTAATAATAGGTCCACTCTAAGTTAGGGATTACATCGATTTCTAGTTTTTTATATGTATTAGACCTACACAATGCGGCACATGAGGTCAGTTTTTGACGAGTATTGCGAATATGAAGGGTCTCCCTAATTCAGGGCCTTATAGCAGGAGTAGTTGTAGGCAACATTCTGCGCTGCACAGCACAGCCAGTCATTGACCAGGATTGCGAACTAGTAATCGGCTTGTTAAAATATGATTTTAAACCTTTGGTTGAGACCCAAAATTGCAAGCTACAGGAGTTTTAATAGGTTTATGTTCTACAGTACATACTTTAGTAATTGACCAATATTTCGAATTTGCAGCACATTTGTTAACATTCAGAATTTAACCGCCTTGCAAACATTGCTCAGCTTTATTTAAAATTATTAGTTTTCAAAAATTAATAGTTCTTAGAATTTCAGCTTAGTGAAATTGTTGTTGGTCCTTGAGCCATTAAGATAACTAGTTGGCTCGTGAGCTTCGTTTTCCAGCGACTTGGCATGGTAGTTAATTACATTATAATTCATGACTTTTGTCTGTCCGTCAGTAAACCAAGAATGTTACAAAATCTGCACTCCAACGACAGGAAAAATACTTCATAATCAGAGAACGTTCCAGTTAAGCTTTCGAATGTTTGCTTTAATGTTACCCACGTCCTACTCAAGACCGCATGCTGTTTACACACTTTCAATCTTACATTTTATATGTTTGAATTTTGTAATTTCATTTTCCTTAACAACTATAATAGTTGTTTAATGAATTTCAATCTAAAATTGGATCGGAATTTTTAATCAAACATTCCTTAATGAGAGATCAATCGCTTTGTGGGTGACCAAAGGATGTGGGGATAGGGAACTATACGATTTTATAATGCAATAGTTTCGTCTTGGGTCGTCGAATGTATGAAAATAACACTCATGGACTGCCAAACTGCAGATGGACATCTGTACACGGAGACTGTTGAGAAGCACCAATGCAGTGGAAAACTTTTATACCACCCTAAAGTTATCAATTCACTTTACAAGACTGAGCATTCTGGAAAAGAAAATGGACAAATGACGAACTGGAACTGGACGAATGGACGACATCAAATGAACATTGAGAATACATTGAAAAAACTAGCCTTTTCAGGAAACTTGGCGATAACCTGCTGGCTATGGAAAGTGACAGCACATGGCACCTTGGAACGATGGTCTGTTCAGAGTCCAGATTGGGTGGCTCCTCTCATCCTCCTTTAGGCGACGTGAAGTGAACATCCGCATATTGTTCCACATTTAAAAATGCCTCAGGATGTATCAAATGGACGTCATGTTTTTTTATCCTGTTCACCGCTCCACGTAAAGCGTTGGAGCTTCAAATAGATTTTTGAAACGCCGTGGCTGCCATCAGTAAATCATCATGAAGAGTATAGACCCGGCCTCTGAATATCAAATTGGAATTTGCAATTCGTGGTTGTTTGTGCAATAAAAAAGACGTTTTGAAAGTTGTTGCACGTGGAAAAACTAAAATGCGAAATACGAAATTCCAGACGTCAAGCAGAGTCAACTACAATTAATGGATATTGGATGGAGGAAGAGGATATATTTGCAAAATATCATTATGCCAGCACGGATTGTACCAGTGCCAGCGCCGCGATGGCTCAGAAAATTAATCATGCATTCTGCCGCTACCGTGCTCGGGTTTGATTCCCCGCTGGAACAGTAAGTTTGTGCTGCTTCTCACATTAGAGGTTTATTCCTGCAGTTGAGAATGTGACTTCGTTCTCTCATTATTAGGTTGAAACCTGTTTGGGAATCCCTGGTGAGATCGAGCAATGTTGTTGATTTGTATACTTGCAATTTCTATTATATCTCTCGTAAAAGCAGCACCGTGTAAAAACTGGGAGAGTGTGCAAAAATTCTACTATGGATTACGCGGCTGGGATCTCTCTAAATAGGGGGGATTCCTTCCCAAATTACATACATACATACAAGGATTGTACCTCCGCGTAAGTGGTACAAGGATCCATGAAGATTCAGGTTTTACGTTGTGCAAAGATTTAGTGAAATTCAGAACCTAACCAAAAAGTCGGAATCAGAAACACGAAGAAACGGAAGAAGCATGCCTAAGTCCAGGTTAGCTTCAAAGACCTTCATTCTTTCAAGAGCTTGTGTCCATTTGAAGCTGAGCATTTGAAGTTCTTTCAAATGTAAGTCTACTTGAAGCTGAATAGATTTCCTTTGAGGAGCTGAAAGTCTAAGGAGCATGCTGCATGTTGCCTGGAGGTTCCTGATATCATCAACTGGATGCGTCTTATTTTGTTGCTGCTATTAATGCTGGTTTATGCCAGATATATGTAATTTTAGCTCAATAAGCTTGAAAATGAAAAAAACCGTCTATTCGGGATGATTTGACTTGATAAGACTACATGCAATGAGAAGCTGGCTGATACTCAGCGAGAGAATGAAATCATCAAGTCGTAAAATCTAAATTACGAGGATTATTTGTTTACTGTGTTGAATATACAATCGGTTGGTTAATTCGTCGAATCACATTTGCGACAGAATATCAAACCATTTTATCTGCATCTACATCATCGCGTCATCTACATGCAGCCTTTGAATTACTACAAGATTAACCTTCACAAACGCGTGGATGCCAAACTGTGGAATGTAGTAACAATGCCTGATTTCTTGAATCGTCTTGCTCTCACGATTATGAAAATGATCTCTCTCATGATGCAACTCCTCTCCGTCAAACTCTTTATTCTCTTGCTCCGTAGAAACACGCTGAGTCTGCGCGTTGAAAACCCCAAAAACATACCAAGTAGAAACGCATTTCAATAAACCGGATTTTGCCTAGTTCTCAAATTAAAGGCTTTGCATTTTCTGTAATTAAATGTGAATACGAAGTCATTATAGGTGAGCTGAAGAATTGGTACGATGGTCGATTGACAGCAATAGTTTGGATATTTGCTAATGATCTTCTTCTTAATTTTTAAATTTTCAACTTATATTCCTGATATTAAACTATACATTTACGAACAACGTCTGGTGAATAGTTTTTTGTCAATTTGGGATTTACTTCCAAAAAATACTTTTTGGCATGTAATTTCTCGTCTATGGGAAAATACTCTTTTATCTATATGGGATTAACGTTTTCTAGCCGAGAACAAAAAATATTTAAGTTTCTCTGATACGGGAGTATTTTTCCAGGGATAAAAGAGGATTTATTATTTTTTAACAAATTAATTGGAATCGTACAATACATTTTGCATTTCCATTCTGTTTTGCGATGTTTTCTGTAGTTTTTTAGGGTGACCTTATCCTCAGTTAATACCAAGACCTCCTGTTGCTGCTTCGGGAGATAGGTCTAGGTTATATTGTAAAACTGCTACACCAATAATGTGCTTACAGATGCATTTTCTTTAAAAGTCGGTATAAGTACACTTGTATTCTAGTAAATATGCGGATACTTAAATATAGTATAAATATTCGTTCAAATAGGCGCTGCTCAAATATTTTTACACTTCATTTGTTAATATTTGCTTTTTCAATTTGCACTCTTTCACACAGTAGTATTCACATATTTGACTGGCTTGAAGAAAATAGTGGCCATTTATTCTCCAATCATGAGCAAAAACTTCCTCTTGTGGTATATTTCTACTTCTTTTCAGCAAATGACAAATACTTTTTTATCCCTGGAAAAGTACTCCCCTATCAGGGAAACTTGAATATTTTTACCTCCAGTGATAAAAATCGTTAATCCCATAGACGATTGCAGATTTTTCCAGGACGAAAAAGATTATCTCATACTTTTTTAGGAAAGTACATGCTCCTGGTCTTTTTGCTTTTGTTTATGCTGTCACTTGCCACACATTACCCAAACTATTAAATACCACTACAAACGACATGGAAAGTAAACATAAGGAATCAAACTTTTACGCCTAGTTTTGTGAATTAAATCTACGCCTATGTTTCAGGTTTACTCGAATAATAAGTTTTGGAAACTTGCAACTGAATTGGAGAAACCGGTTTTGTAACGATATTATCAGTCTTTATTCCAAGAGTAATAGTGTGTAATTATAAAATTATTGTAAAGTATAGGTTATCATGCAAGAATTTTACCAATTCGACTTAAGCAAAGTTTGTCTAATCGTGCCGTTTATTTAATGTGGTTAGGCGCTTTTAATGAAAGTTCACACAAAAATAAATTTAGACAAATTATCTACATGTATTTACACAACATCTTCTTATTACAACGATGTAGTGTAAACTGAAAACTAATCCAACTTTACCGTACATGTTTTGCTAATGTACAGGTTAAAACCGTCAATTAGGGAGTTATCTTTACAAGTTTACGGGTAAATGCTTATTTTTTATAAAGACTAATCTGTTCGTAAAAATTGTTTGAAAATTTCAAAACTTTTACTTCAGCCAACTACGTAAACGAAACTGTTTTTGGAACTTGTTGGAAATGCATAAACTTACAAACAAAATAGCGTCGTCAACGTTACACGTTGATCCTCCAGTTACCTGTTTTAATTATATGCAGTGAGCTGTGTATAAAATCATATCGGCGTGGCTTAATATCAAGTTCATTACCAATTTGAAAATAATGCAACAAATCTGTTTACCATCCGCTCATATCGAAAATTACGAACGCTTTCTAAACAGTACAGTTTAAAAATGACGAAAGATTTTAATATTCCTATGCAAAAATTATCGCAATTTCAGAAATAAGATTAATTGCACATTCCATAGTCAATTTTTGCCTAAATTAAATTATCAAATTAACAATACTGTACAGCGTGCTTACTCTACCTATAAGCAACAGTGTTTCTATGAAAGCTCTATTTCGAGATAGAATATCAAACATATTTTGTGATAACCTGATTAATATACGTTTTTAAAACGCAAGGATTTTCAGCATTCAGATTTTATAATTAGAAATTTTTGAATTTTGATACTTCGTTCGAAAAGGTTTTTTTTATTTCCAGGGATCTAACTGTAGCAGAGTTCCTAAAAATTTAATAATGTATACATGTGGCGTCAACGTGTTACAACATTCTAACCCTTACTACTGGTTTTTTAAGACTAAACTTCATTAAATTAATGCAATAGAATAGAGGTTTAAAAGAAAGTATTATTTTAATAGAGCATTGTATACAAAAATTGAAAGCCAATAACCCGAGACAATTTGATTATCAAATATTGCCATCGAATAAATCTTAATTAGAATATTCAAGGTAATCAATATTCCAAAACATCTAAAAGCCTAGACCTTTCGTAAGATTGCAATCAGATTGTAGCAATTAGGTTACGCCCATAAGCTTACTATACCTAGGTAGATGTGACATAACCGCAAGCTAAGATGACGCGTTTCATAGCCATAGCCACGTGTGGTTTCAACGTGATCGTAGAGTATTTTAAAATGAAAGCAAAATTGCTATAACTTGATCGATAATAAAACCCACACATTTTAAAAACGTGCCCGTTTCCATGAAAAAGTACGACCCTGAGTAAACACGCAGATCTTTACAAGATCTGACAAACCTTTTTAAATATTTGTAAAGTTCCAAAGAAAAATATCGCTTTACTGCAATCGACTTTTTCAACAAAAGTCCTCCTTCGTGAAATCCGATTTGCATAGCAAGTAGCAAAAAAGATGCCCCCATTCCTAAATTCATAGCGGCAATTAGGGGAAGATGATCAATAAATTTAATAAGAGTACTTAAACATATAATTATAACTATGCAAGCAGTTACCAACATGTGTGGGATTAATTGCGCCCCGATGGTAAAGTTACCTATACGATTTAAGCCTGTTATATACAACTTCTCTGTTTCCTTTTCACTTCTCTTTCCTCTTTTGAACTTGAAAAACATTTTGCTTTTCATTTCTCTCCTCAAAGTAGAGCAGTGTTCTACTTGCACAGCTGACGTAAAACGCATGAAAAAGTGACGCGAAAGAGACGCGAAACGCAAACCTTTTATACTTACTTCAGTGAAACAGGGAGGAAAGAGAAGTGAAAAGCAAACGTTTTATACTTGATGCGAGTGAAACAGGGAGGAAAGAGAGGAGAAACGCAAGTATGTAACAGGCTTTAGTACCTGAAACGTTCTATACTGAAGAAATGGTTTAAAATCGTATCGCGAGTCAAATGCTCGCCCGTAAGACTTCAAATTTTTTAAAACTGACAATCCAGAAACTAAAAAATGCAAACATAATCGTCACTAATATTCCAGGATACATTGCTGCATTAATTCCTAAAATGCTTAAGTTCCTTTAAAGCAGTGGCAATAACAACTGGAACTGAATTATTCAGCTTGGTAGGTAAAATCTGAGATGGCCAATAGCGACGAGAGACTCTGTTTTGAATATGTGGAATAAGAGGAAAGAAGCCTTGAACAGTAGCAAATATGCAGCTCAGTTGCATGTATAATGTCCATCTGCGTTCAATTTGTCCAGAAAATGGTTATAAGTTTCAAATTATAATATAAATTGCCATTGTTTTACCTGCCCAGAATCTTCTGGCTTGAAGCAAAGTGTTAAAGAGTAAAATTGTTCCGTCAACATTTGAACCCAGAGCTAAGCAAAGTGAATTTGCTATAATTCTTGTTGTTAAGTATGTTGTTATGCCCAGGAGAGTTACGGGAGCCATCTACCCAAAACCAGATAGAGGCACCTGAGGAAATAGGTACTCCAGAAGAGAGGCGGAGTATAGTGAGAGCGAAAAAGTGTATGCGTAAGGATACAATTAGCATGTTAAAAGTATATGAAGTCGTGCGGGGAGAGATTTTCTTTCTTGTGAGTTTCAGAGTTCAGTTCAGAAAATGAGAAAGGGAATCAGTACGAGATTGCCTAGAGAGGGATACGGATGACGAAGCTGAACAGAGGAGCAAAGAGCCAAGTAGCAAAAGAGTAGTTTTAGATAGTCATTTTTTTCTCGTAATTGCTAAAGTGCAAGTAATTGTTGTGTGTCAAATAGTTAGTCAGTTATAGTTAACTTTACATTAACTTTACACGTTATACTGACGAAGTAAATTGTTCAGTAATATTTAATGTGGACTTTATAGATCCATTCAAGGAACCTATTGTGTTGTGAGAAAAGATTGATTCTATGATGGCATGCCATTGTGAGATGAGAAAACATTCATAGTGCAATTTAAAGTTGCATCAGTTATATCGACGGTGATTTCGACAGCGTGATCACCTTGGCTTCATCGCCACTACCCAGCGGGTCATTTGGAGCCAGTGCCAAACCCAGCCAAGCCTGTTGAGAACCTGTTACCTCTGAGTCTCTTGCGGAGTATCGTAAGTTAAAATCTAATCTGCAATGCGTATTCATCTATTGCTAAACAGTACTGGGGATTCATGAGTGGGGTAGGAGGTTGACATAGGAGCTTTACGCAAACGGTAACACCCCATTTTACCCTGATAATGAGCACTGAAAAATTCATAAACTCTTGAATATTTGCCATTTCTTGAAATACGTGGGGTACTTGTGATAGTAAGTAGATATTGTCCAATGTTCGAGACAATATGCGAAAGTACCAAATCTACAGTACAATTCTGTATGGGGGTGGCTTGAAACATGCGCGTGTTTCTGTCGTTGCCCAGGTTATTTGAAATTGCGAATTTGCTGATTACTGACACGACAGCAATAAATGCGTTTTGTGATTTTATTGTAATGCGACGGTGACGGTCAGTTTACCGTTCACTTTGCCGATTGTAAGATTTTTGTGATGATTTTTAACTGTAACTTTTTGAGTAATTTTGATTAGGCTAAATAGCCATAAATAAAAGTTAATTCAACAGTTAAAATTAATTTGAAGTTGTCCATTATTTTAGTTAATGGGGTTTACTAGCTTTATCCAGAAAAGTAGTTAGTCACATAGCTAGATTGAGACACGCCACGGTCTATGATACGAACTAAGTTAAATTTGGAGGAAATGTTAGAATTGAAGCTTCTAACTAGCTTTTGATAGGGGTTGGTGACTCAGATGTAGCCCTGTTTAAATTAAAGATGTTTTGTTTTTTCCACATCGCTTCCGTACTAAGGTCGACAATCTAAACTAAGAGTATTTGTAATAATAAAGAATCCGTTTCTATTATATTTCGTTTTATTGATAACTGCATTCCGTACATTGATTTGATTATGTGCGCAAGCATGATTTTTACGACACAGGATGCAAAAATTCGTTCGGTTTCATGTAAATCTTTTTGCGCAAAAGCTTTTTGCTTAACATGTACGCCACTTTTGTGCATTTGAGCATTTTTCTGCCCCTTAAAAGCAAGAGATACATTACATTATAACAAGCTCTGCTTTGGTAAGTAACTTGAAACTCATATAAAAGATAAGCACACTTTTGCTGCTTGTAGCATTGCTGTCCCACATTAAGCTTCTGGTCAAAAATCTAAAGGAAGAGTACTAAACGGTGCTACTTAACTTCACGAAGCCATCAAACTTACAAATTTTGTTTCGGAATCTAGCTACAACTTTTAAAATAATCACAGAGTTTAGTTTTGGTTGGAGACATCGGCACTTGCACCATTTGTTTGTTTTTTGTATCATTTCTGGGACGGTTTTTATCCGAAACGGTTAGTAGCTTTCCAAACACACTGTAAGAGGAAGAAGTAGATATTAGAATTTTTGTGTGCATTGTATATTTTATTGAATGCGTGTGGAGAGTCCAGTTCTGTCTTGTTGAGAAGGATGGCGGCATGCGGTCTGGTGAGAGCAGACAGTTCGTCGTTGTGAGAGAGAGCGAGAACAAGAGTTGTAATTCGGGTTTTCAGTTAAGAGAATAATTATTCAGAGTAATTATTTTTTGAGAGAATTAAAGTTATTTGATTTGCGATTAAAATAAAGACAGTTTATTGAGATCGATAAAGATAATTATTGTGCTGACCAACAAGTCTGTGTTAAATTGATTTGGCATTAATTTTCGGGGATTTAATCTGGGATTGGTGTGACGCTGGTTTGTGCGGGTAGCCTTATTGGCGTCGCTACACACACGTCAAAAATTCTTCTCGCCTTTAGAAACAATGGCTCTTTCAAACAGCTAAAGCTATCAAAGTCCATGAGGTTGGCAACCAAACTTTCTACATGAGTGTTTTCTTTAGTACAAACCTCACTTCGAGTATTTCTTTAATCTCTTTGGCATAATCCATGGTCAATCTTGCAGTGTAATATGATGAAATATTACGATGATCAAAAATGTTTGACCTTTCTGAGCATTTCTTTGCTCCAATCTTCCCGGATAACTTTTTAAACAGTGCGGCAGGGTATTATGCATTGTTTAGCACTTTTATCGTGACCGGGGAAATTCATATCTGCAGTAAATAATTTGGTTTTTGCTAAGATCGCAAAATTCCGGTTTAGATTGTTTCGAACATATGGAGATGTAGTAACTCCAACCTTCCGTATATACCAAACTTTTTATACGGAATGGGTTCATCTCTAAACAGTCTTTTCAGAAACGCTAATTTCAGTTATAGGAAACCTAAGTTTCCAACCGGTTTTGCTACAAAAACCCGCGGAAACCCCTAAAACTGCGTTTCTCCATTACCGGCGACGCCACTTTGAGGCAATTGTTTTTAAAAAACGGTGTTACATCAAAAACGTAATTAAAATGTCTGTTCTTTCAAACCATACCGTGAAAATGTATGTAGCACTGTAGAAATATATTTTTCCGACCCTCATAAGTTGGGCAAAAGTTAAGTAGCACCCCTGTAATTGGACTTCTGAGAGATAAGATGATTTATTATTCAACATGACAACATCCAATCATACATTCACTATCAACAAGGAGTGGTAGCAAACGTTTACAGGGTTTCCAATATGTTCAAAGTACTGAGCTTACCCAAGGATTGATATCCTGCCTGCTGGATTTCCAACTCAGCAGCAGAATTTGTGGGAATTAATTCAATGTCCGAATCTAAAGCGGTGGATGTGATGTACACTCGAAAGAAATTCAATTGAATTTATCAAGCAACCAACCAAATTTAAGACGAGTAATGCCAAACTTGTAGACCATATTTGTAGAATTTCTCTAATTGAATTTGTAAAGTAGAACAAATCATCATAGAGTGGGTTTAACGTCGGTGGAAAAAACTTTGTATCTGAGTATCTAGGATATCTGGAAATTTTTACGCCGTCAAGGGCGGCGGCAAAATTTTAAGTTTTTTTTTCACTTTGGAGATATAAAATAGGTTTATTTAGAAGAAAGGTTAGCGGATAATAAAGTGAGACAGGGAAGGAAAGGAGGAAGCGGAACGAATGGAAGAAAGAAGGAAGCGGAGAGGGAAGGAAAAGAGAGAAAAGAAAAGAAGGGGAAGAAAGAGGAAGAAGAAAGTGGAGGTGAAGGAAGATGTAATGGAAGGAAATAATCAATAGGAACTTTGAATTTGTTCATTTTCATCACAAAACTGCTTTTGAGCATTTTTTTTCAGAATCTGTCAAAATTTTCTTCACCATCTCAAAAACTCTTCACACTTTAGGGGCTGATCAGTTGTTATATAAAACTAGTAAATTTAAAGTTTCAGTTCGAGAGGTTGCCATAATTCGGAAAAATTGCAAAAAAAAGGAAATTTTTGAATAGTCTTAGCCGGACCTCCACAACTTTTTAGTGTGTGTACACAAACTAATGAAATTTTGTACGCTGATACACAACTAAATAAGCTATTACTAAACGCAGAATCAAGTTGTTTACTGCACTTTATAGAAAACTGCATGCCATTTTATCCTAAATTTCCATCTTTGGCGTACATATATGTGACTCTTCAGCCTACAACAAGCATTATTTTCCAATGGCCAACAACTCATTAGTATGCTCTATTAACCGCCACAAATCGTTTGGAAAAATATTTAGTCGTTTTCACAAAATTCGGAAAACCATGGGAAAACTACGTATAATTTTAGAGGACTTGTTAGAAAAAGTTTGGAATTTTTAGAATTTTACTCTATATTATAAAGCACTTTAAGTTATGTAATAAACCGAAAGTTTTTTTGCATTTTGACAATTTATTAAAAAGTTACATAAATTAGAAATTTACATGTTGTGCCACACCACTCAATATAAGTATGGTTAACTATATTGATGCAGCTTTTTATTTGGAAAGTCTGGATATGACAATGGGGTATCAATCAAAAGTGCTTAGCAGGAGCTTGATTATAGGTACTCCGTTGGGTTGTTTCATCGGTTTCAATGAACAAAAATATCAAATTTTCCGATTACAAAGTCGCACATTTCCGTCTAAGAATTCCACTCAAACCCGGATTTTGTGAAAACGACTAAATATTTTTCTAAACGGTTTGTAGCGGTTAATAGGGCATGGAAATTTAGGATAAAATGGCATGCAGTTTTCTAAGAAGTGCAGTAAACAACTTGATTCTCCGTTTAGTAATAGCTTATTTAGTTGTGTATCAGCGTACAAAATTTCATTAGTTTGTGTACACACACTAAAATGTTGTGGCGGTCCAGCTAAGACTATTCAAAAATTTCCTTTTTTTGCAATTTTTCCGAATTATGGCAACCTCTCGAACTGAAACTTCAAATTTACTAGTTTTATATAACAACTGATCAGCCCTGAAAGTGTGAAGAGTTTTTGAGATGGTGAAGAAAGTTTTGACAGATTCTGAAAAAAAATGCTCTTTATGTTTCGCTATCAAGTTAAATTTTCTAATACTAATACTAATCTAAAACTAATCTAACAAAAGTTTCAAATATTACTAGAAATTTTTGAAATTCGTGATTCTTTTCCTTGACTACAATTAGTTGGTAAGGGCTTAATTCATTCAGCTATTCTTCTGTAAATTTCTCCAGTCGAGATATGGTAGAATAATCGGTTCTTGACTTAGCATTCCTTAAACATTGCAATTCTTCATCCTGAAATATAGAAAATCTTGCTTAATAAAATACATATATTATTGATGCGAGTGTAAAGAATTATTTACAAAAGTAATTAATAATAATTAAAAACCATATTATTACCTTTTTAAACTCAGGAGCATAATCCAGTGAGTTTGGAGGAATGTTGTCTGAGAGCATTTTAGTAGCAACTTTAGTGGTTGCCTTGCGCGGTTTGCAGAAAATTTTTCCCATTTTTCTTAGTTTTCTTAAAATGCGTAAATATTTACAGCTTAGAAATTTCTCCAAAGGACGTTCCCAACTCAACCCCCAGCTCCCAGCTCAACTGGCTCCAATCAACTTTCCCAGTTATACTTCCCTCAATACCTCGAAAACCCGAATTTTCGTCAACTTCGGCCAAAATTCTGCATTTTTTCGGAGGCTAAGATGTGACGCTTTAGAATGGAGGAATATCTCGTTTTTTGTTGGTGCCAGTCTCAGTTTAGAGAAAGGGGTGTACCCGGGTGATGGTTTGGATGAGGAGGATATGAGGTCAAAGGTAATAAAAATGGAAGGAGAGGAGATGACGGAGGGGATAATAAAAACTAGGGAGTATTTGGATCATTTTTTATTTGAATTTGTTTTTGTTGAAACTGTAGTCGCATTCCACACCATTAGTAATTAACTACTGTGCATTGTATTGCCTGTTGGACTTTGGAAATTTTGGATTGCGATTTTTCAAAAGAGTAACAGTACGCTGGAGTTTAGCTATCTGCAGTGCAGAAAATGATCTGCGTACTGAAAAAATCTATTGAGGCGTGAAATTCTACCACAACGCGTTGAAAGCAAATTTTAACCAGTTGATGGCAAGCCAATCAAAATGCTCGCTGCGAAAGACGATGAGTTTCCGGAATACAAAAGACTCCGAAATTTTGAGCTACTACATAAACCTTAAATCAATAATAAGTGTCCTTTTAGCTTGGTTTAGGCCCCATTTACCCTGGTTTAGAGCCCGTTTACCCTGGTTTAAAGCCCATATACCCTGGTTTAGAGCCCATTTACCCTGTTTTAGGCCCATTTACCCCGGTTTAGGCCCATTTACTCTGGTCTACGGAAAATAAAGTGGACACACGGACACACCCACGAACACGACATCTTAAATAGCTCTCCTGCAGACGCAGCGTGCTAATAACTGTCAAATACTTACTACTATAAAACAACCAAAAGTTTTTTTTAAATACTAACAGATTTGTACACTTACTGCTTTTAAAAGCACACCTTTTCAATGTGTAATTGCCAAGGTTCCATCTGTCGCAACTGAAATCCACTAATCCATCAATTTTCCCAAAAATAGCATCTAAGCCCAACAATTTTTTATTCGAATATCCTTAAGGGAGACAGTAAAATATTTGGAACTAGTAACGGAAATCGCATAACGACGACTGAATAAACAGGTACTTGTAGAGGGAGCAGGGCTTCGGCTTTACATTACGCTAAATGAGGAATACGGGGAGTAATGCCAGCAAAATGAGTCTAACTTCTCCAATTCGCATCGTAGAATCACAAAATTTAGTGAAATATAAAGCTAAAAGCTTGCTTTATAAGGAGTACCTACTAGGATTTAAATTTGACTTATGGTCAGAATATTATAGATTACTTAATCTTATTTTTCATATTACTCAAAATAGAAAGCAATTTGAAGGTGGAGAACAAGTATTCATTGTAGCCTTACTCTTCAAGTACATTTGTACAAAATTTGGGACAAATCGGTGAAAAAACCACGAAGCTAGATTTAAAACGGCACAGCATTCCAACACTGTTACCTCGTTGCTAACATAGTTCCTAAGTCTTCCTTAATTTCATTAAATCTATTTAACAATCCTTCCAAAGTAATATTATATTTGGTACTACTACACTGTAGTTACTACAGATTTTGTCTTTTCTATTTATTTACGCCCAGCGTATTAGAGATTGTTTGAGTGTCCTGTCCCGTGCTGTCCCGTGCAGTCCCGTCCATCCGAATAATTCATCTGCTATAGTACTGCTATTTTTTGACGGAGTGAGCTGATATTTGGTGTGTAGACTAATTGAGGGGTGGGGAATTCAGCAAAATTAACCAATTACCACAGGGGGGAAGGTCTCATCCCCCAGGGGTAGTTTTTCACAGTTTTGCTCGGATTGAGCTCAAATTTGGTACGTAGACCAATTGAAAGGTGGGGAATTCAGCCAAATTAACCAATTACCGCTGAGGGGTAGAGCTCATCCCCCAGGGGTAGTTTTTCACAGTTTTGCTCGGATTGAGCTCAAATTTGGTACGTAGACCAATTGAAAGGTGGGGAATTCAGCCAAATTAACCAATTACCGCTGAGGGGTAGAGCTCATCCCCCAGGGGTAGTTTTTCACAGTTTTGCTCGGATTGAGCTCAAATTTGGTACGTAGACCAATTGAAAGGTGGGGAATTCAGCCAAATTAACCAATTACCGCTGAGGGGTAGAGCTCATCCCCCAGGGGTAGTTTTTCACAGTTTTGCTCGGATTGAGCTCAAAATTGGTATGTAGACAAATTGAAGGGCGGGAAATTCAGCCAAATTAACCAATCTCCCCTGGGAGGTAGGGCTCATCCCCCAGGGGTAGTTTTTCATAGTTTTGCTCGGATTGAGCTCAAATTTGGTACGTAGACCAATTGAAGGGCGGGGAATTCAGCCAAATTAACCAATTTCCCCTGGGAGGTAGGACTCATCCCCCAGGGGTAGTTTTTCATAGTTTTGCTCGGATTGAGCTCAAAATTGGTATGTAGACAAATTGAAGGGCGGGAAATTCAGCCAAATTAACCAATCTCCCCTGGGAGGTAGGGCTCATCCCCCAGGGGTAGTTTTTCATAGTTTTGCTCGGATTGAGCTCAAATTTGGTACGTAGACCAATTGAAGGGCGGGGAATTCAGCCAAATTAACCAATTTCCCCTGGGAGGTAGGACTCATCCCCCAGGGGTAGTTTTTCATAGTTTTGCTCGGATTGAGCTCAAAATTGGTATGTAGACAAATTGAAGGGCGGGAAATTCAGCCAAATTAACCAATCTCCCCTGGGAGGTAGGGCTCATCCCCCAGGGGTAGTTTTTCATTGTTTTGCTCGGATTGAGCTCAAAATTGGTATGTAGACCAATTGAAGGGTGGGGAATTCATTTTTCACCAAAATTGGCGGCAATAACTTGTCGCTGGGCGTACTTTTACAACTTTACTAAAGTTTTATTATTATCAAAAAACGGCGTTTTTATACACTTACCTAAATCCATTTCAAAAGTAGAGTTTCTTAACATTTCCACATATTATCTTTAAAAGATTAAAGTCTAAAAGGCAAAAAAAATCTGTGCCGGAAATTCTACGCTACATTTATTAACAATTTAACAAGTTGAAAAATTAAAACTCCAAACACGTGGACTAAATGTACGTAGTGAATTTTTGTATTCTACAGGTTTTCCATTTTCGACTTTTGAAATGTTATCAAGTAGGTTAAAAATTACAAAAAAAATTAGGCATTTATTTACAAACGCCCACTCCACCATTTTTCATTTTCCCCGGTCTACGACTTTCTTCTCTACCCGACTACCACTTTTCTCTCCTTTGGCCACTCCGGGTTCAACTTCAACTTCATTTCCAAATCTTTACTTCAAATCTTCCGTTTTACTTGGCACTCCACTTTTCCCACCTGTACTTCTAGAACCACCGCTTTTCCCTCCACTGTGCCCGGCCCTATTTGGACCACCACTTTCTTGGAACTGGATCCCATTTAACTTGTGGTACCTTCAGGACTATCTTGTCCATCTGCATCCACACCACCTACCCATTCCATCCTTTAGAATCTCTCTTTGAGATTCTAATAGCTCGTCCTGTCTTCGGTAAACGGTTGTTTGAGCTATCTTAAGAATCTCACAGTACCCTACTTTAGTCATTTATCATTCAACCCCTGCCCTATGCATCCAGTACCCACAGCCCCTCCACGCTTCATCCAAATGGACACTGACACTAAAATTAAGGACAGCAAGACAGCCCTCCACTATCTTTGGCTTTCTCCTCCAGCTTCCCACATAAGCCTGATATTTTGCCAGTAGTAATCATGAAAATGCTGCTGCTAATAAAGTTTTGGCATTCATTTTATACTTTGAGTAAATTGCATACGGGCGGACGGCCGGAGCACAATAGTATCAAGTATCTTTGCGATACATAATAAAACTAAGCTTCCGTGAAGTTCCTCTAATAAAACTTTATACAAATAAATGCCGGAAACCCAAATTGATATAAAGCTACATTCAACTAAATAGCACACAAATAATATTTAAAAAATAAATCGATGGCAAATGTCACTTAAATTCAATATTTTGATAATTTCATTTTTATAGAGTTTCAGGGATACATGTAATGATAATAAACCATTGGCAAATGGACATAATTAGGAATCGACTTCGGGACCTCCCGGGCCTTGGGGGCCTTCGGCCCCGCTGATATTTGGGGCCTTCGGCCCCGCGGATAAACTGGTTTTAACAAATGGACCTCATATTTGTAATCCTGGTAAAAAATGGACCTAAAATCATGTGTCACACAGCATAGGTCCACTAGTTTGGAAAATTTAACAATTTAGGCCCAAAATCAGGTCCTAAATAGTTAAATTATAACAAACGGACCGTGGATTCGTAATACCGGTCAAACATGGACCTAAAATCATGTGTCACACATCTTTGCCCAATAATTTGGAAAATGTAACAACTAGGGCCCTAAATCAGGGCCTAAATAGTTAAATTTTAACAAATGGACATCATATTTGCAATCCTGGTAAAAAATGGACCTAAAATCATGTGTCACACAGCATAGATCCATTAATTTGGAAAATTTAACAATTAAGGCCCTAAATCAGGGCCTAAATAGTTAAATTTTAACAAATGAACATCATATTCGTAATGTTGGTCAAAAATGAACCTAAAATCATGTGTCACACAGCATAGGTACACTAATTTGGCATATTTGACAATTAAGGCCCTGATTTCAGGACCTTCCAATCCGAATTTTAACAAATGGACTGTGGATTCGTAATCCTGGTCAAAAATGGACCTAAAATCATGTGCCGCATGGTATAGGTCCTATGTAAAAATGTTGAACCGTTGGTGACCTCTGACCTTTAGAGTTGACCTATTGACATAATATTCAATAGGGTTCTGTCCGAGGTCCACTAGAGTCTGTATACCAAATTTGGTGGAAATCGGATTAGCCGTTTCGGAGAAAAACGCGTTAACACGGACGGCCGGACGGCCGGATCAGGAAATTATAAGGAATCTGGTCGATTCCTAATAAAATACCGGCAAGGTTTCATAGTACGTAGATATAATACACGAGTCCCTCCCATTTGTCCTTGATGGTATCAATGTTAAAGTCATCACAAGTTTATTTCTAAAGGTTTGCCAGGAAACTAAATAAACATCATCGAATTACCAAACCGTTTTTGAACAATTAATCACCCCCAATTTTCATAAATATTTCATAAAGCTTTCAAAATATTTAAAATACCAATATCAATTCAAAGCGCAAGTCGTCCAAATTACGACAATCAGTATGCTTACGGGCCTGGAAAACAGAACAAGTTCTGCATCATTTTTACATTTTACATTTCTAGTAAATTTTGCTGTATCTTCAGGGGACATGGCTAGCTGGTAACCGGGTTTACTGGGAACTGGGCATGCTAGGAACATGCACCGCGGGTAACGGGCCGGATACCGATAGAACAGCTGACAAACCGACAAAAATTTGGAGTTTCCACCGGGAAGAAATAAATACACGCCAAGAATGTAAAATTTCACAATCAAGGTTATGTGCCAAGCTTTCTTGCTCTTTCTTTTGAAGAGCAAAAATGTCAAATAACAGTACGATGCTCCCCTAAATATTGAATTATAATATGCCCCTACATTGAATTGCTGGGAAAGAATGATAATGCACTAATTCAGAAACAAGATTTAAGGTGCTACTGTAAGATTTTATTTCAGAACCTATTGTACAGTTAACAATGTGCACTGGCCTATGATTTAATCACAATAAGGCTAAATGATATTTTGAAGAGTGGCAGCAACCTGGGTGTGATGCTAGAAATTTAAAACAATTTAATGAAACCTTTAATGCATACGTATTGCAAGATAGGCATGTGTGGTATTCGAATTCAAAAACAAATGCATTTCATACTAGCTTCTTATTTTAACTACGTTGACATTTACATTATTCCAATTTTTTTAAACTCACTGTTTAGATTCAGAATCATTGCAGCATTACTTTTTCTATTTAGTATATTAAAATATTATATTAAAAATTTTACGGGCGCTTTTGAAAATTGTAGCAATATTTATTACCTAAATTCCTAGCAAAAACACACTTTCGTTATGACATCCATTTTTTCAAAAACACAAACATTGATTAGCTTTTCAAATGCCTTATACTGAACCAGAGAAGGTGTTTATTCTATAGATTAGTTTTACTTGACTTTTACTAAAAATGTTCAATAACAAAAATGAGAACAACAAATTGCTCAAACCATTAACCTTACTGAAGTAAACAACATAAGCGAGCTATTAAATAAAACTTATCATGTGCGCCACGTAATACTTCAAACCAACGCGCACATTACAATTTTTGCAGTGAACTTGCTAAAACACAAAAATAGTAGGGACAACAATCATGGCTTTGAGAGACCATAGTTTGATTTTCAACTCATTTTAAACTTCTTCACTGTAGTTTTAAATCAAGCGGTAGAACAGTTAAGGTTTTATAAAATACTTAACGACACTAACTTGACAGCTTTTATGTTTTTGTAGCTACTAGAGGAAACAGAGGCAACTAAATTTAATTCAAACACCTAATACAAATATAATAAACCTGATTTCTTTGCTCAGTACCCTGCATACTGTGAGTGGTAATAAGTGAATTGAATTTACTTTATTCCGTATGGAGGGCCACACGCAGCTCCTAGTATATTAGATGCAGTATCGTCACGGGCTGGTGTACATTTGGAACAAATGTTGGAAACAGTTATATCGCTGCATTTATTTTTACAGCAAAGATCCACTGAAGGAAGTATCCCTGTTATATCAGATGAAACAAAGCAATCGCATTTGATTGGATACGTTGTTTTGCAAGTTTCATCAAAACTTTTATCCTTGCAAGCAAGTTCAGGTGTGGTCCCCTGGAATAAACAAACATAAATTATACTAAGCATGAGGTTTGTAAAAAATCGCACATCCACAATGGGTCTTATATATGCCCATTTTAAACTTAGGTACCTTTACTACAATTATATTAAGTATTATATTTGTTTTACAACTTACCGCACGTTCCGCGTCACCAAATATTTGTTGAGCGTACGATACGCCTAAAATGCAAGAATGCAGCAGAGCTAATGCTATCACCAAACACGCCAACCTAGAAGATTCCATGACTGGTTTGGTTCTAACAAATTTTTACAACGTTAGGACAGAAATTCTTATGGATTCAATATCTAATTTTGAAAATTCAAATAAATTGATTTTTGCACTTGCTGGTTTAGAATTGAATGTAGTCAACAGATGGAAATATTTTTGATTGATTGCAGCTACTTCAAAGAAGGAATAAAAATGATATGCTCTGAACAAGCTTGTAAAGTGTAAGTTCATTTCAATGGAAATTTACTGGGAGGAATGACAAGGAAACCCAATTTATTTTTTATTTTTAAAAAGAGATTAGGAGAAAAATGTTAGAAAAAGGGTTTGTAAATTCTTTATATGCAGGGGTACCTTCTTCAGACCCTTGTCGCTTGAATGAATAGTAAAATATTTTACCTTTTGGACTCGGGAATGCAATTTACATTCACGTACTTACCTCGTGCTCCCAATAAACTTAAAATGTTAAAAGACAATAACCTTTACTGTACTTTTCCATTTGCCAACTTATCCTACCCGTCCACCCACATTTTCTTATTTCAGGAAATTACAATGCAGGCATTGTTTGATGAAAAAACTTCAATAGAGGAACAAACCGATTGAAGCTTATAGTAAGCCTTTCCTCGCACTGAAAGAAAGGGATCAGACAATAAAGCTTAGTGGGACTTCTCGTAGGAATGATCACAATTTTTAGACAAACCTTTTCACAAATATTGATTTTAAACCAGAGAAGATTTGGGATAACTGACCAGGTATGCTATTTGACTGTTAATTGCAAACCAAGATGCGATATACCACATCTTGTTCAGCGTTTTGCGTAGATTCCAAATTTGGTTTCCTTTTTGTGTAAAAAGCAAATTTGGAATTTTAATAAATTAATAAGTAATCGTAATTAACGTGCGGATGCGCGCGCTTCACCGTAGCAGCATCCCCCAGTTACTCCTCCCTCTACGTGCACTACACACATTCTTCGTGCACTACATGCACTCGGTACATAAACGGTTGGGTAGAGAATCTGATCCTTTTCATTGGTTGTGTTAGAGGTTCTTTTCAGCATAAAGTCACCCAAATTTTTTAGGCACTTCATGACAAAGCATTTGAAAGTGTAACAACGTAATATAGCATGTATTATGTACAAAAATATAGCAGATTCTACCAACACATTTTCTTACAAAAGTGTAGTTTGCACACACTGGTCACGTGATATGAATGTGAATAAATTTTCCAAAGGGAACTGAATTATTTGTCTGCTAATGCCTTAATGTTTCTATGTAGAGTCTGGCATTCAACGTTTAGGCAAACTAAGCAAGCTTAAATGCTATATATGCCATAAAATCGCATTTTCAAGATTTTAAATTTCGATGGATTTTTTTTGCAATCGATTTCTTTGTAAAACGTTTCCTATCTTGTACAAAACTTTTGGGTGGAGGCTACGCCAACTCCCGACAAAAAAGCGAAGTCATCATATTCATATTTCATGAACTTGTCTGTATATTTATTAGAGTCAAAATGCCATATTGATGAATTAAAAAACTTGGCTATTTTGGAATAACCATTACAAGTAGAGGAACAATTTGTAAAAATTAAAAACATCAAAAAGTTAATTATTTTTTTAATTGCCCTGTTAAATTTAACTGCAATTATCTTTTTTGCGCCACCAATGCTAAACATATTTACAACGGTTTTTGGTACTTTAGAGGGCGCTGGTTTTAATTACGTTTAAATTTGCTTTAGCATTGGTGGCGCAAAAAAGATAATTGCAGTTAAAGTTAACAGGGCAATTAAAAAAATAATTAACTTTTTGATGTTTTTAATGTCACAAATTGTTCCTCTACTTGTATATGGTTATTCCAAAATTGCCAAATTTTTTGATTTGTCGATATTGCATTTTTACACACCTAAATGTTTAAACACATTTAAACTTAAAACGTCCATAACTTCCTTACGTTACCTTTATTTAACTTGAATTTTTCTGCGTTAAAATTAGATTGACACTAGTTATCGACCAAAGCACAAATAATTTCGGTTTTCGTAACTTCGAAATATGGCTGTCGGGAGTTGGCGTAGCTATAGCCTTTGAACAAAAATCGGATTAATCACGATTAGTTTTAGATTTTTGCCATCACTAGGTGGAATGTGATCTGGTTTTTTAAGGCTGCACATTTGCTGTCCATACAGTTTGGCTTGTACAGATTCTAGAACATTCAATTAATCAAATCAACTAGTCACCCAACTTGACTCCAAATCCCCATGAAACCAATTATAATATTCAACATTACCTTTCAGTAAATTTAATCACACAATCAACCTCAACTGATTTTAAAACTAAATTCCCCAAAAAACCGTCACAAGCTCAAAAAATCTTCCTAGTTGTCAACTTGTTATCTGCGTTACCACTTTTATGTCGCCTATTATTCAAGGTCTTCCTCAAACCTCCCAAATTCTAGCAATCCTCTCGAAACTCAAAAATCAAAACATAAAGCTTGGTAAGCTTTCAGCATCAGTATCAGATGTATCAACTTTTTTGAAGCTTCATAAGCGATTTACCACGTCTTCCGTAAAAACCTTAAAGGGTCGCAATACTCACCCAATAAAATATCTATGTACTTAGAAGACTACCCATAAATCGGATTTTAAATAAAATGGTGTCGAATTGGTTCATAAAATCAACTTCAACAAAGCATTCAAAAACTGTTTCTAGTAACATGACTCATTCGTCATTCCTCTACCGAAAAATATTAGATTAGACACATTGATAAAAGTTTACATTTTGCTGTGCCAATGAACCTTTTTTTAATGTGTAATAATCCGAACGCACATTTTAAGCTAAGGAAGCCACAAAAACATGAGGCTAATCATTAATAAATTTTATTATACATTATACATGTTACCCAGCAATCCCTATTCAAGTTATTGCATTTTTATCACCAAATATATAGTATTGAGCATTAGTTACTGTTTTTGTTTCCCAACATACATGTTTCTCTATTATGGTCATTTTATAAAGATTATTCCCATTATGCTGCTTGCTACAATTGAAGAAACGTTTAATATATTATAGGAACACCGCTGAATACTATATAACGGTGGTAAGATTGCTTTGAAAACGGCCACCATTTGTCATGTGTGTGATGCTAAGATTTTTAAATAAGGTGTAAATCGAAGCACCAGAATTTTTATAATATTGAGTAATCTTTATTTACTTCAACTATCGATCGAAATTTGTATAGTTTATTTATTTAAGTTGATTATTTGCAGAATTAAAATAGCTCTATATGGAAGACTGAAAGAGCCCTATACTAGCTACGTGAATTTAGGTTGAAACTCCAGAGGAGAATGAACATTGAGATTCTTTCAATGGTCTCCTGATCCTCTCCTTCTGGCAATCTCGTGGCTTATGATATTTGAAGATGGGTGGGTACCGTGTGCTTACTCGATGGGTGCATCATAACTATTTGTTCATGAAATCTAATTATGCATACATTGCCCCAATGCCTGCAGCAGTAAGTTTTGACATTCAAATCCAGCAATTTCTGAATTGCCAAGTTAGCAAAGCCAACAGTGTTGGTCCAGCACTAACCTTGCGAAAATATTGTTTACATATTAATGTAGAAAAATGCAAGAAATTGCTTTGCCACAGTTTGGTTCTGTCAGCAGTTCTTACCCAGTATTCATGTAGTAAAAATACGCATAAATTGACAGTAACTGAATATCTTCTAAGGTCCGTAGTCTAAGAAAACTGGTAACGATAACATGAAAATTAAAAAACTGCAAAGCCGATTCTTCGTTCATTTTCCGATAAACTAGAACAACAATAATTATGTCTGCTTACGTTAGCAATTAATCACTCATTTTGTATTTTGCTGCCGTCTCAAATCCTCAACGAGATCGGGAAAGATTAGGTACACTGAGACAGAGGCAAATGAGAAAAGTGATCTAGTTGCACAGTTGTTGCGCAAATTTTTACAAATCTGCTGCCTGCTTAATTTTTGTAATTTTTATTTGTTTTGGGACCCTTCTTCTGCAAATTTTTTTTGATTCCTTGTATTTGTACGGATGCATCCCCAACAGGAGTATATAAATAATTCAGAAACTTAAAAGAATCTACTTGTTAGCCAGTAATATTTACCTGCTTATGTCATTACATTTGGTTACTAAAGATGTTTATTGTTCCTTATGAGCATTATTTACCGCAAAATTGCTTTCCAAAAATAGATGCTTTTATGGCTCAGAATATTTAGTAATTACTCACTTTCCGGTTTTATCCAAAGGTTTTGTTATTTTAGCAACTGTTCATAACAAAATATTCGGGTACATAAACCTCCTTCATATTTCTTCAAACAGCTTTTCGTAATTTTACAATTTACTGGAATAGTATTGAATAGCATGATGAAGGAAGATGTAACGTATTTACGTTGTGAAAATATCGTGCGTTGATATTTGTTTTTGATAGCATATATTCAACGCATCTAGACAAAGCATGATTGTACAAATGCCTGCAGAACCCAACATATTCAATAACTAATTAACGTTACTCCCCGTACTGCTTTACTCAACATTCTGGTTATTCAATTTTTTATGATTACCGGAAAGTTCATTGCAAACATTTCATTGCGATCACTTCATCGCAAACATTTCATTGCAAACAATTCTTTGCAGAAACACTTAATCGCAAAGTCATTTCATTGCAAACATTTCATCGCAAGGAAACTTCTTCGCAGGGAAACTTCATCGCAGGGAAACTTCATCGCAGGGAAACTTCATCGCAGGGAAAGTTAATCGCAAGGAATGTTTATTGCCAGAAAACCTAATGATGAAATGACTTTGCGATTAAGTGTTTCTGCGATGAAGTGTTTGCAATGAAATGTTCGCGATGAAGTGTTCGCAATGAAATGTTTGCAATGAAGTTACCGGATACCGTATAAAGGAGGAGGCATATTTGCCATCTTTGCTGTGAGCGCTTTTTTTCGTGACTGACCCCCCAAAAATCTTACCCTTTTGAAATCAATTGATACTATGTTTGCTGCGTAGCCTATACAAGAGAGAAAATAAATCAAACCGAGTTTGTCCGATTTGTTTCGTGTGTTAGCCATAAATCACAATTTTTGAAATTTAAAGGTAGGTTGGTAGTTTAGTATTTTTTGCTGTTTTATGCATGGCTTTATAGGTGTGAGTGTTTGTGCAGAAGATATAACATACGAATTGCATTATTTTAAATACAACATGTCAACTGTAGCCCTTAATCCGCCAAAATTATACCACATTACTAAAAACGTGCATTTTCTAATTTCGTCAAATTACATGGTAGCCGACAAATTGTTTGATGCCCATGTACTAGACCATAAACCAACTTGATTACAAAAAACCTCATTTGAAAATCTTTTGTCTGGGGAAAGGTATGAACTTTTCAAAAAATTTGGGGCCTCCACTTCTGTGTATGTGGTTTCAAAAAATTCGCATAACTCCGGTGTTTTATGCTTGATTGGTAAGATCTATACTAATTATGAAAGAGCAGAACTTGTTTATTAATTCAGGTATAATTTTATAAAACATCGACCTTTCAAACGGCAATAGGAAACCATGAGGCTGAAAAGCACCTTCACCAAGCGTTCTTCCGATTTGACACAAAAATTAATTTTTCTCAGTTCTCGGGACACAAATCGAAAAACTAAAAAATACCGGTCCTAGATAAAGCGATTGCTCATATTTAAAAGCTTGTTTCATGAAAAAATTCGAAAAAACGAAAAAATGGCGCACAACTTTGTCAACCAATTTTGTATTAGTGTGGAATTCAATATTTCAGCTTTTAAGGAGAAAACTTTGAAGTATGAAGTTTTATCTATAAAAACCCACACTTTATATTAGATTAGTACAAAAATGTTGCAAAAAATAAGTTTTGGTTACAAAATTTGAGAATACGGAATTTTATAGTAATTTGTTAGTGTTAACGTATTACAGTGCACATCGACCTAAAATTCCAAGGGAAACAACGCAAGACCCTTTAGTATCTCTGTGCTAAATTTAGCTGAACTTTAATTAGCCATTGGTGAGAAAAACGCGTTTTGCCAGACGTACGGACGTACGGCCTGAATAGAAGTTTATCAATTATATGCTATACTTAATTATAGTACCACTGGACATGGCCACTTCATCCATCTGTATTTGGGATTCTGAGTAGAGTGCTGACCCAGTTCGAGGAATCAGAACCAACATTGCGGTTTGGTAGACAGCTTTACTTTTCAGGTAAAAACTCAGGTAAAGGGCGCGACGTATTTTAGAGGATTAACAGCACCTTTTCTCTAATGCCAATAATCAGGATGATAACGTAGTATAAACTAATGCACTGTAATAAGTTAGCACTAACAAATTACTACAAAATTCCGTATTCTCAAATTTTGTAACCAAAACTTATTTTTTGCAACATTTTTGTACTAATCTTATAAAAAGTGTGGGTTTTTATAGATAAAACTTCATACTTCAAAGTTTTCTCCTTAAAAGCTGAAATATTGAATTCCACACTAATACAAAATCGGTTGACAAAGTTGTGCGCCATTTTTTCGTTTTTCGAATTTTTTCATGAAACAAGCTTTTAAATATGAGCAATCGCTTTATCTAGGACCGGTATTTTTTAGTTTTTCGATTTGTGTCCCGAGAACTGAGAAAAATTAATTTTTGTGTCAAATCGGAAGAACGCTTGGTGAAGGTGCTTTTCAGCCTCATGGTTTCCTATTGCCGTTTGAAAGGTCGATGTTTTATAAAATTATACCTGAATTAATAAACAAGTTCTGCTCTTTCATAATTAGTATAGATCTTACCAATCAAACATAAAACACCGGAGTTATGCGAATTTTTTGAAACCACATACACAGAAGTGGAGGCCCCAAATTTTTTGAAAAGTTCATACCTTTCCCCAGACAAAAGATTTTCAAATGAGGTTTTTTGTAATCAAGTTGGTTTATGGTCTAGTACATGGGCATCAAACAATTTGTCGGCTACCATGTAATTTGACGAAATTAGAAAATGCACGTTTTTAGTAATGTGGTATAATTTTGGCGGATTAAGGGCTACAGTTGACATGTTGTATTTAAAATAATGCAATTCGTATGTTATATCTTCTGCACAAACACTCACACCTATAAAGCCATGCATAAAACAGCAAAAAATACTAAACTACCAACCTACCTTTAAATTTCAAAAATTGTGATTTATGGCTAACACACGAAACAAATCGGACAAACTCGGTTTGATTTATTTTCACTCTTGTATAGGCTACGCAGCAAACATAGTATCAATTGATTTCAAAAGGGTAAGATTTTTGGGGGGTCAGTCACGAAAAAAAGCGCTCTGTTAGTATGATACTATTTGGCCGGATACCTTTTATAACTTCATTGGGCAGGTTTGTAACGTTTTTTGGGCATAATTTTTCATGTAATTCAGCTCTTTGCTTCCGGTAGCTACTCATTTACGAAGGTTCTTGATAAGACTTTCCTCATCATAGAAAATTTAATTTTTGCTTCAGTATCTCCTACTCATTAACTGGAGATAATGCTGATAGTGCATAAGACTGGCGTACATGTCAAGCACAAAACTTTGACACAAAGAAAATTTTATAGGAAACGGGACAAAATTGTTGGATTTTTACTAATTTTTGTAAACTAACACGGTATGTTATTTGACTGTGAATCGCAAATCAAGATGCAATACAGTCCATCATGTGCAGCGTTTGGCGTAAATGGTGACGGACCCCGTTCATTTCCGCCGTTTACACTAGGATAGTTTTCCCTATCCAGTTCACATTGCGGACAATTTTCACACGTGGACAGTTGACCCATTTGTTCATTTTTTAGTGTGTAGTGTGCGTAGAGGGAGAAGCGCATGCAGGATGGTGCAGGGGTCAAGCGCGCGTATTTGTACTTTAATTACGATTATTAATTGATTAATTAAAATTCCAAACCTGCGTTTTACACCAAAAGGAAACCAGATTTGGAATCTGCGTGAAAATCTGAACAAGATGTGGTATATCGCATCTTGATTTGTGATTAACAGTCAAATAGCATACCTTGTTAGTCAAATGCAAAGAAGAACACTGTAGCCTTGAGACTTGATATCGTAGGATAACGTTTAATATGCATGTTATTCGGTTGATTGCTTGTATTGCCGTGTAGTGCATACCGTCTCGCTATTCTACACACATAATATACATCCTTTTAGCCGTACAACACAAATATTATTTAAAACTTAACGTTATTTATTGAATAAGTGTCATATTTTTAGATTTACAAAGACAGTTGTGTTTTATTCATAGAACTTCTTCCTACATTTCTTTTATTGTTTACCTTACATGTACAGTAGTGATATCTGGTTTTATTTGTTGCGGTAATGCCTTCAGGAATCGCAATAAAATATAAATATTGAATCACAAATATATAATTTACAATCTAGTTTGCACATTTTGTTCTAAAGACTTCAGGTCTCGTTTTGGCTAAACTCTTTGCTTATAAAAGTAGTTGCAACCCAGTAAATTTGCAGAAATTTTTAGATTTATAATGTTTTAATTATACAAGAAGCAAAACTGAAATAATTGTTTACTTAAATTTCGAATTTTATAATGAAATTTTTAAAAAATGTCTAGAAATCAATATATGTTATAGTACCTGTGGTTGGACGGTGGTTGGTTTGGTGTATTTGCTAGATCATTAGAACATATATATCTAATTAGTGCCACTTAGTATCTGCATTCAGGATTTTCGACATAATATTCGGAATCAGCTGAAAAAAGTAATCCAGAAAGCATAAACCATTTTTTAAAAGGCGGGTTATCATTTCCTGGCTTTACTTTGTCACAGTAAGTGTGAAAATTGTCTGTGGGACAAATTCACTAAAAATGAACAAATGGGACAACTCTAAACGTGGGAAAATTGTCCGCGATGTGAACTGGATAGGGAAAACTACCCTAATGTAAACGGCGGAAATGAACCCGGTCCTACATCCGGCGTAAATTCCAATTCATGTTTCTGTTTTGTGTAAGAAGCAAATTAAACGGAATTCCAATTAAATAATTAGTAATCGTAAATAACGTACGTTCAAACAGTTTAGTGTTATCTTAAGTGTTTGAAAACAGTTTTCCGCAAGTGAAAAGTAGGCAAATAAATATCATTTTTGCACCAATAGTATTGTGATTATGCAAGGGTTTGACGACGACGAGCACTTTAAAACGAGTCATACGAAGGCCTTGGTGGGTACAGGTGTTGTATGCATACTTAAATTACTTGAGTACTATTTACTTTTTGTTCAAAATTAAGAATTCTCGATGTCCTTCCCGCAATAAAATGCACTGCGTGTGTGCCAGTTGAAGATAAAAATTGTGTTTTAAAAATGCAATTTATTTCTCGTTACCTCTGATGACTGGAATGCTTTCACGTTTATTTGACTATATTTTTTCATTTTAACCTATGCTTATTCATGACAACTTTCAAGTTTTTTATTATTTATCATGTGCAGTGAGCCATTTTATTTATTTAAATGGTCGTTTTAAATAGTTTTGTTCTTTTAGAAACTTTTCAATGCAAACACGCTACTATTGCTATATATCTTTCTTTTAAGGCAAACATACCCTTAAAATGAGATTTTGCTAGACGATTACTGCAGGTAAAAATATTTTTTGTGGATAAAAAGATTTCAAAGAACACACGGAAAAATATATATAAATTATTTTAACAAAAACAGTGTTTAAAAATTGCAAATTTTAGGCGCCTTTCAAGGATTTCTTCAATTGTTGTAGCATTTTCAGGTACCGTAGATAGCCATTCCATGACCAACTAATTAATTTATGATTTAAGTATAATTGAATTTTTTATCGGAAGCATTCTCAAGCAAATACAACTATATTTTGTAACTATATTTTCTGAATTGCTAACTCGGGACAACAGGACCATAGAATAATAAACCCTTGTAAATGTTGAAGTAATTAGCCGCATAGAAATTTTTATTCAAAATGAAAGAGTTGTGGAAGTTCACTAGGGTCAAAGAAACCTATTCCAAAAAACAGAACTCAAAAAAGTTGTAAGGGAACGGAGTTATAGCGTTTTTTAATTTGGCCGCTAGTGGGCGTGCGCTGGGGAAAAATTGGGGTGTCAGTAGATGGAGTAGGACCTAAGGAACCTATTCCAGAAAAAAAATTGAAAAAAGTTGTAAGGGAACGGAGTTATGGCGTTTTTTAATTTGGCCGCCAGAGGGCGTGCGCTGGGGAAAAACTGGGGTGTCAGTAGATGGAGTAGGACCTAAGAAACCTATTCCAGAAAAAAAATTGAAAAAAGTTGTAAGGGAACGGAGTTATACACTTTTTTCAATTTTTAGCGCCCTCTGGTGTTTTTTTGTGAAAATGTTTTTGGACCAGGCGCGAGGTCTTGTTGAGAGGTACCGTTTAGAAAAAAACAGAATTCAAAAATTCCATTTCTAAGGGGCGTTTTAGGGGCGACGGACGGGCGGGTGGGGGACCGTTCGGACGGGCGGACGGACCGATACAGACCATCAGTCCATTATGAATAATTAGCCTGCGGCTACTTAATTAATCAACCGCCCGAAGTTCGGGCCCCGAACACATTCACCTGCTACAATGTTGGCGGCTGTGTAATTTCTCTTGATTTTTAAAGAAATCTCTCAGATTTCTATAATTCTTCAGATAGTCAAACCAGACAAAAATTTGTTGTTCTTATTCTATACCTGAACAGTGATATCTTGTTCATTTGGCAGACGGGATACTCGTCAAAAGCTGGAGATAGGTACTTAATGTACGCCATTAAATCAGTTGCCGTTTGACGGGGAAACGAGCTTTATTGTGGTTTAAGTTGATTTGACTATTGCAGCAAATTAGTACTTATCGGATTTTGATTTAAGTAATGATTTGGAATTAGTACTTTTAAAATTGGGAAGTTGGGTTAATAGGTACCAAATTTTCTATTTGGCTTCCAAAGCGTTTGTGCAGATTTACCCCGAAATTTTTAAAATTAGGTTTATGCATGGTATCGTTGTCTTCGAGATTCTTGCTTAGTGATATCACTTATATAAAAAACGAACAAGTATATCATCTATGGAACATGAAAACCGCACATCAATGTTATTTATTAAAATCAACACTTACGTTTAGCAGCATTCTCCTCATTCCTTTAACAACGAGGATACTCTTTGCACTTTTTAACACCCCCCAGCAGCATAAATTCAAAATAAGCATTATTAACACCATCAGTGAAGGTATCAGGTAAAATAACGGAAAGTAATGCCGGGTGAATCTATTCCCAAGATATATTGCAAATGAAGTAACTGTTGATTTTTTCCTTAAGGAATTTGTATATTTAAAAACACTTAATCGTTTAACTGCACACCTTTTAATAGTAGAAGTCCGTAACGGTGTATACAGCAGCAGGTTCAAAGCAGAAATATTTTAAATACAGACGTATACAAATTTATCTTGTTTTTTGAACTTGTAATGACTTTTTAACAATAATCATCAATTGTTCATTAATGCGATGCAAACACTCAATGAAAAATTCGATTTGTTTATAGTAATCACTTCGTGGATTGATTCTATTCATTTTTGAATTGTTTGATAATTTTACGCGATTTCACAAAATGTAAATAAAAAGACAGGTCTCTAAAAAGCAATGAGCATCTTTTTTCAGAATCTGCCAAAATTTTCTTCACCCTCTCAAAAACTCTTGAAACTTTCAGGGCTGATTCGTCCCTATTAATAAACAGCAACTTTTAAGTATTAGATCGAAAGACTGCCATAATTCGGAAAAATTGCTAAAAACATGATATTTTTGAATGGCCTCAGCTTAACCGTCATAACTTTTTTGTGTGCAAGCAGAAACCAATGAAACTTTGCACGCTGATACACAACTAACTGACTTATTTGCATACGGAAAATCAAGTTGTTTGCTGCACTATAGCAAATTCTGCAAGGCAGTTTATCTCAAATTTTGGTACTTGCCCAACACTTATATGACTCTCCAGCCTATACCAAACAGTATTTTTCAGAAACTCGGAGATGACTATAAGGCCACTAATATGAGCTACTTGACACAAAAGACCGCATGAAAAAATATTGAGGCGTTGTCGGGAAACCTCGGTTTGAGTGCTAAAAATCAGCAAAAACTGGCTTTGATTTAATTAGCGAAAAACTTAAGTGTCATGAATTTGTAAAAATTCAACTCCATCTTATAGAGAATTTCAAGTTATGAAGTACACTGAAAGACTTTTTGCGTTTTGACCCCTTAGTGAGAAGTTATGTAAATTTGAAATTTGTATGTTGCAGCGGCCTTGGTGTTTGCCGCTTCATATGTACAATTTGACTAATGTAGTCCTAGCAATTCTTTGAAGCGGTATACGCAAAAGATTCCGGTACCATTCAAAACTGTTTAACTTGGACAATATTTTTTCGTGCGGTCTTTTGTGTCAAGTAGCTCATATTAGTGGCCTTATAGTTATCTCCAAGTTTCTGAAAAATACTGTTTGGTATAGGCTGGAGAGTCATATAAGTGTTGGGCAAGTACCAAAATTTGAGATAAACTGCCTTGCAGAATTTGCTATAGTGCAGCAAACAACTTGATTTTCCGTATGCAAATAAGTCAGTTAGTTGTGTATCAGCGTGCAAAGTTTCATTGGTTTCTGCTTGCACACAAAAAAGTTATGACGGTTAAGCTGAGGCCATTCAAAAATATCATGTTTTTAGCAATTTTTCCGAATTATGGCAGTCTTTCGATCTAATACTTAAAAGTTGCTGTTTATTAATAGGGACGAATCAGCCCTGAAAGTTTCAAGAGTTTTTGAGAGGGTGAAGAAAATTTTGGCAGATTCTGAAAAAAGATGCTCAATCTGTAAATTGGCATGTTGTAGTAAGTGACTTATTCTAACAGTGCCTGAATCAATAATTGTTGGCACTTAAATTCAGGGGTGCCCCGCCAAGACTCTTCCCCCTGGATTTCCACACTGGTTAATTTAAACACACAAAATAATACATAACGTAAAGTTCACCAAGATACTAATTTACCTAAGAATGTACGATTGGCTAACCCACAAAAAATCCATTACGGAGATACAGCCAGAATGAAAATGCAAGATAAAAATTTTCCAAATAAAAGTATTCACCTAAAACTTTAGTATTTCATTAGTAGCATAGCAGGCAGTCATGCGGGTCAACTTTTTTAATTTACTGCAGGTACACTGTCTGCACATTTAAAAGACACATACACTACATTAGTACTGTAAATTAGAAATAGGCGAACATAACATAGTAAACTTCACATGCTTGTTTATTCACAGTCTATAAAAACGATCGATTTTGCAATTATTTTACATTGAATATACCAGGTCCGGATTGCATAAAGCTTATAATTCGTTGAAAAAATTCGATAACCACAGAGAACTTTACAAATTGTCCTGATTGAAAGCTCACAAATTTATATGCAATGGGGGCCAGATTGAAACAAAATACATTTTGTCAGCGTATTCAATATGCGTTTCCTTACAAAATACAACTTTAATTTTACTTAGACATTGTTTCAATGGATACCGTGTTATAAATTTAAGCTTCAGGAAAATACGGGGATTGGCTACAGAATTCTGAAATGTAATTGCCTTTGTGTTAAGCTTGTCTTAATTTAATCATAATTCAAAGTTTTAAAAAACAAAGTTTATTTTTAAATGGGTTGTTTGTCAAACTTTGTACAAATTAACATTTAAAAAAGGTTTATACACTTGTAACTTTCAACAGTTGGTAAATAAAGATTAACTTGTTAAACCTAAGACCGCCAAGATCATATCTTATTACCTCACAAAAAGAGGTTATAAATAGTTATTTGAAAATACTTATAGACAACTCTAAACACCACGCAATAGGTTTGTGGTAAATATCCTGGCTGTATGTCCATAATGGTCTTTAAGTAAATGCCATGAATAATTTTGTGGCTTAGCCAATCGTACATTCTTAGGTAAATTAGTATCTTGGTGAACTTTTCGGTATGTATTATTTTGTGTATTTAAATTGGCCAGTGTGGAAATCCAGGCGGGGAAACGACTCCCTGCGGGGAACAGGGGAACTACATACACAGCAGCGGCAGCAGCAACACACAAAAAGCAGCTTGCTCGTCTGTAATATTTTTTTGTACTTAATTTTAACTATTGACCCAGACTTCAAAATTGACACACTGGTTAAGTTAATTGTGCTCTTTCAGTTTACGACAAAATAAAGTTGAAATAACTAATAATTAAGTAGTTTTTTCAGTGATCATTAGCAAACAGCTGAGCACCTGTTTTTGTAATATTTTTTTGCGTAATTTTAATCAATGACCAAGCTTCTCTTTGCCGGAAAAACTAGCACCACTAAATTAGTTTTGCTCATCTTGTCAGTTAAGATAAAACTGCAAAAAAATACTAGATTAAGCCATTATCAGTGAGTTTAACGATCATCATCATCATCCTGAAGACGATTGCCCATACGGAACCGAGCCGTTGGACCAGACCAAAACTCCACAGATGGCGTGCCAACCAACAGAAGTGATTGACAACTGCCAGAACTGATGGAAGGATGAACCTAAACTGGAATTAGGCTTGAGGTGGACTTGCCCCAACAAGTCAATGTTAACGTTCGTTAGGTAACGCCCTGGCGCTAACCCCTCAACCATTTGGCTTGTTAAAAGTCCTATTCAGGCAAGTTAATTTAATTAACTCACACCATTATCAATAGTAACTGGTATGGTTCACTACTGATTTATGGTGTATCTATTTTTCTCCTGAAACTCGATACCATGGAAACTGAAATGAGTCAACCAGATGGAACCCGAGGGACTCGTTGCGGACACTGCGAGGATCCTATAACTAATCGACAGGGGAAGATATCATGTGAAGGATGCCAGTCAACATTTCATACTGCTAAAAGATTCAAATGTGTCAAGCTGCCTTCTCCACTTCCCACGACATGGCGATGCGACAGTTGCGAAACCCCGGAGGAACTAAAAGGGATTCCATTCAGCGCAGCGTCGGATCTAACACTGGAGCAACTTACGGATAATCCAGCAACAGAGACTATACCTGAAGAATGGAAGTTGTTGAGAGAGACTAAAGGGTTAAAATTCTGTCACTGTAATTTAAATGGAGTGAGAAATAAGTTAGATGAAGTTAATTCGTTTCTTTCGTGTACTAATGTTCATATATTTGCAGTTAGCGAATCCAAATTAGACTCTGACCGTGATTCTGATAATCAATTGGTTATACAAGGATACAATGTAATAAGAAAAGACAGGCTTTACAAAGGAGGCGGAGGATTACTAATTTATGTAAGAGACGACATCAAACATGAACGAATAGATGTACAGATATTAACCTCCGAAATGATAGAATATATTGTAGTTAGGACTACATTCGGTGGCGTCTCACCAATCATAATTAGTGTAGTTTATAGCCCACCAAAAGTGCCTAAGCAGGACTTTGTTGAATTTTTCAAATCTCTTAATCTGTCGTTAAGTCAGTTTAATAATGATTACCTAATAACAGGTGATATTAACATAGATTTACTTACGCACGTGAATACGTTTGATGTTAATTGTTACAAATTAATGAAAGCTAGTCAAGAGTTCAATTTATGGCAGTTGATAAGTCAACCAACTAGGATGGGCCATTCTCTACTAGATCATGTCTACGTAAACAATAGAAGCGTTTTTACTAGTTCTGGTAATTTTCATTTCGCTGGCTCTGATCATGACTTAATATACGCAATTAGAAAAGCCAAGAAATGTAGATACGTTCCCAAAACCATTACAACTAGGAATATTAGAAAGTGCAATTGGGATGAATTGAGCAAAAGTGTTTCAAATCTCAAGATTGATTCAGAAAATACTAACTCAGCAGATGATATATACCTTCAATACAACAATAGTTTAATCGAGGTAATCGATAAATTTATGCCGGAGAAAAAGCGTATTGTGAAAGGGAAACCTCGTCCGTGGTTCTCCCATGAATTAAATGAGTTAAGAAGGATAAGAAATCAAAATATGCAGATTTATAAGCAAGAAAAAACTGAAGTATCGCTGAAAAATTATAGGATAGCTAGGAATAGCTACAATAACGAGCTAAAGGTAGCTAAAACAAAGTACTACACACGATCACTAAATGAGTGTCGTAATTCTGGCCATGATGCAACCTCAAAATTCTGGAGTACGGTAAATCAAATTACAAATTATAAAGCCAAAAATCAAAAAAGCATTGATGTTCTCCATGACGACAATAATGGACGCATCACTGATCCGGTAATAATAGAAAAAACTTTAGCAGATGCGTTTGTTATCAAACCGGAAAGCGATTACTTTCCTCCTTTTGATGAAATATATGATAGGACTAGAAAACGCATAAATGCAGACTACAACATCTCACCTTGTGAAAATTTTCAAATTTCTTCAAAAGACATAAAGGATGCATTGGAAGATCTGAATGGTAGAAAAGGATACAACGAGCAATACTCCGTGCCAACTAGAATATTAAAAAGGCTCGGTGATCAAGTAGCCTCTCAGATAGCCTTACTATTTATGGCGTTCTTGAATTTATGCGCTCTGCCAGTAGCGTTCTCAGCGGCAAGGGTAATTCCAATTTTTAAAGGTAAAGGAAGCCCACTAAACCCCTTAAATTATCGACCTATTTCGTTACTTGGCTCGTTAACTAAGCTTTTTGACCGAGTGTTATATAATAAATTATATGCCGTAATAGAAGAACGTTTATGTGAGGAGCAACACGGTTTTAGAAAAAAGCGGTCAACGCATTCCGCATTGACAATATTTTCTAATAGTTTATTCTCTGCTACTGACAAATGTAACGGTAAAGTAATTGCGTGTTTTATCGACATGAAAAAAGCTTTTGATACTGTAGATCCTATTTTACTCACGGAAAAGCTTATTGAAGATTTTTCTATAGACAAAAAATTATTATGTATGCTATATTTATTTCTAACTGGTAGATGTTTCAAAATACTTGGAGGAAAAAAATATTATCCAAATCTACTAGGGATACCTCAGGGATCATGTATAGGGCCCTTGGCCTTCACAGCTTTTATAAATGATCTAGGAAAGTACCTAAATATACCGTTTCTGCTGTATTGTGATGATATCGTATTGTATCTTGAATGTATAGACTTAAACGAAGGAATGAGAGTAATTACCCAACAGCTTGAATGTGTAAACTCATGGTGCAACAAAAACAAAATGGTTATGAGCTACGAAAAAACCAAATTCATGATTTTCTCAAAAACACCAATCAAGGACATAATATACGATAAGATTCAATGTAATAACTTTAGTATTGAAAGAGTTACAAATTTTAAGTACCTAGGTGTTGTATTTGAGGATAACTTAAGATTTGATATGCAATTCAATTATGTTAAAAACAGTGTTCAGAAAAGAATTAGTTACCTATATGGTATTAAAAAGTATCTGACCCAGTTCGCAGTTAAAGTTTTAATAAATGCTTATGTACACTCTGTTATCGATTACTGTAGCGACATCTGGGCTGTACAGACAGAACAGAAATTAAATGAAATCCAAAATATACTTAACCGTTTTTTAACTTGCTATTACCTACCAAAATATGCTAAACAAAAAAGGGTAAGAAGCTACAAAAGTCTTAAGCTCACACTAAACGTTAATGATGTCCTGGTCGACTTGGATTTTTTAACGATAAGTGAACGAGTATCATTATGCCTGTTAAAAAATAAATATAGAAAAATGGTAGAATTATTTCTTGAAAGTAGCGATAAATATGGAAGGAGCATGCCTCTGGCCATTGTGCCTACTCACAAATCACAGGCGTTTAAAAGGTCAACTGTGTATAGGGAAATCATCCTATGGAATAAGTTACCACGTGACTGGGTATTTGAAAAGCTTAGTTTCGGAGGTTTTTTAAATCGTGTTAAAGTTTGGTTGATTGAAAAAAGAAATGTTGATGTTGTGTATTATTAATATAACTCTAATGACTAATTGTTACAGTAGCTATAGAGAATATATATCATTTTTGTCACTTGTTGGAAAACAGATTATCTGAACATGAAAGACAATAAAATCAATCTAATCTAATCTAATCTAATCTAATCTAAGGTTCAGCGGGGAATGGGGTCCGCGGGGAACTGAGCCTGCGGGGAAACGACTCCCCGCGGGGAACGGGCCTAGACCCAAATTCAGCAATCACTCAGGAAAACGTTTGTTGCAGAATTAGGATCCGCCCTGACCCTACGGCTCCTTCCATTTACCATTGGAGGGGATGATGGAAATTGGAGGATTGTGGGACATGGTCACTTTGATGTACTTTGAATCTACAGGAGTACCAGCGTCGGAAGTAGATTGGTCTTTGGAGGAGGAGTGGGTTATTCTTGCCCATTGCTGGTACTGCTTCATTGTTCACTTGTCGTGTGAGGATGGCAAACGACACTTTGGTTTCCCTAAGTTGGAGGGATTTACATCTTCTGAAAGGGTTTTCAGATTGAAACAGAAGACCAACGACGACACAGACCGAAATGGTTAAAACAAGTGGTTTTACTTCTTGTCAATTTAGGTGAGTAGTTACGTTGTTGGAAGAATGGGAGGAACGTTACTAGCAAAAATAGCCAAAATAATGGGGAACGATTTTAAGAAGAAGTTTAAAAATTCGTTTATTTGGTTGATTATAAATAAGTTGGTGAGCGTTTTGAGTAATTTGCAGCCTAAGTATTTTCAAGAAAATATTTCTGAAAATAAATTTTTGAGTTCAAGCAATTTTGTTTTGCTAAAAATTGCTAAATATTGTTTAATTTTAAGGAATTGTTTTTTGGTTTACTTTTACTCCGTGCGTAATTTTTGCCTATGGTAGTGGGCTTTATAGTTTACTTAGATTAAGCAAAATTTCCATTTTGGTTTCTTGTAAAATTATCGTGACCGGAACGATGGCGACTTTAGGGAAGAATTTGAAATTAGTTAATTGTTTAACTGAAGTTAGAATTTGATCATTTTTATATTTGTTTATAGAAGCTTATAGAAGTTTATAGAAGCTATATGGTTGTAATAGTTTTGCAATATTTGGCTGAATAGGAAGCTCAGGAAGTTTACCCTCTAGGCAACGTAGAGAGAGGCTTTAATCTTTATTTTAAATGAAAGTTAATTGACAATTAATAATTTTTTAAACAAATAAAACGAATTTTGATTTTTTCTTGTGAATATTAGTTTCCAATAGAGAAATGCATGATCATATGTGGAGCAAGAGGACAAAGTTCTTATCCGATTTCAACGGAGTAATGTGAGAATGTTATTTTTTAAAATGCTTAGTGTTATGTCTATATACATGTAAATTTTAATTAAACTTCTACTCAATACCACGTCATCTGGAGCGCGTCCATCGATCTGTTCCGCGGCTGCGGCAGACTTTCAACCCAACCCAGGTCCTGGAGTACCACTTTTGGGGGCGGCAGCTTCGGATCTCGATCTTTTCCCTATGCAAACACCCACAGCGGCCTGGACTTCGTTATATTTACCCCTGACACAATTCCCACTTCCACCCGCATCCCTCTGCATGCACCTCATAACACCTTCACCTTACCCAAACCAGCCGTCTTTGTCGCGTCTTGTGCATTCTCTCGCCTTGGCGAGGAAAACCGCGGCTTATTTGGCAACCCCCATTATGCCCTTGCGGAGAATTGATGCAATCCACTTCGTCTTGCTTATCGCTACATGAAAAGTCAAGGCCACCCCCAACCGAGCACACCCCCAGCAAAAGACCGCTTCACAGAAATCCGTAGGATAGCCCAGACCTGTCAAGGTTAGCAAAGTGAGCACAAGTATCTTCTGGAGGGTGGGACCTTTCACAAGCTTCACTGCAACCGACATCGTATTGAGAAGGATTGTTGTACTGGTCCACTGGGGGCGTCAACAGGAAATGAAATTCACCGGGTAACAAGGAGAGTGGTGATCACTTTTATTTGTAGAAATAAAAATTAGTCGAAAGTGAGAGAAAGTTGGGCCAAAAGGAGAAAGTGATAATTGTTGTATGTTGCGCAGAGAAGGAAAGGTCAGCTCAGTCAGCAGCCAGGCAACCACAAAAAATGTATTCTACTCAGACAGTGGTGTGAGCTGTGAACGAGCAACGACGACGAGTGAAATGGCCTGTGGGTCAATGACCAACTAAGCTCATTTGATCAAACGGGGAAAGTCAGATGATTTTTTAGTTGCGCTGGTTACGGGTTAAAAATCCGGACGTAGAAATTCTTTTTCATTGGTAGGCGATACAATAAAAAAATCTCGGCTTTTTAAAATCCCTTATTCCTTTAAAAATCAAAATGATAAACTTGAACCTGAAAAGGGGAAAGTCCCCAAACTTTCTTCGGAAATTATTGACCTTCTCCGAATCATTCGGACCGAATGCCAAAATACAGATAAGAGTGGGACGGGTGGCACAAGGGTAAGCAAATTTGCTAGTTTGAGATTATATGAAGGTACATATATGATCTTACCCTTCAGTGCCAAAATAATACTATTTTTGAAATCACAATTCAAGAGGCTACATATACACCAATTTTGACAAAATGCTCAAAAAATGGTAAAAACACCAAAACTCCTTCTCCATGGGATATGTATGTAAAACTCTGAACTTCACTTAGCCAAAAGTGCCAATGGATCACGTTTTTTGGAGTTGTGCCCAGCAACGCTTTTGATAAGCTCCTAAAGAGCTATCGAATGGTATATGTGTTTACGCGGAGCATCGTTAGCCCACTCTCCATAAGGTTGGGAATATGGCCCTTTGTTTGTTTGCTCTTACAACTATAATTCTACAGTCAGTAAACGGGAATACTGGAAAGCTAATAGGCTTTCAAATAAACGCATACTTTAAAAATGCTATGCTATAAAAAGGTTATCATTAATCCGAATTAAAAATTAATGAGCCAACACATTTGTGTCAAAATCATTAGGTTTCTTTTTCTTAAAACTAAAAATGGTTATGTAAAGTTTGAAATATTATTTAGATCTTTGGGAAATAATCACTTCTTTAACAGACATACGAACGGATAAAGCCGATATGGATAAAACGGTCATTCACCACTTGTCACTAAGACATTCAATTGGATTGATCTAGGTGTCAGAATGTTTCTAATGAACTTGCCAAAAATGGGTTTTTTTCATTTTTGCAAATTTCGATTTCCAAGAAAAGTTATGTCTGATTTTGTAAAATCGGAACCCGTTTTGACAAACCCGAATCCAGCAATACTTTGGTTGGCATTTACTATGGTCATGTATTTTCAAGGCTGTAATGATCACCATAGATAGCGCATTTTTAGGGCTTTCAAATGTGGTATTAATCATGGCACCAAAATGTCTAGAGAAGTTGCCACTCTATTCTGAATATATGATAGTCGGTTAAAGAAAATGTGTTGACTTATAGTTTTATGCATAACTTCCTAACTACTTCATATTTTTGAAAACGGTTTTCTGCTGAAGAAAAAGCATTAAATATTGTAGGTGGTCAACGTTTTAGAAGTTTCCAAAATTCAACATATGGTAAGTTACAGCAGTTTAAATTTTAAAAAATCGTGAAATTTTCAGATTTTTTGACAAATCATTTTCTAAAAAATTACAGATTCGTCGTCATGACGTAATATTGTCACGAATTAAACCTAATACTAGGACTAATTTACCAAAAAAGTTTCAGCCACCAACTCTCCATCCTCACGGACTAACAGATCAACAAGTCGTTCTTCGACGCTCTAAATTCGAACCCTTGTAATTTCGTCATGGCGCAACTTAAGACACTGAAAGTTAGTGTGGAATATTCTCGACGTATGTGTATTCAAATAAAGCAAAAACTTTGAAATTCCAGGTAGTTTTAATTTTTGCGTCCCCCCATCACGCGTTGTTACTCAATTATTTATCGTTTCAAAACAAAATTCTCCGAAATAAATGTGTGCCGAAGACCGAAACAGAAGATGCTTTCCTGACTAGTTAGCAGAAGCAGATTAAAGAACTCAATCGTACAGTGAGTTAGTCAATTAATTAAGTAGGTAATGTGGGGGAATCTCTCACGGACAGCGTACAACTGATTTCTTCGTTCCGAAATATTTATGTTAGCTTTATAAAATAATGTATCGTTTTGATTGGGCTTTACAATCATAAACACTCAGATAAAGCTTGCTAAATATAATAAACTAGAACATCCCACATAATTTAGTTCATGCGTTACGTGGAGTTTTCCAAAAGTAATGCAAATAACTTCAACGTACACAAAATTTTTACCTAAATGTTGCATGTTATTAGGGTAGTAGCTACCAATTACCTACGCAAAATATCACATGCCTAGCATACTTTATTATTGAGTTATGAAAAGTTAAAAATCAGGCATGAATTTTTCATCGTTTTCTGAAGGCGATTTTTCGTGTTCCATAACTTCAAATGGCAGTTTCTGGCAAAACAAGTCGGATAGATAAAAAGGATTATGCATTAGACAAACCTTAAGTTTAGTAGAATTTGATACATGTGCACTGTGCTGTTTTCTTTTACGGAAGTAACTGGAAGCATTCAATTTCAAAGTCAATCTGACGAACCAATTTTAGTAAGGATGCAGAAAAATCTGGCCTTATTTTTGGAAACTGCAAATAAATAATGGCGAACAAAATACTTATAAATGATAAGCAACTAAAGGGCTTTATGACACATATTGTCATTAATATTCCAAATGTTATTTATAATTTTAATAAAAACATCAAAAAACAGTCACTTGAAAATTTGCAAAAAACCGGGTGCACGAGGTTGCATGACAAATTCGTTTTTGTTTTGGTAAGTTAATTCTTTATTTGAATCAAATGGCCATTAAATTAGATACATTAGGCGACGACAAAATATACGCGGGCCAAGATTTGGCTTTTCGACAGTTCCTATGGAAAATACACAGGTCGAAAGAAATCATCGCTTACGAAACTTCAAAATCTTAACAATTTTGTTTAAATCTACTGTTCTTGTATTATTACAAAGATACTCATGATTGATAATGAAATATATTCATAAGTACCTGGGCTATATATGTGACTAATCAGACTTACAGATCTTATTAACGTTTTTGAAATATAGCTTGAGAAAATATTTCTGCCTTACTTTTGGAAAACTCCACGTATTTTGTAGGAAGTTCGGTGCCGTTATAGGCCCAGATGCGTCGCAGATGGAATTTAGTACTATAGATTTTTCGCCGTAACTTCTAGCTTGTGATCAGTTTTGATAAATTGGACAACCCTTTTTGGTAGAAAAATCAAAACCACTTCCTTTCACACTTGCTATAAATGTGTAACTGCTATTGGACTAAATTCCCGGGATTCATGTTGTTACTACAATAGTGCCAATTGAAGATGAACAGGTTTTGACTTTAATAATCCTAGATTTAGAAATTTAATGGTTTTGGGTTATTTCTTTGGGGGGAATACTTGGTGTTGGAAATGGCGTCAAATGAGCTATTCAATGGGCTCGTTTGAAGGATGCACCGTTTTAACCTAGTAGCTTTAGTCTTGTCCGTTTTTGTCAGGGTTTTAGCTTGCGCCTTTATGAAGAGTTTTACCCCAGGCAGTTTGGCTGGGTTTCCTAATACTTTTCCTGCATGGTTAGAAGGAAATGGAGTTTTGGCATGGCCAGGTTGGCATTTCCGGAAAAACATTATCCTCATCTTGCCACGGCTGATGACTTCAAGCAGTTTATAATGGACAGAAGTACAAGGGACCGGTGGTCAGAGTCACAGGCGAGATTAAAAGTGAACCCTGATCTTGGATTGAATGACAAGTGCACCAGTATGTGCTCAATGGACCGGGGGAGGGTTTAATGACCATGGCCGTGGTAATGTAACGCCAAAAAGGGGACGGTAAACTGAGCCTATTATTAACTTTAATGGGGAAGTAGAATACAAAAGACAAGGTGGAGTCAAAAGGGCGTAATTGGACACCGAGGTGACCACTTTATGGTGTACAGGGATCACGAGACCATGGAGATGAAGGGAAGGGGATACTTTTTCTGTTTCAGTGAATTGTCTTCATGTAATGAACTGAATGCAAGCCTTTTTTGAAGAAAACGCAATGCCACTCATCCAGAAACCTTCCACTGGAAATATTCCACTTGCTACCCACTAATGGTATTTGCATGTCTTAAAAGCAAAAATGTAACTAATGAGCATTTTTTCACCGAAATTTGTTTTTTCAACATATATGTCTTTCTATTATATTTATTATCGCTTTTAGAAGATTTCTAAATACTCGGTTTGATCCAAATAATTGTAAAGTTTTAACGACATGGTAAATTTCTTGTAAGCAAAATAAGTTTCTTAATGATCCAGATAGGATTTACACCTACAATAAGCCCAACTTGGCAAGATATGTGTAGATGTGTAGTAGATGTTGAAAAGCAATATTTATTATGCATATAACAAATTCATGAATTTTCATGAGCATCAATTGAAGTCGTACTTTTTCTTTCAGTACGGCTTGGTTCAAAAAGGTCTCCATTGTATTCAATCAAATTTCCTTTACAACCTCTAAATTAAAATTTAGAAGCAGCGTACTCATTAATCTTTCTACATAATACTGAAAATAGTTAACCGTTACATAGCATTTTTTGTTTGATACAGCCTTATATAATCTCTTTATCTGCACGGAACCAAACTTGTTTGATAACAAATATAAGTTGTGTGATTATTCGTTTATTAGTGTTTACGAAAACGTGTTTACTTTCGTTAATCAAACTAATTCGTCGCTACGCGAAATAGTTTAGCTACAATTATTCTTAAATTGTATATCTGTCACAACACAACTTACAACCTTTCCCTGTATGTGTAAGTATGCATTAAGATAGTCATACATATGTCAGCGCTTTAAATTTTTTGGTTTAAATACCAGAGATTAATATTAGTTGACAGACGTTTCTTAGCAGACAATTATAAATCATTAAAAAACCGAAATTTAGACAATAACGTGCTGATATGATGATACATTTGGTTCAAGTAATATGAAATATTTGAGAAGGTCATCCTAAATCTTTCAAACAACTTTCTTTTTAATACGGAGGGATACATTGAATGATTTGATAATTTCATATTGGTTTAAGGATTTCAATTTGAAGGTATAAAAATCGATTTTTCGGATGAGAACCGTTGGACACTATCTCCGGCTCGGGTTTATAATTAGCATATTTTCTCCTGAAACTTTTGCTGAGCGGATTTTTCCTTGCAATTGATCAGATTGTACATGGCCACTACATGGTCTTCAGAAAAACACTAATTTCCTAATTTTTAATCGCCTTTTTTAACAGTTTTTTGGTGGAAATAGCCTTGGAAAACTCAATTTCAAGTCGATCCACTTCCGGTAAAAATTTTGGTTGCATTTTGCAAAATATCTTTTAGTAATTCACAAAGAACAAATCTAGAACGTTTGTTCTTTGATACCAAACCAAAGAAAGCTGTGCACCAATACAACAGACGGATTTTACATGGCAAAACACAATGGCAAACATAAAAAAGCTACCCTGTATTTCATTGTCTTTGGGTTTCTACTAAATTTCATAAAGCCATGCACTAAATCGTACAGTTTATTTCAAATGACTACTTTATTTATTTTTCAATTTTGCTAAAACTTATTGATTGAAACATGCTTAGGCAAAGTTTATGGAGTAGTATCGCATTATCGAGAAAAATGGAGCTCACCTACTGAAGTAAATACTCACAAATCCATTATTTTTTACAAAAATAGCATCTAACTAACACAAAATTGTATACCTAGTTTTTATTAAAATCTATTTCATAATCCTTTCAAATTTCCAAAGTACTAATGAGCATCACCACGGGCCCGTTGACACCCAAAAATTTTTTGCTTGAATTTTCAAAACTTTTACATTGTTATAGTGCCCAAGTGTCCACAATACGGTTTACCAAGTTTCAAGTCCATATGTTGTTTTGAAGCGGCTAGACAAGGGTTTAAATTTTTAGTGCTCGAAAAATGAAAATTTGTTAATATCTCGGATTAGAAGTGAAACAGGCCAGTGTTTTTGCGATAGTTGGGTGTTGTAAAACCCTTCATTTTGAGCCACCATACGCGCTAACTGATTTTTGCATTTTTTCACAAATTCAAAATTTCTAAATTTTTGGATGTTTTTCAAAATCTTTTAAAATATTTTCCGTGTATTGTTTTGCTTTATGGCATATTTTGATAAATGCCCATCTTAATATTTGTCTGCTCTATCCAATGCAGAAAACCGCTTGCAAAAATATTGAAAGGACTATACAACCTAAGGGCAAAAATTTTGACCTCCCAGTTTATTGCTGATTCGGATAGAGCTTTTAAAGCTCTACAATTTTGCAATTTAAAGTATGTCATTATTTCTTAACGATGTCGAGATATGAACGAGTTTGTAATTTTAGCTCCCATAAGGCTCCATAGTAAACATCCTTTTTTCAAAGTCGTGGCTACCCATCGCGCCCACTTTTGATTTTTGATGTTGATAGCAGTTTCGAAAGAGTGGAAAATGAGGATGTTTTTCAGAAGTTACTGGAGTGGTCTTCTTACAAATGTCGAAGTTGTGGTAGGTCAAACATGGAGGTGTTTTTTCGGAACAACTTTCTTCTAAATCGTTGTAGAGATGTGTAGTGTTCCACTCTAATTTTCAAAGTTAATAGCTTTTTTAAAAGAGTAATTTCTAAAGAATCTATCGCAGAAAAAATCAGGACAAAACGTCATTATTTACTTAAGTTATAAAGCTCTAACTTTGGAGGGGCTGTTCGAGAACCCTCAAAAACAGCCCTATTTCAAGCCTGCATTTGACCTCCGGGCCCACCTTTGATTTTTTATTTTAATAGCAATTCTGAAAGCGCTTGACTAGGAGATAAAACTGAGAAAAAACTGGAGTGGTATCTTTCCAAAATTATGAATTATCAGGCATAATGTGCTAAAGTATCACCCGTTGGCTATAATTATAGGTATTTTGATATTGACACGACCAGGTGTGTAATTTTGGAAAGATACCACTCCAGTTTTTTCTCAGTTTTATCTGCTAGTCAAGCGCTTTCAGAATTGCTATAAAAATAAAAAATCAAAGGTAGGCCCGGGGGTCAAATGCAGGCTTGAAATAGGGCTGTTTTTGAGGGTTCTCGAAGAGCCCCTCCAAAGTTAGAGTTTTATAACTTAAGTAAATAATGACGTTTTGTCCTGATTTTTTCTGCGATAGATTCTTTAGAAATTACTCTTTTAAAAAAGCTATTAACTTTGAAAATTAGAGTGGAACACTACACATCTCTACAACGATTTAGAAGAAAGTTGTTCCGAAAAAACACCTCCATGTTTGACCTACCACAACTTCGACATTTGTAAGAAGACCACTCCAGTAACTTCTGAAAAACATCCTCATTTTCCACTCTTTCGAAACTGCTATCAACATCAAAAATCAAAAGTGGGCGCGATGGGTAGCCACGACTTTGAAAAAAGGATGTTTACTATGGAGCCTTATGGGAGCTAAAATTACAAACTCGTTCATATCTCGACATCGTTAAGAAATAATGACATACTTTAAATTGCAAAATTGTAGAGCTTTAAAAGCTCTATCCGAATCAGCAATAAACTGGGAGGTCAAAATTTTTGCCCTTAGGTTGCATAGTCCTTTGCAAAAGTTATGGCGAAGAATGTACAAAAACATGAAATTTTCTGGCAACTTGGGGACACTTAAATTCAAATAACTTCTGCAATACTTATTTTATTTCTCAAATGAAATGCATACCAGAAGCCAGACGTCTATTCTACGGAATACAGTAGCAACATGTGAACTTTAATCAGTTTTAAGGTTGTTAAGCAACACAAAACAAATAAATCAGTAGCAAGCAAAAATGGTACCAACGTTAAAGAATGCCTCATAACTTTTCTTAGAAGCAGAATTCTTGAAAAACCTTGAAACACCTAATTTTGTATTTTCATTGGCAACAATTTGATACCATAATTATATATGTCCAAGCGTTCTAGGGTGACGACAAAGTTGCCCACATTTTTGCAACACTCGAGGGATTTTGTTTTTGAATGGATAATCTACATTGGAATTAGTACAGATTACATTAGAATCCGTTTAGGATTTGGGACAGTTAGGGTGATTTCGAGTTCGGGTTCCACACAAAAAACGGTTTTTCACCGTACTATTGTAGGCATCTCACTATATCATTTCGAGAAATATATAGATAAATGCATTGACCAACAAACTGCTAACTTGGTACTTTTTCAAGGTCAATTTTTCGTAAACTTCATATTCTAGGTTGGATGGTTGGGTTGGGAATATAAGAAGCATTAGCAATCTCCACAGATTTTTTACTTCTGTTGGAATCCATCCGAAACGTGTCCAGTCCATTGGTCCACTTCCGGTAATACCTCGATTTATTATCCCCCTCAAACCATCAAACCATTCTATTACGGATATTATAAAAATGTTTTTAAAGAAATAGCGGGAAATAATTTTTATTGATCATTTTAGGCGGTAAAGTATTCTATCATGGGAATATTGTGAAGAACATGTAATGTCCATTAGTTATTGAAGTTGTTGCGTTTATACGCCAAGAATTGCTGATGCAGTCATTGGCAACATCTGTTGTTTTCTAGATACAAAAGGGCTGATCAAGAAAGTTAAAGAGTTCATGACGTGTCTATGTAGGACTTTCATAGTATTCACTATTCACATTTTTACCTAACATATTGTTTTTCTGTAATGCTAAGCACAACAAGTAAAGATGGAAAATTGTAAGGACGTTCAGCAAGATTTAAAGAAAATTCTAGAAATATTGGCTTTGATAGTATTCTGCAAGTAAAATAAGAATTTTATGCTAACCTATTTTCGACAAAGTACATTTACATAACCTACTTCTTGTCGCTAAGCTGACCCATATTTAATTGGTGGTGGAAATATTTACAAACGGAATATTGCATCTACAACTTCTACAAAAATCAAAACTGCACTTATTAGTAAACCGACAAGCCATATCAGGAACACTGCCAAAATATTACCGTCAAGCCCAAACACTACAGGAATGTAGCCAGTTCTGTTGAAGGCATTTTGTGATACAGTACGTTTCAAGATATTGGACCACCATTCCCATACTCCGGATTGTTGCATACTTTTAAATCGTTTAATAAGAGAAAGAGTCAATGGGGTGGATATGTGGTATGAAGCAATAAATTTTAAAGCCACTTCTTTGGCAATGAGTAAAACCAAATGGTGGGTTCCACCCAAAAAAATTTCGTTTCTGATTTGAAATGTTTTTACATATTTTGAACATACTTATGCCCGTAATTGATCACCCAAAATATTGGAGTCTCACATTGCCCCAGTGGTGCATGGCAAGGATATGAATTTTTAGCATTAAGAACTTAATTGTTTCACAGTAACTCAATAGTGGCAAATGCTTTCGGGTTGAAACTTTTTTGGTACATGTGTCATACTATATTGATTTATTCGTGAAGATATTACTGAACGACCAGCTCTGTATACCTTTCTAGAAAAGATTATCTTCAAAAACCCCGAAATTTTCAGAATTTTTTAAACAAATGGGTCTGTAACTCGCATGTTTTAGATTTTTTGGGAACGCAAAAAACTTGACCATCTACAACTTTTAATGGGCTATTTAATGCAAAAACCTGTTTGAAAAAATATTTCGTATCTGGGGAGTTATGCATAAAAATCTGAATCAATACCTTTAGTCATGCAGACATTCATGAACTTAAAGTTACATAACTTTTGTTTTAGAAGCTTTGGTGTGGTTGTTAGGGGCAATTTAGAATGCCAGGAATCAGTTTTACTAACTTGTGTCACAGGTAGCTTTCGTCCACCTCTAGTGTAGAAATGGTTAACAAATTGTTAAATGATGGACACTTCCTAAAAAGTGCCCCGACGACGGAAAAATTGGCATAACTTTTTTTGCACGCAAAATTTCAAAAATCTGAAAAACACCATTTTAGCAAATTTATTGCTGATCATTTTAACATATCAATCTTAAAAATTGCACTTCTGGTTGACGAGCTATAACCCCAGACGGTTAGCATAGTTAGTCGATTTTCAAAATTTGCTAGATTTTTAACTCGTGGTTTTTTGAGTTTTAGGTATGACAAAACGTATAAATATTGGTTATATTGTTGTTAGTAAACAATACGGAACATTTGAATGAACAAAGCTGAAAGATTTCACATTTTAAAAATTTAGCAAATTTTGAAAATCGACTAAGTATGCTAACCGTCTGGGGTTATAGCTCGTCAACCTGTAGTGCAATTTTTAAGATTGATATGTTAAAATGATCACCAATAAATTTGCTAAAATGGGGTTTTTCAGATTTTTGAAATTTTGCGTGCAAAAAAAGTTATGCCAATTTTTCCGTCGTCGGGGCACTTTTTAGGAAGTGTCCATCATTTAACAATTTGTGAACCATTTCTACACTAGAGGTGGTCGAAAGCTACCTGTGACAGAATTTAGTAGAACTGATTCCTGGCATTCTAAATTGAATGAATGAATGAATGAATGATTTATTTCTTAAATCTCCCTTAAGATCCATGGAGATATACAAAGAATTACATTTTGTTTTGTGTATCAGTACAAGTAATTGAGTCTTGATCGACTTAACAATTCAAATTATAAGTATGACACATGACAATTCAATACAATAAAATTTGAGGAATTATTGAAATATTCAAAGTGGCTTTGGTAAAACAAGCTAGTAAAAAGCTTGTGAAACCAGTTTAGACTTTTTTAAGCTTGCCAAGTCATTTATCAGGGTTCTTGTCCATTCCGGTTTTCACAGCCGCTGCCTGTCGTATCCAAAGTTGCCGTCTCTGCTCCACATAATTTCTCGCATTCTCGTAAAATATAACTTTCCAGATCAGTTGTTATGCATATACAATCCATGTCGTCATTTAATATTAGTTGATTTCGTACTTCTTTTATTGCTTCGTGGGTTTCTTTCCATGTACGCAAGTATGTTTGTCTGTCAATAATTTGTCTATCTGTAGTGTGTTTTGGTAGATTCCTATACATGTTAAGATATTCACACGTGCAATGAGTCCGGTATGCAAGATTTTCGAGTCTCCAATAGGTCGAGTCTTGTCTTGACCAACAGTTTTAGTGATTTTATCATGCTACGTTCACAACCTTGGTTCAGCTTTAGTAATTTTTCTGCTGCTAGTTTTGTCCATGTATGAAAATTGTTGTTGGCCTTGAGTTCTGACTTCGGTGTTTCTTCGAAGTTGCATGATTTTCGCTTTCTTGTATTTGTGCGGTTGTGTAACAATGTTCTTCTATGAGCAGCAGCTTCTTCATTGCATGTCATTTCGCGTTTTTGAAAATTCTTGTTTTTCTGCGCACTAGATTGTGCTGGATTTTCCGCCAATATCACCTTGTGGTTGCCCTTCAAAACTTTTGCTTCAATTTCACTGGTTTCTGACAGTGCTTGTTTTTTTCTGAATACATTTTTTCGAAATAACCTCTCAAATAAATTAATGGAAAACGGGGTTTGAAAGTGGAGAGTAACGATTTATTCGACCAAGCTTTCGATAATTCCTATTATCTTCATCAGGGTCAACACATATCCGAAATATAAATAATCGAAATATAAATATAAATAACCTCTCCAAAAATGTTAGGTCATCGCAAATAGAAACTTTTAAATGTAGACATTTTAGTTTATAACAATTTCGAAAAATTATTCGTTTTTGTTCCACATTTGCTAATCGCACCGAACACACGGATCGAGGAAAATTGCCGTTTCTAATAATTTTGATTTGCTCAATGTCAATGGGAATTTCCAAATTTTTCAAAAATGATGTCACCACACATGCATTATCACCGTGTTCGTTAAACGTTAAGCCGTCAATAATAATGCTTCGTTTTCTGTTCTCCTCTTCATTATATATCTGGTCCAAAAAATAGTCAATCATATTGACCTGCTCTTTAATCTCTTCTTTAGCTACTGCTAAATTTTGTAGCATATCGGGTTGACTTGAACGATTTAACTCGTTTTCACAAGTTATTTTATCAGCCAAAATTTCGATTTTTGCCTCCAACTGTTGTATTTTAACTTCAACTCGATTTAAAATTTGCTGTATAAAGCTCTCGCTTTGCTCCAACTTCACAAGCTTTTTCCGAAAAGCCATTTTGACAAAACCGGTTTGACGAGACCAACCTGCTTGCACCCTTTCTGGTCGAAAGCTAGATCAAGGCTCCAACTTCCCAATTAAATGATCACTTCTCAATTAAATGATCGTCCTTTTTCTCACAAAGTTATGATCTCTAAAATAATGCACTTCTATCCTTTCGACTGAAGGTCTCTACTGCCAAGTGCCAACTGACTGCTGCTGCTCTATTCTGCGTTCCATTTCCTTTTTTCTGGAACAAACAGGAACCAAAAAAAGGATGACGAAATTCTCTTCACACGCAGCTTTTTCTCTCAGATCCCACCCTTCTTCACCGCCTCCCGGTTCTTTTGGCACCTTGTAGCATACTGCTACTACTTCAAATAACCAGACAAACGCCTGTCTCATAAAACCCATACACAGTAAGAGTTTTCTTTGTTGTTTTCGTTCACTATGTCTACCGTGTAGGTGTCCTTAAATGTCAGCGTGTAAAATAGTATTAAGGTAAAGCATAGGGTTGTTTGCAGGCTAAGCTGAACCGTAGCTAGCGCTATTAGATATGGCTTGTTTTTGTTTTGATTTTTCGTCACACGTCCGCTACGTCTAAATGGCGCTAGTAAGCACACCATTTAGTACTTAAATTTAGTTCAAATTTCCGCCGCCGTTCCTTTTTACCTTGCAAGTGGCGCTGGCAAGCACACCAGCTTCTGTGGCGACTTTGTTAAGAAAAATCACCACATTGGCTGGCCATCTGATCTCGTAGGTTTCGGCTGAACATGGTAAAGAGGCAAAGAGGAAGCTGCCTGTTTTAAAATTTACAGATTTCCTGAACGGAAGCATGTAGTTGTCCAAAGAGAACCAAATAGAGAACGAAACCTGCAACATTTTAATTGCAAATGGACAATGTTGGAATTCAGTTTTTAAAATGGTATTTGAAATTGTAGAAAGATATTTTTAACTGTTTATATAATTAATAGTGATTTTAGTAAGATTCTCAATTTTTATTGTTTATGGTGTTTTTGTAACAAAAATTTTGTTGCGTCCTTTAGAACAAAGATTGAATGATGGATGTAGTATGTTGTATAGAAAACTCATTTTCTGATAACTGTAAGTAAAACAGACAAACGTTATTGGTAGACGTGTATGACATTAGTACTTCGCAAGTTTGGAAGGAGAGTTTAATAGATTTTTGAAACTAAAATATTTATGCACAAATTTGCGTTGGTTGGATGCTGCATCTGTGAAAATTTGTGGATTAGTGGATTGTTCACGAAGTAGATTCCGTGTACCTGGAAAGGTTTTACGCTGTTCTACTATAGAAAGCTAATAACTTATCGAAATGGCTTCATTCATTTGGATTTCAGCCTCTTACAAATCTATATTTTTTTGTTGTTTCATAAATTATGTTTCATATGTTTCATAAATAATTCTTAATGACAGTGGGACAGGAGTCCTGTCACAGAACTGGTTGTTAGTAGTAAGCGCTCCCAAATGAAAACATTAACTTGCATAATACTTACTTATATAATAATCTTCTTGTTCGCTTAACTGGGGAGATAACATGAAGTGTCAGCTTAGCGAATCAACTAATTCGGAAATACTAATTCATTGACAAATCAACTTACCACGTTCTATTATAGTTCTGCTCTTGGTTTGTTAGAGACACATTAAATTTGTGAAAACTTCGGTGCCAATCCATGTTCTAAAGCGAAGCAGATAGGAATTTCTGACTTAGATAAGATGTTCGCCGTAATGCTCTGGATAGTCCTCATACTGCAGAATACACCACGAGATTGATGAAAACCAGTGTGGACGTGTGCCCATTACCCACGGGTTGGGTTACCCAGTAAAACCCGGGTTTTTGGGTACCCAGCCCACCGTCTTTTGAGAGTGGGTTTTGGGTAGAAGTGGGTTTTTTTTAAATTTTGTCTTTGAAAATATACTACTTTTGTAAATAACTGACCTTTTTGCTGCATATAATATCAACTTTTTCAAAATATTTAATCATTTCTTTATTAAAGATATCCAACAAGCATCTTACACAGTTACATCACACGAAATATTCATACTTTTTGCTTTCCTGAATCATTTTTACCTGATATTCTTGCTAAGCTACTGCTTTTTGGGGTGCCAAATTCTTGGCGGGTACAGATTTTATTGCATCGTATTGGAATACCCACCCATACTCAGATATACCCACTTTTACCCAAAAACCCAGATAAACCCGGGTGGGTAGGGTTTTTGTCAAAAACCTGCGGGTTTCGTCCACTCTGATGAAAACATTCAAATCGTAAGTTATTTCAGTTAAAAATTAAATGAATTCATTTTTTCAAGAGCTTTCAAAATATATAAATAAAATGTCACAAGCAATTAACAAGCATTTCTGTAGATTGATATCAAACATTGAGGAGAATCACTGTATAAAGGTATACACACACGTTTCACTATCACCAAACTTTTAAAAAATGTATCATGCTTATAATTTAGTTATTACGAATAGATTAATAGGAATACATATTAAGGTAAAATAAAAGCAGTTACATAATCATAATTACATGATTTTAGTACTCTTCCAAACTTTCTCGGAGAAACTTACTGGAGGCACTATGTCGTTGTCGGTAGTTCCAGTTTCCATTGGGATGGAAGCTGAGTGGGTTTGAATGGCTTGTAGTTGCGGGGTTGACAAAGTGTAGCTTTTATTATCTTTTGGAGAACGTAGGGAAGAAAGGGAACTAAAGGAGGGTATGGGTGCAAAGGAAATGAAAGAGGAGGAGGTGTAGGGAACTTGATGCTATGAGGAAGCTAAGAAGTGTCTCCCTTTTCCTTCTATTTCTCTCCACAGATCCTACCCTCCTTATCGCCCAATCTTATGCCAGTGGTCAAACTCGATAACCTATCGCTTCCGCCTTAGGAAAACCCCAGAAGTCCAGGATATTTTCGCAAAGCGTACTGCATTTCAGATTCATTCGCTCATCCATGGTTTTTTTGAGCATTTATCTGGGGATTCTGATCGAACCCTAGTACCTTGAGAAGCAAAAAAGCTTATCTAGAATGTATGTTGCATTCAGTACCCTCCGTTTTTCAAACTCCTCTAATTATCTCTGGAACGGCTTGTCCGATTTTGATTCCGAAATGTCCGAAATTCTAAAAACTCAAAAAACTGTAATTTTGAAAATCCAAAAGAGGGTCATTGAACTATTGGAGATTGTTCATGCAAAATTTCACCAAATTTGGTCGACCCATCGCTGAGTTAGAACTTGCCGATTGGACCCATGTCAACTTGGTTTATGGCTGTATAACTCGGCCATTTTGCGTTTTCAGAAAAAACGAAATGCACATTGTTCATATCCTTTTTGCTAAACAATAATAATATGCAGTTGAATTTTTGAATTTGAAACTTTGATTTCAGGCCTTACATATAAGTTATGGAGTTACTCAAATGAATACATTTGGTATCTTATGTCTTTTATAACAACATTTTCGATTTTTGGTCTTTTACGGTGACTGTGTTTTCAGGCAACTATCTATTGTGATTAGGCAATTTGTATCCTAACCAATTTTTATTGCTAAGTACTCAATAAAATATGCATTCGAAAAACTGAAATTCAATTAAATGAAACGTGACGTCTTTACGTTTTATGGCAATTCTGACTAGCAAGACGACAGCACAAAACTATCTGCTTGAATGAATATCCACCAATCCACCAGTTTTCACAAAATATCGTTTAACTATCACAAAATGTTTGGCCACTGATATATTAATTATTTCATTAATTAAGATGATACATGTCATTTTCTTCGTCAATTCAAAAAATGTCTAAAAATTTCGATGCACGATAGCCGAAGCTATTGGAAAGCACTAAACTGTAGTGGAATCTCTTAATTTTATCTATGTAATGCCAAATATACTACAACAGAGGTAAATATGTATTGTCAAAAAATCGTTAATCTTTAAACAATGGGAATTGGAGCAAACACCAAATTCGTATTAGCTTTGAAGCATTTTCTTTTTAGACAATTTTAATTGCTTAGTATGCCACTATATTACATATTTCAAAAGAACTACAGAATCCGAAATTCTAATGAATGAAACGTGTAGGCTTATTGTTATTAAGTAGCACATCATAAACTCCTGGAGGTTTGGTTAACTGAGGTGTATTAATTCACCAGAAGTGGCATTTTTACAAAAAGTTCGTCAAACAAGCCCAAAATGTATATTTACTACCATTAACATCTTAGTTTCCAGTAAATTAACATCGGTGTGCAATTTGTGTACGTGTCTATCACCTGAAATACAAACGCACCAAGACTATCTTTTTTTGCCTTCGCGTTCCGATCATAACTAAAATATTCTCGTTACTTCACTTTTGCTCTCTTTGAAATTTCATTAAATTCCCCTGCCCGATTATTGTAAATAAAAAGACAAAGTTGTTTTTGTTGGCGAGTATGCTATTAATACTTGGGAGCTTGGAAGGATTATTAAATAGATTTTCATGAAAAATAAAATGTGTTGATTAGATGTCATATTTATGAAAAATGATAGATTGGTGGATTGCTGCAAGAACAGGTTTGTCAATAATGCCACCAGTTTTTTCTATGTTCGTTTTGAAGCCTTAGAAGTCTAACATTCCTTTCAATATCGCCGATATCAGTTTTCCTGTATCTATTATTACCCAAGTAATAATAACTTCTACCCTCGGTATATAGAACGGGAGTCCCTATCCGTCCTTTATATTTTAAGGAAGAGTTCACTAATGCCAGGCATCAGCTGATGAAATCATGCGGTTTCATAATATAAAAATGCGCGGGGTTGTAGGGCAAATGCCCCCTTAATAATGGATCCACCACATGCCGAGAGTAGAAGTTAACACTCCTATGAAATCTGCGTTAACGAAACTAGTGACTAACAGAAGGATTTGTTCGAGAAATTTAGTTAAATTCACAGAAAATAGAACAAATCTGCAGCTCTAGGTCACTTAAGATGAAGCATAGGTAATACCATTGCATTCAGCAGCAAGTCTGTGCTTGTTTGGATTGCGAGCGTACTCTATGAATTCCGGCGGCTCCCCAACAGATTTTTAATGCATGCATTTTCCAATTTAAATTATATAACGGCAACAGTCCTTAACTTACCGAACACAAGATAGCCCTCGACCATCAAGACAAACAATGGAGTGTCCCACCTTAGTATATAGAAATGCGTCATTTTTGATAATTAGTCATTTTGGAACTGAACAACAATCAATTTTTAAAAAATACTTGAATTGAAGATAAGCATTAGCCTAAGCCAGTGGAAGACACCAAGTGGGTATGGAAACTGAAAAATATTTATGCAAAGTCAAAGATAGAGATAACAACTTGTTTTGCTGTTTTTATACTATTATACAGTTTTGTTGCGAACAACACACTATCAAGTTAATAAACTTACAAGATAATAAACCTAATGTGGCTGGAGCATCCATCAACGTCGCAATATTTTTCACGTATTTTGAATTGAAACATTATTAATTCTTTAGTATGAAACAGCAACAAAGTTTGTATTTCTAAACAGTTAGGGCGTCGTCCACTAATGACGTCACTTTAAAAAATCGATTTTTAGAGTGACCCACATACTCCTGTCACTATTTTTTAACATTGTAGGATGGGGCACGTAACTTAGGCCGTCACCTCTTAACACGAGTGACCCATCAACCCCTAAAAGTGATGTCAGTAATGGATGACGCCTAGAGAGGGGGTCCCTCTGCTATTAACTTGGCGCGTACCCGTTTTGACTTGTTGAATTACATGGCACGGTATAGCCAGTCAGCTGATCACCTGACACCTTGCAGTATACACAGCTATGTATATTATCAAATCAAAACGGGTACGCGCCAAGTTAATAGCAGAAGGACCCCCTCTCTAAACATAATCCATTTAAATGTATATAATATAATGAATGACATGTCTGAGTAGCGTTTTGATGCATTAAGGAAGAGGAACTCGTTTATCTAATGATGTACGAATAACATCCGAAATACTATTTTCACAAGTAATAGCGTCAAAACACAACAAAGCTTTTCAAGCACTCTGTTGTATTGGATTCTATTTTCCTTCCATAGAAAATAATGTGCCACTCTATTATATTTCTATTTAGTCAGTTTTTATTTAAAATTTTCAGTGGTGATTTATCACAAAGCATTTTTTTATCTAATTGCAACAAACTAACAATATGCAGAATAATATCATGTTCATAATCTCACTAAACTTCTACTAAACTATTTAATCAAATTGCAGACTAAATACCATCATGTATTTTTTAATGGTCAGGTTTCAAAGGTAAGACGTGAATTTAACTAGAATTTTCATTGCCAAGTTTTCATTCCAATTCGACTAAACAATTTATGTCGTGCGAAGTGGCATTTGACAACTTCCAAATTATATCCACTTCATAAATTTCAAAAGAAACCATCCGTACCTGCACTATTTTTCCCGGGATTCGGTCCTTAAAACTAGCTGTTTAATCCTAAACATCAAATTTCAAAGGACCACATTCCTTACGGGAATGACTCGATGTCAAAGGTTAAAATGATGAGAATGTGTGTGTTGATTGAGTAATATGTTGTCCTATATTTCTAATGAGAAGTATGGGAAAATAAACTGGAGTAAAACGATAATCTTTTGTTAAAATTAGTCAAAATTACTTTAGTTTTAAATTCCAAATTTACGTGTTTTTCTGCTTCGAGCAGTACAAGGTTTTTTTGTGTCGTGTACAAGTGTTAGCAGCAGAGTGGACACGGAGGTAGGGATTACCAATATTCTTATACATTTTTAGATACAAGCACGCCGAGATCAGCACAAAGAGAGTGGACAAAATTTCAACTAAAAGATTTACACGGCATGGCTTCTTCTGAGGATTGTGCTTACAAATTAGATACACTACCTCACGAAAATTATACTGAAAGGTACAAAGGCAGGGATTAAAATGAAACAAAGTCGAAAAACACGCATTTAGTTCATGAACATTTTTACAGAACATTCCGCTTTAGGTACACTAAACCTTGAATTGCATGTATGAATACACATATTTAAGAGAGGATTTTGACTTAAGCAAATGAACTCACATTTCATAAGTCACGTAGAAACTTACCATACCATACCAAGAAAAATACCATTTTTATATTGAAACAGAACTCTTTTCTGAACACTAGCCTTCTCCATTCATCCAATGGACTTGCAGTTCCCCATTTCCTCCACTGCACTGCCTTTTCTTCTAGTATCACTATTGCGAACAGAATGCAATATAGACCTATGTGTGTATGCGTTACGTCGGTGCGAATGACGAACGTGTTTGGTGAATCAAATCTCAGGGTTCTTTTGACCGGGTAACTTAGCTTTTGACTACAATAACGGACACGTAGGCAGAATTAACGAAACAACAGGTTTTATTACAATTAGCTAACGAACAATTAACTTTTGGCTAAATTTAGGTAGGTTTTTAGACAGTGGTGATTTTGACAAGATGACAGTGAACTGAACTGACGACGACGATAAGTTCGAATGAATGGTGAAGGAATGGCCAAGATGCTTTCCTCCGTTTTCGGTGCGTTGGTTGTTGATTTTGCTGCGCGTTTACGGTTTTGGTTGCTGTTCCAATGGCAACCAACTATTTTCAGTGCGTTCAACATATTTTCACTGCGTTCAACATACTTTAGTGCATTTTACAATTTGAGTGCATTTAAAAGAAAAAGATTCATTTCCTTTTCCAAAATTCTCCCATCAAATTTACTTAGGACAAATACTAAGGAAATTTCAACTAAACTATATCATTTGCAGTTACCACTATAATTAAGCTTTGAGTATACCGCAAGGTTTTTAAGCCTTTTACGGGACAATCGCCCAACAGCAACTCAAGGATAAGTGCCCTTAGATTAAAAACTACATTCTTATATTCAATCATACTTATTCTTTTAACTATTAGTAATTGCAAATTTTTATAACTTTTCAGGAAAAAACTAGAAGTGACTACTACTTGATGGGAGGAGAAAAAGAGCCGAATTTACAATTATTATGGAATACTACAAACTACTTTCTCAACAACTTTCAATAAATTAATCGGTTTTCTCTGTTACTTCTAGTGGATAGAGACGTTGTGTAGCCCGCTCCAGAACTCCAGTTGCTGTCTTCACCCGAACGAAAACAGACATGACCATCAGCCGCAGGAACTACTTTTATAGACAACACCAATTGGCCAGTTTAGTCGACGTTTGGAATCGTCCCTAACTAAGACAACATCTCCCATCGTGAGGTTCCTCCCCTTCTTCGATTTACCTTTTCCACTGGATACCAGCATGGTCAATAGTTCCTCGTAGGTCACCGTGGAAGATCCAAGCACAGAACGAAGTAGCCACGTTAGCAGCTCCAATACAAACTTTTTCGGGAGTATCATCTGGAAAGTGTACTCCCACTCTCCCGCCCCGGAAAAGAAGGGAATTCCGCCACCAATGTACCTCCCATCATCTCTGTTGGACAACACGGCTTCAATTTCTTTGCATTCTTCTTTTTCCGTTTTGTTGATGTCCAGGTTTTCAACGGTTGGTAATTTCCCGCTGACAGTCCATCCGAAAAGTGTTTCCAGTGCCGTGAGCCCCGAATCCAAGTCAACTTTCTTTCCGGTGAGTAGCTTACCGTACACGTCACAACCCAACAGAATTTCAATTTCTTCAGTTTCCACACAATCAACTGGCCAATCATGCAAACATATTCCCTTTTCTTTCAGCTCCGATCTCCACTTGCCGTGCTTATCTTCAGGAATTGTACCGCAAATCCCGTCCGAATCTTCAATTTGGAGATTGCACAAAAAGGAGGAATCCATGCTTGCCAGTGTCGTGTCATACAACTTGTGCCGTTGTGGAGCTGTTTTCTTGTTGCCGAACACGATGTGCACGACGTCCTTTCTTCCAACGTTTTCCAGTCCCACTTCGGATATTGTACTCTTCAGGATGTAGGACTTTTCCGATGCACAATCCAGAAGAACCTTCACGATTTTTGTTTTGTTGCTGCCAATAATCTTCAATAATAGCGTTTGCAGCCTTACACAGGGGGTAATCTCTCTATTAACCAAATTGACCGATTTTTCTTCCTTGGTGGTCCTCTCATCTGGTTTCTTTTCATTTTCAGGTTTGTTGTCACAAAGAACTGGACACATGATGAGCCAATGCTGTTTTCCGCACAACACACACTGGACAATATCCTTGCAGCTAGTAGCGGTGTGACCTGGCTTGAGACAAGCAAAACAACGTTTCTTTTTCTGAACAATTTCTTTTCTTTTTTCCAGGGTCATGGACATTCCTTTTGTGCACCGGTCATTGTCGTGATTTCCTTCGCAGAAAGCACACCCCCTACTCGGCTTGACTTCTGTCGCTACGAGACTTGTGGCTGTTGGCAGTGATGGCTCGGAAGTCCCTTCTTCCCTCTTGGCTTTGATGTTGTTGTTGGATGAGAACGGCTGTCTTGCAAGCCTGATTCTCTCCGAACCCTCTACTTCATGCTTCAGGAACTCCAGTAGACGTTCCAGCAGCTTTTCCGTTGATTCCTTGGAGTATTGCTGTCGAGTTCTTTCCCACACCAGCAGCGTTTCCTCCGGTAACGTCGATTCCACCATAGGATACAGGATAGTAGCGCATTTATCCGATGTCACTTTCAGCGAATCCAATGCTCTCAGCTGTGAGGATAGTCGGTGATAGAGGGATGCTAGTGTGTTAGATTTACTATTCACGTTCTCCAGAATCATTGAAATAAGATCGCGAATATACACTTCCACCAACATTTCCTCCCGGCCATACCTCTCCTTTAAACTCTTCACAACTTGAGGATAATTTGCTGCTGACGTTGGATAGCTTTTCACCAGTTCCTCCGCCGTGGATCCCTTGACCATGCAGCTCGAAAGGTATTGAAACTTTGTTGCTGCTGGAATGCTGTCGTCCAAGTGAACTGTCTCAAAACCACTCCAAAATTGTAGCCAATCTCGTGCCTCTCCTGTGAACTTTGGCAGCTCCAATTTAGGCAAACGATGAGTTTTATCTTTACCCGCTACGCTGGCAGAATCGTCGACATCAGCACTTTCCACGTCCTTGGTCCTCGCCTTTTCACGCAGAAAGTCCTTCAGCTCTTCAATAACCATGTCCCCATTCCCGAACAACTCGTTCACCTCGTCCTCTTTAGCAGTCAAGTCCAGTGCAGATGCGTCCTTCTGCATGAATTCCATTAGACTATCTCCTGCGGCAAGGAACCGTTCCTGAGCGCGTTGTGCGGTGGCTAGTAGCTTCCGAACCATTTTCCTGTCCGGGTCGTCCTTCTCCAGCTCAGCAGATCCATTAGCAATAGCCACTTGAAACGCAGCCTGCTTTGCTTCGTAATTTTTTTTTAGCTTTGTCCATGATCCTATAGTCCTCTGAGTTCCGGTGTTAGAAGTGCAGGGCCTCCACTATATTGCGAACAGAATGTAATATAGACCTATGTGTGTATGCGTTACGTCGGTGCGAATGACGAACGTGTTTGGTGAATCAAATCTCAGGGTTCTTTTGACCGGGTAACTTAGCTTTTGACTACAATAACGGACACGTAGGCAGAATTAACGAAACAACAGGTTTTATTACAATTAGCTAACGAACAATTAACTTTTGGCTAAATTTAGGTAGGTTTTTAGACAGTGGTGATTTTGACAAGATGACAGTGAACTGAACTGACGACGACGATAAGTTCGAATGAATGGTGAAGGAATGGCCAAGATGCTTTCCTCCGTGTGCGTTGGTTGTTGATTTTGCTGCGCGTTTACGGTTTTGGTTGCTGTTCCAATGGCAACCAACTATTTTCAGTGCGTTCAACATATTTTCACTGCGTTCAACATACTTTAGTGCATTTTACAATTTGAGTGCATTTAAAAGAAAAAGATTCATTTCCTTTTCCAAAAATCACCGTATTTTGCACCATCCACCCCAGCCGTACTTCCAGTTTTACTTGACCTCCGCATTTCCCTCCATCTACACCTTCGTCACTGTTTGTCTTACTCGGACCACCACTTCTAGTTCCATTCACGCCCACACCTGCCTCACTTCCGGTCTTACTACTTGGCTCTCTGTTCCATCCACTCTTTTTCCACTTCCAGCTTAACTTGGAACTCCCCTTTTTCTTGCACTAACCCCGCGCTTCCACTTTCCGTCTTACTTGAACCATCGTTTCCGCCTTTTCCAGAAACTGATTTGGAACCGGATTTAGTTAGATTCCAGTTGCAAATTACAATACACTAGGGTCCATTCCCTACAACCATTTGCATATTAATCCAAACTACCATCCATTCCATCATCATCTTTTTGCTTTGAAGTTTCAGTTTGACATTACAATAGATTGACAGGTCTTTGGTAACCGTTATCGATTTCCGACTATATTTGGTGGGAGTATAGGCAGCAGAGGTTTATAAATAAAGACAGTGGTTCAAATGGACCGGGTTGCTGACTTACCGAAGAAGAAAGAGATGGAAATTTGATTTACATAATTAGTTAATTCCTTGTTTAAAAAAAACAAGCCTTCGTGACACAAGGCTTTATTTGTCTCGACTATTTTAAGAATCCCAAGTTATCCTATCTTCGTCATTTACCATTCATCCCTACCAGTAAGCACCCACATCCCCAGACCCCTTCATCCAAACGGACATTGAATTTAGGAAATTCAGATAATCCTCCTATACCAGTGCCTTCCCCTCCATTACAAGCTTTAGCCTGATATTTTGCCAGTAGTAGAATAATATTCATGGTAATGCTGCTGCTGATTTAATTGGACTTTTTTATATGCCACTAAATTGATATACTGATGTCCAGATGAATGAAGCGTGATCCAGGATAACTGTTAGGATAGCATACTTATATGACATGAATTCCACCAATCCACCAATCCTCACAAACATGGCATCCAACCATCACAAATTTTTCCACGCAGCTCACATAATATCTCATAAATAAATTTGAGGAAAGCCGACGAAAGTGAAATGATAAAATCATGCTATACGTAAAAAGCCAGACGTCTATTCCACGGAATAATGTAGCCACATGTCAACTTTAAGCAGCTTTAAGGTAGTTAAGCAACACAAAAAAAACAGTTGCAAGCAAAAATGGTACCAACAACATTACAGAATGCACCATAACTTTTTTTAGAAGCGGAATTTAAAAAAAATTGAGGCAACACCTAATTTTGTATTTTAATTAGCAACAATTTGATACCCCACTTACATATGTCCAAGCATCTCAGGGTGACCAAACAGTTTCTTACATTTTTGCAACACCAAAAATCTCAAAAATTTTCCCGTTAATAACTTATTTACTTATGGAGCCACGGGAGGAGTGTGGGTTCTATTTGAATACAATCATAATATTATACAATGATTGACTTCTTCAAAAAATATGACAATTTATTGATGTTATATTATTTTAAAACTATTTCCACTATTTTTCACAGGACCAATTGATATTGTCATAATTGCATAACTTCCATGTCCTACTACAGTACACAACCAAAGTTTTCACACATTAGCACAAATAAATAAACGATTTTATTGCGAATTATCAAGTTGTCCCGTTACAGTGAAAAAGTTATGTAAGATTTAATGCCAAATTTTGCAGTAGCTAAAGTAGCCCTGGCCCGTCCCGAGTGGTATGCTTTAGCATTAAAAGTTTTTGCAATTTCTCATAGCGACATAGTTTTTAACTACATACATGTAATATGTTCTACCAATCTATAACTAAGTCATTGTTTCTGTAAAGAACCTTTGTAATGTTCTTACTTATTTCGTTTTGACTTTGTTCGGTTTACTAAAATGTGACTTATGCTGCCACCTTGGCTATTCTATTTGTAATCTGTAAAAGTGTAGTTGACCTAAAATACTCAGAAATGTGAAGGTATTCATAATTTGTGTGATGTATTTTTATGCGTGTAATCCTTATATTTTATGGGAATGTGTGCACCTACCTACCAAACATATTGTATGAATAGATCTGTATTTGTAAAGCCAATATAATGCATTGTAACAAAATTCAACTTTGTAAGCCAATGTGATGTGATGATACTATTTGTAGTAGAATCTCGTGGCGTGTCTAGAAAAGGTAAAGCATGGTTTTCTAACTACCAACGTGGCAATGATGTGTAATTTTTAGCGTGAAAAGCCACAGAAAAACATTAAATGTGTAAACATTAAACAAACATGTAAATTGTACCCATTCCTCTGGACCCAGTCCGTTTTCTACGCTCCTGTGTGATGGAGCTGTAGCCTATTTTAAGAAGCTGTAAAACTCCGTACTTTGTAACATTTTAATTGACAAGCTGGCCACTAAAAATCGCTAATTGTGGTTTCAGCAGTTTTTAATAATAACTAAATCTTTCTTTGACTTCCGTAATCCTCTGTGTTTTAATCCTGCATTAATTTTGATTGCATTGCCATCGTTATCGTTCATCGCACAAAAAGCCACACAACCACCACCATCATCATCATCATTTTTACCAACTTGACTCATCAGTTAGATTTTAACCTTTGACATAAAACGAGTGACTGGCGTTACCAGTCTGGTCCTTCCTGTCGTCAGTATAATTGTGATTATACAGTTTCGGTATTTTGTAATAGAATTGTAATTTTGATTAGACTTAATTTGTAATAGTTCATCAACCGTCATCTTGCCGGTATCGCAACGGCCAAACGGGTTAACTATTTCTTTTCTATTTCGAGACCATTTCTGCCTGTTTGACTAAAGCTGAGAGTTTCGGATTCACTACAACTATCTAACTCTCTACCACAACTATCCAGTATATTGTTGCTAAACTGACTGCTTGTTTGCAACTAGGTATCCTAAATGTGAGCTGCACTCTAAAAGTACACTGCTGGGACAAAATACAGAGTTTTGTTACACAAGTACTCGTTTTTCCCTGGAAAAATACTCCTATACACGGGAGGATTCGTATTCTTGGATCACCGATATTTATTACGATAATCCCAGAGACGATTGCAGATTTTTCAATATACGAGAAAATACATGCCAAATAGATTTGTAAAATGTAGTTGCAAATAACCTGTGCAGTAAACAACATTTTTGCAATCTAAAACCAACCTCTACAAATCGAACCGCATATGAAAAAATTCGGATTAGTAGCATTTCCACCATGGTAGCATGCTTACGATTGGTGGCATGTCTCAACGTGACCTTCTATCTTACAAATATCCTAAACCAGCATAGGTCACAAATGTTTTTTCTATCGTGGAAGACAAACAAAGGCGCATTCAAGACGATGATTACCATCATCGTAATCTACGAAGAGAGCTCTACAAGATTCGGTATGACTTGTTTGGGTTTGGATGTTTCCGCTGGGAAAGTTTCCTTGTTAGTAAAAAGTTACTAATAATAAAGCGTGCGGTGTAGGTTTCAGGTTTGCAGAATTATATGGTTTGAATTCTTATTCTGTACATATTCGTTGCAAAAACTATTGTGTCCGTTTCCCGGAAAAATTATGCAGCATAAGTATTTGTTTTGAATGGTATGTGATCAGCTTTATTGTCTGAACAGCAATAGTAGGACTGCAGGGGCGAACGGTTTACGATTACGGTTTATTTTACAGGCGCCAGCCTTCTTGAGTCTTTAATTAGATGGCTTTTTATATTATACCTGACGAACAAGCTTAATCTACCTATCTCTCTGCCAATTAGTTATATTAAGGTTTCTATTATGACGATTAGTTACCATTGCTTAAATTAAACGGCTACCAAAGTGTAGCCAGGATGACTTATCGTTATATGTTTAGCACAAAACTTTAAGTTATTTCCACCACTTAAGCTTAAGCACGCTTAAGCAGAGAAAACAACGTACGCTAAACAAATATAAATGTAGGTGAATTTACTCAAACAAATGTTGGATCTTCTTAAGGCAAAATTTTGTCACATGCCTGTTTACTTAACATCACATACAGCTTTATTGTCTGAACAGCAATAGTAGGACTGCAGGGGCGAACGGTTTACGAGCTGCTATGAGGAGGCGACGGCTGCGTCGGGTACTTCCATTCATAAAAGTGAGAAAAGGGGTGATGAACGGGTGCGAACGATGAGCAGCCGACGTTCACACTCGATTTATGCAGAAATTGCTCTTGCTCCGTCCATTGCTTTGTATGCATGAACGGAACACAAGCAAGCACATATCCGATGGAGTCAGCGCACAGGAGTTAGTGTTTGGATTTTTTTCCTTCGTGTGCGCGGACTCCATCGGATATGTGCTTGCTTGTGTTCCGTTCATGCATGCAATGGACGGAGCAAGAGCAATTTCTGCATAAATCGAGTGTGAACGTCGGCTGCTCATCGTTCGCACCCGTTCATCACCCCTTTTCTCACTTTTATGAATGGAAGTACCCGACGCAGCCGTCGCCTCCTCATAGCAGCTCGTAAACCGTTCGCCCCTGCAGTCCTACTATTGCTGTTCAGACAATAAAGCTGTATGTGATGTTAAGTAAACAGGCATGTGACAAAATTTTGCCTTAAGAAGATCCAACATTTGTTTGAGTAAATTCACCTACATTTATATTTGTTTAGCGTACGTTGTTTTCTCTGCTTAAGCGTGCTTAAGCTTAAGTGCTGGAAATAACTTAAAGTTTTGTGCTAAACATATAACGATAAGTCATCCTGGCTACACTTTGGTAGCCGTTTAATTTAAGCAATGGTAACTAATCGTCATAATAGAAACCTTAATATAACTAATTGGCAGAGAGATAGGTAGATTAAGCTTGTTCGTCAGGTATAATATAAAAAGCCATCTAATTAAAGACTCAAGAAGGCTGGCGCCTGTAAAATAAACACGAGGCATTTTGCGTGTTCATAGACAATTTAAAGTAATTAGGTTAGATTAATCATTTTAATTAACATAAAGTAAGTTAAAATAAGTTAAGATAACTTAAATAATAAAACTTTATTTAATAAGTGAAGTAAGTAATTAATTGACTTTATATTCCACCTAAAAATGAAGGCGGTATAATTCAGGCCAAATTGCTAAAAACATCCTAACTGAGCTTTTTGAGTTAATAAATTTCAAAAGTTTGAAATATTAAATATGGCATCTTTATAATAACACTCGCAAAATAGACGCAGTTGGGCTTAAAACATTTGCCATTTTTTATTCATCGAATGACTAATTTTCTGACTTTTTAAATATATAAATACTTGTATGAAAAGCTTATGTGTGTTACTTTACTTGGCACTTGTATCAGTATCCAACTAAAATATAGTTGGTGCATGAAAATTTTCCAAATTTCTATTTAAAAAATTTTGCATACAAAATTTGTACACTTCATATTCTTTAAATCAGTCAAAGTGGTATATAAAACCAAATATTGGATAATTGATGTATCAAGTCAGATATATTGATGACTGCATAAAAACACACATCTTATGCCAGGTTAAATTTGTTTTAATCTTAGTTTTTTTAATCTTAGTTTTTTTAATGCTTAGGTTTAAAAATACGTACACGATTTTTATACTTCTTATACTTACAACAAACAACAAAGATGGAGAAATATTTATTAGAAGCTATTTTGTACGTTTGAATCATCGCTTTACAAACTCCACGAATTAAATAATATATTTTGTTCCTAATTTCCACAGTAAAGAGGAAAAACGCAAAAAGCACACCGGCTAATAAAATTACAAAAATAACTGCTATGTTTCCACTCATTTTTGCTGCTTCTGGGAAACCAGATGCAGCAAAACCATGCAGTTGATACTGTAGGTTTGGTAGCCACTCTGCAATTCCGGATTCCTTTAATCTTTTCAGTTCGGTAATATACTCTTTCGATCCCAATCCCTTTAAATTAATTTCTAAAACTGTGGGATTATATATCTCTTTCCCAATAGATACATGCTGAACACCTAAGTAGTACGTGTAATTGGCAAGCAAGTGGCATTGATAGAATGGTAGGACAAAGGCGTTTTTCTTACAAGCTTTTAAATCCCTCATAAACCAACGTATTTCTTTTATAGGTAATTTTTTTGCGATTTGACTAATGTTAAAATTACGTTTTCTGAGTTTTGTTAGCCACCCTTTACCTTTGGGATATAGCGAAGAAACGTTATACAGTATAAACAACATTCTTTGAATTGTTGAAAGATTGTTGATGTGAGAATCGTCATAACTGTGATAGTTACTTCCTATACTTTTTTCAAATGCATGCAAAACTTCAGATTCAATGTAATGCCGCGAATTCTTATGAGTAAACTGTTCATGATTTGGGTTCCCAATTCTGTAGTTAACTGAACCGGCATAACCATAAGTAAACGATTTAGTGAAAACACTGAACCCATTTTCCAGTATTTGTTCAAGTGTTTCGTAATACAAACTTGGCCGTGGTCTGGCTAAATTGTAAACATTTGTGCTTTTGTAGCCGTTACTAAGAACAAGTGCACAAAGAAAGCTCGCTGAGAGTATCCAGCGCATAAAGCTTTTTTTTACGATTCCCAGCGGAAAAGGATCTCCTTGCTCTAAAATTACTTTCCACATATAAGTAATACCATAAATCAAATTCAAAACATTTAACCCAAACGGTTTTGAAATGTTTCCCGGATTCGTAGCCAGCATGCAAGCAGGAACTACCAAAACGACACATACGCATATCCAAATTTTTGTGTCATAGATACTTGTAAGTTCACGAAATGGCATTGAGCTTACTCCTTTTCTGCCGCAAGTAACAAATTTAAGTTGATTGAGAGAATTGTTGAACGACAACATGCTAAGTCGACGAATACGGTTTGGTGGAACCGTTTGAATGGACCAACGAAATGGAAATACATTAGGCCAATTGATGCTATGTCCATTTTTAAAATACCTTCTTCCATATTCGCATAATATTTTGTCATCGCCTCCATCATGGTACGGATTTCCAAATCCGTAACTTGAGTTTTTCATCGCGTAATTCAATAATGTAGCCACCCTGTGTAAAAAACGTTTCTGAAGGTGGAAATGCTGGAATACAGAGAATCTATCGCGTTCATGCTTATAGAGTTTGCACTCACAAAGTATTTTAATAATAGTTTCTCTTTCATCCTCCAATGTGAATCCCCCAAAATGACTCCCAGAACCTCCTCCCCTAACTGATCTGTATCCCTTTGAAAATACTAATTTTGTAATACTCTCCAAAAGCGGCTCTCCGGTGCGGATTTTAATGGCTTTAATTGCGTAAAAGTAATTGTTTTCACGCCAATCATTTTTAAGTGAATAAATGTCTGCTGTTATCAACCGATATGGATTAGTTTCCTCGAGGACATAGATCAGTAGGAACACGTAATGAAGTGTACCTTCATAATCTCCAGAAGACTCAACCCACCAATCCAAGTTACGTTCCAAACGAACTTTGCTGTTCTTTCCAACATACAAGTTTAAGCTTTCTGTTGATGCACGTATATATTCACCATTTGCATACGCAAATATCGTTTCCCCGCTTCCAAACAACCCAACGTGCATTATGTTGTTCCATGGCTTTATATTAGGCAATATATCGTAATATTCCAGGCGACATTTGTATTTGAATTTTGCTGAAGCGTTAACGATACCGTTTATATGGCTTAGACAATTTTTATACTCACTTCTTAAAACAACAGAGAACTTTAGCTCTGGTAGGTTTATTTGTTTGATGTTGTCAATCACAGTAAAAGAGCGTTGTCCAGCTAGACGATAAAGTGTTTCAAACAGATCATGCTGGCAGTTACCACGTTTAATCAAGCACAACATCATCACTATTACTTCGAAAAGTTGAAAATGCATTTTACGACTGTTCGAAACTTCTTTATTTGTTAACATTAATTTGTTGTAACAAAAATATAGCTGGAGAAAATGGTTTTAAAGTTGAGCATTGGTGAATGATCCCAAGCGCTTTTGTTTTATTATGGAGGCAGAAGTGTTTGTTCCACGGCATAGCGATAATGTGTTGAATGATTTAGTAACTGATCTGCAGGTTTTACTGTAATTTAATGAAAATATCCACCACGAAGAACAATTAAAAGTTTGCTTGAATCTTTATGCTTTCATGTTGACTGAATAGTCTAACACAGCATACGTTGTTTTAACTGCAGTACAAACACAACGTGACAGAACAGGTACCTTAAAAGTGAAGAAGACAATTATTACTATATTGTTTGTACCTTTCATCTAACAAATAAATAAATTTGCAAAAAATGTTGGAATATTTTCTAATTAGCTTATTTGTAAAACTGGTTGGTAAGTTATACTTCTGTTGGTTTTTTACTTTTTTCTAACTTTTCTACAAGTAATATATTTTAGATGATGATGATACTAAAGGAGTAGAAAAATCAATTTTTCTGAAATCTGATGGATAAACAAAATTTGAAGCTTCCCTACGAAAAGTGTTTTATTAGTACAATTTATATGATATTTTCAAATTTCCATACTAATTTTACTGTTATCCTGCTACGTTTAAAATACACCACACTCTAGTTTTACTGACTTTTTAACAATTACTAAACTTACAAATTCTTCATCTACCTGCGCCTTCAGTCTATCTATGAGTGAATGCAAAAATGTTGCGTTGTTATATAGCCATGACATCTGCCTGCATAACTTTCTTCGCCGACTTTAAATGAAAATGAGGGGAAACACAATCTTTTCTAGTATACTGACATAAAACTACTTTACGTCCCACTTTTACGCATTCGTTGGACTGTCTGGACAATAACCTGTAAACTGTATGTTGAATATTTTTGCAAAAGTTTGCTACAACACCAACATAAAAAGTCTATTTTAGAATACATTTCAAGTAGGATTAGATTGTTATCACTTTCCCAGCTTAGCAACGACTTATACGCCGCCTATATACTTAAATACACCGCCTACGCTGGCAGTATTATATCTACTACACGTGCCTGGTCAAAGACCTGAATCGCTTACACAAACAATTTTTAATACAGCTAATTTGATTCACATTTATCTAAGCATGTGAGTGTGACTACTTATTTTTAATACTGCCGGATAGTCTTAGGTACATCATTTTTCTGACTAAATAATTAATATTTTGAATTTTGGATGCCAAACAGTCGGCTAATAGTGGCTGCGATCATCGACCTGATCACTTTTTACTGAAAATTTTGGAAGGAGGTTATACTTACCACCACCTCAACGAGGTATTAAAATTAGAACTTTTCCATTTTTAGTTTAATGCGACTGAATTTTTAATGATGCACGAGCCAGACTTTAACCCTGCTTGGTTTAAACGCGAGGCTTGTAATATCTAATACTTGTTTATACAGCTCAAGTTTCTACATATATAAACATGAAAAATGAATAAAAGTATGTTTCTGGTAATGGCAAAAGTCACCATAATTACATGCATTTAGCTTTTATTCCTTATTTGCCAATAATCGCTTCCAGCTAGGGACACATTACATTTAATAAAAAAATTGAAAAGATATTTAGTAGTTGAAATACTACAATAAATGAAGATATTGGATTTAGAGGTTTTAACCGTACCCCCAAAACTTTCATCTGAATTGCATTAACGGAGCTATAATGCAAATCTGTTGATTTCAACCATGAAATCTCTTGCTAAAAAGTCATTACAGTTGTTTATGTAGTGATCAGCTATTATGCTTCATTTCAAAAAAAGACTCGCGCAGCGACAGAGTGTTCCTCTATTGACAGATACGTTTAAAATGAGGTTAAAGTTAAGTTATACCTGCTACTATGTCAGACATGAGACAATTAAAGTATAAGCTTATTAGCTATTAGTCCTAAAGTTTTTCATGAAGAACATATTAACAGGTACACCTACATTGTGTAAACGATATGACTATCTCTCCATAAAAATAAATATTTCGCGCAAGGTTGCTTACCACTACTTCAGCAAAGTAAAAATGTTTTGCTAAAGTGTATTTGGTTATAATTGTTTCGAGAAAGATGCATGCTTTTATATAATTTTATAGTTTCTATACTAACTAGAAACTTATTTTCTGTTTATTTCTGGAAAACTCATGCCTTGTTGCATATCGATGGCAACTTTTCAGGTTGTGCTATAAGAAAACACATACTTTAAGATTTGTGCTATATGAATTTTTCACAAACTTCGATTTGTGCTATATGACTTTTTTCAAACGCTTCAGGAAGTGCTATATGATTTTTTGGGGCAAAATGAACTTTTGGTACCAAAATGTTCAGGAAGTTTTGAAACGCATTTTGGTACCATCAGTTCAAATTGCCCCAAAAAATCATATAGCACTTCCTGAAGCGTTTGAAAAAAGTCATATAGCACAAATCGAAGTTTGTGAAAAATTCATATAGCACAAATCTTAAAGTATGTGTTTTCTTATAGCACAACCTGAAAAGTTGCCATCGATATGTAAAAAGCTCACTTAAAAAATTCTTTAGACACACAAAAACTGTTGTATTTCTTTTGCATGAATATTTGAATGCTATATGCATGCATGCGTAAAAATGTGTATTTGGCATAGGGCGAACTCAGCATGGGACTGACTGAAGTGATGAAAGAACCTCTTGGGTTATCACTTCATGGCATGCAAAGCTGTTTGTGGACATATGCTCAGCATTTTATTCAATATCTGGACAATTCCATTTTCATGCCTTGTTTCATCCATTGTGCAACTGAATATTATTTCGAATAAATGGCTTATCCTTTGAAAGAATTTCTTTCGCTGTCTCCTATCTTAACACTGTCAAACACTGAGGTCCCAGATGTACGGAGTGTAAAAAATTAATCCGCTTAGAACCCAGGCAAATCTTTCTATTGTACTTCGAAAATCGAGTATATTTTTAACAGTGTAAAGTTCTATCTGGGGATGCATGCACCAGCATATTGAAGTATCCAAATTGCTCAGAATAAAAGTATAATTGTGAGCATTATACTTGTGCGTTGTATATTGTGCTCTGTAACTATTTCGTACCGTGAAAATGGTACATTTTTATCCAAGTCTCGTAAGCAGCTATGACTTCCAATTGTTCTCATTCCAAAGTCCTGTTTGATATCGGTCTCTCAGTTAGAAAAAATAGGTTTAGTTGTGAGTTTCCTCTACACACAGTTCTGGTGATGTGGTGCATGGGTCAGGTTGCCAGCAGAGTAAGCTAGAATTTAAAAACTAGCCTACTTCAAAAATAGTTTTCGGTGTTAGCAGTCAGCAATAACGGCAATAACGGATATAACCATCTATTACCGAAAAAACTCCGTGGTACTTTCTAGATTGTGTGTAACAAACAGACCACCCAGTAGGAACACTTGATCGACCTGTTCCACTTTAAAATTACAATCAACAATAGAAGATTTTGTTACCCTTATGTATGCATATTACGTGTTTTTTCAATATACTTTATTTGCGAAGTTTTCTGAGCATATGATTTGCTTTAGATATTCCGTCTGTCACACTTTTCTGTCACACTTTTCTGTCACAATCAAACATACAAAAACCACTCTAGTCGCCTCAGCTGCAGCTTGTGCATACTGTCCACGCATACATAGTGAGAACGTACAGAGTATAGACCAAGCACAAGACAGGCTCGATATCCATCCACACGTGTTTGCATAAGAGAGAGAGAACTGTCCTATCTTACACATGTACTTGGCTCTTTGGCTGGGTAAACGAGCTGACAAGCAAACAATGCAGACTAGCTGGCTGGTGTACTCCCCTTGTGTTCTCGCGGGGTAGGTTGCCTACAGCACACGGCACACTGCCTACAGAACACGCTCCAGCACACTTCCTACAGCACACGATACAGCACACTACCTCTAGCACACGGCCCAGCACACTGCCTACAGCACACGACACACTGCCGTCAGCACATGGTCCAGCACACTGCCTACAGCACACGCTCCAACACACTGCCTACAGCACACGCTCCAACACACTGCCTACAGCAAATGAATGAGCAAAGTACCTCCGGCGCAAAGCAAAACTCCAGCGCATCGCGTACGTGACGCCAGAACAACAAGCACGACAGAAACATGTACCATGATAAAAAAACTTAAACTATTTGTTACAAGATATTATGTCAAATATATATATTTTTTTAGTGAGGTTAGGTTGGTTTAGGTTAGGATCCATTCAGGTTTTTAGTTAAGACGGATTTTAAAAAACTGTTCGTGTCCCCTGTATTGTAACCCAACCAGATTTTCGTAACTTTTGTAAATTTCATGCTTTTTATTTGGGTTCGAATTAAACAATAGAATTTCTTGGATTTTATTGAGAATTTAATAAATTCTTATATTTGTAGTTATATTTTTTTTTTAATTATCTTGGATTTGTTTAGAATTTCTTAGATTTTAGGTTGAAACTTTTGCAAGTTTTTAGAATCTGAGAGATTTTAATTTGAGTTGGAATTTTTTGGACTTTCAAACCAAAAGAATTTTTGGTGTGAATGCAGTTTTTGGCAAATGGTATTTATAGTTTGAGGATGATTTTCCTGATATTTTTAAAAATACGTATTCCTTCCCCAATGTCTTAATCCCCTTTATGATACTTAACATGAAATTTAAAAGTTCTAATGTTAAGTTCAACGTTAGAATCCATAGAAATATTATTAAAAGTCGACCAAAAATCAACTGACATATTTATTGAATTTAACTAAAAACCCTTGAAACCCAACTGGAAATGATGAAACCTAACTGAAAATCCATGAAAACCAACTAAAAATCCATGAAACCCAACTAAAAATCCATGAAACCCAACTAAAAATCCATGAAACCCAATTAAAGATTGATTAAACTCAACTAAATACTATGAAATCCAACTCAAATTCCATGAAACCCAACTGAAGATTGATTAAACTCACCTAAATATTATGAAATCCAACTCAAATTCCATGAAACCCAACTGAAAATCCATGAAACCCAACTAAAAATCCATTAAACCCAATTGAAGATTGATTAAACCCAACTGAAAATCCATGAAACCCAACTAAAAATCCATGAAACCCAACTGAAAATCCATGAAACCCAACTGAAAATCCATGAAACCCAACTGAAAATCCATGAAACCCAACTGAAAATCCATGAAACCCAACTGAAAATCCATGAAACCCAACTGAAATTCCATGAAACCCAACACAAAATCCACGAAATTCAACTAAAAATCCAGGAAATTCACTGAAAATTATGAAAACCAACTTAAAAGCCATGAAATCCAGCTGAATTTTTATTAAACCCAACTGAACTTATTAAATTCAATTGAAACCCAAGTGAATTATTCGTGGAATCCATCTAAAACCCATGTAAAATATTTAAGAGACCCAATTGATATTTTCCACTTCATGTAAACGCTACTTAAGTTTCATGTATTTTCACCTGGGTTTCAATAATTTGGATTCCATAAACAATTCTGTTGGGTTTCATGCATTTTCAATTCTGAAATCATAGAATTCATTCGGCCATATTTACGTACTCTTAAATCGTAACCGGTGAGGCACTATATACATTTGTTTCACTAGATACGCTTTGCTTTAACGAGTGTGCTGTAGGCAGTGTGCTGGGTCGTGTGCTAGAGGTAGTGTGCTGTACCATGTGCTAGAGGCAGTGTGCTGGACCGTGTGCTGTAGGCAGCGTGTCGTGTGCTAGAGGCAGTGTGCTGGATCGTGTGCTGTAGGCAGTGTGCTGGACCGTGTGCTGTAGGCCGTGTGCCGTGTGCTGGGGGCAGCCTGCCTTCTCGCGGGCTGGTGTACTTGGTCTGGGTTTTCAGTAGCTACACTCAGCCCGACCCGTTATAGGCTAGTTGCTAGCGCGCTTGACGCGCCACGAAGGCTGTGAGCATGCAACTCGGGGTCGCGGTTTCGATTCCCCTAGCTACTACTTTTTTTGCATTTTTAACTTGGATTTAGATTAAGGCAAAGCTTCTAGCACACACATACAACATTACAATAGACACAAAATTTTTGCAACAACCAAAACTTCGCAATCTGACATTCTTACAAGAATTCATTTTTGTATGGATGCTTGTAAATTGTCTTACATGAAAAGTTTAAAGGTTGCATATTTTATGGTAAATGTCCTTTCGGCTTGTATTCGTTCTTTTTATATTATACTATGGGAAATAGTGCTGTAACTTAGGCCATATACTTTTATGGAAGGCTGAACATCTATGGTGAATCTGGACAGAGTACCATCGTAGATTTTTAATTATATTTTTAACTCTTGCTGTTTTTTATATGCATTCAAATGTAATCTCCTCAGCAACAACCCAATTTTGGGCACTTTATAAGCTTGGTAGATTATTGCTTAATACGTTGAAAGCTAAAATCAAGCTGTTATGTTAGCCATAAGTAAATTCTTGGAAGTAAAAACCTTCCACCTCTGATTATTACTATTGTTTCGTAGCTAAAGCAAACATGCTGTTTCATTACGCGAATAACATCACAAAAAAATATTGAAACGAAACGGTTCAAAGTATTTGTTGAGTTGCTTTGTATGACTTCTACAAATGTAGTCGCAGTACTCGGCTTCATTACTGAGTATGTATTTACTGGCAAGTCGAAAGAATATGAACAAGAAAGGTACACGAAGTGTGGATAATAAACTTATGTAGCCTGTGGTTTTTTGAGTGCAGTGCATACTGAGTATATTCAGGACGTTGACATCTGCTGAACCAGAGGTTCAAAGGGCAGCCCGTTGAGTCCCAAAGTGGTATATAAACTACAAAAGCCGTGAATGTATCTTGCTTTAGGGATTAGGAATACATACTTATAATATTCTAGGAAGTTTAAGTCTCACAATAAACTACAGAAAGGACATTCTTTTGACTAATCTTTAAAAATAAATGCAGTGTTCAAGCTGACGTAAATGAGTTAACGCCGCAGCTAGTATCAAGTGTCTGAATACACCAGCACGGAATATTTTTTTTAAATATTCTTGTTTTGCAAATGTTAACATTACATTTTCAGTTTTATTTGCTACCAGCAAATTGCTAGTTTTCCAATTGCGGTAGCCTAGTCTGCATCCATAATTTTTGACAAACTGTGCTGTTCCACTACTAAATTTACTAAATTGTGTTTTTACATAAACGGTGCATGTGCATCATCGCACCACGGTTTACTTACCACGGTAAGAAGAACAATAAATGATGGAAACCAAACAAATTCCTGGAAAATCAACGGCACAGTGCAGAATCTGTGGGAAACATTTTAGTACTTACTCATGCCTGATTAAACATACGCGTATGCACACCGGCGAAAAACCATACAAATGTGATTTGTGCAATAAAACGTTTGCACAGGCTGGTTCAGTGAAAATTCACAAAAACTTGGTGCATTTTCGTAAGAAACCCTTTCAGTGTGACCAATGTAATAAACGTTTTGGCAGTAAGGACAGTGTCATACACCATAAAAGAATACACAATGGTGAGAAACCGTTTGAATGCACTTTTTGTGACAAGAAATTTACGCAGCAATCCACTCTGTATCAACATCTGCGAAGCCATACAGGGGAACAATATTACTCATGTGGACAGTGTAGTAGGCAATTCAGCATGAAGCAAGGTCGTGATAGACATGTCTCCCGCTATCACTTAGGTAAGAATTAAATGTATATAAAAATGTTACATAATTACAACGTGCCATTTAATTTATTAAATATTATTTTTCAACACAGGTGTAAATATCCCCGAATGCTTTGAATGCATCTTCTGTCTGCGTCGTTTTCGCGTCATGTCAAACCTTTTTGGCCACATTCTTACGCATATTCGAGAGAAACCCTTCAGTTGCTTGGTATGCGAGCGAGAGTTTTCCTATAGAAGCAACATGAAAACGCACATGAAAAGTAAACACTCGGACGAACGGATGTATTCATGTGATCTCTGCACGAAGACTTTTAAAACCCGGAATTACTTGATTAGTCATCTTAAAACGCACTTGGGTGAAAAACTACACAAGTGTGGAGTGTGTGGCGTAGCATTTCATACAAAGCAAAACTTGAACACGCATTTTCTAATTCACTCTGGCACAAAATTGTTCAGATGTGACAAGTGTGACCGTACATTTTCACAACCTAAAGGTTTATATAACCATAAAATGGCGCATTCAGATTTGAGGCCATGGAAATGTACACAATGTGAGAAAAGCTTCAAGGCAAAAGCTGAATTATTTAAACACGAAATGATTCACAGTGGGATAAAACCTTTCCAGTGCGAGCATTGTCATGCTCGGTTTACGCAGAAATCAAATTTAAATACACATTTGCGTAAGCATTTGCCCAAATAAAATATACCTAAGTGAACTTCAGGATAGATTTTATAAAACACTTCATATCGATGCTATAAAATGCAGTTGGATAGTTTAAACAAAGTACTAAATTGAATGCAGTGCTTATATAGTGTCGTGGTTTTTATTACTTGTGGAACGGAACAATCAAACATTAAAGGTCTTGACCAGCAGAGGTATTACAAAAAAAGTTTCACGTACGACATTGTTAAAATTTTAAAACTTAATAGTATGCAGGTGAATATATAAGCTGGCTAAACGTACACGCCGCGTGCCAGATGTCTGCTTGCAATTTTCATGTTTCTAGTTCACCATTCTATAGTATTTGGACGCAGTATTTTATGTGAACTTTTATAGGCTTATCTTGTAGCGCATGAATTTAAACTTTGCGATTATTCTGGTTAATTAACTTGCAAGTAGGATTTAAACAAGTAGAAATAAACAACTAGAAATATTTTAGCAGTAATACTATACTTATTAAAGACATTCCATATATTTAGTTCGTAAAAAGAGTTATAATTTAAAAAATCATTAGAAACCTGTATTTGAGAAATGCAGGGAAAGTGTTTTAAGTTTTCAGTTTGGTTTGGTTTTAAAAATATTCTATGTAATAAAGTTTGGTGTTGTGTAAAAGTATTGTTGGAAAGGGTTTTGTAATTTCAAATAATTGTATACATTTGGATTATGTCTTCACACTTATTGCCAATATATTACTTGAATAGGTTTACTTCAAGGTTATTTTAAGTTTGCACGTGAGTGGTACGGCTTTTGTTTGTCAATAATAATAATACAAATTTAAACCATTTTTCTGCAACAAGGTTTTGTATCTAACGAGTGCGTCTTTCTATTCAACTCAGGCTTCAGTTTTTACCATAATACCATAAGTTGTGTGTCTTGTGTACATTTATACCCATGGTCGATGGTGGGTTTTAAAGGAAGCGGTTAGAGGTTAGGGACGGGTTTGTTGGATCACCCAAAATGAGACAAGAAAAATTGACTTACCTAATTAATTAATTCGTTCATTTTTATAAGAACGGCTACCACAAAAGTTGCCATGTTTGCTTCAGGTTCTTAAGAAACTCAGCTAACCCTCCATCTTTCAAAATTTCGAATCATGGATGGATGGAGGGATGGATTTCTTCATGCTCATGTTGCTGCTGAATGTACCAGCTATCAACAATTATCAAGAAAGAATATGAAATGGCATATGTAATGGCAGGACCGGTAAATGGTGGTCAGTTCAAGTCGATTAAGGAGGGATAAAACTACAGGACTTTTAATGTGTAGGCTGGAAAACGCTCTTGAGTGGATTGGGAGATGGTTATAGGGGAAAACTGCAAAGAAGAACCGTGTCCTTGAGGAGGGGACAGAGAAAAAGAGAAAAGCTGAAGCAACATTCACTTCGCCAAGAAAACGCAATACTCGAATACTAACAAAGTTCCACTTAGTAACAAAGTTTGTAGCCACTTGTCGAAGTCTCATATTTTTAGCAGTAAAAAGTACTGACTTTGCTGACATTGTAAATTTATTTGTTGTGTGTTTCAATTCAAATAGTAAAACTACAAAGTTTTGTAAGGTAACTCCCAACAAGGAACTTTTCAGAGGTTTGGAAGATAGGTTTTCTTAGTTGGATAATGAAGGAGAAGAATATCATAAATTGCATTGGGACTATGTTGAGACCTTGGCCCCAGAACCTATTTTAAGACGACGCAGATGGATTATCCGGGTATAGGTTATTGAACATCATGGTGCATGCAGAAGAAGTGTGTTGATTGCATTAGGCTTGAATAATTTTCCAAATCTATTTTAAAGGTTGAAATTCTATTTTTTATGTCAATCCAACCACAAAATGCAACATAGTGTACGACTACTAAATGCGGTTTTTCACGTTGTCCTGAAAATTGGTATCTGGTGAATTAACAAGACTGATATTCGCTTTAAAAACGTCATAAGAAGCCATCCGGATATTCACCACCTTCCCCGAGATTCGACCCTCAAAATCTTCCTTCTCCAATTGTCGAATGGGCTTCCACTTTGCCATAGCCATTAGTTCCTCCATTCCAAGCATCTCAGGGTGACCAAAAAATTTCTTACATTTTTGCAACAACGAAAGTCTCAAAATTTCTCCCCTTAATAATTTATTTACTTGTGGAGCCACGGGTGCTATTTGAATACAAACATAATATAATACACTGAGTGACTTCTCCAAAAAAATATGACAATTTATATAGATGTTATACTGTTCTAAAACTATTTCCACTATTTTTCATAGAACCAATTTCACATTGCAACTCAAGATGCCGGTTCCATTTCCAAAATCCGATTCATCACACGAGTCAAAACTCGATTTCCCCATTCATTCCACTAACTAAATTTCAGGCAAATAGTCAAACGAAAGTCGCTTTCTTCCACTCGTTCCAAAATACACCAAAAATGGACCTAAATCCGGCATTGATAAGTTAGTTCCGGTAAAAATATGTACTGAAAACCCCGTAATTCATCATCATAAAGATTCTACTAGAATCATTCTAGCAATCATAAAACACATTGAGATGATTCAGCAACATTCGGTTTTTTGGCAGAGGGGATGCAGCATTACATTTTGGAAAGGTTAGAATGTTATGTGGCAAGCATTATAAAAAATAAATAACTTGTCTGTATACATTGCTTTGAGTTAGTTTGGAAAATGCGTATTTAAAAAATAAAATATTTGAAATGAATTTTGTAGAAGACAGAAACTTGTCCTACGTTTCTGTAGAGTTAGGTCTCAAACCAAAACGAAATCCTGATCGTTTGCGTACAGGGATTATGTCTGCTGAAAATCCATTTATTTACAAGCTTTGAGCTATAGAAAGGTTACCTAATTTAGGATATTAGGATGTAGTTTTCCTAACTTTCCTAGCCAAATAGTAAAATAGATTTGTAAAATGTAGGTGCAAATAACCTGTGCAGTAAACAACATTTTTGCAATGCTTCAGCAACATTTGAATTTTTTTGAGAGGTGGGAATGTATTGCCTTTCAACAGGTCGTATTCTTGGGCGAAATTTGGGCATCTAATGAATAAAATAGAATAACTGTTACAAAGCCCTGATTTACATGACTTGAATCTCCAATAATAGAAATAATGTATTTTTTAGAATTCAATAGCAATGTAAGAATTCAACTAAGCTAGATCGCTAAATAATCTCTCTTCGCCCCGATCTACCTACCCAGTTCCAACATTGGGGGAATGGGCACCCTTAAAGTGTAATTCTGTCTATAAAAACACGAAATTAATTAAAACACTTATTTAGCTAAATAGCCCTTTCGGCACTCCAAACAAAATCATGCGGTCCGTTCCTCAAAATATATGTAATTCGCAGTAAAGCAAACTTAAAGCTAGTTTCCAGAAAAACGGCCGAGTAGAGGAGAAAGTAAGGAAAGAAAGTAATGTGGTTTGCAGAGCAGAGTAGAACAGAAAGTGAGGTTCAAGATAAAGCCGGACGTTGAGAAGGAGTGAATGGAGGGAAAAGTGCAGGTTCAAGTAAGACAGGAAGTGGAGTATGTGGGTGGTGCCAGAAGCGATGGTCCTAGTAGAAAATGCAGTGGAGGAACTGATGGCGAGGGTAAATTGGAAGCTGACTGGATGAATTGAAAAGGCGAGTTTTTGGGAATCGAATCCCGGGGAAGATGATGCAGGTCCGCACGGAGGCAAATTCGGTGGGTATCGAATGAACGCTGAAGGTGTTGGCTCTTGGGACATAGTTTTTCTAGCAAGTGGGAAAGCTCGCTGCGCTCATGTTGTAGGGTCTGCTGATGGTTCAAAACGAACATGGGGCGAGGCTCAGTAAATTGGGAGTGATGAGGCATTTCGAATTGGAGCTGGCATTGGCATCCCATTACTGCATACCCACAAAGTATGCATTTAAAATCGACAAAACCGTGATTATCAATCTTAGTTATCGTTCTTTTTGAGTATTTCCCGCCCCTTTCATTTGTGGTTTAAAAAAGAGCCATTAAATGTGAAGCGCCAATTGCTAAATAAACTCAAAAACGTATTTTGCGATGCATTAGAATCCGTGATTAAGCATATCGATGGTTACTTTTCGATTGGTGCTTTATGAAAATCGTTATATTAAGATAGGTGCTACATGACTTTTCTCAGAAATTACGATAGGTGCTATATGACTTTTCTCACAAATTTCGATAGGTGCCATATGCATTTTTGGGGTGATATGAGATTTTGGTACCAAAATGTTCGTAATTTTCTCGCGGATTTTTTCTGTATGTTATCTCATTTCGCCCCAAAATTTCATATGGCACCTATCGTAATTTCTGAGAAAAGTCATATAGCACCTATTGAGTTTTGTGAGAAAAGTCATATAGCACCTATCTTAATATAACGATTTTCATAAAGCACCAATCGAAAAGTAACCATCGATATGTTTTGTGATGATTCGGAAAGGCATGTAATTTCTCTGCCGGATAGAATCTTTGGTTTCCCGGAAATTCTAGGCATACTCTCCGAAAAGTCAAAAATTAATCATCACTCTGCAGAAAAATGATTTCTTCCGGGAAATGTATTATTTTTGTCATCTTTTTTAAATTTAGCAGTCATTAGCATACCAAATATTAGATGCAAATTTTTGTTGAACAAAGAAACTAGAGCCTCTGACTGGATGTCAGAACTAGCACAAGTAAGATGGGTAATACAGATTCTGATTTAGGTTTTGAGCGTGTAGAGCTCATTGCAAAACGATTAAAGTGGAAAGGAGTATTAATTTCTGTGGAAGATATTTCATTGCATTGGAGAACAAAGGACATTCTTCCAAAACTTGTGAAACGATTGATTACTAATGCGCAAATTGCTGCAGTTGCAGTGCAGATTTTGTAGATAGCGAGTTTCATGTACATCGTATTTCATTTGAAAAATATATATCTCTTGGAGTACGGTTGTATTTGTTCTGGTTTTTGGAGTCTTATTTTTTCATATATGTTGTCGCTCTCGCTGTTATACAAAATAAATTCGAGATGACTTCTGAGACGATGACAGGTGAATTAGGTACTAAAAAGTACCAAGTGGTCAAAAGGAGTATAGTAGTGCATTAAGAAGGACTGGTAATCGTATTTGCTATATTGTAAAAGAACCTTGAATTTAAATAAAATGACAAAAATAATTCATTTCCCGGAAAAAATATTTTTTCTGCAGAGTGATGATTAATTTTTGACTTTTCGGAGAGTATGCCTAGAATTTCCGGGAAACAAACGATTTTATCCTGACAAATAAAATATTGCCATTCGGAAACGCTTGAAAGTTTTTTTTGGAGGTCGAGGCTGCAATCTTAATGATAGATTAAAAAAGTTGCTTTGATTCATGATATCTGCTCTACATACGAAAGTGAACCAGGTGGGAGAATGAGGAATTGCTGCTGCACTATATTTTTTTTGGATATTTAACGTCCGAGTTTTCTACTAGGTACTAGGTCTGAAATATTGAATAATACAAAAATAAAATCATTAGCCTGGTTTCCCTTTCCCTTGCTTTTTCAGTACGGTACTTCTGTGGAGGGAAGTGAGATAGCTTGAGCCAGCAAATCATAAAACCCGAAAAATACAAAAACCATCAATAACCTGACAAATTGCAGGCTAATTGGATTAAAGAAAGATCAAATGGACTGACGGGTTTATTCAATTATTCAATTAAAAATTAATGGCAAAACTGTATATATAGCAATGCAACCATAGTCTACTTTGTATAGTTCAGGAGGAAGTTTTTGATCTATCCTAATAGCTTGCTACCTCCACAACTACGAAGAGACCAAATAAGGCTGGCTCACTACAGAATGATTTGCGGAAACTAATTAATTATTAGTTTCTGCAACATTAGTTTCAGTTCGGTTTATTAGGTAGAAACTTCATTTTAAATAATAATATTATCAGCAGAAATAAAAACTTTAAAATCTGATAGGCAATTACGCTATTCCGCCTCTACCAAAAGCCAAATGTTACTGAAGCATCAAAAAAATGTTTTGGGATTTTCTTGCAGTGTTTGACAATTTCAAGAAATACGAGTAAGGATAGCCTGATTTATGAATATTTTCCGTTATAGTGCTTGTAAAATTAGCAGCGTGGAATAAATCCAAAATTGGTACATTCTGGTACATCAGAAGAGCCAATATTTTTGAATAACAATTTATTGAACGAAATAGTTACATCAGAACTAAGTAGAGGATTGCGGGTAGCCCGATGCCCGACCAAAGCCCGAGCCCGGGCCCGATCGGGCTTCGGGCGGCCTTTGAAAAAAATATATAGCCTCGGGCGGGCATTGTTCGGGCTTATGTAGTTTTGTCGGGCTTTCGGGCGGGGTCAAAATTTTATAAGCCCGAAAAATACCCGAAACATTGAATTTTTGTGATTTTTTGCTGATATTTGTAAAGACTTTTGCAAAAAATTGTATATTTGTTATTAAATTTTAGTCATTACAACAAGAACAATTGCATCTCTAACAAGTAAACGTCATTTGTACTATAGAAAAATACAAATGATCTTGTTTTTAAATACAATTTTTGCAGAAAAAGTGAAAAGGTTCATTAATATTTACAAAGAAAAAAAATTCGGGCTCGGGCTCGGGCATATCGGGCTTTGAAAAAATTTGGGACTCGGGCTTCGGGCGGGCTTTTAATTCTAGCTCACTCGGGCGGGCCTTCGGGCATCGGGCTTTAGATATGATCATCGGGCGGGCCTTCGGGCATCGGGCTTTAGATATGATCATCGGGCGGGCTTCGGGCTCGACAATGAGCCCGATGCAATCCTCTAGAACTAAGCCAACTGATGCGTAACACTATGGTGCAAATAAAGAATTGTTTAGAGAGTCATTTACAATCCATATTACGGTCAAGGGAGATTTTCTTATTTAATTTTAATGCAAGCAAGGTAATGCCTTCATCATACAATACTTATTTTATTTGGTTATTACCGTCATAGGAGTTGTGTTGTACAGTTACTGTTATCGTAGAATTGTACTATAATTTAGAATTAAACATGTAACTGTTGTGGTGGATTTATTTGAAAAAAAAATTCCCATAAAAACACCAAACATACAACAAAACCCATGAAAATTAGCAATAGCCAAACAACAGTAAACGTTTCCACGCCTGCAGATTCTATTACTTTGACAGCATTGTTGTAACGAACTTGTTCTGCCTTACTTTGAAAGTAAAAGGTGAACATATTTATATTTTTAAGCCTGCATTGATTCCTGATAAATTCTTGATTTTGACAGCATCAAAAACTATGTTTACTTTATCTATCCACATTTGATCCCGACTAAATATTCCAGAATGCACGATCGTTCCGAAAAATTTATTAAAACTTTCGTAAATTAACTTTGGACCACGAACCATCCACAACCATTTTTCGCCTGCAAACGCATTCAAACTATCAGGATTTAAGACCCTCGATCGATTTTGGAACAATCTTAACGAGGGTTGCACCACTGGCATGTCTCCAGTTGGATAAACGAATATAAAATCGTCTAATTTTATCATCTCTGGTTTATTGGATAGTCGCATTCCATTTCTGATGGCCCAGGGATTCAACTCAACAGGGTTTTGATTTTCAACTTTATGAATAAACCTTTCAAACATAGTTGTTATGGATCCACCGATGTGACGAAGCAGTATTTGTTTACCCAATAACTTGTATGTTTGGTTGATTGTTTTGGATACAAATTCTGGCTTGTAAATATTCATAGCTTGTAAATGTATTAAAACTCTTGCAACACCAATAATTGGAATCCGATTTGTTTCCAAGATTTTTAACAGACTTTTCGGAAAGCTTTTCACTTCTGGTGGCGAAGTTAAATTTGAATACATGGTAAACAAGTAAGCTTCGCGAATAAGAATACATGCAAATGCCCAAGTTATAAGAAGCCAAATTGTTGTTCTTCTGGTGTTCTTCCTAAAAGAGCTGTTTCCAATACCTAGAAGCATCCAGTAAACCACCAAAACATACGAAGAAATTCCGTGCAGCTTTAACGTAAGAGCTAATGCTGCTGCTGTTCCCACAACAAGCAACCAAGATGGGAATGAGAATGGCTGTAGGACTGCAAACCAGTTTCCTTTGTGTGAGTTTGTGAATATTTCATACTGAAACTGGTTATTTCGAATGGTAAAGACCAAATATTGTCGATTTGTTTTCTCGATATTCAGTATTGGTGCTTCATGTAAGGAACTAAGTCTACCAATAAGTTGGACGCATGCCTTAAATGTACAATTACGATAGGGTAGATAATTGTGTGACATAAAATGTGATTCCTTCGACACACCAATAATGCTATTCTCATAGTCTGATGTGATTTCAAAAAACTTGTCTTGTATCTTTCAGCAAGTATCTTTCATTTTTTTACAAGGGTTCCCGGCAGACAATTTATAGCATATAATTCCGTCTTGTTAAAACCACTTTGATTAATTGTGCTTAAAATGGCTAGGGCAGTGTTTCGAGAAGCTTCAACGACAACAAATGGTATTGTTGATGACAATGTAGATAGAGGAATACTTAGTTGTTTCGCGTCATATGTAGACGGAAATGTTTCTAGCGATAGAACAATCAAATCTGGAAAATATGTTTGTCTCCTTGCATCAGTTCGACGATGATCTCCAAAGTTAGGAATGCAGTTTGTAACGAGGGGCGTATTTTACTTTTAATTCCCCCCGTTGTGTTCTTAACTAGGATGCAGAAATAATAACGCTTTGAAGGGATTGTTGAGAGTAAATTTGAAATACTTATTTTTCACACTATCGTTAACGAAAATGTAGATAGAGGTTAGGTTATAATTAATAATTGTTAGCCGAAATATTGCACTGCAGGGGAAGACTGAAAAAGCCCCTGCACTTGCATTCACAACTTGTGCATGTCAATTGGTTTTTGTAGGAGAGCTGAGATTTTTCAGCTCTCATTCCTTTTCCACAAAGTGCATGCAATGGCCACATGGAAGATGAGATATTGAAGTTGGTGCGGAAGGCTTTACGTCACGAGTGGGGTTACAAGTTAGCATCCATTAGCAAATTAATTCGGCATCTGAAACTTGCTTCAGGAATCAGAACTGAAAAGGCAGCAGAAAACCGTAAAGCTGTAAACATATTAAAGTGGTGATGAAAATATTCCAAATATTGAGTCTGTGTTGTTGACGTTTCTACAAGTGAATTAACAGAATGTATAATTGTTTTATTGCTACCTTTATACTGGTAGTGCAAAGCTAGACATGCTAAGTTCTGCATTGAACTATAGACACAGGTTTTTGAGCCAGCTTGGTACGAGCTAACAGTTCCCGTAAGAACACTTAAGTTAAGTAACGGCCTTAGCTCAAAACTGTTGGATGGGTGACCGTCCAGCAGTGGAGAGGCTGCTTGCTAATCCAACTCGGCTCGGTGAGTGTCGCTTGCGACCAGTACGGAGTAGGTATCCTGTAGTACCTTCTACAGGATCCTCCCTTCATTGGGAGATGGCCCTTTAGGTGTACTCTGTCTCGCCTCTTTGAAGACACGGTCACCACAGTCTTAGTGTGAAAACAGCAGTTACTTGAAACAGCTAACATGAACGACTATAAAGCCGGCATTTTAACATTTACATTTTAATAGCGTATCTACTGTACAAATCAGCGCGTTATTCCTACCGCGACGGCAATAGCATGCATACTTGCAATGTATTTTATACATAGACAGGATGCATGCTATTGCCGTCGCCGTAGGAATAACGCGCTGATTTGTGCAGAACGTCGAAATTGTTCCTAAGCCTTGGAGTTGCAGTCGTTGGCATTTTTGAATTCCAAACAAACTGGATTGTGCTTGACTCAAGCAGCTTGAGCCGGAGTTAACTAACGTGTCAAAAGTTGGAATTGTAAAGCTCTTACAACAAGTTTAAGAAGGTTTAGTTTTATTTGTTGCTTCATTTGTATACTCTCTATTTTATTGTAGTAAAACCCGCTTTTCAGCCTTGTTTTACTATGTAATTTCCACCGACAGTATAACGTCACGTTCATACTAGGTTACTTGTACATAACACACAAACATATTAATACACTTTTATTTCCACACTATTTACGTCATAATTGGCAAAGCGTGTATGTTCTACGTATAGATGTTCTGCTAACTTTACTATTACTTAACTAATCTTAACCACCTTAACTAATCACTCAAGCGTAACTATTCTCCAGGTAGATTCTCCAGCATCTCCAATACTAAGTTAATCTTATGTAACTCTACTCGTAATAATGTAATGTAATATTATACTATTTTCTCACGGTCTAATCTAATCTAATCATCTTATTATCCATATAACTCAATGTAACTACAAGTACCTCACTTTAAATCTATTATCTTTACATTACACCGTATTGCCGGATTTCCATATAAATACCGGTCCTCTGATCATTGTAACCTCAGTCTCGACATTTTACTCTTTGTGTTCTCTCCTCTCTTAAATACTAATAAAAACCTACTGGCTTGTGTACGTGTAAACCATCTTCTGTTTGCGCCGTCGGATTATTTACATCATTACATCGGTTACACTACATTATCAAATCAAGCAATTTTTTTCTAGGCTTCCAATTCGAAACAATGCGCGATTGACACAAGAAGTGTCCATACATACAAATCAAAGAATTTAGATTACGTCTTTCAACTTTAAGCAAAACAAACTGACGATACAGTGACGCACATTATACATTTCAAGAGACTATTAAGTATCTCGACAAAGCCAAACAACATTCTGTTGTAAAATGTTTCACAATATGCTCTCATGAATGACCATCACTTTTAAAACATTTGAAAGCTCTCATGAATTGTAAATTTTATGAAACACAATGCTTTTTCTCACTCTAGTATTGTGTTAATAGAAGGGCCCTTTTAATTATTTTTAAAGTTTAAAGGTGGTATTGAACTTTCGGTAGTTTTTTAATACGACACATGAAACAAAAAAGCGCAAATAAGAAAACGTAGCCACTTTGCGTAAACTCGCAGGAGGAATATTCTAACATTTAAGTTGCTGAAATTTCCAACTTCGTTTTTCTATATCGGTCTACTTGTGCAGTGTTTTAGGAACAGCCAAAACATTTAGTAAACCACAATTTTTAAGAAGCATGGTACAACTACAGTACTATAGTTTTGAAGTATTTGCTACATTATATATCTTTTGTCAGCGTAACCATAAAATCTATTTTATTTGAATTTAGTTGTGTTAAAACATGTAAAATGGCAATGCCACTGTCTACTTGTAACGTGAAATGCAAAGCATTATACGTGGAAGGTTAAAGACCTGAATAGCTATTGTTTAAGGTTTTTTTGTCCAATAATGACTCTCCCAACTCCACCATCTACGTGGTTCCCTTCATTTTATTGACAAATAGTAAACAAGAACAAAAGAAAAGTTGATTACTGGAAACCTGAAGCTTAAGTAGTGATTAATAATCACCTATTCACTTTAACGTTTATTGAATATGCTGACAATCCTTTAGGAGCTTTAAAGCATATATCCCGCTAAAAACTGATACGTAAGCCAATTGAAATTGCAAATACAAAGTTCAAAAAAGATGCATTAAATTTTTAAAAGCGACAGCCTGCAGTCAAATTAACGATATTTTATGCCTCCTCTACAACTATTTTAACGTAAATTTGAAGAAACCTAGGAGGCAATGCAAACATCTACCAGCAGTGCAGTTACCTTTATCTCCACAAAAAACCAAGCGTCTCTGATACAGCGCAAAATGTGTCATTTGAGGTGCACTAGTACATCAAATAATACGTTTCGAATTTACTTGGCAAGTCGTGATATAAATTTCTGGAATAAAAACCTATTGGCTTGTGTACGTGTAAACCATCTTCTGTTTGCGCCGTCGGATTATTTACATCATTAGAGTCTTGATCTAGCCTCTGACTGTGAAGCAGCTAAGTAGATTTGGTCTCGTCAAACCGGTTTTGTTAAAATGGGTTTTGTGAAGCTGGAGAAAAACGAAACAAGCGAGAGCTTTTTACATAAGTTTCTAGTCCGGCTAGAAACGAAAATAAATCGTTTAGAAGAGAAATTTGAAAATTTGGCTGCTGAGTTTAAAAACCAATCCGAGTCAACTCGAACTTGTGAAATAGACAAATTATCGGCAGCAAAATCGGAGTTACAGGAAGAAATCCTGTTGCTTGGTGAATTTATTGACCACAAAGACAAGGAAGAAGAATATCGAAAAAGATCTATTACAATTTATGGATTAACGTTTGACGAAAACGAAGACAACACAGAGGTGGTGACAAATTTTTTGGAGCATCTGGAAGTGACAATTCAAATCGAAAACATAAAAATTATCAGAAAAAGAAATTTTCCACGATCAGTTTGTATAGTTCGGCTTGCGGCTGTGGAGCAGAAGCGCCAAATTTTCAGAAATTGTCACAAATTGGAGAGCTTTAATTTTAACGTCTCTATCTGTGATGATTTAAAATTCACAGAGAGAATGCTTAGAAAGAACATGAAAAGTAAAAAAGCATTATTTCTAACCCCGCAATCACAAGATTTTGAGATTCAAAAATCGCAATCATATGAAAACATCGCTACGTCTAATCCGGTTGAAACTCAACAACAAACGACAACATTTGAAGAAATTGGAAATTTTAAAAAATGGTTTGAAGCAAAATTGGAATCAAATATCGATAGTCTTAAAGCAATAATAGAACCTAACAAAATTGGCATCCCCACCCCGAAAATCTACTCTGACATTCCAGAACAGAATATAATAAATATGGAAAAACCAATGGCTAGCACAAGTGCGTCATTATGCAAGCGAAATCAAGCTCAAACCGAGCAACAACCATTCAAGGTCAACCTCATCACACCAGGGCACCATCTCCATGCATGGGTTACCGAGACAGCGGAACAATTACTAGTGCAGAACATAGAAAATGTAAAGTGTGTGAAAAGATCGCTAAATTTTCTAGCCAGCGTGAGATCATCAAATCATGAAAAGTTTTATTCCAGCCATCACAGGAAACCGGTTCATTGCATGTGTGGCGAAATCTATAGTTTTGCGAACCTGTCCAAAAAGATTACTGATAAGAAGAAAATTAACAGAGAGACATACTTACGTACGTGGCAAATAATTAAAGCAGCAATAGTAGATATGAAATCTGATCAAGAATTTAGAGGTGACACGGACTGCTACTGCCTAACTACTGACTTGGAGAGATATATACTACATGAGTTCAAGCAAATGAGTGGAACTTCAACGTGTAATCTGGGATAATGCAGGCAGCGGCAACTAAATCCAACAGAAGCAGAAACTTTTCAGAACAAGAATATTGTACTATAAACGGGTTTTGTAGCTTTTTACTAGCCTGTTTTTTCCATGCCACAGCAACTTTTCATTTATTATGTTTAAACCCACGTATTAATATACAACCACATTCATGTACGTTACACATATATGTTATTGTCAAATTGTAAAATTCTAATAGATCAAGACTCAAGCAAACATGTATAACAAATTGTAACTTTTGAGTATCTCCATGGATCTTAAGGGAGATTTATGAAATAATCATTCATTCATTCATTCATTCATTATTTACATCATTACATCGGTTACACTACATTATCAAATCAAGCAATTTTTTTCTAGGCTTCCAATTCGAAACAATGCGCGATTGACACAAGAAGTGTCCATACATACAAATCAAAGAATTTAGATTACGTCTTTCAACTTTAAGCAAAACAAACTGACGATACAGTGACGCACATTATACATTTCAAGAGACTATTAAGTATCTCGACAAAGCCAAACAACATTCTGTTGTAAAATGTTTCACAATATGCTCTCATGAATGACCATCACTTTTAAAACATTTGAAAGCTCTCATGAATTGTAAATTTTATGAAACACAATGCTTTTTCTCACTCTAGTATTGTGTTAATAGAAGGGCCCTTTTAATTATTTTTAAAGTTTAAAGGTGGTATTGAACTTTCGGTAGTTTTTTAATACGACACATGAAACAAAAAAGCGCAAATAAGAAAACGTAGCCACTTTGCGTAAACTCGCAGGAGGAATATTCTAACATTTAAGTTGCTGAAATTTCCAACTTCGTTTTTTCTATATCGGTCTACTTGTGCAGTGTTTTAGGAACAGCCAAAACATTTAGTAAACCACAATTTTTAAGAAGCATGGTACAACTACAGTACTATAGTTTTGAAGTATTTGCTACATTATATATCTTTTGTCAGCGTAACCATAAAATCTATTTTATTTGAATTTAGTTGTGTTAAAACATGTAAAATGGCAATGCCACTGTCTACTTGTAACGTGAAATGCAAAGCATTATACGTGGAAGGTTAAAGACCTGAATAGCTATTGTTTAAGGTTTTTTTGTCCAATAATGACTCTCCCAACTCCACCATCTACGTGGTTCCCTTCATTTTATTGACAAATAGTAAACAAGAACAAAAGAAAAGTTGATTACTGGAAACCTGAAGCTTAAGTAGTGATTAATAATCACCTATTCACTTTAACGTTTATTGAATATGCTGACAATCCTTTAGGAGCTTTAAAGCATATATCCCGCTAAAAACTGATACGTAAGCCAATTGAAATTGCAAATACAAAGTTCAAAAAAGATGCATTAAATTTTTAAAAGCGACAGCCTGCAGTCAAATTAACGATATTTTATGCCTCCTCTACAACTATTTTAACGTAAATTTGAAGAAACCTAGGAGGCAATGCAAACATCTACCAGCAGTGCAGTTACCTTTATCTCCACAAAAAACCAAGCGTCTCTGATACAGCTCAAAATGTGTCATTTGAGGTGCACTAGTACATCAAATAATACGTTTCGAATTTACTTGGCAAGTCGTGATATAAATTTCTGGATTCTAGAGTTCTAAACTATAAACCTTTATGACCTTTAAAATAAAACCTTTTTTATTCTAAATTAAAATAAGTTTCGAAAAAATTACCAAATGCTATTTATGTTCACTGTTATGCTTTCGTTATTGCACTTTAACAGCTGAATACAAGATTTGGTTGGGTTTGAAAACAAACCAACAAACTCTGCTAGTGTATATTGCAATGATTGCAAATTTTAACCAAAGACTCCCAACTTTGCTTAAAATTGTACAAAAATGGGTTAAAGTATAATCTACTTGGATGCAATGTTAGAAACTCCTGTTCGTTTTGTTTTAATTTGTCTGTTTGATTTTTCAGTAAAATTGCAACGTCATCATAAATTTGATTTGCGCGAAACTGTATATACTTTAACTTAGATGTAAGTTACCCCACTTATCTTCTGATGCCAGCCTCAATTTAACGCGTATAAAAATGCTCTGAATAAAATAGAACTCTAATTTTATTTTATTTACCCATTGAATTTGAAAATGATATGTAGATACAGCAATATGCAATGAAAAAGAGCCTTCCTGTAAGGATTGGTGTATATAATATTATAATTTTTCAAATTCTCTTCTAGCTCAAGAACCTGACCCGGACAAGGCGGAGGAAATGATGTGAAATACTGTGAAAAGTAAGCATTCAGGGTCTTATCAGCTTCACATATTATTCAATTTTCGTTGCAACAATGTATAATTTTTTGCCCACAAATCAAAGTTGTAAAATCATGTAATATTCAGTATTCTGTACTCCATGAATAAAGTGTGAAAAAGTACACAATCTGTTGTCAAAGTTATTGTATCATTGCTTGCAGTAGTTGACACTTAAGCGCAGCAAAGTCAGTATTCCCTAGGTTTCCGGTGTAGCCATACTAACGCTGCTCCCTATCTCCAATATTAGCTTCTAGGCTTCTCGAAGCACTAAATTCTGTACAGAGTATTATAGCCTTCATTAAATTCAAAGCGTTAATTGCTACTAGTTCAAAAACTTGGGTACCACTACTCATCTCGCCAAAGCCAAAATACGTTGCCAATTCCAATCCTGCGCAAAGGAATAAATGATAAAGGATGAATTTCTAACAGATGGGATACCACCTTCCAGTTGAGATTATATGCTTTTTTAGCAAGTGATTGGTTACTTATCGGTTATTTCGGATTTCCAAAGTTTCTTTGACGCGTTGCAAAACGGTTAGATGAACTTTTTAATGGAGTAAGGCTCGTGGGGCGTTTTGTAGCCCCGCTTATGCATAGTGGGTACACTGCAAACCTTCACTGGAACAGTTATACTTCTTCCATTATTGGAATAGGGAGTCTCAGTGGCCGTGAAGGTAGTCGAAAGCCTCCTTGGTCGGTATGCCGTCAAATGGACTAATTTAAAATTAGTCAATGTTTACGTCAAAAGTTTTCAAAAGTCCGTATTGTCTAACTGCATAGTACACATTGACTAAATTTACATAGCCAATTTTTTGCAATATACAAGTATATATATGCTGATTTTCGAAAACACTTTGCGTAGCTCAAACTCAAAACAGTTCTGATGTGTTAAATGTTATCCCATAAAACACTCTCGTGACAATATTACACAAAGTTCAGTACAATGAGAAGCAACTCAGCCAACATAATTTTATTTCGAAATTAGATGTAAGAATGCATCTTATAAAACCATTTTACGTAGCTCCATCTAATTTAAGATTTAGTCAACTTGAACCAAGGTTTAGTCAATCGGTCACAGCACTTAGTCAATGTGGTTGTCTAAGCATTAGTCAATCGGTTTCAAGGATTAGTCAATGTAGGAATTAGTCCATTTGACGTGGAATCGATTGCCGAGAGTAGCTTGCCCGTTAATTATGGTGGGTACTGTTTGAGCATCTGAAGTATCCGATTCTTTTGTTTGACCAGTGATAATTTGGAATTAGGTTTAAAAAATATTTTGTGGTTGTAGAAAGATAGTTTTAGTTTATGTACGATTAAATTTAGTAGGTGTTTTATTGAGGTTATTAATATAATATTGACATGTGGGATTTTGTTATGCTTTTCAAAATAAGATTGGAATGTTCGTGGTAGAAATTAGCATTCTGTGATAATTGTAAATATAATAGACAAAAAGTTATTTGTAGACGAGTATGATATTGTTATTACTACATTGGTATTAGGATTAATAAATAGATTTTAATGAAAACTAAAGTATACTTACAACTTTGTGTAAGTTTGATGCTTCTTTTGTTACAATTGACGGATTTATGGATTTTAGATATAGTAGATAAGTGCAATACTCATATGATTATGTTGTACTATTCTAAAAAATGTATCGCAATAAGTTTTGTTCACTTGTTTTTCATTTTTCTAAATGTATATTTTATTGCAAGCCACTAAGCAGTTTAAAAAGTTTCAAAACAAAGCTCTTAAACAACATTACGAATTTTATGGTTGTTCACTTTGCTCACCAACTAAAGGCTAATCTGATTAGCCTAATCAAATCATTTTAGATGCAGTATTTAATACAGTTTGGCATTTTCGGAATTAGTTCAGTATTTTCCAGAGAATGTATTCGAATTTGCTTCCACTGCTTTGTTTATTGTGCATTCCAATCCAAAGCCATCTCTTGAATTGATTGTTGATCAGTTGCCTGGATTAATGGTGGCTTATCTCAATTTCGGTAAATTCAGTTTCCATTTGAATGGAGGGATGAGGGATTGTTGGTACTGGTCCAGTACTGCTGGGTAGAATTAAATGATGAATGACGAAGGTAGGTCAATCATCCACTGGCATGACTAAAATTGAATGAGCTTGAATGTGAATGTGAATGAATGAATTTCTTTTTTGTCTTTACTACTGGAACCACCGCACACCTGGTGGATGGTATAGCACACACCACTTCCTGTTACTTGGACCATCACTTTAGTCCTTTTAAATAAGTAATTTGGAACCGAGTTTACATCCCATCTTGGTTAGAATACCTTAAGGACCACCTCCTCCATCTTTCTCCACCACCTAATCCACTCTCATTTTCATTATTTAGAATTTTAGTGTGAGATGATTTTTTGAACTTTATGTTTAAACAAAAATGGTGGTGATGTAGAAGACAGGTGTATAAAGGGAGTGGTTCAAATGGACTGGTTTGTTAGCTTACCGAAAAAGAATATAATTCAAAATTTACTGTCAATAAATTGCTGATTTCCATATATCGTTTTTTTAAAAGTTGTCTCGTCACAAAACTTTGTGTTAGCTATCTAAAGAATCTTACATTACCGTACGTTCGTAATATATCGTTCAATTCTACCCACAAAGCAACCACGCCACCTCCAGTGTTTATTCATATCAAAATTGAAATTACCGAAAATGATACTAACCTTTGTATAACCTTTGTATTAGAGCCTAAGGGACGCTGGGATTTACTGGGCACTTTTCCCAGGGCCCGGGGATGAAGGGGCCCAGGGAAAAATTTAAGAAACTTAAGATTTTTAAAAAATCAATGAAAATGAAAAAATACAGACAAAATCATAATTTGAATTTTGCATTCATATTGCGCTACGACGTTGCATGGACTTGCTAACCTAGGTTTCAAAGGTTAACTGCTATTGCTTACTTTCATGATTAGTTTTCAATCCTCACAGAGCATTATTGGCTATCCACAGTTTAGTTTAGGTGACAACAAGAAATTTGAATCAAATCTATTTTAAGTCTTTATTTTGTGTGTTTGTTCTTTGAATTTTGATTTTTTTAATTGATTACAGCCAGTAGACTGGGATACCGTAAAACATAAGAGCTTTCATGAAAATAAAACGCATCTTTCATTTTGGATAATGAAGGGCTACCTTTAATCCCAGCTTAAAACCATGAGCCAACACATTAATACTAAACTCAACAAGTTTCTTTGTTTGAAGGGATATTTGTAGAAAGTTTAAAAGATATCTGTTTAGTTGTTTGGGAAATTATCACGTGTTGGACAGAAAAACGAACAGGCATAGGAAACGTTAGAAGTAGCTATTTACTCTACTTATTATATGACGATTTTTATTGCATCGAAAACATTATCGTTGCAGAAAAACTGCAAGATAAAAGATGTATCATGTGTCCCTAGACAGTTTTTAAATTTTGTGTAGAGTCACAGAAGGGCTTTTCAAATCAAACTGTGGTTTGGTACTTTGTTTGTTTGGTTTACACCACCAGCGCTCCGTCCTGGGTCGTCGTTATGCTGGCTGAATTGTGTTTTTTCCAAACAATGATTCGTTTAATTTTTGCCGATCACCGAAGAATGAACTCGGAGCAAGGCAGCCTCAGTAGTATGGTTATAACCACTGGGCTATGCCGGCTCGGCAACTTTAACTTTAATAGATTTTTTATGCGTATACATAGTTTCAAAAATACGTAATAGCAGTAGTAATACTAGTGTAGTATGATCTGATTTGCAAGAATGTCGACTTTATTTTCTATTGTATTTTCTTTCTTAATCTTCATCTACACCATTGACTCAAACTAATTTCAATTAAAATACGAACATAAAAGTCCAGAATTGTGGGTTTGCAAATGAGCTATCACTGGCATGTCAAGTTTGATATGAAAGAAAGTTAGTTAAATTACATGTTTGCTGAACGCCAAATTTTTCTTAATTGAAAAAAGAAAATAAGTTTGGAGTACTATTACTTGTCATATAAGCTCAAAAATTTATTTAACTTTACGTGGTGCTTGTTGCCATTTTTTAAGTCTTTAGAATACTGCTTCTAAACAATTACACTTAATATTACACCAGTTTAAATCACTGAATCAAAGATTGCCTGCGTACAAAAATCTTAGGAAAAGTAAAGGATTTGGTTTCATCTGTGTTGGTAGAAAAGTAAATGCCCAAAACTCTACGTAAAATTAGTTGCAGCCATAGGTTACTTGGAACACAGAAATTGATTACACGTACTCTGTACTGTCTGTACACAAAAATTTGAATAGCGGAAATTTCAAAGTTGGGATCACCTAAAACAAAATTGCTTTGTACAACTAGGAAAGGTTTTTAAATCTCAATGTTACGCATATGTTGTAAGAAAAGTTTAATTATTTAGCACTAAAAATACAAATTTGTCTAAGAAATTATGGGACATCTACTATGCATTTTTTGTTATTAATTTCATGCCAGGGATGAGAAAATCCCGTCCAAAACGATTTGGCACTGGTATTTACCAGTACTGGGAAATGGGAAAAACTCATTTACTATGCATTAATTATGTATCATCTTGCCCCAATTTCAATGGTTTTTCCCATTTTCCACTACCTTCAAAGTGGTAAATACCATTTTTCGCGATAAATACCAGTATTTACCAAAACCCCTTTTGGACGGCTTCTCGTTCCTGTTTCATGCCATACTTTTGCTACTATCAATTCATGAAAATGTTCGTTTGAAAATTCATAAAATTTTAGAATACTTTTAATTTAATTTTTGGGGACCCATATTTTTAAGATCACCCAGGGCCCGCACAGCTGTTGTTTAGGCTCTGTTTGTATAGCCTTCTAAGATTCAGTAGTCCATAGCGCGCTATGGCGCAGGAATCGAGGGGGCTTTGCACCTAGTAGGCAGCTGAATCTACCAATGTCTGTAACAGCAATAGTTGACATTTAAACGACGCATGTGATGAAACTGTTTTTTGGGAAGCCTGAATTCTTGATTAATTACCCAATTCTCCCAAAGAATTCCAACTTCATATCAAATCATTTCTAATCCGGCGGATTAGGAATCGTTCCCTTTACTTCCCTTAGCTTTTCCTTTCCTTTTCCTCTTTCGGCTCAAAATTTCCCGGTATCCTAGATACCAGGATATCGAGTTTTTACCAGCGGCGCCTGATTGACTGTCAGCAGCAGTAAATATTCCTTTCACAAAAGATTTAAAAACTGATTACAAAAAAAGGGTAGTGATGTAATGAAAATAAAATAGTAACACAACAGACTCTTTCCTCATTTCTCATTATCTTTACATTAATTTGATACCTGTTTTTAAACCGGATATAGGAGTCCATTCTAAAGAACCACTTCTGGCAACCCCATTCCTTCAAAAAAGTCCTGACCCCCTCCAAAAACGCCTGGCTCTTTGACCAAATCCTTCCGTTCATGTACCTCCATCCCCACCCCAAAATACAGTGGGTACTGGGTAGTCTGCCGGAAGTCTGGTCGTTTTGGGATTTCCATTGGAAATCAAAAAGTAATGTAATGGCATTTATTAAATGCACGAAAATCTTCTTTTTGTCTTCCCATACATTTGCTGTCTAATTGGAGCTCGAAGAGCTCCAATTTTGCAAAGTACGCTGTTAGCAACAGCAGTACTGTATGAGAAGTTTATGCATTCAGTTGCAAGGTCAAACCCTTTGACCCTAATTCATTTCTTAGCTATTGGGAATTTTGAGATGCACCCAAAAGCAAATCGGCGATTTAGACAATGAGGATGGTCGCGTTTGGAATTGTTTTTCCAAAATATGCAAGAATAAAAAAATTCCTTCGTTAGAACTTATTTTTAAGGTAAATCGTCGTGGGTGGTCTGATATTTAAGCTTAGTTGGCGTGATAGCAACGTTACTAACGTTTCAACTGTCGCTATACTGAATTGCATTTACAACTTGAGGTCTCGATTTCGAATCTTCCCCCTGTCGATACAAAACTATTTTTGCTCAAACTAATAATATAAATAAAAATAATAATCATGATTCGTGCATTACTATAATAAAAATTATGATACGTTTGCCTGAAACTTTGTTCAAAATTGCTTCATTGAGGAAATATGAACTTTCCTTGACCAAATTTGACTTCTGTTAACTATTAAAATTTAAAAATAAAAAAAGGATAAAACCCAGGTTGTCTTCCCATACTATTCCCTCAAAAGTACAAAATAAATCTTGTATGGGAACGTGCGCACCAGGATGTGGCAAAACGTTAAGCATAGGTTATATTGTATAACAATTTAAAAAATTCTACAAGACTTATAATAGTTTATACTTATAGCTTACGTTTAAATGCAACTGTTTATAAGTCTGTGTATTAATTAATTGTATGCACAATTTCAACTTTCTTCTGAGTTTCTAGTTAAAATTTGAAGGACACGAATTTTACATGTAGGTAAATAAGGAATGTAGTTTTGCCTAATCCTGGTGCGCACGTTCCCATACAAGATTTATTTTGTACTTTTGAGGGAATAGTATGGGAAGACAACCTGGGTTTTATCCTTTTTTTTATTAAAGTTGCAAGTACATTTTGTTTTCCTTTAAATTGCAGCTAAATATAAAAAATTAAATTTATTCCCGTGTTTCAAAAAAACATTCCAAGAAGTTCTAACAATTAGACCAAAACTTCTTGTGCATTTTTACATCCAAAATGAACACACTTTCTTACATCCCACACAGTTTTGCAAAACCTCGGAATTAATTTTCTTTTCAACGCTTTTTAGTTTAATAGAACCTTAAACGTTCTACATGTTAAACAATTCTCTTCTTATTTTTAAAAAAAACATGAACTTGATCTTTGATGCACACTTATTTTCCAAAAACCTGTCATATATTTTCCGAATAATATGTCGTAAGGTTGCAGCTATTCTTAAACCTCCAGCTATGATACTCCACAATTCACTACAAACGGACAACAAACGGTTTAAGCTAACATTCTCAAGCACGTAGCAAACTAGTGCAAAGCAGCATCCAGTTCCATAAAGTGCAAATATTATAACAATGTTCCCATTTAACGAAGCACTGTGAGGTTCTTGTGCTACATCCTGACTTAAAATAATGGCCAAGCTCTGAACGTTAATTAACCAGTCTTTTATCCCAGATTCTACTAAAAGCTTTGCAGTAAATAGTATTGAATTTGGAACGTAGTTTGAAATTTGAATTCCAACAGCCGGTCTAGTAAATACATCGTGTCCAACAGATACAGTAGTTATTCCAGAACGTCTGAACTTTTTCAAATATTCTGTAGTAAAGTGTTCCGGTAATACTACAGCACTGCTGTCACACATAGTAAAAATATTCCCATACACTTTATCTCTTTGTTTTGAAACCAGATTTGTCATATATTCAGCAAGACGTCGCAGTAAAGTTTTATCTTTTATGTTCAAGAAACCTATGCTAGCAAGCGGCATTAATGAAGTAATAGCATTCATAATTGTGTTGGTTATCTGCGGATGAATTACTGAAGCCTGCGCAAGCTTCATAATTGATTGTTTTAGCAAAAGTTTTTGTAGCAGAGTTTTGTCATTTTTTAACCTTTTGTGATCCTGAATATATACCTTCTCAATTTTGTCAAAAACTTCGGTTGCCATGCAAATCTGAAGATTAATTGGAGATTGTTTACGAAATGAAACATTGCGTTTAAATGTAACATCATACGGGGGTTTCCATGAATGCCGTGACCTAACGGGCTCACATTTGTATCTTAAATAAGACATAAAACTCCATGTTTGCAGAACATCAATTTCAATTAAAGTAATATTGCTATATATTGGCACTCCATTTTCAATAAGCTGATCAAGAGTTTCGTAGAGTATCGGAAACCTAGGCAGCACCATGTTGTAAACATTATCATTTTTGTAAGCGTTGCTTAGTACCATTCCACCCAGAAAGAGACCAGATAACATCATCCGAAATATAGACATTCGCTCCATGTACGACTGAAATGGATCCCCTTGCTCCAAAAGAATTTTTGTCAGACGGAACAAGTTGTCAGTTACCTTAAAGGAATACTTGCGTGTGGTGAAGGACTTTGTGATTAAAGCAGCAAGCAAAACTATAAAAATCAATATTGCAGCCCATATATAATTGTCAAAAATGTTGTGGAGTTCATTGAAAGGAAATGGGTCTAGACCTCGTTGACCACAAGCTAGAAACCGTAGTCGTTGTAAGTGATTTTCAACTACTAGTTGAAATAATCTATAATCGGAAAGAACTTTTGGTTCCACGCTAATAGCTATATTATGTCGGTTTCCTCTACATGCCCCAAATTCAGATGGAGCAGCTTTGTAACCATATCTTCCAATGTGGCAAGATGTCTGGTAAGTAAATTCGTAAGTATAGTTTGATAATAAATTTAAAATTAGCTTTGCGACGGCGAGATGAAACCTTTGTACATTGTTTTTTGCTCGTGAAAACTTCCGGTTAGAAGGAATTAAAAAACGGACAGCCTCTTTGTTATAATGCGAAACACTTGCATATTGAACCTGCTTAGAATATTCCATTTTAATGATATCCTGTGGCACCATTTGCTTAAAAACGTTTACGTTTAAACTTGTACCCATACAACCGTTTTTCATGGAGTTCCAAGCAAACTGATATTCCAGCAAATTAATTTTAGTTACGATCCCAGTAGGTTTGGCTACATGCACTAAAACAAAAGCAATATTTTCTGCAGTGGCAACAAGTTTATGACGTTTGCGGGCGTTTATTGTGAAATTAGTTATTTCAGACATCCATTCACACAAATGTTTTAAGTAGCTCCGGTCGTAATGAATAGGAATAATAAACTGAAACACTGGTACGGAAAAGTCGTGCAATCCAAGCTGACTTTTACTTTCCGTGGCATGCCGAAGACTAAGTGAAGTGCTGAGTCTCCAGTAAGACATTAGAAAATTTGGAACGAATAAATGAATTTGTATAACGCCACACCAAGATCTGAAGATTAGTTTCTTTGAAAATATCCATTCTTGTAAGTACGCGACAACTTTAACGTCATTTAAGATTTCTTCGTTGCTTTATAATATATGGTGTTTTGAATGCGGGTAGCTAAAATTTACTTGACGTTGTTGTGCTAAACGTACATGAATATTTTGTATGGTAAGAGGGGTATGCATTGGTGCAATGTCTGCTTCAACATAATTTAATAAATTCAAGAATGGGTTGCAGATCTTTGTAAATTGATTAAGTAGGTTGTCAAGATTTTGAATTTGAAACGTTGCCAGGTCAGACGAATAATTGTCAATTTGAGCTCGGAGACAGTTAAAGATTTGTGAAACCTTAGTAACTTTTGAACAATCCTTAATTAGCTCAGATCTAACGAAACAATTTACGAAAAGTTGAAACAAATGTAGAACCAAAAATATGCTCATTTTAAAACGCATACACGTGAATTGTTTGACAAAACGAGTAAAAATTTTGGCAGCGCACATAAACTTTACAGACGTACACACTTTAGGAAAAACAAGATAGTTTTCAAATGCAATATGATTAGGTAGTTTCCTACATATGTGATATAGAGTAAAGCCATATGGTCGGTTCCACCTGAAAAAATTTTTTCTTGTATTTTCAAAGTTTTTGCATAAATGTGACGTATATGTGACATGTAATTATTATGCCAACTTATGTTGTCTCAAGTTGCCCCAGTAGAGGAGTACGGCGATTTGTTATTTCAGTATGTGATGGGTGAATGAATTGGCCGTAAGTCGAAATGGAAAGGGAATTGGACAAGGAAACTTATTGTGCAAATGCACCATAGTAGGGTTGTTATTTGACCAAAATTTGGGTTAGTGACCATCAAGTTTTGTTTTTGAGAAAAAATATGATTATCATAAAATCTAATTTTTTAGGACTTATCTATTATTTTTTCGAAATTTTATTATTATTTATCTCACAACCGATATTATTTTGGTAACCAATGAAATATTGACCACTTAGAACAAATTGTGTTCTATTAATTGCAAAAGAAAATTTCAATTTTTTATAAATTGTTGAGAAGTTATGGTCGAAAGTGTTTGTTCTCGTCTGATTTTTTACCAGCTTTTAAGAATTAAAAGGTTCATAATTTCGGAACTATTACTTTTCACTAGACAGTCATGGATAATTCTGAAAGGGCAAAGCCTGGTTTACTTTCACTAGCAGTCTCAGGTTCAAAACCTACGACTAAAAAAAGTGACACGCCAAAGTGTTACGCAGTTCCGGTGGGACGAATTGGGTACGTTTGCGGAAAAATTCCCATAACTTTCCATTTTTGCGAAATTTTTAAAATTTGAAAAACCCCATTTTAGAATATTTAATTTGAAACATTTTGCTGCTTTAATCACGAAAATTGGCCAGCCCACTAGCTTGCAGCGGCCATGTAAAGATTGCTAGTTCATGTTTGTCGGCGTCTAAGTATTTCAATTCTCAGTTTAAAAACTAAATTAATGTTATCGATACGAGCTTAAATTTCTAAAATTCTGGTTTCTCATTACAAAAATATCAATTCTAGTTATCTTTTTACATCAAATTCGAAAGTCAAAATTTTAGGAATTGTAATGCTTAGACGCCGATAAACATGAACATACAATCTTTACATGGCCGCTGCAAGCTAGTGGGCTGGCCAATTTTCGTGATTAAAGCAGCAAAATGTTTCAAATTAAATATTCTAAAATGGGGTTTTTCAAATTTTAAAAATTTTGCAAAAATGGAAAGTTATGGGAATTTTTCCGCAAACGTACCCAATTCGTCCCACCGGAACTGCGTAACACTTTGGCGTGTCACTTTTTTTAGTCGTAGGCTTTGAACCTGAGACTGCTAGTGAAAGTAAACCAGGCTTTGCCCTTTCAGAATTACCCATGACTGTCTAGTGAAAAGTAATAGTTCAGAAATTATGAACCTTTTGATTCTTAAAAGTTGGTAAAAAATCAGACGAGAACAAACACTTTCGACCATAACTTCTCAACAATTTATAAAAAATTGAAATTTTCTTTTGCAATTAATAGAACACAATTTGTTCTAAGTGGTCAATATTTCATTGGTTACCAAAATAATATCGGTTGTGAGATAAATAATAATAAAATTTCGAAAAAATAATAGATAAGTCCTAAAAAATTAGATTTTATGATAATCATATTTTTTCTCAAAAACAAAACTTGATGGTCACTAACCCAAATTTTGGTCAAATAACAACCCTACTATGGTGCATTTGCACAATAAGTTTCCTTGTCCAATTCCCTTTCCATTTCGACTTACGGCCAATTCATTCACCCATCACATACTGAAATAACAAATCGCCGTACTCCTCTACTGGGGCAACTTGAGACAACATAAGTTGGCATAATAATTACATGTCACATATACGTCACATTTATGCAAAACTTTGAAAATCGAAGAAAAAATTTTTTCAGGTGGAACCGACCATATGGCTTTACTCATAATACGAAACCTGAAGGACTTGAATCTTTGAACTAATCAAACCTTGATGACTTCCTGATTTTCTGAAGCCAGAACACTACTACGCGAATCCAATCAGCTTGAAATCGGAAATAATAATAGAGTTTTTATCATAGCAACAACCACAAACACTCTAGGTTTTAAATGTGTTGCTAATCTCAAAATTAGGAATTCATGTAGCTTAATATGTTACAATAAAATTATAGTAGTTCTATTTTCACATTCAACCTGGTCTAAGAAAACCACAGATTGCAACGAAAGTAAATTAATAACAACAGAATTTGTATTTGATTTGCTGAAGCCTACCGTTTACATGTTTCTTCACAGACGCATACTATATTTTCAAACTATGCACATACACATATATGATTGAGAAATATTTACACGGAAGCGGAAGTTTTAGAGTTACTCTTTACGTGTCATCCTGTTAGAACTTTAATTAAAGCGGAATAAGGTACCAGTATTTTTAATTCTACCTTTAATTGTTTTTTGTGTATAAGCTACCTACAAAAGCTGAAAACATCTTACTTCCTGCACGAAGCAGCGCAAGGTTTCTTGCTTCCTGAAGTACCTACAGCTGTGTTTACACAAAGTGATTTATTCCAACCCAACGCAGCCTTTTAAACATACAAGAATAATATATGTAGCATTTTACAGCTACAATACTAGCAAATGCTTCCAAGCTATGCGACGAAATTTTAAATGTTAAACTAGTCTTGATCTAAAGTTCATGCTAAAAATTTGCTTAGCCTTTGGAATACGTTATTCAACTGTCCCCAAAACATTATGTTTTGGTGAGCAATACAAGTTTATAGGAGATTTGCTACAATAATAATATGTTTTGATATTAATTATTTTATGTGTGAAAGAGCACTTATTTTAAGAGACTTAGTATATTTACATATTGCAGTTACACGTCGTATTTGAGTAGTCATAATTCTCTAAGATTAAGCGGGACTCATTGTTAACGGAGATATTGCATTTTTTACTATGTCGTCACATATATCCAAGCCCAACTTACCCGTTAAATACAGATCCGCGTCAGTTAATCGAATTTCTACCGTATCATATCCTACAAATGCTTCAAGCACATACCCGCTCTTGGCAATATTGCAGGTGTCTTCGTAGCAAACCATGAACGTGTAGTTGGACAATAATAGCAGAACTAACCTGGAAATCGCAAAGTGAAATTTATCAATTGGACTTGTATTGTATCTTCCAAATCTTTCTCTGGATCTGCTACTTGCCAGCAAATGTGTCACTGCAGGGTTTCCGTAAAACACATTCAGAGGATTTTGAATTCGGAAGAGTCCAAATCTGATGTATTCTAAATCTAGCAATTCATCCATTTTTATAACAAATAACTAAGTTAGAAGTACATAGTTTTTTATAGGAATGTTTGTTTTAATTTTCATTCGAATCATTTTTCTTCTATAATAATAGCATCATCACACCGTTGGAATATTTTTGGTAACTTGGTGTTCTCCGGCGCCTCCGGTCCCTTGACTTCATAAAGAATGTCATGTGTCTGGTATCCTGTGGGAACCTTGACCGGTGACCGGGGAACTTTTGTGAATTTTAATTGAACAAATGTACTCCGGAGAACAATTGTTGTAGTTACCAAAAAGATTCCAACGGTGAATCATCATACTCTTCACAAAATCTAATCTAAACTTCGACTTTGTAATTTTGCTCTTAAAAACTACCTATGCATGTAGCATAAGAATCCACGGGAAGTGGAAGGAACAATCTGCTAATCGCGTAATCCACCAACTTACCAATTTTCACCAAATAAGCGTCTAACTAACACAAATTTTTAAATTCACTTTATATTTCTCATTAAAATCTATTTCTTCTTCTACAATATAATACGATGCTCCTCCACAAATCTAATTAGTTGAATAGCCTAATAGTCATTTAGCCTTAGTTACAATACGTTCAAGACAATCCTTCCATCTGCATTACCACCACACATTCCATTTTTCATCCCTCGGAGATTTCAGTTTGAGATTCTAATAGCTCGTCTGGTCTACGGTAAAAGTCTTTGAAAGATGTGGTGGTGTGGACAACAGAGATTTATAAACAATGTGGTTCAAATGGACTGGCTTAAAATTTATATATTAGAACCACTACTAACTTATTACTTGATGTCAAATTTCACAAACTGTATCAAAAAATGAAGCCGTGTTATTCACATGTATATAGGCTTTAATCAGTATACAACTCGAGCAACCTACAAATTCGTAACTGATTAGTATTAATGCAATAAAATACTAATTTTCAATAAAAAAGGAAATTCCAAATGAATAAACCTATTGGCAAATGTAAAGGATATCAACATGCACCTATTAGCAATCTGCTACGAATGTGATCCACCACTGCACCCATCTTCGCAATATGGACTTTCAAAACGATAATTACTGATTATTACTGTACGAAGTAAATTTAAATGTCAAGTCTGATGTATCTGGATTATTAAAATCCACCTATGCACAAATTTTTACAAAAATGGCATCTAACCAACACATAACTTTTATATGCGTATTGGCATATTTTATTGGCTTGCTGCTTTGCAGAGTAGCTAAACACCGGGGTAATACTCCAAATTAAGAGTTTTGTGTGCTATTAGTGTACTAGCGTAACTACCTTTGTGTTCCTCTCACGTTTTGCCTTAAAACATTTTTGTTACTTATTCTAAAAGCTTTCAATAAATTCCCAATCCATTGAAAGCGACATTCACATACCCAATCCTCCTCTATGATCAACTCCACATTTAGACCAGTCACCCGTTCTGCGTTTCCGTTACTTTTTCCTGTCTTGTCCATCACCTCCTATCTGATTACTTAATTCCTACTTACAAGGTATGCTATTTGACTGTTAATCGCAATTTGAGATGCGATATATCACGTCTTGTTCAGCTTTTTGCGTAGATTCCAAATCTAGTTTCAGTTTGGTGTAAAACGCAAGTTAGGAATTTTAAACATTTACAAATATGGGAAATGATATAGTTCATATGTTTCTGGGGATTTTAGATTACTTTTATTAAGCCAATTCATTTGCCAATCAGTGTGACTCTTATGACGGCCAGATCAAGAGTGTCGTTTATTAATCATCATTTTACATTCAATCATGTTGGATTGGAATTCGCAGTATGACTAGTCATAGAATGTCTAAGATGTTTACATTCTCTCATTTAGACTGGCATTTGCATTACTCATTCAATGCTAGGCCGTAAGATCCCCCTCCGTCAAAATAAATTTGTCCTGAAAATTTTACATTGCTGTTACAATTCAAAACTCAATGCTTTGACATTGGTTCATAAAACGCTTTGAAAACAAACATCGAGATAAGTCATACTACTTGAAAATGAAAATCAAAATGATGATGTTGTGATGACTAGGTTGGCCGTGTTGAAGTTGGATGTTATGCTGAAGTGGAAATATTTGTCAATTCAGCGAATTGTTTCGCTGCCTCGAACTCTTCCTTGTTGTTGCATGTAGGTATCGCACTCATCCTGTCTGGTGGTAAAACTCGTACTGCAGATTGATTTGATTTTCAAGATTGTCAAGGTCACCGATGTCAAGGGTTCTTTCAATTTTGGCATCAATGTCGTATCAATATGTAATTCCCATGTTCCTCTGCTCACCGGTTAGCGACGAAAATTGTTACAGAATCCACCCATAATACAGGTTGATCACAGAAACTTGTTTTTTCCGTTTTCTCACTTTGCTCTGTCCAGCACACAACACGAACGACTTGTACTCTTCGCTTTTCATTTGAGCACTTTCCGCTGACGTACAGAATAGTTCCAAAGAATTTAAATAATCGTTCCAACTTGTTCATGGGAAAGACTGGTCGAAGCTTAACCTTTTTTATTCCCGAAGATTATCTCATCTGGCGGCAATCCGTGCAGGCCAGGAAATATCCACAATAGTATCACAAATAACGCAGTAATTATATCAGTTCTTTCCGAAGGACAAATCAGTATTCTTCTTTAAAATCCCTTTAATATTTGCCGTCAAACAAAAGGTGAGCACTTTCTTAGAATGTTGAGAAAAATTCTTTCTGACCTGTTGTAGCGTGTTTGGAATCTCAATCTGACTAGGATCCGGATGTAAACCGATACTACTTCCTTCCTTCACTTCCTGGTTTGGGATGAATGAGTTCTGAAGGATTGTTGCAGTTTTTCCAGGATCCTCGACGAGGACTAAGTGTGATTTTCCTTCCAAGTAATCAAACACTTTCACTGTGTCAGTCTGTCTGCTAGTGCCAGGGATGATTAAAGTAAACACTTGCGAACAGTCAAAATTCGGGTTTCTTTTCGCCCCAGCTACCGGAGTGGATGTACTCACCGTACCACTTTCTACAGTTTTGAAATCGGAGTCGATTTTTTAACAGCAAACAAATATCGATTTATTGATATTTGATTGATATTTGTGAGCGGATGTCTACTCGCTTTGACTGCGGGTTGGCGTGAAAGTCGCCATCTTTACCATTTATGAATATTAATGATGTGCGTTAATGATCTTGCTGCTTGGATTATGAGTAGTGTTAGCATATACTTTATTCACGTCCTTTACTTCTTATGTACCGCACGCGACTGACTATCTCTACTTCCTTCTCAATCACACAATCCTTACATTGACATTGACAATATCTCTATTATTATTCTATATTAATATTATGTCTATACTAGGCCCGTAAGAAAACAATTAATTATTAATCGTAATTAACGTACAAATACGCGCGCTTGACCCCAGCAGCATATTCCAGGTGCTCCTCTCTCTACACACACAACACACAAAACCGTGCAGTGCTGCTGCGTGTGCTCTGATGTTGCTCTTGCGCTTGTTGTGTGTTGTAGAGAGTGGAGCACCTGAGGCATGCTGCTGGGGTCAAGCGCGCGTATGTGTACGTTAATTACGATTAATTCATAATTGTTTAAAATTCCAAACTTGCGTTTTACACCAAACTGAAACCAGATTTGGAATTTACGCAAAAAGCTGAACAAGATGTGATATATGATATATCATATATCGCATCTCAAATTGCGATTAACAGTCAAATAGCATACCTTGTTAGCATTCTTTATTTTTAGACACACCTGGCTGAAGTTACCAATAGAGGGCAGCATTGCTAAATGGTGCATTTTTATTGCTTGTTATACGACTGCGGCTTTATTATCTATTAAGCAATGGAATCCTCAATAATTGAGTTTTATAAAAACATGGAGTGGAGTTGCTGTATAAAATGAACAAACCAATTTTAAAATCTCAGTTTTTTGTTAAAAAACAAGGTATTGCAAATTCACCGGTTCGGTTTGACGAAGGATAAATGTATATGTTGCGTATTAACATGGCAGCCATGTCATGGCTTGAAACAAATAAAAACAGCAAAATAAATGGTGGCTGTTGAATGGTGGTCCAACATTGGTGAAGAACGATGATTGTGGGTTTACAGAGTGAGTTGAGGTTCATTAAACGTGGACGTCTTCAGGTAAGATGTCTAGAGAGCTAAGACTACGGTAGGCTAGGATGAAACACAGTGAATGAAAAGGAGGTGGACTGCACCGGTGTGGGAAAAGGGAAAGCAAACGCAAAGAGTATGTGAGTATGAAGAGCGCATTACCATTTTGACGAACATTTCCGAGATACTAAACGGTGCCGGCTTCGGTTTACCTCGTTTTGTCGAGGCCGTATATTTTCAATTTACATTTGTGAGTAATGTTACGACTTTCATTATATTCTCCTGGGTTTAAAATTAGTCGTGGACGTTAGCACTTCTATGATTCTATGAATTTTCGTACAATTTCTGGGGTCGCTTTCTTTCATACCTGTTTGAACGTTTCCAAATACACATCCCAAAGCAACGCTTTCTTTAGAAACAATCGCTGTTGCAAGCAACTAAAGCTTCCAAAGTCCATAGAGCTAGTGTATATTTATTTACTGGAATGTTTTGTATGATTTATTGCATTTCCGTATTTTTTATATATCTTTTTGACATGGTTTAGGGCCAACCTTGCGGCATAAAGAGATGAAAAGTTGTGAAAAGATAGACAATCGTCATTTTTGAACATGGCTCTATCCAAATCCTTCGACTTCGTTAACTTCGACAAGACAAAATGTATGTTCTTTCATTAAGCTAATGATCGTACGATTAATGAAAAAGAAGCAGTATCTGTAACAGGTATACAGACAGGAAAGCATTTTATTGAATGTGTTTACAGTTTTAAATATTTAGGGATAGTACTTGATCCTACAAAGAGTTTCAAACAGCATTATGATGACTGTGTACTAAAAATGCTGTCAAATAAGATAGCTTATTTAAGCGGCTTTAAACGATATTTGCCCAAGAATGTTCTAAAGGTAATGGTAAATGCTCACTTGCACTCAGTAATTGATAACGGAGTTGATATTTGGGCTATTCAGACAGATGCACAGTTGGATATAATTCAGCGTAAGATTGATAGATTTTAAGTTAGTGCTGCCTTTCCATCTTACAATCGGAAGAAACGAACTAGTTTTGATATACAGGAAATTAGGAAAGAGTACGACTTTCTCTCATTACAGCAGAGGAGATATCGTATTATGCTAAAAGCGACTATGGTAGAGGTACGTAATGCTACTCTGAAAACTTCGTACATGTCTCAAAAAACCGAATGTTCGCGGTTAGTACTTCCAAGATTCAAATCTGAAACTTGTAAAAAAATCTTTAGAGTTCAGGTCCATTTTATTGTGGAATAATGTTGCACAGAATCTAAAATTCGATGATTTATGTTTCACAAAAATAAGAAAATTGTATTTGGATGAGAAATAATGCCTATTGTTGTAAATTGTATGGCACTTATTTACTTTTAATTGTTATGTAGTTAGTAAATCCTTTATTATGTAGCTAGTGTCACCATTTGGAAATCAGTATTGTTACTGAAATGGCTAGACAAATAAAAGTACAATTTCAAAAGTACAATTTCAATTTCCTTCCGAAAAACCTTCCCAATATTGCAAGATACGTTGCATTATTTAGTCATTGCATTTAGATTGGATTTACCACTCTTCTAGATAGAAAATTGTTTTTCATAAATAATGCTGATTTCCGATTTTCGATTCCCAGGACAATTAGTGCCAGAGTTTTTCTAAATGCCCTTGTCGAGCAGGTTTTTTATCAAAATGGATCACGTTATAAACATACAACTCTAAAACGTTGATCTTTTCTGTCACCAACGGGATTTCGAACTTTTCTGGCTATTTATATGCATGGAAAGCTAAAATTTGTGTTTTCTTACTTCCAGTGATACCAGCTCTATAAGACGATACCATTGAAAGTTGGATACAAAGACAAGTAGTATGATTTTTGAACACTTAGCCGAGGTAAACCCAAGCCTGCGGCCCTATATTACTGAGAAACTACTGTACATTGTATGGCCAGGTCTCTTCAACAATTTAGATGTATAAATATAGAAAATTCATTAACATTAGAATGCGTACCAAGATTAGAGGTGTGGACTTTTCTACATCATAAATACCCATCTACACCGTCTTAACACTAACACCGGCGCCGAACTTTGCGCATAATCATTATAAAAATCATTTGGTGGAGAAGCTGCCACTGCAATTTGTCATGCCGATAGGTAATGCCTACATAAAAAAGCCTCACCAGTGGTTTCTTCAGAGCCCTCTGCTTGTCGACACACACACTAATTACGTTTGCTGCTTCCAACAACTTTACAGTTCGCAAGTTCAGGGGAATTGGCTTGAAAACGCTTGAATGATTTTTTCGTACTGGAATTTTTAGGAGGTATAGTTTGAACAAAATACCAATGAAGCTTAATAATGATATAAATAATCAACCCCTTCATCCTCAATTTACAGACAGGAAGTGGAGTTGGGTTTGTACAAAAGGCGGCTGTCCCAGTAGAAGTGAAGGAAATTCTACATAATTTAGGAAATGAAAAAAAATATGGACTTTAATAATGTCATGTTTTGTTTTCCAGACAAACTAACTGCGTAACTAAAACATTGGCTTTCATCGTACGTGTACTTTGTGTAGTATTCAAACTGCAACATTTGAGTGCCGCTGCTATGTGCTGCTGCAGACATCAGGTAAACTTATGAATCACTACATAAGTTGTCTAGTGGTCCATAACGTTTGGTTGAATATCATTTTAATTACTGCAATGAAACGGCTGTAGTTACAGTTTGTTTAAGAGGCTTCCTAAAAATGAAATTAGTTTGGTTTAGTAATAGTTATACGGGCAGGGTCGAAAACTCAATTCAGAGATTGCTTTTAGTTTTTTACATACCTAACTTAACTATAACCAGTAGGTAATAGTCTTAGCTATAGTCAACTGGCAAAATATCAGGCTCAAGTGGGAGACTTGATGATGGAGGCGATGGAGGCGAAGGCGTGGGGAAGTTTGTGGGGAGTTATGTTGATTTCGGTAATTTCAGTGACTATTTACATGATGGATGGAGAGAATGTGTGGGTGCTGTGTAAGGTTGAATGCTAATCTTTATATACATGAATAAAAATTGTATATGAATAAAAAAATCATTGCTGCACACTTTTTAGCTGCAACAACTCCTTAGGCTCCCTCCCAATTTCATTTTCATTCGAAACCAAGAAATACTCCTCAATAAGTGTTCAGAACCTTCTCATCTATTGGTATTTTTGTGTTTTACCAAATTATTCAAATGTATCCTGTGACTAGTTAGAAAAGAAGCCACGTAAAAATGTCTATGTATTTTATTCCGTTTTGTCCAAGCTACCTTGTATTTTGTACCGTAGTGTTCACAAGTAAAATTCTATGTACGACTAGCCATAATAACGTACCTCGAGTTGACCGATCCTGTCTTCTAGTAGCAATGTACCTTTTGATGTGACTCCTAAATCCTAACATGTAAAAATGTAGAATGTAAAAATCCTAAACTCTTGTCATTCACCTCCTACGTGTACTCAATATTATTCGCTGGACATTTTTGTAATCCAGCCCACTTTCAACCTCGATTTTTATGCCATACACCACTGTGTATTATTGTCCGCGTTTTCTGCCCTCGGCTTCACCGGGGCATTTTTCCTTTGTGATCAGAAGTTATAAATGGGGCCCCAAAAGTTGCCCTCTTCGCCCCTGTCTTGAATTAGCTTCACGGAAGCCCAGACTTCACATTTCACTTTATGCCCGTGTGTGTGTGTGTGTGGAAGTACAAAATACGAGCCTGTTTTTATTGCCAGTGATTTATCGTTCATCATCGCTTTTATTCAAGTTGCCACACACATTTTATTGCACCTTTTTATCATTGTCATCGCCTCTTCTTTTAATCATCCTAACATAATATTAACCGCAACCTGGTGTCGTCTACCAGACTAAAGATGAAGACGTGGTCCTTCTAAACATTTAATGTTGGCTCAAAATAATACCGATCCGCATTAGCAATAAGTACTTGGCATAGTTGGTTGTCCAACCAACCATCCCAAAGAATATGTTCTTTATTCCACCTATCGCAAATGCTTGATAGACATTCTATCCTTCGTCAGCTCAGTCTCTACGCTGGAATCGCCGTCTACCCAGTAATCGACCGCCATCTTGAACTCCTTAAATCCTAAGAGGATTCCCATATTCCCGAAAACTAACTACTGAAGTCAAAATTTATTCATGGTTTTAATTGCCAACTATTATACTTTACTTTACGTGTATTTTTTGTCAAGAAAAACTAAAAAGCTCTGAACTGAGTACTGACTTCTCAACCCTCTCCGTTTTACTATTTAAGAAAGCAAACCATTATTTCAATGAAATAATTTCATTCTTGGTCCTGTATTTAACGTCCAAGATACCGGTGAAATACACTAATATTAGGTAAAATAGATTTCAAACAAAAAGAAAACATTCTTATAAAATTTTGCGTTTGTTAAACGCTTTTTTATGAAAACGGAAGGTATTGGTTGTTTTTATATTCTACAGATAACGATGCCTAGCAAAGTATAATGCTTAATGTCTAATTTTGCCCTTAATCATGGATTCTACTAAACTCTAATGTTGTATTGCTGTCTAATCCCAAGAATAGGTCTTATTCATCTGTACTAGTGAATTGATTGGTCTATAAATGAAGTATTACTTTGAGAGGTTGCCATAATTGGAAAAAAATGCAAAAAATAGAAATTTTTTAGTCGTTTCAGCTGGACCGCCACAACTTTTTAGTATGTGTACACAAACTAATGAAACAATGTACGCTGATACACAACTAAATAAGCTATTATTAAACGGAGAATTAAGTTGTCTACAGCACTTCAAAGAAAATTGCATACCAATTTATCCCAAATCTTCGTCTTTGGCACACAAATATGTGACTCTGCAGCCTATAGCAAGCAGTATTTTTCAAATACTTTAGAATGGCCAACAGCCCATTAGTATGAGCTACTAACCGTCACAAACCGTTTTGAAAATATTTAGTCGTTTTCACTAAATTTGAATTTCGTATTATTAAAAGTCTGTGTTGAAACATTTTAAGTTGGTTAGAATGTAATAAATAGTACATTTAAAAAACTGAAATATAAATTAATACAACGTATTGGGATAATATATTTATTGAAGTAGTGCGGCATTACGAAATAAGCTAGAAGAATAAAATATCTACTGTATTGTAATCCACCAATCCACCAATTTTCCCAAAAGTAGCATCTAACTTACACAAATTCGTAGACAAATATTTTTAGTAAAGTCTATTTAATAATCCTTCCAAGCTAGAAACCAAACTAATAATATCCAACTCGTCTATAAATAAAGTTATTTTATTTACAATTCTTACAAAATGCTTTTTTGTAAACACAAAACTACAGCCATCATTTAAATTTTGTTCCAAAAATTATATTGGTCAATATTATGCTCATAATTTAATTAAAATCACTACTAAACTATGTATTTAATTGCCTAAATACTAAAGCTATCTCTCTACAACCACAAAATATTTTTTAACCCAAACTCCAAAATATCACGGGTCAATCAACAACAAAAATTGGTACTTCAGATACTCAAACTGTTTCCACCATAATTAACTGGCAAGCTACACTTGTCAATCTCTTCGGTCTCAACTTTTTACATTTTATTACAAATGTGCATACAATATCTACACTTTAGCCCAATGCAAAGCAATCGTCTACAAAGCCATAAATAAGCTTGCGAATCTGCTATACAGTGACCGAGTGTCCCACCTAGGAGGGGGATATTCTGGCTTTGGTTCTGGAGAAGAATGTCGTGGGAGGGGCTCCAGGGGTTTACCTTGATAATCCTTTCAGTAGTCAGGTTCCAAAACTTTTGGACCAAAAGTGTTAGTGGGAGCGGGGGCAGATTTGCTGGCTTCACACTATGTGCCATTGGAGGGGTTTAACAAGTTAAAGGAGAAAATCCAGTGAGAAAAGCCGGAATCGTGTAAAAGATTCAGAGCTTTAGAAGCAAGTTTCCAGGCGCTTGGGTAAAAGTTCTTGGGTTCACCCATACAACCCACCAAGTAGTCGACCTTCCAAGAAGACCGATTTAGAACTACCAGAGAGGAACGTACTAAACGTGGACAAAGCGTTGTGGCGTTCTTTATGAAACATGGACATTCAACAAAAGAGTTTACGTATGTTCGCATTCACACGATGACTCAGCCTGTAATGCCCTTCGTATCAATTACTATTTACAAAGTTTGTAAATATTCAGTATTCAAGCGAAGCGCCTCCAGGCATATGGTACAGTTTCTGTAAAATAATTTTACTAAAATTGTATGAAATGTGATTAATACTAAAAGTTTATCCATTATTCTAAATATTGGTATTGTAATATTATTTTTGTATTACTAAATTATTAGCTGCTTCAGCAGAAGAGCTATTTAAATTTAAGATATCGTTGTCCGTTTGTTTGTCCGTCTGTCTGTCCTGTTTATTTTAGGCTAAATGGGCTCTAAGCCAGCAAAATGGTCTCTAAACCAGCAAAATGGGCTCTAAACCAGCAAAATGGGCTCGAATCCAGCAAAATGGGCTCGAATCCAGCAAAATGGGCTCTAAACCAGCAAAATTGGTTCTAAACCAGGCTAAATTGGTTCTAAACCAGGCTAAATTGGTTCTAAACCAGGCTAAATGGGTTCAAAATTATGTTAAATGGGCTCTATACCAGGCAAAATGGGATTTCAAGAAGCCCAGGTGGGCTTACATCAGCCAGAATGGGCTATTATTACTTACTGCATTCATCAAGGATTTTGTTGTAGGATCTTTTGACTATATAGACACTCATCGTTGTTAGCAGCGAGCATTTTTCAATGACTTACCATGGATGTTTAATTATTCCATGAATGAATGAATTATTAAACGTAGTACAAACACATCAAAATCAAAGCACTTTAGCTCCCATAGACTTCCGGGTAATCTGAAACCTTACTCATCTATATGTACCTCTAATGTGTTTTCTTTTTCTGGAGATGTGTATAAGTATGAAGTTTCCCCAGATTATGGTGAGTAACCTATTTGAAAACTCCAACTTTTCTCTGCATTATTTATTACTTCAGCATTGTTAGAAAAAAAGTAGATTTTAACAAAGTATTAATAAAACATTTGTCTGGATTAGATGCCCTTTTTGTGAAAATTGGTGAATTGGTGGACATAATTTGCAATAGATGTAATCTATTAAGTCGGAGAGAAACTTTCTCAGGATATTTATACCAAACCTGCACATTTTATTGGATTTAGTATCACTTATTTTCATTGTATACTTAATTGCACACTTAGTAATTAAACATCAATCATATATATAAAAACAAAATACTTAGAGAATATTGAGGCTTTTTATGATTGGTCTAGCTGATCATTAATTAAAAACGATTAATCTTTTTATAAACTCCATTTGTCACTGTCTGGTATTTTTGGCATCACATAAAGTTTTTCAGATAATCCACCACAATATATGAACGCTCCCTCGCTCATTTCTCGCTTCTCCCCAGGGCCAATGAACACAAGCTGGTGCACTTGACCATCACTCCAAGATCAGGGTTCATTTCTAATCTCGCCCGTGACTCTCACCACCAGTCCCTTGTTATTCAGCCTATTTTAAACTGCTTCAAATCATCAACCGTGTCAAAAATCTTTACTTAAGATAATGTTCCTGCGGAAATGCCAACCTGGTCATGCCAAGAGTCTATTTCCATCTGACCATGCAGCCAATGTACCCGAGAGTACTGCAAGACGCCCGGATAAAATCTTGCGAGAAAAAGTAAACTGAAAACGTGACAAACGGGGCAAGATTAAAGCTCCTGGTAAACACGATGGTGCATTGCGTACGTGCTCATTGAAATGCATTTGTGACTCCGTTTCCAGCACCAAGTTTTTACGCAAGAACAATGACCTAAAACCAATAAAATTCTAAATCTTGGACTTGGACTTTATAACTTCAAAACCTGTTAATCTCTAATTGGCATTACTGCAGTGACAACATAAATATCCCTGGAATTTAGTCCAGCAGCCCTTACACACTTTAAGCAAGCGAGTTAGGAAGCGGATTTGATTCTACAGAAAAAGCTTGCACAGTTCATCATAGCTTTTTACAAGCTTTTACAAGTGTAGAAATCTAGGATACATAATGTACGCTGATGAAAGCAGAGCATCTGTACTTAGAAATGTCCATTTACGACGGTTGAGATCAGATATCGGGTTCCACAAAAAGCATAAGCAAAACTATTCAATTTTTGTTTCGTCTAATCGAAATGCGGATAACTATCCCCTCAAATTTTAGATAATACAAAACTCCTCGCGGAAGTTGGTCTTAACATTGTGTAAAAATTGTCCATGTCAAACTATCAAAAAACTTACACCATACGACTGGGGAAAAAGGTAAGTTGCTTTGCCACAGAATTCCAATTTTAGATGACTTTTTCAACTCATCTCACAAAACCCAGAAGCCCTCATTTAAATTTGTTTAAAATTACCTACTTCCTTCGAACTCACTGACTGGTGTTTTTTACAAAGCAGAAAAAACTCTCATCTAATCTTTCCCGTTCGTCAGTGGAGGGTGGTGGAAACTGGGGACGGGTGCGTGGGTATGATGTTGTAAATTGGCTACGAAAAACGCCAAGGGCTATAGTGGAACGTTTGAAGGGACGATAAGGGTTAATTGGAGGGTTATCTGGATGTCGGTGTTTTGGATATCTTGTGATTTATGGGTTGATGTTGGTATAGTGTGAAGCTTTTGAGATGGTTTCTTCGAGAGGATATAGGACATTTTAGGAGCTGGACGTGAAGGAGGGCAGATGAAAAGGACAAGGAAGCTGAGGATAGTGTGGGAGTATGGAGGTTGAGTTGGTTGGCTTTGAAAGAAGCGGAGGAACCCGCAATTAGAGTAGTTGATGGAAAAATGGTTTTATAGCGTGCACTTGAGGCTGATGAGTTGCAAATATACTATATCATCGGTGTCATATTATTTTGTGCTAAGTACACGGATGCTAGGTTGTGTATTGTGCCAAGTCGATTGATGCCCAAACGTGCAATGTGTCAAGTAGATTGATGCCCAAACTTGCAATGTGTCAAGGCTCTGGATGCTATAATGTGCAATGGGACAATGCAATGATATTTTTAGTTGACTGTTGATTAGTTGCTATTTTACAATCGAAAATTATTCTTTTTAAATGGGTTTGCTTACTCTACCCTGATAAATTGACTTAATCAAAAATAATTCCGTTAAACATGTACTGAATATCCATAATTATTTGTTAAGATAACAATAACTTGTGCACAATATTCTTGCAATTTTAAAACATTTGTCAGTGAGTCGGCAACAGTCGGTTTTTAATGGATTAGAGTTAACATTATCATTGGCCAGGTTAAAGTACACAAAATTCCACCATGTGCTGCGCAGAATTTTATTTTGATTACATTGTCTACAGATATGGATTAGTTAGAAAAACGTTTCATTATATAATAATATCTTTGAAATAATATGTTTAAAATGAAAAAATTCAAAAATTTATTTACCTCATTTCAATCCTAATAATGGGTTTGTTTAATAGTTAATAGTGGTAGAATAGTAAAATATTCTATTCTGATTGCGGAAACATTACTGACGGTTTGCAAGTAGGTAATTTGTAAAGGTTTCCGTAAGTATTTTTTTCTGGTGACTTTGTAGCACCTTCTGTGATTGTCTTTAAATTTTTTGCATCATATATACATAACTTCAAGGTGACCAGTGGTTGGTTCTTTTCCATCATTGGGAGTTCCAGAGACCTAACTGAAGATTGTCGAGAATCTCCCTTGACATGTTTTGAAGGATTTTTCGGTCCACGATGAGACGTTTGCCGAAAAGGATTTTGATTGCGTGGTGTCGAGTATCGACTTTTAAATCTTCAGTATAACCTTCTTGATGATTATTTTGGATTGCTTACCAGCTTGGCGTCTCTCGCGAGTGTTTCTCCATGCCATTTTTTAAATAAAATTGAGACTGGAAACCGGGCGTTTGTGTCAAAACTGTGATTCTGCGATTGCCAGTGATTTCAACACGGTTATGTAAAATCTGGCTTGCATCCCAACAATTAAGCTTTAGCTCGGCTTGCTTACCAACTTGGTGTTTTGGCTTATATAACACGTTGTAGGGTTTTGTACAAAAGGCAGAGTCGGTTGGCCTCCTCCTGTTTTAAGGACTCCCCACCAGAAAGATTGGTTCAGTTTTGAGGAAATGTAAAAAGTAGGTTCTCGTCTAGAAGGACAATAGTCACTGGACTATCTACACCTTCTGCTTGGTTAAATTTCTCAAACAAATAACGTATGATGATAGATTTCTGAGTCACAAATTCTGACTTGTTTAGGTTCTAGAGTAAGCAGTAAATCAAATCAACCATACTGTAGGCCATTCATCAAATATCTATTCAGCAGTGGAATTCCCTCTAGATTGGATTTTATAAAGTTTGGCGTTGAGTTGATGCATACAATACAACTAAACAGTTACAAAACAAAACGGAATTTGTGTTTCAGCATTTTGCATTTTAGTATTACATTCAGAAGGTCAGGTCTTTAGGGTGGTGTACCAAAGTTTTTAGAAAGATACTTAGTTTTGGGATTATTACATACGATCTGATGAAAGCGTAGCTGTCTATAAAGCAACAATTGGGTATTTTATTTCCCAATCCTTCTAGTATTTAAATAGAACCAGTTTCAGAACAAACTGAATCTAATCGATTAAATTATTGACATTTTCCAAAAAATAAGCACCAGTCGAAAAACATTTTTACTTTAGTAACGCCAGGTGATGGTGAGCACTAAAAATTAGAAATTCTTGTAATTCCAAAGTTTTTGCATAAATTTAACACACATGTTGAAATGTAAGTCAATGAGGATAAGGAGTTGGTGGCTGAAACTTGCGAAAATTGTCATGCTATTAGATCCTATCTGTGACAATATTACGTTCTGACCATTTTTAGAAAATGACATTTCAAACAATCAGAAAATTTTACAAATTTTTTGAATTCAAGTCGCCGTAATTTGCCAAGAGTGGACTTTTGAAAACTCCAAAAAGGTTGACCACCGACTGCGTTTAATGCTATATGTATCGTAAAACATTGCAGTCGGTGCTGTCTAGAATTGTGAAACATAGTTTTCCGCAATTGGACAACAGAAGCTTGCAATAAGCTGAATTATGACTTTATGAAAGCTTGGCGTCAATACCTGGTTTAATACGACACATATGGACTTTTCCCATACAGATGAAATGTTGCAATTGGATGTTATGATATCATGAGAGGTTAGGTTGCATAAAATTTTACAAGAATTCCAATATATTTTAAAGGTAATAATTCCAAATTTCCAATGTCCACATAAAGCACAGTGGCCGTGTACCAAGTAAGGAAAAAAGAAATGACTTCTAAATGCGTTATCACGTTGTCCTAAAAACTAGAATGCATTCCATAGTTTTATCGTGTTACCTACTCTAATCTACCCAAAAAATAATAGCTACTCAGCTAGGTTGCTTAGTAACTTGTAAATCCAATTATATACATGTCCTTCTGGTTTTGTGAACATAGCCAACCTAAGGCTGCATGAAAATAAAATTAAAGTAACATATTTTTGTTTGTGAAATTTGACTTATTACTTGAAACGTTCAAAAAAGTAGCAGTTTTCGTAAATGGTTTACTTGTAGGTGGTTGTTTTGACAGCAAGCATTTTTTACAGATATGTAGTTAACTTCGCAACAGGTTATTTTCTTAGAGAGCTTTTTTCCGATGGATATCGTCCTGGACCCTAAAAAGTTTGGAATTATCAGCAACCTCGTTTTTATATTGAGTTCACTCAGTTTGCAAAAAAGTTGAAATATGTAATCTTAATAGGTAAGGATAAAGCGGAGTTCATGGATGCCATAATGTTGGAAACTTAACAATGTTTATTCAAGCTTTCGGTTATTTACTATAACCATCATCAGGATAAACTGAACAGAAAAACAAGAAATATAAATACATGACAAAGATATCATATTTAAATATTGAGGACTGTTTGTTCATCCATTAACTTGAAAAATGTGATGAGAATCCGTTCTTGTGATCCCTCTCTGACAAGAAACTGGTCCTGGTGTTGTCTTCTTTGCTAGATTTGTATTTTTAATTAGGTCTTGACTGTTGGTAGTAGTAGGGTTACCGACTGATATATTATTGATTCGGTATAAATAAATTCGGTAACATTGGAAATTTTGCATGAAAATTATATGTCCTGTAATGGTGTCAAGAAGTGAGTAAGTGATCCTTCCCAAATCGATGACACGGAGAAACCTTGGTTTAGGTTGATAGTATTGTTACTGATGATGTATAAATGCTCCTTGAATTTTCTGTGAAAATACCTCGGCTCGTTCTCAATAGGACTTGCTGAGTCAAAATCTGCATAATGTTAAGGGAATTTTCTAATGTGCTGAACAATGGCTGATGTCTCCCTGTTTTTAAGTACATCTTTTCGGTGTTGATTGATCCTGATTTGCAGTGCTTTGGATGTTTCTCCAACATACCATTTTATTCGAATGTTCGTGCCTCTTTGTCGTATTAGAATCTTGTAAAAACATCCGATTTCCGTTTTAGCAATTTCATCCTTAAGGTAGCATAGGAAAGAGCCCATCTTTTTACCCGCAATATAACCAAATTCGCAGTCCAGCATGAAACGTAAGAATTGAGTGAGTTCCGTGGTAAGTGGACCCATGAATGGCAAAATAAGTCTAGGTTTCAGGTCAAGTAGTTTATCATCTTGGATAATCTTGTCATTTGGATTCCATTCTGCTGCTCTTATTTTCATTCGGTGGAAACGTTCTGAAATAAGCTTCTTTGGGTACCCGTTAGCCACAAGTTGGTTCTTTATTGTATTAAGTTCAGAATTGATGTATTGGTCGTCACAAATCACATACGCTCTAAAGGACATATGTGTTGATTTCCTATAGACTGTTTTTTCAATGCGCCCACTTTCTTTCTTCATGACTAGTATATCCAAGAATGGCAACTGATTATCTTCTTCCTTTTCAACAGTGAAAGGGATGGATTCATGATAAGAATTTAGTTCTAGAAGAAGGCTGCTTTCAGATGTGTCAGATAAAATAGCAAATGCGTCATCCACCAGTCTTCTCCAAAAATATATGTTGCCGTTGTTTGATATAAGTTTGCGTTCAAGTTCCTGCATAAATGCTTCTGCGAATGGTGGCGATATGGGGAATCCCATTGGTAAGCCTTCAACTTGTTTGTAATGTGTACCTTTCCATGAGAATATCGTGCAGTTGACGTATATTACTAGGAGAGACATGACATCTTGAGGTAGTAAGCTAGGTGCTGCTGATTTCTATTCTCTGCTTTCATGTATTTTAGAGTTTATGATGTCCAATGTGAACTCAATTGGGACACTGGTAAACAGGCTAATGACATCGTATGATATCATAATATGATGTTCAGGGATTTTTGCTATCTCTTTTATATCTCGTGCAAAGAAGTAAGAATTTTTGAGAGTTGTTGGGTGGTCTTTGTTAATAATTTTGAGAATATTTCCAAGAAATTGAGGTGTATGCAGGTGAATATCTGAAGTCCACGATTGGTCTGATTGGCATATCCTTTTTGTGAATTTTTGGTAGAGCATAAAATCGTGGACATCTGGTGTCCGATGGAGTCAAATACTTGTAGTAATCTTTAGTTATCCGCTTTTGGTTCACCAAATTCTTACATTTTTCTTGAATAGCCTTTTCAATACTTTCAACTGTTTCTTGAGGATTTCTTGAGTACGCAGTGTTTTGCAATGTCATCAAAGTTTTCACGGGAAGGGATACAACTCGTAATTGAGCTTTCCAAGGGTATTTCCCCCAAAAAACGGTTACAAAAACCGATGTAAATTTAAGGCATCATTGTTTTCCTGAGGGTCACTTACAGTACGATCGATTGCAAGCAAAAAATCCGCTCGGCAAAGGCTGCAGGAGAAAATAGGCCACCTAGAAACCAAGGACTCAGAAAGCGTACATCGGTCCTCATCAGGAAAATCAATTTGTGTCACCACCAAAAACAACACTATAACTAAAATGAAATGACTAAACAATGCATTGTGATCCACCGCAATATAAAAATAGTTATTTCGAAGGTGTTTGACAAGTGCATGTTCAAAAATGCCAATTGTTTATCATTTTTACAACTTTTCATCATTCAATTTGACAAGGTTGGCCACAAACTTTGTCAAAAAGGTACGAGAAAATTCTGGAAAACGTTTTAAATCAAAGAAAAGACTCCCAAAAATATATGGAAACTGATCCAATTGACATTGGTAGCTTCAGTTACTTAAAACAGCAATTAATTTATAAAGGTAAAGTTGCTTTGGGACGTCATTTTGGAAACAAAAAAACAGGTATGAGATATTGCGACCCCGGAAATTGCACAAAAATGAATGGAATCGTATAAGAGCCAATGTCACCCAGTAATTTTAAACTCCGGAGAACACATTGAAAATTATGCAAAGTTCCGCAAACGCAAATTGTAAAAGTTATAGCGTAAATAAAATCAGCAAACTAGAAAAAATTACCCTCTGTAAGAGACATCAGGGGAATTGGTGTAGTTTGAGGGGTCTTGTTGGTGGTTCCCATCGACCCAACCGGGTGCAGACTGGAAGTACGGGAGGAGAGTGCATGTGAAGTGGCTCTACCTGATTCCGAAGCCGGCCTTTCGAGGTGCGGGTTGGAATCAGATAGGAACCATTCTACATCGATGGGAACCACCAACAAGACCCCTCAAACTACACCAATTCCCCTGATGTCTCTTAAATTCCCACGTCCAACGGGAAAAACGCCCAAAAATATTAAGAGACATAAAAGCGACACTGAATGGGGTGGCTGAAATTTAAGAATGGCAAGGTGAAATCGGCGTTGGGCAAAGATGGTAACACTTTGGCTAAGGTGGAACGCTTAAGAATAGAGGGTTTGAATCGAGGTGTGTCCATTTGGATGTTCATGAAGGTGGATGGGATTGGGGGAAGCGCAGTGAGTGAGGAGGTGGGGGACTTCTCACAGGGAATGGAAAAGGAATTCCCTTTCAGAAAGCGAACGAGAACGCAGAGACTATCGGCATATGAATGGGGCGTGTTATGTTATGTAGAGAGTTATGAATTTTAAGGTTACGTGAGAGGAACAAAAACGAAATATAAATAAACAGATTTTTTGATGCGTTAATATTTTAGATGACAGATCAGTTAACAAATTGCACAAATATTGTAATTATTTCCGAACAAAAGTAAGATTTTTTTGAAAGTGAATATATATATAAAAGTTTGCTTTGGTTTGACGCTTCTGTCACAAAAATGCCACTGCTGGTAGATTTAAGTTTCATAGGTTTAAGGGATAGTAGTTTAGGTAGTCGTTCTACAACCTAAAGCGATTGATTTTTTTCGTAGGATAACCTTGTATATTTCCTTCCTTTCATTTTTATTTCACTTCGCTTGAGCACACGTCTGATTTTTATATAAAATCCCAGCGACATTCAACAAGAGAATCAAGCTGTGGTTCTGAAATGAAGCAAAATAAAAATGAAAAAATGAAACATGCTCATGTAAAGTTAACCTACAAATATAACTTTTGGTTCTAGTATTTTGAAATACATATCACTACTGCCAAAATTACATAGGCTAAGGTGGACGCTGGAGGGAGATGCATTCATTGATTGTTTTTAAGAAAGGTTTTTAACAAATATGACGGAATTAACCATATAAGTTTGGTTTATTGTAGACAAATAAACATTTGCATTGCATAATAAACAATCTAAAATGTGAAAAACAAAAAGATTTTTGCATTTGATGCTTGTTTCAGCTCTAATAAATTCATAACTTTAAAGAAGCTAGATAATTTTGTAAATATTGGGTGATTGTAGCAATGATAAAGCAGCAAAATAAGCTCGTTATTGTGGCTTTCACAAATAAAAAAATTCTACCTGAAGTTAAACACTTAGTTCATAATAAATATTATGCATAATTCATTTAGTTAAAACATTAATGTGTTTGGTATCTTTTGCACTACATAAATGAATAGGTAATTAGATTTGTAGAGGAATGTGGTGTTATTATTTTGGAAGGCAAATAATATGTAGATGATAAATATGAATTTGAAAAGTTCTAGTTTTACGCCAATTTTGTGAACGGCTGATTGTGGTGGATGTATGATGTGATAGATGCTTTATGTGGTAGGCTGCCTGTAGTTTACTCTGTAATACTCAAAAGCATAGCAGCAACATATTTTATTCCCCTAAATTTCGTGGTTTTGTTGAAAATAAGTATTTTAAAATTTAATTGCAAACTTAAGAATTAAAAACATTGCAAAACAAAGCCCTTCAAAATATTTATAAACTTGATGTTTGTTTAAGCTTCAATGAACTAATTCATTAGTTTAGAAATCATTTATGATTGATTAAAGAAAGTATTTTATTCAGTTTGGAATCTTTGGCATTATATTAACATTTTCATAGGTTTTCTGTTTGTGACAATTTGTCACTGACAAAGTGTGTCTTCTACTAGTCTAGTCAGACTCTAAACCTAAGACTCTAAGGCTTAGAGTTTTACTCGTCTGAATCCACAGCAATTATATTGAATCGATTGTTAGTCAGTTTCAGTTTACTTATGAAGAAATGGTGCATATTTATTTGCAACAATATTACGAAATTATTTTTCCACTAGTGCCTAAATAGTAGTCTTGTTGATTGAGTAGATTTCAGGATAACAAAACCCACGTAATAAATTGTGTGAAAGAGTTATCTGTATTAGCAAGGGCCTTATCCATTCCTAACAATCTTCCAGGCAACAAACAGATACATAAATGCATTGAAGAAATTGATAAAAACAACACATAAAATTTTTGTTACGTTGAATTGACCACACCTCCCCCACGTATCCAATTAGTTCTTAGTTCATTCCTAAATCGGAAGAATACTGGCCCCTCCAAAACCGCTTGGCTATTTTGACCGATTCCTTTACTTCTTCATTAACCCCCAAAAAACAATGAGTAGTCTGCCGGAAGGTTTGTCGTGGACAGTGGACCAGTACACTCAAAACTACCCTCAACAAAATTTAATTCGCTATCTTCCTCCCCTTCCAGCATTATCCTGCCAAGAGCTTTTGAACAATGAACAATACTTATTCCACAACTTTGTATCCTCGGACACCGGGTCTCCCGATTACTTCTCGAAATCTTGTAAGTTTAGCTAAAGTGCAGATATTTTATGGAAATTAAGAAAAATGGCAACACGTTGGGATTGGAAGGATTGCCGACAATAGACTGCCATTTACTTATAGGAGAACTATTTGTACTGATAGAGAACCGATGTATTCGATTTTTAGAAATAATGGAGATGTTTATTCACTGAGCTTTGAATAGCTTGTCAATTTGGTTGAAAAAAGTGTTAGTGTGGTCTAACAAATATATTATTTCTCTGTAGGGACTTTTGTTTTGTCTTTAGAACAAGATGGGAATGATGGAAGTGTTTAATAAACTACGTGTTTAGAAGATAGCGTTTAAGGATAGCCGTAAATAGAAAAACAAGATTGATTTGCTGATGAGTATGTTATTTTTACTTTAGAAAGTTCATTAAATTTGAAAGAAATTGAATTTTCAAAAGAAAGATTTGATTGAAAAATAAAATATACATATTTAAATTTGTATTGGTTAAATGCTGATTTTGTGAAAATTTGTGGATTAGTGGATTACCGTTTCTGCAGATATCTTTCTTCCTTGTAGTTTTGTGTAGTGCTACTCTAATAAATAACTCCAACAAGTTTCATTCCGTTTGGCTACCAACATTTTCTTAAACCATGTTATGTAATCCGGTAAAAATCTTTTAAGTTGTAACCACAACAGCTTAAGGCCATCTGCAGCTTCTGGGGAGTATTTAGCATTAAAATTATTAAAGCGTTTAAGGCTTGTATCATAATTACTCGGACAAACCTTACACTTGTTGTTTTGCTAACAAAATTAAAGTTTTGTGATTCAACCTGGGTATCATAAGAAAGCTCAAACAGTGTACTTTCTTATAAAAATAGTTTTAAACCTATGCAGTGTATCGTATTTTGTACGGCATGCTTTGACCTTCTGCAACTCAGGTGGTCATTTTTCCAAATTGAATTTTTGGAAAAAATACATATGTTTCAAACAGGGTGAAAGTTTTTCAGTAGCATCTGGGCAATTGATTCAGTGCTTGTTTTGAAGCCTGTTTATTGGTCTTCAAAATAAGTGGTTATGTATTAAATTACAACCGTGTATGCAAAAATGCCGCTTACTTGTTTACAAAACATCGCGAAAATTACGACAAATTATCATCTCGAGAAACCTAGCAAAAAATTTGTATAAACAAAAGGTTTCAACAAATTAACAATGCACGGTCTAAAAGAGAAAAAAACGTTCTTTAAAACTTGTGATAACATAACCCATAGAAACATCAGATGTAGAAATGGGAGGTCTTATTAATTTGGGGATGATATATGACCCAATTTTTTAGCTTGAAACGGGATTGTCAAAAAACTCATAAAATTTAAATACCTGTAACTTTATCCTGTCTTTACAGAATTTAACCACTTATGGCTTGTTTAAAAGCCTAAGGTCTTTGGACTATTAGACTGCTATACTGGCATCTGGAAGCAAGTTCCAGTTGGAATGCCAGTTTGAAGATAAAAACCCAGGTTTTAAAAAGTGGAATAACGGGATGTTGACATGTGGTTATAAAAATGCATGTAAATTAGCCAAATAAAGTGCTAGTGCCAAGTTATAATTTTTTCTAAAATCTACACATCTGAGCCTCTTATTTAAAACAATGCATGCAATTGATGTGGGTTTCCTTTTTTGTGTAAAAACAAAATGAAATTTGTCCGAGTATATATGGTACAAGCTTTAGCTGTACAGCCATCATTATCGGAACACAAATGTACGCAAACTATTGTCAAGATACATGACATTGTCTGGCCTCTATGTTTAAAATGCAGAGATTTTGTTTTCCCCATGTTATTCAGCAGTTTATACACTAAAACATATTTTTCGTTTTAAAATATTTAAAGCTTAACAGTTCATGTACACTCTGTCCAGTTAATGAATCAACGACCTACCATTTCAGTGTATCTCAAAAACGGTTCTAGCCATTTAGCCGAAACTCACAGTGTAGGTTAGGCATCTATTATGGATATTGCGTGCCAAGTTTCAAAGAATTTGGTTTGGACGTATAGAAATTATAGCAAAAGTTTGAAAGTCATCAAAAATTAAGTGTCCAGAAAATAAAGCAACGATTTGAAACATTTCGAATTTTTGTTCATCAATCCCATAGAATTGTATCCAAATTGGCTTCAAGGGATGTAGTAGTTACTTGGCTGACAGAATAATTGCAGTGAACGACTATATTTGACAAAAAATTAAAGAAAATAGCAAATAACTGATGGTCACTCCCACTAAGAGACAACTGGTGTTTTCTTCAGTATACTAAATCCACATATTTCGTTCAAAATAAAGTTTTTATGACCTACAACATCAAAAATGTATGCAAAAACTGCTTTAAATCCTAATTAAGACAAAACACGGTCAATTTTGTATTCTACTGCCAGCTTAAGCCTGAATATTTACCATGGGGTTTTATGTGAATCTCTAAATAACATTACGATAATTTTAAAAACCAGCCAGATTTTCTCAATTTTATAAACAAACGTGTATTTTTTATTAAAAGCATGTTAAAAGCTTTCCAATCTGTTCAAGTTTTGCCGGTTGAATTGAAATGTTGATAACCTATTTACATTTTTAGTTTATAAATTGAAATTTTCAGTTTAGTGCATGTTTGGCTTGTTTAGTCAATCAGACTCTGTATGCCACAATTTTTTAAATACGTGCAAAGTTTTGACTTGAAGTGTTTAAAAGAGTGTAGTCTCATAGATACGTGTCCACCTTGGTCATAGTTTAGGTGACGTACATATTAATAGCTGTAAAATGCTCGTACATCACAATAGGTATATCTCGCGGTCACACCTCATTCAAGTTCATTTTAATGTAGAAGTTGGAATTCATTAACTTTTTGATTAAAATTGGCGTTAGAGTAACGCTTGATTTTGAAAATGATAAAATGTTACGTAATATTGAAAATAGTATAAGATATTATTTCAAAAATAAATAAAGATCATGATTATTCGATGAATTCTGGAGTGACGAAGAATCCCTAAATTTCCATTATGGTACCAAATTCGACGTGTTTTGTCATAATTAGGATTTAATGCAACTTTGCATGCATTTTAGATTCTGTAGGTTCTAAAAGCTTTATTTTGGAGAAAAAATGTGGATTTAGTATACTGAAGAATACAATAATTGTCCCTTAGTGGGAGTGAACATCAGTTATTTGCCATTTTCTTTGAATTTTTCCCAAATAAAGTCGTTCAGTGCAGCTATTCTGTTAGCTAATTAACTACTAAATCCCTTGAAGCCAATATGGATACAATTCTATGGGAATGATGAACAAAAATACAAAATGTTTCAAATCGTTGCTTTATTTTCTGGACACTTAATTTTTGATGACTTTCAAACTTTTGCTATAATTTCTACACGTCCAAACCAAATTCTTTGAAACTTGGCACGCATTATCCATAATAGATGCCTAACCTACACTGCGAGTTTCGTCTAAATGGCTAGAACGGTTTTTGAGATACACTGAAATGGTAGGTCGTTGCTTCTTTAACTGGACGGAGTGTATATTTAAGTATTCGATCCTCTCTACACTCAATCATAGACAAAATAATTTATCTGTGTGCTATGAATTTCTTTCCAAAAATGAACAACTTATTTGATGGCGCAACTTTCTGCTTAAATCATTTTTGCTTTGTTTGTAGTGTAGCATTTAAATATTTAATATTTGACTTTTACACGTATCAAAAAATTCTTAACCTAATTTATTTTACCGACTGATCAAGGATTTTTACCGCGCTCTTAAAACGTATATTCAAATCCGAACTTAAATATCACTAAAATCTCATTTTTGCGCAAGCCAAGCCGCAAAACAATAGTAGTTCTCAAGTATATGATTTAAGCCATGGCTACAATTCGAAAACTGATTATCATCTTACAGATGATTAGCTATGAACTTGAAAGGTGAGTTGAAATATGTCCTATTTCATCCATCACCTGATGGATGATTTTAGTTGTTGCGTGGAAACGTCTTGTGTACGTACACACATAATCGTTTTTTTTTCTTCAAATAATCGTCTCCGGAGAAGCTTATTTTGGAAAGTGCTTTTTGAGTACTTTTTTGAATTTTGCGCGACAGAATACTTAAAAAGTTATGTAAATTCAGGTTCTGTGTTTATGGTTTGAGAAATAGTGAATATGAACGCAGCATGCTATTGCTCCGCTAATATTCTTGCATCCTGACTGGCAAATAGATTTCTCTAAAATAAATAGAACATTTTGTAGATTGCCTTATACACGCCTGGATTTAGATTATTTATTGCAAAGAAAGAGTGAGAAGCAATGATAAAAGTGGGTTTGATGACTTTGAAATTGTATAACTTTATTCTCTTTGTATGCTTTAATAGCTACAATCTAGAACTTCCATTTTGGATGGGGATCAGGATTTAGCAAAATACAAAGCGCGTCATGATGAGCAGAGTCTGTTTAGTCTGTTGTGAGCAGAGCGCTGGAACTGCTTTATTAAAGTACCAATAAGTAATGCTGCCAGGGGTGGGGGAAATGTATTGTCAAGTAGATTCGTTGAGCAGATGTTATTACCGGTTCAAACTGTATAATGAGTTCAAAATGACTACATCAGAACAAAATGTACATATGTTCGAAAAACAGTATCGATGAATAATTATCATTGGCTACGTGTTTAGTTTGGTAATAACAATGCAATAACCGAAGGGAAGGTTACTGGGTAACATGCACAAATATAATATTTTAGAAATTTTCTTATTGTATAAGCTTTTTTCTTATGCCTAACGTCTTGAAGGTAATGTTTGATTGGGAATTGATACTGTAGTGAAATGCAAAATGGGTCATGTCCATAGAAACATATATCACTGTTTACGAACAATGTGTACTGAGAAGGAGGGAAGAGTCTATTTTGCGTCTTGTTTAGTTTGATTTCCTGCCCAACTCCACATCAACTTTTATAAATTCAATGAATGTGTAGGTGGTTGTACTGATGAATATAATAATTTGTGGGTGTGTGTATTATTATTAATTTGGATTCGTTAATGGTTTTGGGGGAAGTTGTGATGAACTCATACACATCCCCATCTCCTCCTCTCTTATCTCATCACGGCTATTAATTTTCCTAATCTTTACTTGATTCCGCACAGATTGCATGTTCTAGTCAAACAGTTCCCGGAAGATCATAGTGGAAAATTAGCTATGACGTTGCGGGAAATTTACTGGCCAACCAACTATAAACCTAGTATTCTTACAAGGTCACATTTCTGTACAATTTCAATTTCTCAGTTGGGTGATTTTCTAGAGCAAATTTGGTCAACTGTAAACAAAGGAATCTTTAGCTGCTCCCACAGCCCTTCGTAATTCGTTATTCTCATCAAAATGCATGCCCCACTCTCTCACCCACTGTCACGCCACCTGCACCCCTATACCACTTTGCATATACCACTGAAATAGTAGCCAAAATTCAGAGCCATGGGTTGAGTGGCGGGTGGCGGGTCGACAGCAGGTGGTATTTTTTTAACAAAGCAGCTACACTCCCATCATTTCACCTTGTCACTCAAAGGGTTGGTGGAATAGTGGCCCACTATTAGTGGGATTGCGCCCCAATCATTGGGAGATGTTGGAAAAGGGGTTAAGTGTCTGAAAAAGATGTTGTGGGTGAGTGACAAGAACCTATGGGGCTAAGGTGTGATTCCCAGTAGTTGGACGCTAAGAAATATATGATTGTCTTGAGTTCGGGCTTCAGTTTTTAGCTATATATTTTTGACGTTGTAAAACCTTTGCATTCGATTAAGGCCGAAGTTAAGGTTTTTTCTGCAAACTAACAAAAATTGGAAAAGGTTGTAACTGGTTGCAGATAGCGGTAGCAAGTAACCAAAAGGTAAAATGAGTAGTTTTTACGATTTAGTGCCAACAATTCCAGCTGTGTACTTCGCTGTGCATTGCACAATTTTGTCTTATGTAGATCGATCCATGGATTAGTATGGAACAATAATTAATAAATACTAAGCATGAATACAATATGACAACTAAATTACTTCGTCTTATACATTCCTGACTAATTTAATTTCGAAAAAATACAGAATGTTTGGTGATATAATATGCAATAACTAAAATAAGCATTACTGTGTAACAAGTAGAATATCACACATTATTTGCATGCTCTTTTTGTAATTTCATCTGTTTAAAAAGTTTGAATTAAGTATGTTGCACAAATAAGGATCACTGATACAGACAAATGTAAAACTTTTTTAGCACACCTAACCCGCTTCGAGTGTACCCTTTTATAATCATGCCTTGGATTAGGTCCCACAAACGCACGTTTCTGTAGTTTTAACATTGTCCCTAATTCCTAATTTCTACGTTACGTGTCCTTCTAAAATATCATTTGATTTATAGCTGGTCCTCTCTGGGGAACCAGCTTGGCAAAATAGCCAAAACCAATAAACCAAACTCTTCCTGAGTATGGGAGTATGAGATATAGAATGGAAGCAGTGAACCGGAAATTGCCTGTAGGTCGTTAAATGGCTCTCCGTGGTACTCCTGCATGCCCAATATTTTTAAATAAAGAAAGTGAAGAGTTTCTGGTAATTTCTGGAAACGTGGCATCCACAAGGTTATCCCGGGTCCTGAAACAAGTCAGTTTTTATTTATGGCCAAGGATAGCCAGATTACTTCCAAGATGGCACATGGATTGAAATATTTGAATTACCAAGTTTCAGGATGTTCTTCGGCAGACGGTATAGTGTCAATTCTAGCCCTCGTTTTGTTTCCGGATTTCTTTTCGTTTGGAAAAATACAACCTTGCTTAGGTCAGCACACTGATTGATATTCCCTATTCTCAATTTATCCGGGTCAGAGAATGCTAAAGTTTTTGCAATTCAGGAGCAAGGTTTTTCAAGTAATTTAAATGTTTTTTGCTGGTCCTAACAACAAATAGATATCGCGGATCGCTGGATTAAACTTGAAAAGGATTTTGTGTTGCACTAAAAACTTGAAATGTTTGTACTGATTCAGATTCGGCTATGTTTTGTTTGTTTTTGGAAGTGGTGGTAATTATTGCTCAATTTGGTTTGGTATGGGTCCTTCAGTAGATGTCGGATTAACGAATTAACTAACGATTAAGCACTAGTCAAAAATGCACGTACAAATCTACACGTGGTAGACAATTTCTGCGTTTGCATTTTAATGGATAAGATTAATCCAAAGTGTTTTGTATTACCATGCAAAAATAATTTTTGAACAAAAATAAAAAATGCAGATTCTAGAGCATCTGCAGACATGAAGAATTCATGCAATTTTCTTATTCAATTATATTTCATAACTACTGAAAACGCACCTCAAATCTGTTACGGCATTATTCCACAAGAAATAATGTACCTTATCAAGTGGCAGTAGAACTGCGCAGTGCGCAATTTGTGCAAAAATTATTTTCGAATTTTGTTTATAGGGATGGAGATGAAAAAAAATGGCCCTAAATGTATTGCAACTTAAGATGAGATTTATACACGGTTCCAAATCACTTTCTGGAAAAAGTTAAAGTGGCGGATCAAGTAAGAGGAATAATGGAGACCTGAAGGGAAAGCCTGGGTCCTTTTACAACAGATAATGGGAATGCTGGGAAAAACGGGAATTTGGTGGGAGGTGGGTGTGAAGTTGGCGGATGGACTGAGGAGAACTAAAGAATGGTAGGCATAGTAGAGTTAGAACAACTTTCCACTATTGGCAGTGGCACAGCCATAAATAACTGAAATAATTTTTGCTTTTTCAGTTCCAGTACAAATGTTACAGCATTGAGTTTAGTACTATCTAAAATCAATTTGAAAAATAGCTTACCACAAAGTTTAGCTATTTGACGCAAATTAAGAAAAATGGCAAAACTTGTTGTGACCAAAAGGGATTACCTAGAGTAGCTTGCCGGTAAATTCTGAGGATAACTGTTTGAGCAACCAATTTTTAGAAACAATGGAAACGTTTATTGATTAATCTGTGATTAGTTTATGAGGCTGCTGATTTGCTTGTAGAACAAAATTGCAATGTTGGTATTAGTAGAAATATTGTTTAAGATTTACACGTTTAAATAGATTGAATAGTTTTTTTTAAAACAAAATCGGAATATCTACAATTTAGTGTCTACAGGTTCTGCGTACAACCTTTGTGATAATTCTAACTACAAGATTTATTTGTAGACGAGTACGATATTATTATTTTGGAAATTTGGAAGGATTATTAAAAAGATTTTAATAAAAAAGAAGGTATGAAATTTTGTGCTAGTTAAATGCCATTTTTGTAAAAATTGGTGGATTTGTGAATATTGGCAACAGTAGATCTGCTCAATTTCCTCCAATAATTCTGTACGACTTCATAAACCTTACCTGAACATGTTTCAATCAATAAATTTTAACGATAAATAAAAGAAACTGTAAGATTTAGTGCATGACTTTATGCCATTTAGTAGAAACCCAAATACAATGAAATGCACAGGCATTCAAAATCTTACATCGAGATTAGAATAGTGAGTGAACTGATAAGACTCTGTACTCTTACATTTTGCAATATTTTGCAACATTTCCTCCGCCCTATCCAGGTCCGGTTCTTGAGCTAGAAGATAATTTGATTAACTAAAACATTATATACATCAGCGTTTTCAGGAAGGCTTCACTTTTGTTTCATATAGTTGTATCGATATATCATTTTAAGATTCTTGTACTCCACAACCTTTATCTCCAGCTCCTAACCAGCACTTAAACCCTACCCTAGTCAACTACTTAAACTGTCTATTTCCTACAAACATGACCGTATTCATGTAATTATGGATGTCTTGTTTTTTCATTACCAGCACATTAAAAGTTTTGAAGAAACCTCATTTTCTTAAGTGTTTATACTCCCAAAATCAATTACCGCAATAAATAAACTAAGGGGGCCTTTGTTGGTTAGAAAAAAAGTTAGGTTAGAAATATGAAGATTTCAGCATTGCATTCCAAGGATAAAATAATATGGAGAAAGTCTGGTAAAGGATCCTATTCATAAATGGTTAAACTAATGGATACACCAGAGTCCGATCTGACAATGACTTACTGCCCAAAAAGTGATAAACCTTATTGAGTGGCGGTAACACATCGCAATTTGTGCAACAGTTATTTTAGGTTTTTATCAATAAGGATTCAGATGGAGGAGACGACCCTGAAGGTGTTGCAACTACATTGCATAGGTCATTACCCGGTTCCAAGCCACTTTCTGGAAATTAAAGTGGCGGACCAAGTAGGACGAGAAATGGAGACCTGGGGGGAACGCATGGATCTTTGTAGAACAGGTAATAGGGGTGGTAGGATATGCAAAAAATTGGTGGGGGTGGGTGTGAAGTCGGCGTATGGACTCCGGAGAAGCTGAGTTCCAAGTAGTTTTTATTTCTGTTTGTTAAAAACGACTCGACTTTTCTTGAACTTACCTACGTTTTGGTATATTGTGACAAATTAGCTATGTAATTCCACCTAATCTTCTGAATACTGTGCCAGCCGGACCTCTTGCCACTTTGCATGTGCCACTGGTGGGGTGGTCGGACTTGCAGGTGGGGTAGATTCCGAATCTAAGACTCGTAGACAAAGATATTGTTGTGGGTAAACCAAGGCTAAGATGGAAAGTTTGGAGAGATGTGGTGGAGGGAAAGTCGTGGGTTGGTGAAAACTTCTCTTGTTGTAGGTGATCCCACCCCATCTCTGTGTCCATTTGGATGAAGTGGGTGCGCGGGTGGATTACTTATGAACTGCAGCATATTGATATCTTCATTGATTCATAGACTTTTATCATGTATAGCATCGCTATAAACGTACGCCTGATTCACGATTAGCCAAAGACTGAGCCGCTAGGTAACATGGCGGCGGCGGCGAGACCGGAAAGATTTTCCCGAAATGGCGGAAGTAGACGAAGTCCAAGTAAGACGGAAAATGGAGGCCCGGGGGGTAGTGGAGGGAAAAACCGGGTTGGAGGGAGGAGAGGAAAATGCAGGTGAAAATAAAGACGGTGAACGAGTGGTAGTTTGAACAGAGGAGAACGTAAAGAGGAATGGGCAGTGGATGTCCCAGTAGAATTGAAAGTTAAGTGGAGAAGTGGGTGTTAACGAAGGAAAAAGCAGTTCCAAATATTTTTGTCAATTTTCTTAAAACACCCCGACCTTTCTCAAACTTACGTTCGTTTTGACCTATTGTCCTGATTAGTAGTGTGCCACTCCTTGCCACTGATGACATATTGTCAATATTGTGTGTAGCAGCGAACATCTTTTAGTGGTTTATTAGCTCGCTGCTTCAGCAGAGGAGCTTATTAAGATGTAGTGTGTCCGTCCGTCCGTCCGTCCGTCTACTTTATTTTTGGGCTCTAAACCAGCATAAATGGGCTCTAAACCAGCATAAACGGGCTCTAAACCTGCATAAACGGGCTCCAAACCAGCTAAAATAGGTCCCTAATCAGCTAAAATTGACGAGTAATCAAGAACTCTGTTTATATTTAGCAGCGAGCATTTTTATGGTTTCCCATTGACTGGTTATAGATGTTTATAGATGTTTACACATTAAACAAAGGTTCACCGACACAGAAAGAATGCAAACTTTTCTAATTGTAGAGTGCCTAACGTTTTCCGATTTGGTTTGGATCAAAAAGGGTAGTAAAATTCAGAATGAGTCACTTCACTTTGATGGGAATACGTAGTTATTTGTACAGCTGCTTAGGTACAAGTCTTACAGGGAACAGGGAAATGACAGAAGAATCAGTTAAAAAATAGTGAACCATTTTCACACCATTTTTATTACATCAAACATAAAGGTGCATTTTATACCGAATAGATATGTCCGCCTTTTTGGGAGGTTTGAGGATAAATTAATCAAAGTAGAGCGTAACGGCAGATGTTTTAAAAAGATTAAATTGGTTTAAATTGGTGGGATTTTTGTAGGTTTTTGCGATGGTTTTGTGGAGGACTTGAGCTTTGAAATAAGATTGGTTGATTTAAGGAGACATGGGGTGGACTGTTATAATTAGTTTCTTGGAGATTTTGGGACAAGTTTCGTAACTAATAAATTGACTAAATAATTAACTGATTGTTCTGGAATCTGCACAAGTCTAACCATATCGACAGTAATTGTGTAGTCTTTAGAAACCTCTAAAAATATTAGGTTCAAGTTGATAGGTGTATTTTTGGAGGGGATTCGATTGGGAGGTGGTCTTTCCATAATTTTGTTAAAACAGGTCGATTTCCATCAAACAGACTGTTAGATTTTAGTCGGTAAATTAGGTTTAGATTTAGAAAAACTAATCATCTATCCTAAAAAACTAGGTTATTATTAACCAATCATTAGAAAATTTGGGTTTCTCGGGAAAAACTTGTGTTGGTTTGACACTATTTTAGTGAAGATTTGTAGATTGGAGGATTTTTTAACCATAGATTAATTGGTACCAAAATAAATAATGCTAAATTATCGCAGATAGCTCCGCGAACACGATTTGTTGTCTTATTGTTGTTCCGTCACAGAATTACTTTTTTAAATAGTCCTCCCTCCCAATGTTGACGAGCAGATGAATGATGGCGTCTATTCCACTAGATATCCAATGTATTTATCGGGTTAATTCATTCCATTTTTATGGAAAAGGTTGTTTTGTCACAAAAGTTGCCTTGTTTTTCTTTAAAAGAACCTCAAGTTACCCTTCACCATTCGTAATTTTAAAGTACGTTCTCTTGGGCATACCCAAGTGGTCCACTACTTTTGAGGTTCTTAAAATTTTACATGACTATACGGTGCTTTCCCTACATTATGCCTCCAAAAAGCTTCATGGACCGCTTTAATACTTCTAAATGTAAAACCAGGGATTCCAAACCACTTGACTTAAAACATAACTTGGCCCAGAAGACGGACTACGTAAACCTAGTGAAACCCCCGGAAGTGCCCTTGTTCAATTTCTGGATTATTTCGAATTGGGCGGATTACTTCATGCTCACGTTGTGCTATTCCGTAAAACCTAAGCTAGTGAAAGCCATACATTATGATAGATTCTCTGAAAATATTTATGTAAAGACAGCAAAGTGTAGTGAATAGAGTTTCGATAAAATGATTACTGAGCAACTGGAAAACCCTTAAATTCGTAATATTTTTTGAATTTTATTTTTCAAATATTTTAGTTGCGCATTGTGCAAAAAATAAAACGTTTATACAATAAACTCATACACTGATATCCAGATGAATGAAACATGTTGGCACAATATCTTCGAGTAGCACAGTACAACACGAGCAGAGAGCACCAAACATCTGGTTCCGATGAAATGCGCCAATCCATCAGTTTTCACAGAAACAACGTCTACCCAGCACAAAAGCATTAAAAATCTTAATCACTTACCAAACTAAACTCCTTGCTAAGTTCCATTGCCAAAGAATTTAGATTTTTTATAGTTTTAACCTTATCTAAAACCACCCCTGAAACCCTCATTTTCAATTTAGTTTAAAATTACCGATTTTTCTTGAACTCGCTTACTTTTTGCTATTTATGACAAAACAGATGTAGGTTGGTCTAATCAATTTGTGCTTGTACCATTCGGTTACCTTGCACATTTGCTTTTCAGTGCAGGGGTGGTGTAAATGGGGCGGGTTGGTGGCTGGCAAAGATATCAAGTGTGAACTGGTTATGGCATACTGAGCAGTTAAAATATTTCAAAACAAAATATTAACCGTTTTTCAGCTTTTCTCAAAATACCCCGAAAGTTCTATTTTTGGTGAGTTCCCTTAAAAGTTTTGATTGAACTCCTGATTCTTGTGTCACCCGTATCCGTGCGTTTGCCACCGAAGGGGTTGTAGAAATCATTAGGATGTTATGCAGGCAATATTATGGTTGGTAGTAATCGTAGCCGTGTATGCTGGGGGGAGGGTAAAATGTCACGCTCATGGATGGAGGACTCGGAGGGGGTGCAGCGTAGAAATAATTTGGGTAACGATGGTTCTCCGGCGCCTCGGGTGCCGGCCCATTCCCCGCGGAGTCCGTTCCCCGCGGGGAGTCGTTTCCCCGCGGATCCGGTTCCCCGCGGATCCGGTTCCCCGTGGAGTCTGTTCCCCGCAGATTCGGTTCCCCGCGGAGTCGGTTCCCCGCGGATTCAGTTCCCCGTGAACCGGTTCCCCGTTTACCTTGTTCCCCGCGGGATGCTGTTTCCCCGCGAGACTTCAAACATAGAAATTTACATTTTAAGCTGTATTATTGTGCAGAAAATAGTTAAGCAAATCAACCAACAGTTAACATTTTGTTTTCTTATATACAGCTATTTACTTTTTATTAAGGCATATATATATATATATATTAATAAATATCTATCTACAAATGACTATTTTTCAACATAAAATTTTCTCTGTTATATAGTTTTTCCAACTTTTAAAAAGGATTTTTTGGTATAATTAGTCAAACAATTAAACAACAGCTTCAACAAATCAATTTTTTAAAACGAAACAGTACAACGGTACAACAGTCAAATATTAATTTAGCGCTTTTTCAATATAATTATTCTTTGGTCATAAAAAACTTTGCACTATAAATAAAATTTAAACAAATGGAAAACGTCTAATAAGTAACATTAGAGATAGAAATGTACATTTAACAGTATCGTAAAGGATTTTTTTGTTTAAAATATAAAGCTATGCAAATTTTGCATATGCCAATTATTTGCACGTGCGAATAGTTGCGAATTCTAAAAAATTTGCACATGCAAAAATTTGCACGTGCAAAAATTTCGCACATGCAAAAAATTTGCACATGCAAATTTTTTAGAATTCGCAACTATTTGCACGTGCAAATAATTGGCATATGCAAAATTTAGCATATTGGTGTGTACCCCTCACTTACTTTCGACATACCCCACAGGAACAAATTACATTATACATTTAAATTTAAATTATGCGCTATTCCTGTTAAAAATTCTAAAACTGGTCTTTTGTCAAAATCTTCGACAATACTTTTAATTCTGTCATTAAGGTCACGAAACCTCTTTTTTGGGGGCTGTGGAGTCTCACCAGCTAATAGCTGCTCATGCTGCAGCTCGTTGAGGGACTGCTGTATTTTTATGGTCTCTATAAATTTCCAAATCGTTGGATGAGATGCTCCAATTTGACCTTGAAAACCTCGATGCCACCCCTCAACGGCATTATTGGTCCGCGCAATGTCATCTGCAACACGGTGGAAACAGTTCCATATCTCTATTGAAAATCTAGGTGGTCTCTCCATACCCCTACGCTTTCCGCCAATCCAATTGTCTTCGGTGTAATCAATTAGAGATATCATGTCCTTGGAAGCAGAATAGAACTTGTCATCGATTAAAATTCGGAAAGTCTCTTTAACAGCCTCTGGTGGCACGAATGCAATTGCAGTTAAACATTTCACTTTTAATGCATAATCAGGGTCATCAATATAGTTTTTGTGCACTTCGGGTAACTTTTGAATTCGCCTCCAAAAGCATTGGCCAAAGTGAAAATGGCAGCCGAGTTGCACGCTGCTAGGGAACACCTCCTCAAAAGCGTTTTTTGCAGCTACTTCAAAGTCGATCATGATTGTTTTAGGAGCAAGATTTGGAGCCAGGGTTTTAAGTACACTTAGCATTCTTATGTACGTCTGCTCGGTGCGATTTGGAAGCAGAGCGAAAATTCCGGGAAGAACTTTGTGGAAACGCAGTGCGTGTATGGTATAAAGCTAGAACAACAATTTAATGCTATTATTGATATCAAGAATACGATTACGGTGTTGTACAAAATAAATTTATGTACCTGATCAAACAACAGAGGCACGACTTTAAAAGTTCCATCTGCAAACCACTCTGTAGAATTTGCCATAATCTCTAGGTTTTTTGTTGTCCCAAATATTAAAATACGGTCACTACCAGGCCCAGAATCATAAAGTAAAAAGTTTTCACCTTTTACGGTTTGCTGATATCTTTTAGGAAGGTTCAAAGTCAGTAGGGAAGTCGGCTGCTGGAGAGTGTTGTCGGATTTTACTCGGTCCTTCCTGATTGTACGCTTCATTGATCGTAAAGCTGGAAGTTGTGCTGAAGCGCTGGCACTGATTCCTTGGGTGCATGACGCCACAATAACTTGAGGGGGGTCAGACCTAGCACTTAGCTTCACGTCGATCTACACAACACCAAATATTCTCTGTCTTTCCCTTTCTGTCCATAATATATCTGTAACCATTATAAACGAGATGGTCTTTTCCTCTTTTGCTCTTTACAAAATTTAACGGCATTGTGAATAATTGATAGAAGATCAGATCGTTAAAAAGCTTGATATTACGAAATAATTTAGAAGCAACGATTATCAAGTTTAGTTGTCGAATGGGAGAGCAAATAGATAATGACTTAATATTTCTTAATTTTAGCTCAACTCATACTACACGTTATACATTTTAATTTCACATTGGTCATTTGGTCAGACATTGGGGCTTAAGTATTTTTTACTTTTGGGATTAGCTGCCCAAAGTTACTACGTTGCTTATTACTGTAATAAGCATGTGTATTAAGTATCATGCACGAAGTTAAGTTAAGTTAGTTATAAAGCGACTGAATAATTTGATTCTATAATCCTTAAGTAGTACTTCGATGCACAATGAACAATGTTTGCTCATGCCAACATATTTGTTATGAACCATGCAGTACATAGATAAGGTTGCCCAGTTTGTGTGTGTCCTTTTTATATTCTATATGATTGATATGATGTGACAACAGGTACATTGCTTAATGTAATTACTATAACCATACGACACTTTTCATTGCACATTAATTTTAACCATCATGAAATACTCGAGTTCCTGGAAAAGTCAACAGGAAACAAGGTAAACGGGGAACTGAATCCGCGGGGAACAGACTCCGCGGGGAACCGGTTCACGGGGAACTGAATCCGCGGGGAACAGATTCCGCGGGGAACCGAATCTGCGGGGAACAGACTCCACGGGGAACCGGATCCGCGGGGAACCGGATCCGCGGGGAAACGACTCCCCGCGGGGAACGGACTCCGCGGGGAACCGGCCTAGACCCGGCGCCTCCGGTCCCTTGACTTCATAAAAAATGTCATGTGTCGGGTATACTGCGGGAACCTTGTCCGGTTCATAATTGACGGGTTGAAATAAAACCGTCATAAGTTATGACTCAAAACTTTTGCATTTTACATCCAAACTTTTTGACTAAGGTATCATTCTGCTGGAAATCGATAGGAGCATGTGTGTACGCAATGACAATTTAAACGGACAATTTAATTTTTTTAAAGGTTCGGACACTTTTGTGAATTTTAATTGAACAAATGTTCTCCGGAGAACAATTGTTATAATTGGCCAAATTATTCCTACGGTGAGGGGGTGGTGAAAATTCGTCTTGTTTTCGGTGATTCCAGGTTATGTTAGGATGGCATGTAGTTACTGGAGTTTATGAACAGCACAGGAAAACGATATCGAGTTTGACCACTGGGGGAAATGGCTGCTGGGTAGGATTGGGAGCAGCACAAAAGGAGGTGGTGGACAGGGACCCACTGGTGGAGGAAACGGGAGCGTAGAGAATATGGATGTTCCAAATGAAGGACGAAAAGAGATGTAATGGAAGGTCGCTCATCGCTTATACTAATGGGGTATGAAAATATATTGAAAGTTTCAAAGAGAGCCGAAGTAAAGTAACAAGACCATTGTAGGGTTAGGAGCGAAACAAAAATTAGGAATGGGGAGAGATCTTTGTGAGGTGATATTTCAGGTGTCAGACCAGTACATAAATTGCACAGATGATATTCAAAATTTGGGAGAAAAATAAGATTTTAATGCAAGTAAATGTATTAAAAATTTGAATTTTCAAAAATGTATTATATTTTGCCATTTTGTCAAACAAAACAAAAAATTTTTATATATTTGTGTTACTGGGGAATGCTAGCTTTAGTTTAGGCAAATTTGGGCGTCTAAAACACAAATTGAGAAAATTCAAATTTTTAATAATTCGGCGAGATTGCATTAGTTTTGCATTGACCACTCCCCCTTTACACGTCCAAATTTACTGATCAAGGTGTCAAAATGATCACAATAAACTGTGCAAAAAGGTGGTTTTTCATTTTTTCAAATTTCAATTTGCAAAAAAAGTTATGCAAGATTTTGTAAAATCGGGACACTTTTTGTCAAACCTGTTTTATAGAACACTTTAGTTGGCATTTGATGTGGTCAAGTAGTTACAAGCTCATAAAGGTCATTACTGATAGGGCATTTTAAGAGCTTTGCAACGTATGTTTAATTAGCGCATACAAATGTCTGGACGAAGCTCCACTTCATTCTGAATATATGTAAGTCGACACAAGAAAATGCATTGACTTACAGTTTTTTGCAAAGCGTCCTTGTTACTGACTATTTTTGACAACAGTTTTCTGCGATTGATAGAGCATTAAATATTGTAGGTGGTCACCATTTTTAGGATTTCCAAAAATTACAACATGGCAAGTTACTGAAGTTTGAATTCAAAAATTTCGTAAAATTTACACAATTTTTTACAAAACATTTTCTAAAAACTACAGATGCATGGTCATGACGTAATATTGCCACAAATAAGACCCCACACTATGACTAATTTACCAAAAAAGTTTCAGTCAGCAACTCTGTATCCTTACGGAAAGACGGTTCAATAAGTCGATTTTTAGTAATTTCATCCTGGGGCAACTTGAGACATTGAAACTTGGTGTAGAATATTTCCGACGTATATGTGTTAAGATTATGCAAAAACCTTGGAAATATAAGAACTTTTAATTTTGGCTGCCCCCCATCACGCGTTCTTACTCATATTAAAGCATATTAAATAAATATGATCCCTAGCAATGATAAAGAAAACCTTTAGTTCTAGTAGAAATTATAAAAAAATTTTTAGTTTTTTTCGAAATCATTGTCTAAGACTACTTTGTCGTTACTGGCATACAAATCATTTCATCAATACACATTTACTTGGGCATATAAAAATTATCATGGTAAACCTAATATACTCAGAAAACTCAAACAACTTCCATTGCAAGCCAGCACATATGTATTCCGTTGTTCTTCATATTGTTCTTTCTTCGCGGTTTGTGCGAGTTTTCTATAGGCGTTCTATTAAATATTATCGTGTTGTCAGATATGACTACTTCAAAAATGGAAATTGGATTAATAGGCTTAGTACCGACAAGTAACAACAACATTGAGGTATGGGCGAAGTGCAACTTCTTAAAATCAGAAGGCGTATAGTTCACGAAGGATTTTACGCGCTAGTTCTGGTTCTTACATGGCTTTGATGAACCATGCAGATTGGAAAATACCACAGCTGATGTAACACCTAACTAAATATCACATTCGTCCGTAAATCATGCATACAGTTTTCACCATATTATATGGTATAATTTAACTCATCAAACAACCATTTTACTACCACTTAATGGTCACTTGGCAAAAGTATGTATTTTCAAAAGATTTTCTTAACCTTATTACTCCAACGAAGATTTACGGTGAATTGACGACTTTCCTGTCCCATGACAGGACAAGTCCATCAGATTACCAGGCCCAGTAGTATGTAGCTGAAAGAATTAGGGTAAGAGTAGAAGATAAGTTATGCAACAATCAGCACGCATATAGAAAAAATCACTCATGTCACACGGCTTTGACACAATTGATAAGTGATATTTACACACAAACTGATGGTACAGCTATGAAGGTAGGAGTAATATTTCTTGATTTCTGTAAAGCGTATGACTCTATTAAGCACGTCAAATTAGCGAGGAAATCAATGGATGAATATAGGTTAGAACCATGTTACGTTAACATCATTAATGAAACTTACACTAATCGGGTATTCACTATTGACTCAGGTTGTAAGTGTTATACGTTAAATAGGGGTATATGTCAGGGTTCAGCAAAAGGACCTTTGACCTTTAGTATGTATATCAATAGTCTTGCTTCAGTGGTTACATGTCAAATGATAAAATACGCTGATGATGTAGCAATGTATGTATATGGTAAGAACTTAGAAGAAATTAACACAAAATTGAAAATTGAAGTAGAGAAGGTACAAAATTGGTGTATTTCAAACGGTATGGAAATCAATTATGAAAAGACCAAGGTTATGTATTTTCACAAACCAAGAGATCGAACAATTAATAAAGAAAAGGTCACTGGGATATATGTAGGTGATAAATTTATAGAACGTGTTTTTAATTTTAAATATCTTGGGGTAATATTAGACCCAACACTAAGTTTTGAAGAACACTACCACTTAGTCAAAGAAAAGGTAGCAGCAAAGATCAAATATCTAAGAGGTTTTCGTAGGTATTTAGATAAACGAGTTGTAAAGATATTAGTTAATGCGCATGTTCACTCTGTAACAGACTATGCACTTGATATTTGGGCAGTACAAAGTACTCAAAAATTACAGCAAATTCAAGATAAGATAGATAGATTTCTTGTGGATTTTGAATATCCATCATATTCAAAGAAAAACAAAATGAAACTACTATCAATTGATTTAAGAACACTGAGAGAAAAGTACAATTTTGTTAGTATTGTTGAAAGAAAAGACTTAATAATACTTAAATCTGCCTTTTATTAATATAGAAAGGGAGATTTTAAGGATATAATATCGCAGCGACAAAGTGAAAAGAGTTTTCCTGTGCTAACTCTTCCAAAATTTAAGTCAGAGTTCTACAAAAACAATGTGGAGTATAGAATGAAAATTTTATGGAATACTATACCTAAGGAAACGGAAATAGATTCAATAGGGTACGAAAGTTTTATAAATATTGCAAAAGAATTGTTAACAAAAAAATATTATAATTAGCATAAGTTGTCAACGTTGTAAAATTTAGTTAGAAGATTATTTAATTGTTATGTCCCCATAAGAAAAACAGTACATGTACTGAAAAATGGCTAGACAATAAAGATTCAATTCAATTCAATTCAATTCAATAGCATCTTCAACCGAGCTTTTTGCTTATCTGTAAATGGAATAGATCAACATATATAAGTCTTGTCTTTTATTAGAGCTCACACTTCATGTAAAGTTAAGCTTATGTCACAAACGTACATCCAATCGAATAACAAAAATTGTTGTCTTGAGACTTCTCGCTGCGGCTTACACATAACCACAAACATTATCATTTTGGTTGGCTTTCCGCCGCATAACAAAGTTAATCTAACAAAAACTTCCTGTGGAACAATGTCAAGCTCAGGGTGAAGATGTCATATATTTTAAGCAATATAAATGCTGTGCTGAAAAATAGCAATTGTAGTAAAACAAACTTACTGTGACTTCTTTTTAAAAAATCCCCTCAGTTTTAAGGCACGGCTTTTATGGAATATTGTTTGAATATTAAACTACTTGTTAAGGAATGATCAATTGTTCTGAGAAGTTTGCTGAGATGGAAGCCTTAGAATCCACTTAAAAATTAAACTCGAACATAAGCAACTGAAAATGCTAGCTTGGGAATAAACTTACCTGACGGATAATTTTGAAATTGGAAATTTGGCAGCAGCTAAAAACGGGATCGTGTGGAGTAAACTAAATAGGATTAGCAACTGGCAGCATACTTTTGACTTTATTTGCCCTTTTGGGTGTGGCCGTTAAATTACATAGCATGAAATCCAACCGGACATACTGACTGTTTAGATGTAATTAGACTGAACATAAAGTCAAAATGCTTTTACATAAATATAGTGGGGCAGTTAACAGTCAGAAATTACTGAGTCGGGAAAGAATGAAGGCTTTCCGTTTGACGTCCAAGTGTATGTGCGGAGCAAACATGAACTTTTATTATGTATTTTAACTTGGCAGTTCAAAAGAACAAACATGTAGGCAAACATAGGCCGGACTATGCCAAGTAACAAAGAAAACCAACATATATAAAATTGTAGCCAATTATGTTGAAAAGGTGCTTTTATTTTCTATGGTTACATATATATTTAAGTTATACTGCACTGTCGGTTCCAATTAAAATTTCTGGTTGTACTTTGCTTGACATTTCAAAACAGAGAAGACAACATTGTAGGTTACATAGAAAGCGTTTTGAATGCATATTATGTTTTGGACAGCCTCTTATTTGAGCTATCCTTTTGCTTGTCTTTTTGTGTAATCACGCCTACGAGGGTATGACGGTTTTCTGACAACATGACTGTATAATCACAATATTATACTCAGACAGGTAGGAGGAGACTGCTAACGCCAGTCACTCGATATATGTCAAAGGTTAAAAACTAACTGATCAATCAAGTTGGTAAAAATGATTTGGCTGATGATGATGATGGTTGTGTGGCATTTTATGTGCGATGAACGACGGCAATACAAAGAAAATCAATGCAGTGTAAAAACACAAGTTTAATAAAGTCAAAAGAAAGGTTTAGTTATTATTAAAAACTGCTGAAACCACAATTAGCGATTTTTAGTGGTCAGCTTAAGGTCAATTAAAAAAATGTTACAAAGTACGGAGTTTCACAGCTTTAGAAAATGCTAGAGCTCCATCACACTCGGAGCGTAGAAAACGGACTGGGAACGGAGGAATGGGTGCACTTTACTTTTATAATATTTTTTTCGTACAGCTAAAGACCAAAATTACACATCATGCCACGTAGGTTGTCACCGGACCACGCTTTACCTTTTACGGACACGCTTACAGAGTTATAACACACAATGTATCACCATCTCACATTTTCTTATATATTTTAAATTTGTTACAATGCATAAAATTGGCTAAAAATACAGATCCATTCCTACATTGTGCTTGGTAGGTAGGTGCACACATTCCCATAATAATAAAGATCACACTCACAAAAATACATCGCATAATTCATGAATACACATTGCTAGGTATATTAGGTCAAACACAATTTACAGATATAAAATGAATAGCCAAGATGGCAGCATACTTCACATCATTGGCGTAGCCAGGGGGTAGGCACATGGGGCACGTGCCTACCCCAGACTTGGTGCCCAGTGTACCAAGTTAAGGTTTCAAGTCATAGTAAATCATATTTATATTTTTTCTAAATAAATTCTGAACTATTCGGACTTTTGCTCCAAACCATTATATCTGAAGCATAAAATCATGATGTCTACCATAATTCATAACTTAAAATCGTAAACCGCAAACTTTTGAATTGCCGCTGGGTAATTTTCCTGTTTGGAATCTCCTAAGGTTACATTTTCTGAAAATGTAAGTATTAGCAAAATTGTAGGTTTTTCTCGCAAAAAGATTTACGCATTTGTATTCACAGTCTTTACGTTTTTTGCTCAGAACAATAATATGAGCAAAAAGAAAAAAGAAGTATCATAAAATTTCCGTAAATTTCTGTAATTTGGATAACGTTTTTGGACACTAAGAAAGATTTTAGGAATGAATTTATAAGATATTTTTAAAAACCGGCAATTATTGTGGAAAGCATGATGTAGAAGTGAAAACCCAAGAACGAAAGAGATTTTATGTACCTAAAAACCAAAGGAGGAACACCAGAGGGAACAGCTTGACTCTGAATGATTGATGAAAAACTAGTCGTGCCATTTCTAGGTGACTTTGTCGATGCAATACCAATTCGCTTGGAAAATTAAAAAACGCAAATTATTTTTTTGAAACTTCTCCCATAAAACCTTAGTAGCTGCACAACGTATAAGAATGTAAAAAAGCAATCGACAAACACACATCTTTCGAGACACTAAACAACTTTCATAAGGCGTTTTCTCCAAATATTTACAAGAATTTGAAAAGTCTTTGTGATAGTATTTCTACATCTATCTCTTTACCAGAAATGACGCGTCCTAATTAGGTCGAAATAATTCCAAGTTAAAGTTCTCAAGAACCATGCAAGTGAATAGTTTAATCATGTAACTTTTAAGTGACCGGTTCACGGGTGCTCGTTGTATACTTATATAATAATGCATTGTTAAGAGCAAATTGTCGAGATTTTAGATGTGGTACAAGAATAGGTATTTACCGTAGGTATACAATGATGGATAGCTAAAGAAGAAACACAAGATTACGTTTAGCCTCTTCTGATAATTACATGTAAAATATCCTACGATGAAAGATGATAAGGTCATGGTGGTAATTTCTAACTTACGTTTCATCAATTTCAGCTACCTGAGTGACCTGGAAAGGGTCAGAACACCTGATATTTTATCTGCGGAGCAAGACATTCTTTGTTTGTTTTCCCGCTACCAGAATAATTGAATATTTCTTCGATCTCGATTCGATCATGTTTCGGTAAATAGAAAGCCAAACTGTGCGCCAATCTATTACCTATCATGTTAGGTTGCGTATTATAGGAATAGTCGGAATATAATTGAAGTCCCCATGATGCGCCTTTGCTTTGAATATGCCCACAATATTTTTTTTCTCGGAAAAAAGTTTGACAACAATGTTTGTCTGTGACCTTAAAAAGTTTTTGCTAACATTAACTATTTCTATTCTAATTTTTCTCCGATGACGAGTTTTACACAGGATTCCATTTATTGTATTGCACTATAAGCATGTTTGCATATGATTTACATTAATTTGTTAAAGAACAATTTGATGTACAGTAGGTTTAGTAGACACGTACATGACTTTTAGCGTTGTAATTTAAAAATTGTTGCATGAATATACTTTGACTTTGACCAAAGGCGTGCCCACCCCAGATTTAAAACCTGGATACGCGCCTGCTTCACATTTTTCATAACTCCACAAAGTAACACACAACTAGTTACATATTATGAAAGAACATGAACAGGTTCTTAACACAAGTATTTTACTGGTTTGCTATCAACTGGTTATAAATTGTATGATAGTCTTATAAGCCTCCACACAATGAAGAAACAGCGAAATACTTTTAAAAGCATTTGGTAGATTGTGAGAAAATTTATATTTTGTGATAATCGTAATACATTTCTTAAAGAGGTGCTTCAAGATATTTAAATTTTGTTGTTTTATTTCAAGCCAAGTAAAGGTATTACCAAAAACTCAGGGTTCTAAACAAAATTTATCCAGTAGTACACAATCGCCAAGGAAAGGTACCTGGAAGTTTATAGAATGTCGCAATGCTTTTGACATCATTGGCTGGCACGTAAACGCAGCAATACCGGTATTACTATTTAGGTGGATGATTTCCTTAGGTACGCATATTTTACAAGAAAGCAAACTGAATGAGTATTGAGTTCTAGCACAGGCAGGTCAGCAACAAAAAGCATGAAGACCTACCGTTTTGAAGAGTGAATTAGACCTGCACAAAAATTAGTTTTACCATTTTCAAAACGTTTTTGAACCGACTGAATTTTACGCGGGCCCAATTGCATGCAAAACCTTAGTTTTAAGTACTTCAACCTTCGTTAACGTTCATTCAACCTTAATATTAAGTTCCACCAAATGAAAACAATAATTGCCAAGATTGTCAAGATTCTGTAAAACAAGAAGCTAATTGCAGCTAGAGCACTGCTGGAGGTATCTAACACGGAATGATTTTCAAGGAAATATTGGGCTATGGAAAGATTTTTAATTGTTCAACAATAAATTAACCATCTTAAGAACACAATTAAGGTTGTTATAAGCATGTTATTGTTGTTTTCTGTAGTTATAAAGCATGTTCATCGGGGGTAAATATGGAGGTGGATATGATTAATTAAAACTTGTCATTTACAAAGCAGCAGTTTAACTGAAAAGGGCGTTGATATTACTCCAATTTTGATATGCATATTATTTTTTCTATAATAAATCGCTATGCTGATAATAATCAACGTACTGTTGTAAACTAATTTAGCATTAACCTGTGAAAACACAATCCTCCTAAAGGCTAGACTACAGCTACCGTTTCCACGGTGAGATTCCATCATTTGTTCACTTCACAAAAAGTCCACAAATACAGTCCACACCTAATTTTATTTCACTGTGAATTTTCACCGTAACCATCGTTATGGTGAAAAAATGAATTTTTTCATCGATTGCTTGCGTGAACAAGCAACCTATTTTTTCACTACTTTTAACGGGGAAAACTGATATTGTACTTGCTATTGCTCCTATTTAAATCAAATTTAAAATAACGTAGCATTATTTTTATTGTGATTTAGGATTAGTAATACTATTATATTAAGTTTTATGACACAAGTTCGTACTTTTAGCAAAGAAATTTAATATTGAACTAAAACTTCTACCTCAGCACCGCATTTTCTACGTATTTGAAACTAGCATAGCATCGCAACTCTATCAGCATAAAATATTTGAAATATTTCACATTACAGCATGAAGATATTTTGGGTTAAAATAGTAGAAATCTATTAAAAACAAGGCAAAACGGAAAAGACCAAGATTAGGAATGCTAGCAAATAGAATGAGTTTTTAAAAATGAGAATAAATAATTATTCTACAAGATTTGTATTTCTAAACATCATTTTTATAGAACAACGTGGCAATTTATTGTATGCAAACACATCGACATGTGCTACAGTCTTCTCTAAATGCGTATTGAGTATTAACTTTTTCTTAATCCCTACATTACATTATGGCCTATGAGGGTAGACGTAACAAGTCCGGCTAATAGAAATTAATTATCCTTTTGTTGTGTTTTACACCTATGAAAATCCACTTTGCAAAAGAGAATGATGCAGCTTTTTCATCATGAGGTGTGGACTGTATTGTGAACAAGTCGCGAAAATAAGTGTGAAAAATTGAAAAAAATTTCCTTGGTTACGTTTCCCAAAAATCTTGCAATTGAGGAATTTCGAACTTCAAAATTCCATCAATTGAGTGGAGCTGTAGTCTATACTTAAGAAAGCGGAATCCACCAGCAGTAACCTTTTCACAGCAAAAGCTTCAAACAAGCACAAATTTCAATACGTTGGTTAATATCAGCTCATCAAGAACTTTCTTCACTTATAATTTTATTCTGGTTCCTCTCCCATTTAACCTTGAAACGATTTGGTTCCTACCTTTAAAACCGGCATGAAAATGGCAATGTTGAGGTTTACAAGCTAGATCAATATAAGGGAAATGCGAAAACAATCGACCCTCCGCCATCTGCTCAAACGGCCGTTTCATCCACCTACTTCCAAAACCAACCAAATCGCCTTACCTTGACCGCCAATTTACTTAAAAGACCAATTTTATCAATTTGCTTTAATAACTCTCATCTTTTTCTCGAACTGGCCCACACGCTTAGGTAATTTTTGGCAAACAGCTACAATCACACAGGAAAAACTGTCACTTTATCTTTTTTCTTCGGAGGAAGTTGTAAAATTTGGGGGATGATGAGGTAGGGCTGGGTGATGAGCGAAGAAAATAGCCAAATCCTAAGACTAAATGGACGGTTTAGGATGGAGGATTTGGAACATGGAAATTTTGGATCGTTTGGAACTCCAAAATCTGAAAAGCATCTGTCAATAAAAATGCGTGTGGGTTACTAGAAAACTATAATCAAAGAGCATATATGTTTTGTACGCAAGAACTTGCCTACCCTGAATGAATAAATGAAGCACTGCCAAAAGGGGTGTGGAATGGTATTAATTTAATTGTTCTTTATTTTATTACAGTCTTAATTTGTCTTTACAAGCAGTGATAATGACAAGTGTATAATGTAACATTTGCGTACCTTTTTGTTATAAAACATTTGTTTTAGGTGGTGTTGCATTGGATGCCAATGCAGGATTTGAATTAGTAACGGTGGTAGGTTGAAACGGAGTTGAGTATCCTTGCTGCATTTGCGGATCAGAGCCTAAGCAACACTTGGGCGGGCCCTGGGTGCCATCCAAATATGGGCCCCAAAAATTTAACAACAGAATCTTGCAAATTTTCAAGCCAACAGAAACGCTTTCATGCAATGAAAACAGCAAAACATTGTCATAAAATTAATAACAAATTTCAATGAATAAAGGATGTTGAATAATTTGGAGGACAAATTAAAAAATCCACCAATAATCCGCAGAAACTTTCTCGACAAACGTATTTAGGGTAGAGTCATTAAGCTATTCTTTGAACATATGTTGTGCGTAATAATGCGATTTAAAAACTTTCCTTCGTTGCACAACGCAACTATACTTAAGATCAGATCATCATAACTTTTACCGCTACTAAACTTTTAGTGTACTGAGTAGTTATATTCAATTAAAGTGTGATTCACGTAACTGATGACTCCAAGTAAATTTGCGTGTAGTATTTGAAGGTCGTTTCGCTGCAAGCACGGACTAAACTCACTCTAAATTTTCTACAGCAGAATCACTAGCTGTGCTGTGCAAATTCCGAAAGTTTTAAAAAGCGTTGTATAAACTTATAAAACTTGAAAGCCAAAACTGGGGTTGCATACCAAGTTATAACATTCCAAACTTTTCTTTAGGAAATTAAGAAAAATTTAGCGTTCATTAGAAAATGTCACTTATTTTTTTCAATTTATTTAATTTAAGAAATTTTTATTTCATGCTGATTTATTTTATTTCGTACGACGTGTTAAGGCTCGTTTGAAAACCCACACTTTCCATATGATTTCATTGTTATTTTTATTAACTTTATTTTGAGTTCGTAGCGTAGACAAACAAATGAATAAGACCCTTAACACGGTATAAATTCAAATCGTCATTCTCGTAAACAATATCTTACTACTGCTATCACAAAACGTTTTTCGAAACAATGTATACGTAGCAGAAATCTACTGAAGTGAGAGTACCTAACCAATGTTTAGTATGTTTGGAGAGCGCTTTTGAGACTATACTAATATGTATAAACTGTCTTATTTATGAGACTATGAAATATTCTGTAATATTTCTGCACCGACAATGCTTTTGATGAAATAAAAATCGTAATGAAATTAGGAAAGTAGCTGCATCGAACGTTCGTTCGTCTGTCCATCTCGTAATTAATCTCCCAAACAAGTAAACTTATGCATATATTTTAAACCTTATACAAATATCCTTTGTTAAAAGGATGTTGATTTTAGCCCCAATGTTTTGGCTCATATAATGCGATTTTGGGTTATTGGTAACCTACCAAATAAATAACTAAATTAAAATAGAAGAAGAAAGCTAATTTTATTCAGCAAAATTCGCATAATTCGTAAAAAACCGAAGCAGTTGTTTCCAGTAGGTGTTTCTTTCAGAAACGCACATTTCTCTTGAGAATGATGCAAAAAGCTGTTATATTGCTGGAAGATGCAAGATGACACGCTTCATGCAAAAAATAACACACAGTTTTCGTTATAATCTCTAAAGATACAAGATCACGTTTTCAACAATTTACGGATTAAGTCGACCCTTCGGATCTCTCTTTTTTTGGTAACCGTAAGTAAAATATGTATTTATTTGATAGTTCTTTTGCTTCAGTAAAATAAGTATTTCAGTTTGCTCAGCAAACTTTGCTGACTGTCATGTAGAATCATAATTTCAAGAACAATTACACAAAATTACGAAGAGTCAATTTAAATTTTTATTCCAATTTCTCGTTGTCAGTTGAATTAAACTGAAATAAAACTAAGCGTTCAAAATGAGTATTGAAAAATAATGATTGAAGGTTAACAATATCAGCTAACCTTTGAAACTAATTTTTGCAAATTCATACAACGTTGTGGGCGTATGATTACAATATTTACATTGGGACTTTACAAACTCGTATATCAATTTTTTTGAAAGCTTAAGTTTCTTATTTCTTCCCTGGGCCCCTTCGTCCCCGGGCCCCGGGAAAAGGGCCCAGTAAATCCCAGTGTCCCTTAGGCCCTGTTGCGGATTGTTAATCCCTCCGTCCTGAACCTGAGCCCGCTTTTTGCAAAACTTAAAGTAGACAAACACGCCAATCGCAATTCCTGCAACAATCAGAAGCACAACAATAATAATTGCCGTGTTGCTTTTCTGTTTTTCCATTTCCTCCATTTTCTTCTGCATGTGGGCTTCCTCAGAAGGTGATGTTGATGCGGGTTCTGGGGAAGAGGAGGATGCTGTTGTAACTTTTCCGTTTTCAGTAGAACTTGATGCTTTTGGTGTGGAGGATGGAGTAACTGGTGCTGGGGGCGCCTTGCATTGTTCCAACATCTTCAACTCCGGCAAGCTACAAGCCTGTTTCCAAATGCTAGAATCTTCCGGGTTCAAATAATTGTTGCAGGCCAGTGGACGGTCCCCATAAAAATCCTTTTGAGTGGTTTGACAGCAGCAACTGGGTTTACCGGGGCCACAGACAATTGGCAAGCCACCGGCCGTATCAGGACAGTTGTCGGTTTCAACGCAGCCTTGAATTTTTCCAGTTCTTCTATCGATCCCACAAAAAGGTCGCCTTGGACCCCGGCAATCTTCATAATCATACTTGTCCTCACTCTTGGCACAATAAATGTCAGTGGTGGGGTTGGCCCTGCAGGCGGTCGCGGGTTTTAGTTCCGGTAGACTGCAAGCTTGTTTCCAAATGGTGTCATCGTCCTCGTTCAAGATGTCATTGCAATTTATAATTCCACCGTGGTCATTGGGTTGCGTACTTTTACAACAGCAGTAGGTCTTCTTTTTATTGCACCGAATTTTGTAGTCGTAGTCCTCTTCAGCCACGTCATCAGGACATAGGGAAGCAGAAACACAGCCTTGAACTTCACCTCTACTCTTCTCGATGCCACAGAGTTCCCCTGCCTCGCATAAATGAGAGCCGTAATCACCTCCGTAGTAATCCCGCTTTTTACATCTCCACTCCGGATCTGCTACATTGGGAGGCAGCCAGGTTGAGATGAGGAGCAAAAGTAGCCCCCCAAATAGTGAACTTTGTAGCTTCATCTTGGACCTAAATAGTCCACCAAATAGTGAACTTTCTAGCTTAGCTTATTTGTGATTGCTCGACAGAATTTAATTTTGATAGAATGGAAGTTGCGAGAAAAAATATTTCGTAGAATAAAATTTTTATAAAAAAATCTTAGAGGAAAAAATCATGAAGAAATCTTGTAACCATGTTGCATGCCAACACAATGTATCAAGTTGGAGTGTAAAATTTTATGTTATTTAATTTTTGAAATATTAGCTCAAGGTATGCAAATTTCATTAGGATTTGTACAACTTGTGGTTGGTAAAATAGAACAGTCATGAAACCTATGGCTACCACTGTCATTTTACCATTTGGATCCGGAGGAGATGTGGATGTGGGTTTGGATGAATTTTGGTTGCCAGTTTCCTGAAGTGTAAATTTTTAGAGGAGATGTAGCGCAGGAAAGCAATTGGAGGAGGATGTGAATTCAAAGGGAATGAAAGTGGAAGCGGAGAAGGTAATGAGAGGGAAAAAGAAAGGAAATGAGAAAGGAAGTTAAGAATGATGTGGGAAGGTTTGAATGTGTGTGGATGTGGTAGATTTTGAAAGGATGTAGAGACAGTTCCTCATAGGAATCAAGAATAGAGTGTAAATGGCAGTAGATTTCGGGACTTGAAAGCGGTGGCCCACTTTTAAAGCTTTATGAGGGGGTTCTGAGCTTCTTGGGTTTTCCTAAAACGGGAAACGATATCCAGTTCGACCACTGGGAATAGATAAGAGGGAAATGACTGTTAAAAGAAAGAATATGGGAAGGATTGTTGAAAGTACAAGAAGAGGTGGTGAACGGCGATGATGACCGCACCGGTGGAGGACATATATGGTTTATCCCAAAGAGGTGGTCAAGGAGGAGGATTGGCTATATATGAATGGGGCATGGGTATTTTGATGTCAGTTTTAAACAGGAAAAGTGAAGTAAAGAAAGCATTTTTAAAACGCGATTGTAGATTTATGATCGAAACGAGAAGGTGAAATAAGCAATGAGAAGACTTTTTGATGAGTTGATGTGTTTTGCAGGCTAGGACACTAATTGCACATATTTTTCATTTGGGAATGAGGAAAAAACTTAAGGTAAGAAATGGATGCTAATGTTAACATTTGTTTTTGTTGGACGCTTTTTTCCTGAAAATGCTACTTTTGGTGCATTGTTGTATAATAGATACAGTAGTTCCCAAGAGTTAATAGTGTATACGTTACAGAAAGTTGGTAGCATGTTTCCCTTATCTGAATTTCTGTTTGGTTTGAAAGATTTTATGGTATTAAAAATGTTTAAAAACAAAACTTCAAATGTATTACAACTTTACCGTTTGTAGATTATAAACGTCTGCTGCTCAGAGTCAGAACTACACCTGTCAAAATATTAAGTCCTAAAAATCATATCACAACTCTTTAAGCCGGGGATACATTGACATTCACCGATGACCTGAGAAGCTATTTGAATCTAAACCTGAAAATCCAAAGATTGGAGATAAGGATGGAATGGGTGGTGGTAAGAATGCATTCAGAGATGTTCTTGAATGTATCGCAAGTTAGATGGGATAGAATTTCTATCATAGAAACCAACCCGGCTCAAAACCACTTTCTGGAAAAGGCAGAAGTGGTAGTCCAAGTACAACGGACACGGATTTAAGGGAGAAAAAGCTGTGGGGCAAGTAACTCCGCAAGTGAGACAGGAAGGTGTCGATGAAACCAGAGGTAGTTAGGCAGGCGGTGAAGAAGGTCTAAGTAAAATTAAAGTAAAACATTGAGAGAAAAGCGTAGGTCTAAGTAAAACAGGAAGTTGGACTGTGGTAGATGTCACCCAAAGTGTTGTTCCAAGTAAGACAGAAAGTGAAGCGGGCGTGGATGGTGCAAAAAGGCAGTGGGGGCTGATGGTAAAACCCCTCGCCAAACCGTGCAGAAATCTCATCCTTATATAATGTTCAATGCTTGTTTTTAACCGATTTGTAAAATCGTAATTGTACTATGCAAGGTCAAAGCGCTACTGCCTACTCTATTATTGAATTGAAGGTCCACCAATTACCAATTACAGAGTATCGCGTTCTTTGAGTGAAAATACCGAAATAATGATTAACGTGACGTTTCCAAGCGAATGATTATATCGAGAATCAAAAAATCAGACAACAGGCCCAATTCCCATACGTAGCAAAGTAGTATTAACAGAAATTTAATTTCAGAACCACCAATAACTCGTTTAAAACTGAATTCAAACAATGTGCATTGATAGAATCATGTACCTGGCAAGAACATTTATCAAAGTTTTAATTAAAAAAAGATTATGCAATGAATTAACAAGTCAACTGCCACAAATAGATATTTCCCAAACTTTAGATTCAAACACTTTGCCTTGGTTGCCTTTGATTTTTAATGTAAGACTGATATGCTGATAAGTTTTTAAAGTTTGTGTTAGGTTGACGCTCTTCATGGTGACAATGTCGTTTTGTGCATAAATGTTTGTATTAGATGACAACGCGTTGAATGTAAAGTCAGTTGTGAAACTTCGCAATAACATAGAACATCGCTACTATTCCGTCGCGGGGTTTTCAGTTTTTTAAATGATTAACTGATTGCCTGCTAAACAGTTTGAAATCTTTGCAATCAGATTATTCACATAAAAATGCTATTGAGTTTGATAGTTGCTCCTGCTACAATATATTCAATACCTTATAGAACGTTGACAATTACACAATAGCATAATAGTATGGAACAGGACAATCAATTAGCTATCATTAGCGTAAGGTTGTCTAAGTACCGAACTCGGTTTCGGTTACGGTTTTTTATTTGTAACCGAAACCGGTTCTCGGTTTCAACTGAAACCGTAACCGTATCAATACAATGCCTAAGTTACCATTATTTCAAAACTAACTGCAAAGACAGGTGTTCATTGGCAGTGAAGAAAGGATACAGAATAGAACAGGCAACATGTAGCAAAGTAGCGAAAGTCGAAACAATAGTTTCGAGCCAGACATAAAAACGTAAAATGTAGTATTTATGAAAACAGAAGATTGGTATTTGTGAAATATATTATTTATGAAAACAGAAGATTGGTATTTGTGAAATATATTATTTATGAAAACAGAAGATTGGTATTTGTGAAATATATTATTTATGAAAACAGAAGATTGGTATTTGTGAAATATATTATTTATGAAAACATATCATTTTGTATACTACCTTTACGTAGTAGAAATGAAAAATAATTCTGCTGCTATATTTTCATTTATCATTATTTGTTTTTATGGTCAGTTCTGGACTCAATTACCAAAGTAAAAGGCAATGTATACTGGGGTTGAATAACAGTAGTTGAAAATGATTTTTTTGTTTTCTCTTAGGATCTTTTTAATTGCATTACTCAAAAAGCAATCAGTTCTGTACAAGAATCATTTTTCAAGTTGTATGTGTTGCACTAGTGTATTATATTTAGCAAGTTTTCTCTGCGTAGTTTTCCTTGTACTTTCCGATCAAATAGGTATTTAAAAAATATATAAAAACTACTTCGCATGCTTAACCATTTACCCAATAATAATAAATCAAAAGCATGTTATCTAGCAAAGGACCGACACGCATTTGATATAAGTTAATCTGCATTGAGCTGCCATGTTTTATGCAATGGCCTAGTAACGGCAATTGAGAAACTTTCATGTCCAGCAAATGAGTGGATCGACCAGCCAGGATGTACAGCATTGAGTGTGCGAGAGAATCATAACGTAATATGGATTGAAATGTAAAAGAAATTTAAATAACTTATTGATTATTTTAAAATACTAATAGAATAACTCCTGAAGCAAAATTCGCATTAATATATAAATGCTTGTAAAACGCTTCTCATTATATTTGCATACTGCGGATCCTCTTAGAAATATCAAACAATTTAACAAATGATTAATAATTTTACCCAAGTTGAATAATATCATAAAATATATTCCCGACATGCAAAACAAAGGTGGGCCGCATTCCAGTGAAGGTCGGCAATACGCTTCGGTATGTGGTCCGGGAGTGTCGCTTTAAAAACGTTCGGGCCTAAGTCGGCAAGTCGAATTCGGCCAGAAAGCCAGTTTTCGGTTAACCTACTAATAGCCACCTTTCTCCCGAATTCGGATTGGATGCGTGAAAAAGTATGCAATTTAGTACTGGTGGTAGTTAAGCAAAAAATGAAAACATTTGAAAGCGTTTCAAAACAATGCATTTATTTATAACATTGTATTTAAATACAAAGGTTCCACATTTTGAAGTTACAATACTGTATGCAGAAGGGGAATACAAATATACGAGTCATTGTAAGGCAAACACATTAATTTACATAATACAGTTTTTGGATTAATAGTAGCTACAACACGTTGTGGACTTTCCACGTAATAAATTCCTAAACGAGAAATTTCGAAAGGATACAAATTCACATTTGACTTAGTAGTAAACTCTATACATTCATAAGTATTTTCAATACCAACTTCCTTGCATAACAATAAAATTTGTTGGCTTGGTAACATAAAGCAATTATTACCCCGTTTGACACTCAAATTTATTCTAACATTATTATTACAAGCACCTTTATCCACTGAAAGAAGATCAGCTTCCGTGATTCGCTTAGCTACTTGTTGCAAATGAAATGAGTTGCTATGAACCATTCGTTTTATGGTTTGCATAAAACTTTCAAACTTGAACGTACTACAATCTTCTAGATTACCGTGGTTTAATGCATCTTCTGGTCTTTCTTTAAATATTTACTTTAAATAAGTATTTAGTATTTGGACTGGTGTGGTGGTGGTAGAGATGTAAATAACACAGGCTTATATAGAGAGTGGTTCATATGGTTGTGTTTGCGGGCTTAACAAACAATTAACAGATGCAAAATTAATCTACTTAATTAGTTGGTTCTTCATTTTAAAAAAAACAAGCTGTCGTGTTACAAAGCTTTGTATGTCTTGGCTATCTTAGGAATCTCAATTTACCCTACCGTCGTCATTTATCATTCATTCCTACTAGTACCCAAGTAGGAACGTATGTGAAAATCACGCTACATTTGCGTGATTCCAACGCGGGCAGTGTTGCAAAAGCGTGTATGTGCAAACGCTGTTACATTTACCTGAAGTGTAACGTGATTTTTACAAATTTTGTATGCATTCATCACACACATACAAACATGTGTGATATTTACCGTTATTTGCACGTTACAACTTCACTGTAATTTTGCTGATAGATTTGCACGTAAAAATCACGTTAAAATCACTTCGTGTGTTCAACGTTACATTGGCGTGATGTTTGTCACTTGGACTTTCTGCATTTGTTTTTAGCGATTTATTCTGAAAATTAAGCAAATGAGACTATTTGGCAAAGCGTCAATGCATATACAAATACATTTAAGTATACTCTATCATTCATCTTCATTCTTGTTCAGACTGTGGGCATGTAAGGTTCTACCTTTCTAAGCTGTCTGCTTAACTCTGAATAAGTCATTACTAAATCGTCTGAAAGGTAGCTTAGCTACCTTTGCTTCACCGTAGCAATGTCAGAGAAACCTGACTTGCACGGAGTTGTACTAAAATGTCATAAAGAGCTAAAAATAAGTGATTATTTGAATGCGATTGCTAAGATTGTGAAACCCGAATCGGTGAAATATTTTGGTAAAATTGCTGGAAACAATTATGGCGTGTTCTTTAAAGACAGTGAAGCGTGTGAAATTGCATTAGAAGCGGAAAAACTTTCTGTAAAAGGAATAATAATTCCAATTGTAGTCTTTGCACCATCTGTAAAAACTGTATATATAAAAGGCGTACCAGCAATGGAGAACTGCAATCCACTCTTCCAGTTTCTAGCTAAATTTGGAGAATTCAAAAGTGAACCAATGAGACTGCCCATAAAAGATCTCCCAACCGGATTTTCACACGTTTTATCTCATACGATAGTAGTAAAAATGTTGCTTCATAATGAAGAAACAGTGCTCCCCGACTTTGCAAAAATCGACTTTGGCTGTGATATAATTAAGGTCAAGATTGAACATGGGGCGAAAAAGTGTTTTCTGTGCGGTGATAGGGGACATGAAAAGAAGCTATGTCCTAAGAACAAGCAAGTTTTTCCTGTAGTCGGCAACCATACTGAAACTGAAAACACAAATATTGCTGACCGATCTTCAAATGTTCCTGCAACATCCTCAACCTTTCCATTAGCCACTAACATCTCTGAACAACAGTATAGTACACCACTAAAGTTTCCACAAGATACCAATAATATGGCTGAAAATGAATGGAGTGTGGCTGGAAAAAAGCGCAGTAAATCAACAATTAGATCTGAATCTGGAGAAGGTCATGACAATTCATCCAATGAAACTAGTTTCGCAAATGAACCGAAGACACCTAAATTCCAGCTAACTATTGAGGAGGAAGTTTTACGGGATTCATTTGACAATGAGTGGAAGGACATGTCAATTGGAAATGGTCACATTACAAATGAGGAACTCTTGGATTTTCTCATTGAGGGATGCACTTCGATTGCCAAAATCACAGCCGTCACGAAAAACTACAGTGACAACCCCTCACAATTGCGCAAGCAGCTTTTATTTCTCGCTGGAAAAATCAATAATAGCGAAATAAAAACCTACATCAGGGAAGTTTGTGATGCCATCCCATTTACCTACAACACCGAGCTCGACAATCAACTTTTGTAACTGGATACTGGCAAATTACTGGATGGTCATTGGTCTGAAGATTAGAATAAGAAAACGTGGAAAGCGAGGAGGTTCTAAGCACAAAAAGAAAAACGCAAATCTACCAAAGACAGTCGTAATTAAAAATTCTATAAATTAAAAAAACTTCCCAAAATTATACTATAACAATGCATGTTCTATAAATACTGAAAAATTAGATAGTTTGTATGGAATAAGCGTGGATTATGACATGCTAGCTATTACTGAAACATGGGGAATGAACATGAAAGATATCAGTCTGCCTAAATTTTAAGCATTATGAAACAATTCGTGATTCTAGAATCGGTGGTGGCACTGCTATTTACGTTCGTAATAGTTTGCAAAGTACATGTTTTCGCAACTTTATTCATAATAACTCTACGGACTTTGAGGTTACATGGGTTATTACAAGACCGCCGTATTTACCTAGAAGCGTTTCAGTCATAGCAGTTGCATGTGTCTATCTTCCACCTAACTGCAGTAAAAAGATACATTTTGATCTATATAAAAGCCTTATTAGTGCGTTTGAGAATATTAAAAGAAAATATGTTTCGCCAGGTATTCTTATCATAGGCGACTTTAATAGATGGAAATTTGCTTCTGATTTCTCTTGTTCTACTAACCTTAAGCAAATAATAGCTTTCAATACCTTTTATGACTCGCTTCGTAAATCTGAAGCTAAGCTAGACCTTGTTTTTACAAACTTCTATGAATGGTATGGTGAACCATGTAAAGTAGCTCCTATAAAGGTTAGTACCTACTATCATATTGGTATAGAGTATAAACCTATAGATTATATCAAACAAAGAGGTAATGAAGACTGTATATTAAAATATCGAGATTATACAAGAGATAACCTGTCCAACTTTGTCCATATAATTGAAAACATAGCTCAATGGGAACCAATGTTCAATTCTGACTCTATTGATTTTAAGGTAGCGTATATGAATCATATACTTATGAATGCTTTTGAGGTGACTTTCCCAGAAAAAGAAAAGCTTGTCAGGTCTAACAACCAGCTATGGATGACTTCTAGTTTAGCTTCACTATTTAGAAGGCTTAAAAGATTGAAGATAAATGAACCTGAATACAATATCCTTAAAGTAGAGATAGTTCGTAAAATGAAAGTAGCCAAAGATGTATATCTTAATAAGGTACAAAACAGAATTAAAAACGATCCATTGAAACTCCACTCTGTTGTAAATAATATTTGTGGTCTAAAAACTAAAGTGTCCCCAGTAGAAGAAATAGCACTATATGAAAACAGCCAAATTATTTCTGTGTTAAACAAAATAAATTGTCACTTTACTACAATTAATAGCAGATACCCTGCTATTCATGATTATTCCAACATTCAACCTAGTACAGAATGTTTGTATGTGAACGAACTTGCTGTCTTAAAAAAGTTTGAAAAACTAAACATTAACAAATCAAATGTACCTAATGCCTTACCTGTTCGATTCCTAAAGTTAGCTGCAGTCCACATTGTACCTATATACACCCATATAATTAACTTTAGTTTTAAAGAAAAGAAGGTTCCTAATGAATGGAAAAAGGGATTTGTAACTCCTGTACCGAAAGATAAAAGTAATGTGATACTCGATAACCTTAGGCCTATCACCCAAACAAACATATTTGGTAAAATAATGGAAGAGTTTATGTTTGAAAAAATATATAAGCAAGTTGCACCTAAGCTTAACAAGTCACAATTTGGGGCTATTAAAGAGTCTTCAACTAGCCATTACTTGGTATCCCTTTTTGACTTTATACTCAAAGCACTTGACACCCCGAATATGTATATCATAATTGTTTTGCTCGACCTTTCAAAAGCCTTTGACCTAGTAGACCATAATGTAATTATTAAATGCTTAATAGAGTTGGGTATTGATGAAAATGATGTGTTGTGGGTTGCTGACTTCCTAAGAAATCGGGTACAATGTACAAAATATAAAGATTATCTCTCAGATCAGCTTCCACTTAGTAATGGGACCCCACAAGGGACAAAAATTGCCGTTCTTCTTTTCATTCTACTTATAAATAAGATACTTAATACGTTTAGTGATAAGTTTGAAAATTGTAATAACATTATGAATGCATTTGTTGACGATATGTGTATAGCTGAATGTGTTAGGTACGACAGTCCTCCCTTAATATATGATTATGTTAACGAAGTGAATGCAGTTTTAACTTCTCACAAAATGTGCTTAAATCCCAAGAAGAGTAACGTGATTGTTATTGATAACTCCAAGGAAAAGAGGTTTAGTAATTTTAAGTTGTATATAGAAGGTACTGAAATTCCAAATGTTAATGTGAGTAAGTTACTTGGTGTCATGATTAATAGTAAGTGTTAATGGAATGACCATATTAATTTTGTATATAGTAAAGCCTGTAAAAAACTTTTTATACTGAGAAAATTGAAAACCTTCGGATTTTTCCAGTCCCAGCTAACTAATCTTTATATAACCCATGTTAGAAGTATTTTAGAGTACTGTTCTGTTCTGTGGAATAACTACCTGACCCAAAACCAAGTAAAAAAGATTGTAAGTGTTGAAAAGCGTGCTCTTGCTATAATTACAAGCAAATATGTTTCCAACTCAAACTATATGTCAACATGTAAAGCACTAGGTATTGTTAACTTAGAGAAAAGGTGGAATGATTTGCTGCTTAGGTTTGGGCAAAAAATATTAAAAAATGATCGGTTTAAGCCTTGGCTGGAAAAATACCAAATCATTAGAAAATCTGGTTACAGTGCTAGGTATAATAAAAACAAGCATAACTTTAGTCTGGTAAAAAGTAGATATGAAAGGTATAGGAGGTCCACAATACCATCATTGGTAAAATTACTTCGAGAAAAATGTTAAAATAATTCAGTATCTTTTCCCTTTTTATTTTCTATGCTAGCTTTCTGCGCAGCGCCTTAATTGGCAGCTCGCACCTCTTCTTTTGTATTTGTCTGTCATTTGTTAACCTATCTTACCTGTATCATTTTCAGTTCAGTTGACGTGTGACTGAACTGTGTAAGATATATTTACTCTTTCTTAAATGAATAAATAAATAAATAAAATATCAAAAGAAAATAATGCATATCCGATTGGATGATACACTGAACAATATTATGCTCTCAAAGAGTGTACCCAGTTCAAACTATGATAGGAAATATCTGTACGCGTAAATGGATTATCATCTATCTCTAACGAACACTACTTATATGTTAGATCGAAGTAGTGAAATAAGCCGATCACAATGACTTGAGTCGGTGATTGTGATTGAAATTAAAATTTAAATAATTTTCCTCTGAAATCTGAACATTCGCTCCAAAAGGCATAAACCGTAAACTTTGTAGGCAACTGTAACGTTTATTTCACGTCAATGTAACACTTATGCAACACAAAATGTGACGTGTAATTCACGTTGCAACAACACAATGTCACGGTTACATTGCTACGTGCATTCCACTCTTAAAAAGTGGCCAACTGCTCTGTTACATCCACATTCAAACGTAACGTGATTCCAACAAAATTTTCCTAGTTGGGTAAGCACCCACATTCCCTGACCCCATCATCCAAATGGACACTGAGTTAGGGAACTCAGATAATCACTACCTAGGTACGAACGACTACCCCTCCATCTACAAGCCTTAGCATGATGTGTTGCCAGTAGTGGAATAATCATGATAGTGCTGCTGCGGATTTAACTGGACTTTTTTGTATGCCACTAAATTGCTATACTGATATCCAGATGAATGAAACGTGATGCTGTGTAACCTTTTAAAATACGATTACATTTTTACGGGTAGGAATAGATAGATCTATCTGCTGTCATGAGGTTCTCCAATCGATCAATTCTCACAAATATGGCATCTAACTATCACAAAATTTCCCATGAAGTCACTTGAGGAGAGCAGACAAAAAAGTTTTTTAAATAGGGTTTTGCTTTGATTCAATAGTCTTAAAGATTAACCGTTATATAATAATTTTTTTGTTTTGCTTAACTCGCACGATAAAATGCAGTTCCAGCTTACCTAATAAACGTGTTCTAAAATTAAAATTCTTTGGCAAAAGAAGTTACCAATTTTTGCCATCATGCTAGCCATAAGTTTTGTTATAGTTTTAATAATACCAGATTTTCCAGACAATTCTAGCAAGGAATTTATTTTGACTTAAAATTTTGGAAGATAGTTTTTTTCAATTGGATAATTGAAAACAACACAGTAATTTGGGTATTTTATTAATGGTTAAGTTCGGCGCCGATACTTGTTCTGAGACGACGGAAATGAACAATCAAAGTATGGATTTTGCATACTCTAGAAAATAGTACAACTTATATAATATCCCAAGTAGGAACGTATGTGAAAATCACGCTACATTTGCATGATTCCAACGCGGGCAGTGTTGCAAAAGCGTGTATGTGCAAACGCTGTTACATTTACTTGAAGTGTAACGTGATGTTTACAAATTTTGTATGCATTCATCACACAGTTACAAACATGTGTGATATTTACCGTTATTTGCACGTTACAACTTCACAGTAATTTTGCTGATAGATTTACATGTACAAATCACGTTACAATCACTTCGTGTGTTCAACGTTACATTGGCGTGATGTTTGTCACTTGGACTTTCTGCATTTGTTTTTTAGCGATTTATTCTAAAAATTAAGCAAATGAGACTATTTGGCAACGCGTAAATGCATAGTTCCAAAATGTGTGGAAAACCTAAGCTCTAGACAACTAACAGACGCGGAATATGCTACACTCAGCTTGGGTGCAAATTTTGCAATACCAATAAAAAACGTTAAAACGGCTGCTCTTGAAATGATGATGTATGTTGACAAGATCTTAAATGAAACTTCAGGGATATACAAATACATTTAAGTATACTCTATCAAAAAAAATAACGCACATCCGATTGGATGATACACTGAACAATATTATGCTCTCAAAGAGTGTACCCAGTTCCAACTATGATAGGAAATATCTGTACCCGTAAATGGATTATCATCCATCTCTAATGAACACTGCTTTAGATCTTAGATCTAAGTAATGAAATTAGCCGATTACAATGACTTGAATCGGTGAATGGAATTAAAATTTAAATAATTATCCTATGAAATCTTAACATTAATTTCAAAAAGGCATGAAACGTAAATTTGGTAGGCAACTGTAACGTTAATTTCACGTCAATATAACACTTATGCATCACAAAATGTAACGTGTAATTCACTTTGCAGCAACACAATGTCACAGTTACATTGAGACGTGGATTCCACTCTTAAAAAGTGGCCAACTCCTCTGTAACATCCACATTCAAATGTAACGTGATTTCAACAAACTTTTACTAGTTGGGATGTTATAAATATAATACATATTTACAATATATTATAATAAGAGCCAAAAGCCGAAGTGCATGTTGGCATTTATCCCGAAGCTGGAATGTTGGAAAATTGTTTAAATTAAAAAGGCTTATGAATTTGGAATGGAATTCCTCATGAGTTGGTGTTTTAGCAGGCTAATACACTAATTGTGCTTTAAATAACTAACAGTCCACGGATTTTAGCTAAATGTTTATGCGTATTCAGCTTTTTAGATAAATGAAGCCAACACTCTACCGTAAGGTATATTCAAATTGCAGCTTACTTTTAAAATCCAACAAACCTATAGTGGATTCATTTTAGCTATGCAGAAGCACGCCGTCGACGCAACAACCCTTGCTATGCGCAGCAAAGCAACCACTGTGTGCTATATCCCGCAGGCATACAATACACCTCGTCACCCCCTTCGCTTCCTCTTTCATTCTCTATGCCTCCACACCCTGCTCCAGTCCCTAAGGGCTCGATCCCCTCCGCCCGCAGTTTTAAATTCACCGCGGGCTCGAGCACACCCACTGTGAACATTTAAAAGTACTTGGCGTATATATCCTGTATACTGCTGGTATTTTGGAAAAGATAAATAAAAGTAGTAGTCAAGTTGGTTATTGGAAAGTTTACCAGCATTTTACATTTAGGCTTAATGAATATAGTTCCACTTTCTGAAGGGGATGTAAAATCATGTAGTTTTAAAGTTTTTTTTAACTGCTTAGGATGCATTAGGATGCATTTAGGGTTTCCTTTCGACGGAGGGGAAAAGGATATAACTTCTAACTTTTGTCTACTGGCCAGGCAGAGGTAGGAAGGAAGAGGCTGATAAAGCAAGGGACTAAACAAATAGGAAAAAGGAAGAAGATGCAGATCTGCTTATAGAGTCCGGTGAGGGCATGATAACGCTGAATTCTTTGGAAAGGATGTCCAGAAACAAAAATGCTGGGTAGATTTGGAGGAGGCAGAAGGTGATGGTGGACAGCACTGGTGGAAGAAAAGGGAACCAAGAGAATATGGGCTGGCCAAAATGTGAAAAGAGGAGGCCAAGGAATGAAGATCGGTGAAATGAATGGGGCACGGGCATTTTCATGATAGTACCTTGTGCGTTTTGACATAAAATGTGAGTGCAACGATACAATAAGTAGGTATTGGGAAAGTTCTTGAAGAGTTGATCTTCAGGTGACAAGCCTGTACACTAATAGGAAACAAGTTAATATATTAGTTTGGAAGGAAATTAAAAATATTAGTTGAAAATTGCATTTTAAAACTTGTGCTGGTTTGACGCTTTCTTTGTGACAATCCTACTTCTGGTGGATCTTAATTACGCGCAGATAAACTTCTCGCTCGTTTTTTGGAGTTAATATTGACACTGAATTTTCGTGGTATTGCACATTCGTGATCAAAAGCATGAGAAACAATACCTATATACAATATACAATATGTGTGACACAAACCATGCAGGAACAAAGATTTCGTGAAAATCAAGAGGAAATTTTTGGCGGCATCCCAAATCAAATATAAGGGTTTAAAGGAGTAAACCTCTAGAATGAAATCAAAGCTGATTGTAATCCTTCAAACGTTTTTCACTCGTTTTTCAGTAGTTTGAATATATCATGAATTTTATAAACCTACACCCACTATCTACTCTACTAATAACTTTGGTTTTTTATCGTTTTTGTACTCAACAATGTGTTCAATATGTCACTACGTTTCTTTCAAATATGTTAAAAATTTAACTGTTGCGTAGGCAACTGCGTTCATTCAAACTACTTACCCAAGTTTTGGACTTCTTTACTGTCTGTTATTTATCGTTTTAAATTTTAGAATGTACATTCTTGTTCATTAGCCATTTTATTATTCGCTATATTCCCTGAAGAGGATTTGTAAAAACGAATCGAAACGTCGGAATAAATTTTATTTTCCTTTACGCACTCGTTGATACCCATCAATTATTTAAATAATTACTCCTTTCTTTCTGATTGTTTAGCATTGTACAAGATTTTAACCTATTCCCATTTTGAATACCTAACTATGCTTACAGAAACACGCTTTCCAAGAATTTTTTTGTTGCAATAATATAATGTCATTCGACAGTTCCACAGTCCACAAGTACCTTGCATACAGCTTCTATACCTTTGTAAGTTGCAACTTGACACGCTGAAAAGTTTAAAATCTCAGATTCCAAGTACTGAAAACAGCAAAGGAATCGCGAAGTGGAAGGTCCAAAACTGATTTATAAACTTCAAACCCATTTTGACTTATCCACAATTTTATTACAAAAGGCGATCGGGCGTATTTTGCACTCTAAACAAATAGGTGTAAATTTAATTTGGTTACTAGCTAAGGCGTAGTGTTTGCATATGTAGTTAATCAGCTCTTTTAGTTTATGTTTAGTGCTCTAGTTGCTTAAAAATGTTTAAAATGTCGAATAAAATCACTGCTGAGTGTGAAGCAACCGTTTGAGAACTTTTCAGAGCTGGTGTGACCCCAAAGGTCATTCTGAAGCAGGTTAGGGAACTCGGAAATGACATCAGCAGGAAGAGCGTCTTCAATTTATATAATGGGACTGGAAAAATAAGAGAAGCCAAAGCTGCAGGTCTTCTCAGCCCTCCGAAAGTCCAGCTTACAAAGTCCGGACAATGGCACTAAATTCAAAAGTCGACGGTTTGACATCAAATGAAAGCTCCCTGTCCCAAGGATAAATAGTCAAACGTTGCAAAGTGCCTCATAACACTGTATGCAAAGTTATTAGTGAAAATTTGCACAAACAAGTCCTGAAGCCTTTTCATGAGGTTATCTCACACACTTCAAGGCAAACGCCAAAGACTTACGCTCCTGGCTGGGATTCACTATCATAATTATAACAAGACATACCCATCAAGTCTCCCAACGCTTCGCCGATGGACTTTATTGGCGTTGGTTTCTTAAAATATAAGTTTTTTTCCAGACGTCCAACAACTTTTGACGGTCTCTGGAAAATTATGCAACAAGATTGGTCCAATGTTTCCCCGGAAATGACCTCAAAAGTCATGAATTCTGAGAAAAGACAATGTGGAGCTATTAGAGCATCGAACGGAGAACATGTGGATGAAACTTAAACAATTCATCGACAAAGGCTTAGTTTTAAAAACCTTTAGCTTTTAGAGTGCAAAATACGCCCGATCGCTTTTAGTAGAACCCAATTTTACTAATTTTAAACCTTCATATAACCCTAAAAGTCCGATCCATCATTTGTCGAGTAGCTAATTGCTTTTCTGGTGCCAATAATTTATGACCACCAATAAACGATTGCGCTTCCACTCGAAAATAGATCTTCGCTCGATTATAAAGGTTCATAAGGAAAATGCTCTAGTTGTTAATTTCTCCTATCCGAAGCTGGTACTTTCAGTACGGTACGACCATCTTTTAATTTGGTTGTGCAAATAGAGCACTTTCTTTACGGATATTTCCCCATAAACTCGCCAATGCTGAATTGAAAGTAAAACAGAGCCAAAATTCATTTTTTGGCATTAGCTCTTTTGTGGATGTATTCCTTATTAGTTTTCGAGATAAATATATATTCCATGTCTAGATTGTGTATAAAGTGCTATATACGTCACCAAAGCAATGGTGACAGGAAAGAAGAAACCGAAATTAGTTTATTGTTCAAGTTGATAAGAAGTTTATCTCATTTTTATTTTTATATTTTTTCTTTAAAAGTTTGGTCTGGGTGTCTTTTTTTAATAACGGCTGAATGGAAAACTAAGGTTGATCCTTTGAGCAAGGTCCAGGTTTCTATTTTTTGTAAATAAAAGTAAATTGATAATTCATTTTATTTTTAATTCTATTGAAATAAACTTTTGATTCTTCGTGTGAATATTTTGTTCAGTTGAGGAATGTATGTTCGGATTTAGAAGGGGATGACAATGGACTTATTGTTATCCGATTTCTTGGGGGTCCAAGTTCCTCGTATTCCCCCTCAGCCTCTTGGTCACCTACTTCTTGTGCTTCTGTAAAAATTCAAAATCTGAACTCATCTTTTCAGATGTTTCAGTGTTTTCAGAATGCGTTTTCTGATAGTTAACACCACTCTTCCTTCCAATTAATCCGTTTGTACTTACTGAAGATAAATGAGATGCCGGTGGCATCCCCATTCTCACTCGGGTTTTCTCACAGGATCCATCTTCATCATCACCACTGTCATGCCTCTCAGAACTGCTCTAGTACAAATCCCCTAACGTCGGAAACAGTGCTGCGGTCATAGTAGGCCCATGCATAGCCATGTATCAATACTGTCTATCGTCATCCTTCTCATCCCCTTCGTAATCAGGCAGCCGGGATTTGTTGAGTAAGAGCATCAGATTCTATCGCAATTTGTATTTTATGCAAACGTTCATAATAATTTTTAAAGCCTCAATGGGCTATTCCAGTTTGTTGTAATTAGCAGGCCGTGTTCCACAATATGTTGTTGCAGTCTTTTGTCTTTCGAGTATAAAAATACGCAAAATTACAATTACCTATGCTTTTGTATTTTAATTTTGAAAATGAAGGAAACTGGAACATTATACTTCAGTTTTGCTATTCTACGAGCGTGTCTGAAAACCATCCCTTTACCTGATTGGTTGTACTAGCTTTGTTGCATTTTAGTGCCAATTGTTGCTGTTGGAAGCATTGGGACAGAACATCCAGTTACAGATTTAAAGGCGTTGCGATGTGTTCAGGATTATTTTTGCAACAATTGTCTACTTCTCACCTTTTGGCATCATAACTCTTACATTTTTAATACATCATTGTTTGGGATTTCTTTTGGTTTCTCTTAAAAAGGGTTTCATTACTGAGAGAAGTGATCCCTTGCCCTTGAGTTACTTGCAACGTCTCCTGCTGATGATCCCTGACAACCGTTTCAGTAGTCTCCTCGGTGTCCTTTTTCTCCAACCCCGCCTCCCAAAAGTCCACCATCGCCTCCAAACTCATTGGAAGCCTACTCTACCCTCCAAAATCAAACCTAACCCCCTGTTTCTTCAAGTTAATCAATTTCAATTCTTTCGATTTGGGGTCATTTCCCGGTTACATTCGGTCAATTCTGCTGCTCACCATAAAATTAGCCACTTTACTGGTGGGAAGGTGATTAAAAATGAAGAGTTGTTGTTTCCAAAAGCAATTCAGCACTTCATAATATTAGGTGGTTTAAAATGCTTCAAAATATTTCTAGTTGATAATTTAACTATGAGACAGATTGCCTCAGGCAATGCACGCTACATCTTTGCTTCACGTAATTCCCCAAAAAACCGAAGAATTCATTAAAAGCTGCCTACATTTTGCAAATTTAAAAAGTTTCTAGAAGAAATTATTTAAAGTTAAATTATAAAAATTAGGAATAAATAAATTTATGAACGAGTTAAGCTGTGTATGTAAACTTGATTCTGTATTCAGGCCAAAGGAATCTGATAAAGGAAAAGTAATACCGAAACCGGTTATTCCTACGGCAGAGAAAGCAATCGTGTCACCTTTATTTTAAGCATATTTATCCAACTGTGTTACAATTGTAATTCTTAATACATGTCAGATAATTTTCTTTACCCTTAAAACTTCAGAGCAATAGACAGCACATTTGTGTACTTCTCTATTTTTGCTTATATGGAATGAACATGTTCCCTGAATAGCTTTATTTTTCTGATAGAGACAGAAAAAGGTACTTTTTATAAAACTAATTTGGGATAATGGTTGGCTCGTGCGTCATTTAAAAATCAGTTCTACTTACTCTAATTATGGATAAGTTCTGTTTCTAGTGCCTCGTGTGCCTTTAAATATTAAAGAGAAATTTTTCAAGGTAGATATTGTTTACCTTTAAAAACATCAAAACATAAGTCTGAGACAGTCTGGACATTTGTGCATTTCTCTATTTCTTGCTCATACGGAAAAATATGTCTACCAAATAGTTTTATTTTTCAGATAGACAACCGAAACAGGTACTTTATATAGAAATAATTTGGAATAATGGTTGGCTCGTGCCATACTTAAAATTCAGCTTTACTTATTCTGGGAATGGATACGTTCTATTTCTAGTGCCTCGTGTGCTTAAGTAAACCTTGTAATTTGGGAAGGAATGTGCTTAGAGAGGGCCATTCGCTGTGCATCCTACATTCGGAATTTTGCAGACTCTCCCAGTAATTTTTACACAGTACTGCTTTTTACGAGAAATTTAGGGAACTTTAAGAACGTCAAATTACTAATAGCTACAATCTCAATGTTAGCAGAGACCTAATGAAAGAGTTAAGACTCATTTATTATTACAAGAATCAATCCCAATTGACAGAAAGACATACCATACTTATTGTCTCAGCGAGGATCGAACTATAGTGAAGCAGCTACAGAGTGATAGGTAAGCGCTCTGTGCCAATATGTTTAAATAAACCTTACTTTGACCGCCTTTAATTTCTTCTGTCTAATCGTGAACACACTGACGCTCACAAGCTCCACGTTTTTTGTTTCTAATGAGGTGATTCGCATTCAAATTTTTCAAAGAAACAAACTCTAATTAAACTCAGCTGAATAAATTGAATTTTGAATTTGAATTAAATTGAATAAATACAGCTTTTTTAGGCACAGAACAAATATAAAAGCAGAATTGTTGTTGAGTTGTGCTGCGCCGTTTGTTGAAATCCTGGTTTGTTGAAAATCTACAGTGTATAATCCATAAAATGTGAAGTTTACTAAAAGAGGTTGGGCTAAAAGAAGAAATGGCCCAAAATTGGGAAATTTTCACCGGAATCACAAAATTAGTAATTCTTGCATTTACCTTCCTCAGAATATTAAAATTCTTGTTTCTTTTATTTGACAAAAAAAATTGTGGGACGTTTACTACTTTCAAGAAAGCGATTTCTCTCTGAAACACGAATATTTCCTAAAAATAACATCGACGTATTTACTTCTTTTCTTCAAATGTGACTTTTTATGCTCCTGGTAAAAACTGTTCGTGCTGTTTTTCAGACAAACACAGAAGGGAAAAACTAATTTTGGAAATTCCTTGACAACATTAGCAGCTTTACTTGGACTAATAATATATAAGGGCTGCTTTACTTCAACAAATAATAATAAATAAAGGCTGGGATTAGGTTTGCCATACAAGTGCAAATCACTGATCCCAACGGACTATTGTCTAGTGTTTGTATTTATTTTTCGCCACTTTGTTAAATGCGTTATTTAAAATAGTTAAATTATTTTTGGCATAAGAAACTATAATAGATGATTAGAACTGACGACAACACATAGTCTATTTTATGTCAGTGTATTTGTCGGTCACAACGTTAAACTTGGCTACGACAATACTTTAGTGCAAGTCGCTGCTGCTAAGTGTTTGTTTTTTTGTTTGTTTTACACCACCAGCGCCCCGTCCTGGGTCGTTATGCTAGCTGACATGTGTTTTTTCCAAACAATGATTCGTTTAATTTATGCCGATCACCGAGGATTGAACTCGGAGCAAGGCAGCCTCAGTAGTATTGTGATAACCACTGGGCTATGCCGGCTCGGCCCTTTAAAATTGTCTCCCTTTAAAAAATTATATTAACTTTCTGAATTTTGTGGTAAAACTTTGCAGATTTATGTTGAAAATGTTAAATCCTACTTTGTTTGCTATATTTTTAGTTATTTGCTTTGTAACGCCTTCGTATTCTAATACAAATTGGTCAATTTCAATAACTAACTTGTTCACCAAAAACCAAACTCGCCAAAACTGTGATAATCTTCCTGATGGTGGTTCATGGCAATTAAATCACTCTGATATAAAAATGGTTCAAGCGATTAACGAGAACATTGTGAACAAAAAGAATTTGTTTCCAGTGATACAAAACTTTCGCCAGTTATTAGCCCCCTTATCCACAGCAAAAATGTCTCGTTATTGTAAACAACTATCCCGATGTAAACCTAATATTACCAACTATGTTTACAGTAGTGCTGCGAAGTATGATTCCTGCTGTGTCCACCATATATGAGGGATCAAGAATAGATTCGACAAGACTTGTGATGATTTCTAAGCGACTACCCAGTTTAAATGACAGCTTGCCTAATGGTCATTATTGGAATTACCCTTGTAAACTCTCGCATTATCTAAGCAACTTATGGCACGATACACAAGACTATTGCGTTGCTATAAATGTTGTCAAATTTGCAGCTGCTACTAAGCCTTGGAATTGTGCTGCACAAATTGAATTGTTTCGACCAGGATATGGATACCAAGCATATCCTTTGTTTATGGAATTGAACCTTAGAGGGGATTTCAAATTTTTAAAGAAACCACAAGTTCTTCACATTCATTTTGATATTCCCAATGCGAACATTGACAAAAACAGCAATCAATCAAAAAATCACATTCAGTGGTCAAAAGCGACACAAGATGTGTACTGTATAGCTTATTTATTATTGGTTACACAAAAGCGGTTATGCGAATCAACAGCAAGCATAACGCATATTTCCGTGTTATTACCAGAAATTAGTTTCTACGATTACATGAGAAATCACACCTTCTTATTGAACACCTGGACTCAAAACTTTTCCGTCGATTCGCTAATGGAAATTGCACTACCACCATATGATCGAACTTCTTGGAATATAGGTCCATATTTTGTCCTTTCAAAGTTTCAAATCATTTTCCCGCTTTTCGAGAAACATGTAACCCAGGCAACCCAGTTTTAAATTTTTTCCGCGGAAAACTTGGCAAACATGATAAGGAAGTACTGCAGTTGTACTCATTCATTCTACTAGATGTAATGCTTAATTACACTTTTGAAGTAAAATCACCTTGGAGGGAGCCCACACACTTTTGCAAGTTGAGAAAACTGGTGAAGAAACCAAAAGCGTGGAGTATTACCGCGGAGTGGAGTTTTAAGGAGCAATGGTATGACCAGCAATGGGGTTTCGAATATTCTCTTTTTATGCATGTTTCAGTTACAAACATTCAGTTTGTTAGTTGTGGAAAGTCAGTAACCTCCTCTTTTCAATTTCATCAATTATTAGCGGCCTACGAAAGCATTGTTTGGTTCTTTATTTTGATTTCTGTACTGGTTCTATGTATATTCCTTAATGCGGTTGGGAAATCCAAGCTATTGCGCTCATTTGGGGCAACGGTCGCAAACGTTAAGTCGATTTACAAGGTTTTAGTGGAGCAAGGGGATCCTTTCTCTGGAGTATATGTGAAACTGTCAAAGTTTCGCGTCTGCACAGGATTGTTTTTGTTGATGGGAGTGATTTTAAGCAATGCATACAAAAATGTGAATGTGTACAATTTGATCTTACCTCGTGCTAGAGTTCCTTTTGAAACCTTGAAGCAATTGAATGATAACAAGTTCACAATGTTTGCCAAAAGTGAAAAGATTGGGTATTTTACCGGAAAATATTGTACATACAAGGTTCGTGATACAGGCCATTTTAAAAGTGTTAGTAACTGTAAAGAAAGTAGACGATATTTTATTTGGTCTCATTTTCCTTACAAAGTATCCAATCCAACATTTAGTCTAGAAAAATAGTTTGCGGATGACATAAACAAAATTTATAACGCAAGCTATTTACTCAACAACACAGTCGAATTATTCGCTCAAAATGAACTGGACTCTGACCTTGGTGATAATTTTAAGCTACAGACCAAGTGTGAATTTCGTGGCAAACGTTTCAACTACAAGTGCTTCAGGGATAGGGAACTTGCCGTTTTAACAAATGAATTGAGGAACTGCAATTATACTGCAGTTTTTATGCCGTCATCTCTTAGTACAAAAATAACAAAAGACCTTCAACGTAGCGGCACTCCGGCAGATATTAGCTCTGAAACTTACACAAATGCAAGTCTACGGATTAACCCACTTGGCATGGTGCCTCCATATGTGCTACGACGCATAAAACGCATCAAACATTCAGGTGTTTCTGCCACTGCGAATGCCATTAAAAGCTCCAAATATGAAAGGAAACGTTCTGGTTTTGTTTTTGGTTCTAGCTGCTGGATTGATATTTGCAGCAGCTGGTTTCCTAATTGAAATCATTGTGCTGTTGGTTAAGGTTGGGTATAACAGGATCCAGACAAATGTCGTGCCTATAATCACGAGCCAGAAAAATAGAGAAGCTAAGGCAAAAATGAATAACTTTAAAGTTAAAAATAATACGCCGGGAAAGACAAAAAATAAGTTTAGCCAAATGGAAATTGATATGAGTTCTTCAAATAGGACGCGGAATACAAAGCTGAAATGGGCAAAGGAAGAGCCGAGATTGGCAGGGAAAACAAATGATAGACTGTAGAAAAATGTATTGAAAAGGGGATACCTCCCTAAATATTTAGAGACCAGAATTGCTACAGCCAGGGCGGATGTGACTAGGCTTAAGATTTTGTTGTAATTGTTGTAATGTGCAACATAATATTTTATACGGTAGACATATATTTTCAAACACTTGAATATTTGTCGGTTTTTAAACATCTGCACAATTTAATTTCTGTAACTATTCGATTGTTTGAGCCTCTCCTAAATCAAATAATTGATAGAGTTCTTATTATTTTGTTTTGAGTGATTGTGGTTTTTGCAATGAAAAGGGTGTTTCGATATGATACCAAATAGATTTAGTTATGGTTTATTTTTATAATTGAGAAAGACTTTGAGTAGAACTACTTTTATTTGTTGTCGAAACAAACTTTTTATGCTGAAGTGGTTTTTGATTTTAAATGAGTGCAACATAGCTTTTACTTTTGAGTGGAAGTAAGGTTTGCTCTTGCTGGCTTTGCAGAACAGTTTGTTGTACAACTTTTAACTAGGTGTATATATGAGTAACTAGTAGGTAATTTTAAAGATATCGGTGTATTTACCTTCTGACTTGACCTTCAGTATATAGGTAATGCGAGGTTTTAATTAAATAACTATATCTTAATTCTAAGATCTCAAATGCTACAATATTAATTCGCTTTTGTTTTGTAACGGTAAAAGTTGGTTCTATGCATCAACCCCACGCCATTTTATCATAACATCCAATGTACTAAGCATATATAATTTTTAATGCACGGCATTTAATTGCTCAGTTTCTGGTATCAAAATGCATATGAATTGACTTAAACACTCAAAAAACTGTCCCTAAAACATAAAGTCGCCTTACCAGAGACAAGGAAAATATTCAAAGAAGCTGACGTGGTAACTAGTATCAGCAGTGTATCTCAACCTCTAAATGTTTCTTCTTCCTTCGTTGCGAATTTGGAAAGGATTGCGGAAGTGAAGTTAACCCCGTTCTTTGATTGGGCAGCTTGTCGGACTTTGGGAATCTGAGTTCTACCCAATTTTTATGCTAATACAAAGCACAGCCTTAGGTCCTTAACGACATTATTTGCAGCGTTCTGAAACAAGATCACGGATATGAATTCATTTGTTGTCACTTTGGATGAAAGACTGCAAACATAACTAGCATGATTCAATTTTATCGAACGCGTATTGTATTATTATTAATTATCAAACAAGATTATCATGTTCGTTGCGATTTAGTTTTATTTTTTGAAAATTACGTAGTAAAAAGTCTTACATGAGACTTTTCAGTGGTAGTTACAGTTCTTCATTAAGCGCGGAATCCTTTGATCAATGCAATGAAAACAATTAACGCAATTAACTGCAATTCCAAACCGATTTACAACTCGATTTCTGGTAAGGCGTCATCCACTAATGACGTCATTATTTTGGGTCAGTTAGTGGTCTGTCATTGACAATGACGACTAGTGACACGGGTGGGTGGGTGACTTATGACAAAAGTGACGTCACTACCGTACCATCAAGGATTTAAATATCCTCCATTAAATTCCTCCAAAGAAAAACAGTTATCTTCTTTGGAATTGTGCTTAATCTTAAAATAATGTTTCTAGAACAATCTTTATACAAAGTATAGGGTATTGCTTTTCATATTGGAACTTTCAATACGATAGCTTGTAACGGTTTGGTTCGACTTTCCCTATCTAACATACTTCAGAATTTTATATTTAAACATTTAAAATTAACAGAAATAGCCTCTGTTTTGAAACCTGGTATAAACGCCAAAATCATGCTGAAATTAATTTTTGTTATCTCTATAAAACTATCAAACAAACGTTCGGACGATGCGCGTGAGCTTTCCACAGAGTTTAAGTACAGAGTTAAGTATTTACAACAAAATAGTTTGCAATGAGATACTCTTAACTCCTGAAACAAGTCATCATAATCAATCTTAAAAATTGAGGTTCTAATTTGTGTCAGGTGATCTCCCATATCCTCAGGTGACATGTCATGCGTGGTCAGTGGTAAATTGAAAAAGTGACAGCATAATGACAGGGGTCAGTCAGTGGTCCAAAAAATAGCGATTTTTAAGTGACATCATTAGTGGATGGCGCCTAAAAACATAAAGCACACATCACATCATTGTTTTGATAATCAAAGAAAGTGATTTGATTTGATTACAATTCCGATTCGATTTTTGCTTAACTCGTTAAGAAATCGACAAATCACAGTTTTCACTTTCCACAGAATTTCTTCTGTAAAACATATTTACAGCCTTACTAGGAATAAGTAAATGTTACGTGCTTGGACAATAAACTAAAAAGCAAAATCAAAATTTGTTATCAAGTTTCTAGCTTTGAAAACAAACAAGATTTGGATATGTAATGTTTCTTTGATTTTATTAAGTACCACAAAGACATTCCTTTGTAAATCGTTTGCAAGCAATTTTTCATTTACTAAATCGTTTGCAATTTTGAACAAAACGTCAAGAACAACATGGGCTTAATCTCGACCAATCGCGATTTTTGTCTGACTTCCTTCAGCAGTAGACTCAACCAAATTTTTTATTAGTCATACAAGTCGTAAAAATGTACACAAAAAGCTAATTTAAATCCATGAGTAGTTATTGTGTTTTATGTTTACACTGATATGTACCGGCATTTATATTAGTGCATTTAAAAAAAATTTATATCTCACGCGGGCCGGACCCGACCTTGTTTAGCTACTGCGGGGAAGTGACTAGAAAAATTATTTGATTAATTTTCTTGGCGGAGTAAGAAGTGGTAAGTCACATCTGCTCATTTTTTTTCTCTGTCTTCTCAACGTCACGATCATTTCCTGCAGATTACTTTGAATAACCGTCAAATTGAAAGTTTCAGTCCACTGGATAGCGGTCTCCAGCCCAACTTATATAAACTTCTATTGTTTCGCTTTCGTCAAAATCGTCTTGCCCTGACCACCATTCACCGGTCTTGATAGTAACATACCGATTTACACTAACGGTTGGTACATTCAACAGCAACATTAGCACAAAGAAATCTTAGAAATCCTACCTAATGCCAAAATAATCCTGAATTGTTAGCACGAGCACTTCCAGGGGCTTGACGAGGTTCATGTATGCCTGCTTCTAGGCCAAGTTTTTAAGTCATGTGGTTCCAATCTCTTTTTGGATGTAGGGGGTGATGGTGGATGGTGGAAGTGGACGTATTTTAGATGCGCGGGTTCATGAAGCTTTTATCCTGGCTGTTGCATACTTTTATCAACCTCGAAAGCAGTGGACAACTTTTGCAGAGCTTTCGATATCTACAGTATAACCAGCGAGCGACGCAGGCAAACTGGTGTTTGGGTGCTTTAGATGGTGTTGCTTACGGCTTCATTGTTCAGTTCTCGAATAAAATTGAACGAGGCAAGAAGAAACTTTTTGCAACACTGGACCTTCTTTAATTTGGAGAAGGAAAACTGGGAAAAGCATCGAGTTTGACCACCAAGTAGAGAGTCAGGTCTTCTCCAAGCGTGTCCAGATACGACAGGTCACAGGTGCTGGGTGATTGAGATTGTGGGATGCCTCAGAGGGCGTGATTTGAAATTCTGAGTGGTGAGGGGTACTGTGAGATTTTTAAGAATCTAGAGCAAACACGGCAAGTTTTGTGGCAGCCGGTCTTTTAAAAATTTACTAAAATAACTATTTGAATAACTAAATCCACTATTGCCGGTGGCAACAATTTTTCAGTGCACATTGCCTGAAATTCCCAACTTTCTTTCAAATTATACAAAAGCGGGGTAAGCCCTTATCTACTTCTCTTCAATATTAGCAACTTTAGTGCTCTTACCTGTTGACTTGTCCATGAGCATTCAATCCTAGCTTTTATAACGTAATTATCAATTAGTTCAAATACATAAAACGCATCAATACAATTACCATTTTGCCTTGAACTGTCTGTTTGATTTTGCAACGACTCTACACCTATTTTTGTAAAACTCAAAGTACAGGGGATCTGCAAACTTCAAAGATTCTGATCGTATTCAATATTTATTGTTAGCATGTGATTGAGTTTGAATTCTTTGTGGGAGAGGAGAAAGTTGGGATTTGGTGGTTATCCGCAAAAATGCTTTCTTTTGATTTTGAGATGACTTATGAGGTGAAATATTTTCCGGAAAAATAACTGACTATTTCCATTTGGGAAATGTGCATTTGCCACCAAAACAAACCTAGTCCTTTTCGGTTAAACTTAAGTTTTTTCGATTGGACAATTAGAAACTTGTCAACTAGAACTGACCAACTCCTTTCATCACAACACTACTCTGTCCATCGTGATCCAACTCAAAATGATTGGCCCACTTAATCAGCTTCTGTTGCACCTAAGTACAACGCAATAAAGACCTTCCAGAGGATATCCCAGAAGTTATACCAAACAAAAATTTGAGCACTCAGCTTAGAGTTTTGGGGGGCTATCAACAGGATCTCCTGCGATAGCAACTGAGTTTCCGGACAACCTTCAAATCTACGAAGAGGGACCAAGTGCCAAGGTACCCAAATCCAAGGTGGTCATAGGTTAAATCGGACTGGAGCAGGTTTTGGAGTTTGGAATCCCCAAGGAACCGAAGTCACTACTGTCGTGTTCTTAGGGAAATCGGAGGAGGCACTGGAGTGGACGGAAGATTTCCAAACGTTTCCAGCGATTTTTGTCCAAGCTAAGTTGAAACGGGAAATTCAGGTCACTGGAGCAAGGGAGGAGGGGGACTTTGAGGAGGGAAGGAGGAAGGATCCGGGGAACATATTTGACTTATTGCAGACTTCTGGTCAGCGTTGGAAAATGGCCTCACACTGATAACTGGGGCTGCACGAACATTGCCAGTGACGAAAAGGGCGGAATTTCGGTGTCCTCGCCATTGGACATTGTATTTATGGTCCGATGTTAGCGCACAACCCGGAGCAGGAAGGTATTGTTTTGGAGTAATTTTTGGGCAAGAAAAGTAGTTTTTCATGAAGAAGAAAAGAAGATGGTACTTAGAGGAGGTCTAATCCGCGAGGAAATTTGTAAATTTCTAAAAGCACCTAGCTCATCTTTGTGTAGAAACTGTGAAGCTTGTCGGTTGACCTTTCCACCTAGGCGCTAAGTGACGCCCGTGCCAGCCCGTGATCGTCACGGGGGCCGGGACCTGTAGGGGGCCGGGAAATTTTCGAAATCGAGGAAAAAATAAGAAAAAATATACAATTACAATTACAAAATGCATTACATAAGAGATAGTTTAACAGTGTTTTCATAAAAGTACACTAAAGTGCATGAATATATTTATTAAAATTAATGAAGCATTCAAAAATATCAATAAAATATCAAGCCCAGTCGTTATATAAATAAGTTGGTTGGTATGGTACCGAGACTTTTAATTAACTTATTATGCTGAGATATTTTTAGCCACCCAGAAGTGAAAAGGATCCTACCTGAAATTTAGTAACCACCTTTGTAACCTTTGAATCACAAAGTTTGCTACTTGAATTAAGATGGATGTTTACAACGCATTATCAGCTGCTAATCTATAAAGCCATTTACATTTCCCTTGGTTGGTGATGTTGTTGAAGGCAAAAACCGCTGTTGTTTATGACTACGTATTATAACACAAATTTCCCCCCAAAAATTATATAATATTTTATAGATAGTTTTGAAATATTTCAAAGTTTGATATTTATTCAGCTCGTCTACAAAAATATTTAATTTTTATACAACACTGGAATTTGTGATGTTACAAGATTATACTGCTTGCTATGAAAACTTTCCTTAACCAATTTGTATGTATATACAATTAACGGATTGTCAAAAACTATTAGCTTCGGTCTGGTTTATGAAATGTTCTCTGTATATCTCTATGATGATATATATATATATATATGCAAATGTAATGTAATACTGTCAAATCCGGTTTACTCTAAAGACGTCGAAACATAGATGCCGAACGATAACCGAACCATTTTTGATTCGGTCATTTTAAAAAGCCATTCAAATCGAGTTCCCTGAAAAATAGTTTTTTGGAATAAACATGCATTAATATAAACCGAAATTTATTTCACGGGGGCCGGGACTTTGCTCACTTAGCCACTGTATCCACCAGGAACAACAACATAATTAGGAAAGGAATGAAAGGAGTTCTTGATGAGTTTGTTTTTGGTGTCAAGTTAATTGTTAATTTGTAAAACAGTATAACAATAATAAAATAAAGAATAAAATTTTAGTGAAAATAAATTAGCATTTACGTATTTGTATTACTTTGATGCTCCTGTTGTAAAAATGCTATTTCTGGTGGATTTCAAGGAGACAGATGTCTTCTCTGCCTGTCTGTATGATGTCCATTTGTAGTATTTTATCATCCTACAACATTACATAAGCGCGCTTCATGCGTTTGGATTTCAGTTTTTTTATTGGAATTTTTAAACAATTTAATTCCTAAATCCTGCATACCCCATTTTTTATGAACAAGACGTAGTAACACTTGCCAACTTTGGGCTTTCGGATTTGCTATGAGAAAGCATTAATTGTGAATTTTTATATATTTTCTGTGGAAATTTTACAGTATACAAGGTAAAAACCAAACCGACTATATTGGTGTAACATCTGTGCAGGTAGAACACCCCAGCAAGTGTATCTGCAGCATTTTCGGCGTTGAAATATAACAACAACTTTTATAAAAATTAACAAATCATTTTCGTTCATCTACTTGCTATTCTACCACTTTATCTGTCAAAAGGAAAAAAGTTTGTGAGAGTAGGAAAATATCGTTAACTAATTTTTGAGTTTATTTTCAAGGTCTACATCCAAAAACGCTCTAATGTCCACCCAAGCTTGAGAGGCACAATATTGGATTGCGTTACCTATCAAAGTAAGTCGAAGAATGGCAGGCCGACTAATAGCATTTTTAAGCTGTCCCAAATAATATCATTGGAATACATTCCAAAATTTTATTCTGTTAACTTACTAACAATACGGAATCGTACGGTGCTATGCAAATATTCGACAGACTTGTTTTGTAAAACTTTTTTTAGGTTGAAAAACATTTCAACATTTTACCATCCATATATTTGTTTAAAAACAATCAACTTTAACTATATTTTAATTTATATTTCATACTTTCATATTATGTTGTTATTAATTTTGATTTATTATTTTCCATATCCACGGTAAACGAAAAATAACAAAATAAAATAAATTTTGATTTAAACTATATTTAAAGTTGTTTGTCACATGATATATTTCTTAGAAATTTGCAAAGTAAACCATAGAAATGTTTTTAAACCCAAAAAACAAGTTTTACAAAAAAACCTCCGTAGCATTTGCGTGGTAGGATTCCTTCTTCTTTGTTTTTCAAAGTGGTCCTAGGAGAAAAAAATAAATTCAATTTGAAAACAACGAATTACAAATGCATAAAAAATAATGAATATTTAAACTTGTTTGTCAAAAGATATAATTTAACAAAATATTATATACAAAAGAATACAAATTAAGATATAATTAAAGTTGTTTGTTTTTAAACAAAAATATGGACGGTAAAATGTTGAAATGTTTTTCAACATAAAAGAAGTATTGCAAAACAAGTCTGCGCAATGTTTGCCTAGTACACCGCAAGTATTCTTTCCGTGCTGTGTGCTCAAAATGGTCTCAAAATACGAATCGAAATCTTATTCATTTATCAAATCGGGATTTTTCTATTTGCCCCAGTTGCCTTTTAAGGTTGACCTGAAACATCACTGCCTCTACCTTCTACCCGTTTCCTGTTTAAACTGGAGGCCCTGGTTGTACTCACTGCTAGTTTACTGTCCCCTGTGCTCTTTTTTACACTCAATTATTATTTACATATTTTACACCCACATCTCTGTTGGAATGCCTGAATACTCCATTCTAGCATTGGCGTTTCATTTTGTTATATGCTGGTGGTTTAGGCATTGCTCTATTTATCCTTTGGAAACCCGATCTCCTTGACTTGTTTAACAAATTTGTCGAACACAAGCATAGCATGTATTTTGGTAAGTAAATTCCTTATTCTAAACATATTCTCAAGTTTTATACAAGTCTTAAAATACCCCGCTTGATTCTGGAAGCCCCATTTTTTAGTTTGCTTTTAGATTTTTTAGCTTTTCAGCAGCTACGCTAACACCCTTGCCTTGTCACTTTGTATGCCACCGGAAGGGCATATGCAAAGTGGGCGAAGGTCGTAACCAAATACTAACTTTAAGGTGGGACGCTTGTAGCTGGAGGAGTGTTTGGAAGGAAGTGGTGTAAGAGAGATGCGTCCGTTTGGGTGTTCATAAAGTGAAGCTCCTTACAGTAGATAAAGGGTAGGAGGTTAACTAGATGAGATGACGAAGCTAAGAAGGGTGTGGGAGTTTTAGGAGGTGGATTTGGTGGGTTTTTAATAGGGGGAAGAAACAGCAATAATTGGAGCAGATGGCAATCGGGTTGAATGAGCACAATGTAAAAAACTTTGGTGCACTTAACCTATTAATGGCTATTAGTCAAGCCTTTAGTGGGCAAAACTCGCTTTTTATAAAGCAATTATCAATTAATTCTATAATAACAAAGCAGCAACATATAAAATTATTGAATACAAATTCTGCTATATTTTGAACTGTTTGATTTTGCATCAGTTCCACAGACTGAAAAGGACAACTTAGTTTTGTTATTAGAAGAGGAGTATGATGTCTTTATTTCGGAAGGATAGTAGATTTTATTACATAGAAAATATACAAATTGTATTGGTTAGACGCTATTGTTCTGAACATTTGCAAAATGGTGGATCCTGATTTCATTAGATGGTTTTTTCCCTGCGCAATTTTGTGGTAACTTAATCTGATAGATGATTAAATTACACTACCCGCAACTACAGTAACTGTAGTACAGCTTGATAACTTTGGCATTATAGAAGCCTTTTTCAGAGATTCTACCACTACAACGTAAGCTCTCCATTATTGGTCACCTGAATTCAAAGCCGTTTTTTAAATTGATATTTGATCAGTTACTTCAGCATGAATTTATTATGCAAAAATGTCGCAACTTTAATAGTATAATGATATAATAATTATTATTCTACTAATGCATAATAGTAGTTTAGTTGATTGAGAGGATAATTGGATAGCCAAAGTCAAAAGTAGAATGAGTTCCTATTTGGGGCAGCGAAAGAAAAATCACCAGTTACTTGTCAGTGGCTAGTAGACTACTAGTAGTGGTCACCACAAAAGTCACAATCATCAACTGACACAAGGCATAATCCACTACAAACATTGCATTGTCAGGCCGCGTGGGCATCGCAGCTTCGAATTTCGATCTTCAAAACAAAATAGAAAATAAGTGAGGACTACATATTGAATCCGAGTATACATTCTGTAAATTTATTCTCATCTGTGTCGTCCTAACACTAGATTCGTCGTCGAACTGGCCACTGTTCTCCAGTTGCGAGAAACTGTCCTTTAAAATTTCAGATAATACTAATGTCCATGTTGGAATTACTCTACTTTTTGCCAATTTGCAACAGTTAAAACTATCAACAAACTTATTTTCAGCACTACCATAATCTTTGTCAAAGAATTTCCATTGTAGAATGATTTCATTTGGTTATAGCTGACACGCACTGTATCTTATCATGCAAGGTAAAGAGTTCAGCAAAACAAGAAGATTTTTATATTTAACGGTTAATCACTGAATTTAATGAATCAAATAAAAACAAGCCGATAGTTTTGCAACTTTTCTCAAAATTCTACAAAATACTGGAAACACCCATATTTTCAATTTCCTTAAAATTCCCGATTGTTCTCAAACCCGGTAACGCTTCGATATGTGTTGAAAAAGGAGATGAACCTTCATTTAAGATGCTTCCACATCCCTCCGGGAGCCAACCGGTCCCGTTGCCCACTTGCATATATCAGTAATTGGATCAGATATATAATATGCTAGTTTCTTGTGGAGGACATAGGCAGGAAGGGAACTGGATTAGGGTATGGATTCAAAGGAAATCAATTTGGAAGTGGAGAAGGTAAAGGAGGGAACTTCAGGGGATGAGAAAGCTTAAAAGTATCTCATGAAGTTCTATATACCGCCAAAAGACGAACCCGACAATTTAGCCCTCCGTCTCAGGGAAACCCCATATGCTCAGGATTATTTCCCGTAGCGCTTCAAAAATGAAGCAGTGCTTTCAAGATTCACACCCTTATTCATAGCTTGTTTTGAGGGACCTTTGATTTAAACTAAAGTGCAGATATTTTATGCAAATTAAAAAAATGGCAAAAGTTTGACTGAAAGGATTTTTGAGTTAGTGGCTCGCCGGTATTTTATGGGAAACGCAAGAAACGTTTGTGGATTCGGAGTACTCAATTGTGAGATATTATAGATATGCATTTTATTTGCGCATTGAATTTTGTGAAGATTTTGTTTTGCTTTAAGAACAAAATTGCAGTGTGAGTGTGTGCTACGCAATAATTGTAAATAAAAAATGAACAAATTAGATTAGTAGAGAGCATTATATTATAGTTGTAGAAAGATAGTAGGTTTTATTTTTATTAAACAAATTTGTATTGATTAGAAGCTGATTGTTAGAAGCTTGGTAGATTGGTGGATTTTTAGCGTTAACAGATACATCACAATAGCAGCTTCTTTACTTCTATCCTAAACGAACAACAGTGCACAGATTATGTGAAACTACTGCAAAGACGTACACGGACACGTTTCACTATTCATGGCTTTATACTTTGTTAGACCTTTGCTTTGCGTTGGGCTAATTTGCAGAATCTACACTACAGACATTTTAGGCACATTCGGAAAACTGGTAAAAAGTTGGGACCGCGAGGATTGCCGACAATAGGTTGTCAGTTTCTTAAACGAGAACTGTTTGAGTATCCGAAGTAATCGATTTTTAGAAATAATGCAGATGTTTATTCCCTGATCCGTGAATAGTTTGTGCAGTAGGTAGTTTTTTTTTTTGCTTTTACAACAATATTATGGCATAAACGGATAATGAGACTTTCAGAAAGTGTAGTATTTTGTTTTAATCCATAGCATGTCATCAATACGAGTCGGTTATCCGGATTTCAGCTTGTTAAACTACTAATTGAATGCATGCTAAACAGTTAAAATTCTTTAAGAACAAGCTATTTACCTGACAATCCTTCTGAGTTTGATAGCCGCTCCAGCTACAATAAGCTCATTATACTTTATAGAATCTAGGTGATTTCGTAGCAGCATAGAATTATAAAAACAGGATAATAAATTACCTAGTTTATATAAGTACTGCCAAAAGTGGTAAGTTGGTTTGCCAAAGAATTTCGATTTTAGAATGAGTTGATAAGGTAAGCTGGTACTACATTTGCTAGTACAAGTTAAGCTACACAAGAAAATTGTTGTAATTAATTAATCACTAAAATTAATGAATCAATGAAAAACAAAGTTAATTTTGGCAAAATATCCTGGAACGAATCAATCTTTGTTTGTTTGCCTAAAAATTCTCGACTTCTCTCTAACTTACCTACGCTTTGGTATATTGCGAAAAAGCAGCAATGAACTTCCATCTAATCTCCTGAATAGTGTGCTACCTAAACCCTTTGCCACTGAGGATGGAAGATGCTGGGGGTGGGGTGGAGTGGAAAGTGACGATATTGTAAGTCGGTTACCGAATACCGCAATTTTTGAGGATGAATGGTTTAGAAAGAGGTGGTGGAGAATTATCTTGTTCTTCTGGTTTTTTGGGAGAGCTCCAGAACAGAATTCGAAGAGCTTTGAGAACTTCAAGAGCACCATGGACGGAAGTAGACTGTGCTGCTGCTGCGGCGTAATTGCTTAGTTCTGGAGTAATGAAGACAAAATTAGACATTTGCTGTCAGATAGATTAAATTGTATGGCATGAATTTACCATTTTACTTTTGTCTGCTTTCCTCAAATTTATTCATGGGATATGAGAGTTGCATGGGAATTTTTGTGTTGGTCAGATGCCATATTTGTGAAAGTTCGTGAATTAGTGGACATTATGTTAGCAGATAGCAACCAGTTTAGGTTCTTTGTATGTTAAACAACTGGAAATGTTCACCAAGCATGATGATTCATTCATCTGGATATCCGTATAACAATTTACTGGCATATAAAAAAGTCCAGTTAAATCAGCGGCAGCATTACCATGATTATTCCACTACTGGCAAAATAGGCTAAGGCTTGTAATGGAGGGGAAGGCCTTGGTAGTGGAGGATTATCTGAGTTTCCCTATCAGTGTCCATTTGGCTGAAGGGGTCAGGATGTAGGTTCTTACTGGTAGGGATGAATGACAAATGACGAAGATAGGGTAACTTGGAATTCTTAAGATAGCCGAGACAAACAGAGTTTGTGACATGACAGCTTGTTTTTTTAACAAGAAATTAAGTAAATCAATTTTGCATCTGCTTTTTCTTCGGTAAGCAGCAAACCCGTCCATTTGAACCACTGCCTTTATTTATTATCCTCTGCTGGCGTAGCATAGCCACACGTGCCCAAATTTTAAAACCTAAAAATCCCCTGGGAGTCGGGAATGTATAACGTTTACCAAAGATCTGTCGATCTATGTCAAACTGAAACTTCAAAGCATGAAGATGATGATGGAGTGGGTGGTAGTTTGGATTTATATGCAAATAGATGTAGGAGATGGACCCGAGGGTATTGTAATTTGCAACTGGGATCTGGCTAAATCCGGTTACAAATCAGTTTCTGGAAAGGGCAGAAACGATGGTTCAAGTAAAACGGAAAATGGAAGCGCGGTGAAAGTGGAGGAAAAATGGGAGTTTCAAGTTAAGCTGGAAGTGGAGAAAGAGTGGATGGAGCAGAAAGCAGTAAGCCAAGTAGTAAGACCGAAAGTGATTCAGAAGTAGGCGTGGACGGAGCTAGAAGTGGGGGTCCGTGTAATACAAGCAGTGAAGAAGGTGTAGATGAAGGGAAATGCGGAGGTCCATATAAAACTGGAAGTGGGGCTTGGGTGGATGGTGCAAAATACGGTGATCCTAGTAGAAAAGGCAGTGCAGTGGAGGAACTGATGGCGCGGGGAAACTGGAAGTCCATTGGATGAATGGAGAAGGCTAGTATTTGGGACTTAATCCCGGGGAAAATACGGATGGTTGCAGGTACGGATGGTTTTTTAAAAACATTTATGAAGTGGATATAATTTGCATGTTGTTAATTGCCATTTCGCACGACATAAATGGGTTAGTCGAATGGGAATGAAAACTTGACAATGACAATGCCAGTTAAATTCACGTTTTACCTTTGAAACCGGACCGTTAAGAAATGCACGATGATATTTAGTCTACAATTTGAATAAATAGTTTCGTAGAAGCTTAGTGAGATTATGAACATACGTATGATATTATTCTGCATATTGCAAGTTTGTTGCGATTAGATCAAAAAATGCTTTGTGATAAAATATCACTAATAATTGTAAATAAAAACTGACTAATTAGAAATATAAAGGACTAGTACAATATCTTTATGGAAGGAAAATAAAATCCAAGTCAGTAGTGTGTTTGCGAAACTTTGTTGTGTTTTGACGCTAATACTTGTGAAAATACTATTTTGGATGTTTCAACTACAGCGTTAGATGAATATGTCGTTCATGTTTAATGCTTGAAAACATTAACAATACTCAAACCTTTCATTGGAGTATGTTTTACTAATTAAAAATGATTTTTTTGCTGGTTCATACTAACGAAAGAATTGGTTCCAAAGCAAAATACGTGAAAAATATTGCGACGTTGATGGTTGCACCAGCTACAATAAGTTCATTATTTTTTAAAAGCTTGATAGTGTGCTGTACACAACACAGTTGTGTAGTAGTATAGAAACAGCAAAATAAGTTGCTATCACTATCTTTGAGTTCACATAAATATTTTTTTTACTTTCCATGCCCATTTGGTGTCTTCCACTGGCTTAGGTTACTGCTTATCCTCAATTCAAGTATTTTTGAAATTGATTGTTGATAAGTTTTATAAACTACTTATCAAAAAATGACACATTTGTATATACTAAGGTGGGACGCTCCATAATCTGTCTTGATGGTCGAGGGCTATCTTGTTTTCGGTTATTAAAGCGTCCATTGGGATGAATTCGCTAGAATTTCAGTTGTAAGTTATAAGCTATTAGTTGTGTGATCATTTTTGCGTCTTCGAATTTTTCAGAAAGTAGAGTTTTGGAGTATAGGTTTCATCAAGGAGTTTAGTACACACCATGGATTCCCCCTCCGTCTTCTTCCTCATCTTTTTCTCAAAATGCAACCCGTTTATCTGACCTATCTACAAATATTAACCCTGCATCAGCGTACTGCTCGTTTCAAACTCGTAAAAAATTTAAACCCTTTTAAAATCGCTTTTCCATTAACCATAAGTCACCAGTCTTGTCTGCATTTACAGCAACAAGCATTGAATATCCTTTGGCATGGAACAAAAAATAATCAAAAATTTGCAGCTCCGATTCAATTGCTCATTTTTTAAAAATTTGCAATTGAATTTAAGTGCATCTGATTTTGTGACCATTTTTTACCAATTCCCCGCAACTCCCAACTTGTGACCATTTGTTTAAAAATCTCCGTTTTTCTAAACTTACCAACAAATGGGAATTTTTTGACAATACAGCTGCATTAACCCCTAACTTCATGATAGTGGTGTCACTCGTGTCCTTTCACATTTACAACTGCATGAGAGGAGAAGATCCGTTTTTGAAGAAATGTTGGTTGCACAGCCGAATACGCCAGTAGAAGAGGAGGGGTTTCTTTTAGCCGCGACCGAATGGTCGCCTGACCCGCAGACTCACAGCGGGTCAAAGGGCCCATATGTTTAATGCTGAAGCATGAATTCTTATAAAATTTGTACTAGTGCACCCATAGTACACCTGTGCAATTTCTCACCTGCTTAGCCATATAATCATTGATTTTTCTGCATGGTCATTAGACAGAATTTCAAAACAATATCAGAAAAATGAGTAAAATGTAATTTACAAATTAGATTTTACAATGTTTTAAACCCATTTGAATTTCCAAACATTGCCATAATAACGGGTATTTACAAAGGTGGTGTTTCTTGATACACTGATGATAAAAATATTATTTTATTCTTTCTTGTAAAACCCAGCCGCACGCCGTAAACCAAACTGTGTACTTGCACTAATATCAAGTCTCATTTAGAAAAGTTGAACTTGCTATGGTAAGTGGTAACTTACAAATGGGAACAAAACGTTACCCGTATGACATTATTATTATGTTGTTGTTCATGCAACAAGCAACTGATATACAAAGTAGATAGTATAGAGCGTGCACTTCTCTCTGTTCTGCCAACGCATGCGTGTTACAGCCTTCATAGAATGCTATAGTTATACTACGCATTCTTCAAGGTCAACAACTTTGCTCGACAAAAAAGTTGTCCTGCTTTGCTCAGAAAAAACAATATTTTTAAGCTGCTTGCAATACTTGTGCTACCAAAAATATTTTATGTTTGCAAGTTGCTTACAACAAACTTTAATATTTTTAGTGTATTTAACGGTTTCCAGTATTATTTTATATTTCCTGTGCAATATATAGTTTCCGTTAAATTTTATAAAATTATGAACTTCGCTGTGCAAGTTGTTATTGCATTAAGCACTTGCGCGTGCAACAAAGTATAATAATGATGAGTGAGCGTGCGCCCTTGCGTACAGACATCTCATTAAAAATTCAAAAACATCTCCTTGTTGATCCCAAAAAAAATTTATTCTATTTTTATCCCAAACTGAGTCTGAAATAATTTATTCAAAAAAATATCTTGTTTGAACACACACAAGAATTATTCAGACGACTCAAGCCAACAAAAACGAAAATACAAACTCGTGGCAATTCGTGAAGAAGATGATCATGAACGTTTTTGTCTACTGCAATTTAATCCCGAGCACGAACACCCAGCAGAAGATTTTTACCAATTCAAAGATCAACACAAACTTTTGGATCCGCCGTCCCGGATTTATTGTCACGTAGTTCAGGGGATGAAGCAAGAAGATGGCCGTAATTTACTCGTTCCGTTGGCATATTCTATTATATGCATGGACTCCAATGGAAAGAAACCAATCCAAGAGAACGCGTGCTTTACATTCGGCATGCTACAATTTGCGCTTGCAGTAAATAGATATGCTGATGCTTTCAAGGAAGATAGATTACTCGACGCAATGCCACTTGTCGTTTCAAAGGAAGACCAGGAACGACTAGACAATACGCACGAGTGTTTTGCATGCGGAACAACAGAATTTACAGCCAGCAATCCAAAATGTCGCCATCATGAACACTGGAAAAAGGGAGTGCCAGTAAAAATAGCCTGTCATTCTTGCAACAGCAGAATAAAAGCTAAACACTGGGTGCCAGTTTTTGTAAACAACTTTACAAATATTGTCGGAAACCAAATTTTTGGTTCACTTAGAGATGAGCACATTGAACACTATAAAATTATACCAAAACAAGATGGTTTTATGAGCATTGGACACAGAAAATATTGCCGAATAATGGATAGTGCAAATCATTTATCACAGCAGCGAGCTGATTTGCTTAGAATGTTATCATCAGAAGAAAAGTATCTTATTCATGAAAACAGCAGCGTGTGGGGAAGTTCAATGGAAGCTGTAGAACGCGGACTCTTAATTTTTCCAAGTAACGCTGTAAGCTGTGACGCCGACCTGGACAATGCCCAATTTCCAGAATTCTCAGAATGTATAGATGTGACACTTGGAAGAGCAGTAACAAATGAAGAATATAATCATTCTATTGCATGTTTCAGACAAGTGTGCGACAGCAACATGAGAAAATATGCTTTGCTTGTTGCCCAAGCTCATAGTCATGCGCTAGCTTCAGTAATGCAATCTTACAATAACTGGGCAATGAAAACATTTCAACTTTCTCCTCTTTGGGACTTGTCATTGCCATCCTACGCCAACAGCTGTGCACATTTTATTTCTCGGCCCACGTATCAGCATTTGAAGGATGAAAAAATTCTGAACATTATACAAAATTCTGTGATTGGTGGTCTCAATATTGTGTGTGAGAAATATTTTGTAGCAGAATCTAAAAGGCTTGGACATGAAAAGGATAAAACGGAAATCTTTTCAGGAGATTATTCATCGTTATATTTGAACCAGCTCAATAAAAATTTACCACATTCTGAATACAAACTACTTGGAGAAGAAGAATGCAAAAACATCAATTTTATGCAAGTTCCAGATGGAGTTGGATATGCAGTTTGTGTGACAATGGCGTATCCTGATCGAATTAAAGAGCATACTCAAGATTTGGTTTTGTGTCCAGTACGTGAAGATATTGATTTTGGCTCGTTGTGTTCTGGTGGAATGAATATGACAATGACTCCACAAGAAAGAGATGAAATATTTCATACAACTCTTGCACAGGAAGAAAAGAAAAAGGTGTGGCTGCATGTAAATTTATTTCAAGTTTTCATCAACATTGGACTTGAGCTGAAACAGGTGCACGCTGCTATTCGATGGAAAGAAACTCCATATCTACGCCCATTCTTTCAGCGTTGCATGGAAGCTAGAAAAGATGCCAAAGGCATGTTGAAAAATATTGTAAAGTTGATAGCCAACAGTTTCATTGGCTTTACAATAAAGAAAGTTAACAAGTACAATGTAAAATTGGTATCAAACAAAACGCAAGCAGAAAAATTGCTCAGTGATTCAAAGTTGGTAGATGTTCAGTTGGTTGCGGATGATCGTGCCTTGTTCATAACCTACAGAGATTCTGCTGAATTGAGAACCAACCCATTAATTGGCTGGACTGTTTTAAATTTGAGTAAAGAGCAGCTATATTTTGACGTTTATTTTAAATTGAAGCCTCAATTTGATGGCCGTTTTCACATTGCCTATATTGCAACAGACAGCATTATTGCTAGAGTTGAGGATGAAGAAGGAAAATTCTTACAAGATTTGAAAGAATTGGAGAGTATGTTGGATTTTAGCAAGTGGCCTGAAAATCATGGAAATCTTCATGACAAATCGAAAGAATTTGTTCCGGGCTATTTAAGAATTGAACACGCACTGGGAGTATCATTTTGTGCGTTGCGCAGCCACCAATATTCCCTGCTTAGTCTGTGTGAACACTGTATGGGAAAGTCATGTCAAAAATGTGAGTTTACTGGTTATGAATCGACCACAAAAGGAAACGGAAGAAATGCAAGAGTTGTGCACGAGACCTACCTCAACATTTTGAAAAATCAAGCAGTCGACCAGCCACATGAATATTATATGATCAAACGACAAGATGATGGAAACGTGCACATGGCAAAAAAGAGAAAAATTGTTCTAGGCGTGAGCAATAAGGATAGACAGTTTACAGAAGATTTCCGATCAAAACCAATGGGATTTAAAACGTCAGAGCAGATTACTTCCACTCAGACCAGCAGAGATGCAGAGAGTTAAGTTTTGTGATCATGCAGTAGTTTTGTGTTTTTACTACATGTTCTGTACATAGTTGTTTGTGAATGAACTTGTTCACTACGGATGTAAATTTGTAAATAGTAATAATGAATATTTTCATCTCTCAATTTTTATCTTGTTTTGAAAAGTGAAGAATATTAGTGAATAGTTTTTTGGTGATAATGTATGAATGTATTTTTGTAAAAACGTTTTGTAAATATTTTTGTAAATATTTTTGTAAATAAGTTTTCTAATGATTTCTGTAAATATTTTTGTAAATAAGTTTTGTAAATAAGTTTTGTAAAAAAACTCTTCATTAGTTTAGTTGATAATGATTTTTTTATAAAAAAAATTATGCAAAAAAAAAGAATGTTTAAAAATAATTTTAAATGAAAATAGTACTGCTAAACAATTGCACCATAATTGCACATGCTACTTACTATTGTCTATATATGTTTAGGTATAAAAATTTTAAAATCCATAAAAAATATAAATGTTAAAAAATCGATAAAAAATATAAATGTTAAAAAATCGATAAAAAATATAAATGCTAGAAAATCTATACAAAATAAATTACTGTTAAACCATTGCACTTAAAATGCACATGTTGCTTATATATTTTTAGGCATAAAATATTAAAATCCAAAAAAATTATAAATGTTAAAAATCAAAAAAAAAATTTGCACACAAAATTGTTAATGCTGCTAGAAAAATAGTTGTAGGCTCAATGCTTTGTGAATATTTTGTATATGGAAAAATTGGCTATGAAATTTATGTAAATAAACAAAATTCAAAATTATTTCGTATATGCCTTTAAGCATTGTACATAAACAGCATAACGGAAATGTGATAAGCAAATAGCGAAATATACAGGCATATATGGAAGGCCATAATACCCGTAATACACACGCGGGTCGCGGGCCCCGACATTAAGGCTAAAAGAAACCCCTCCTCTTCTACTCTAGTTTATAAGCTTTTTCCATGACTTCATTGATATGAGGTAACCTGGTATCAAAAAATCTTAGATATCTGAATGAATATGCTACATCCATTAAGGCTATAATATATTGGAGTCTAGATTTGACAAACTCCTGGCATTAATTTGGTATTTTTATCTAACTTCAGAAAATTGCTTGCAGGAGAGTTTGTTTTTATCTAACAAGTAATAATATCTAAAATAAAAATTGCGTTTCCCAGAGAGTTTAAAAAGGTATAAGAACCTTAGGAATTATGTGTATAATTACTTCAATACAAAATAGTAAGCAGTGGTAAGTTAGAAGCAGTTTGCTGTTTATTTATTGTTTAGCTTTTAAATTGTCAATTTGCATTTTGGTTATCATTTTATCATATTATCATTTTGCATCACAGTAGTTATCATTACAACGAATTCATTTTTCCGGTACACAGAACAATTGAATCAAAAGTAGATTCCTCATAGTTACCTGTAAGATTATTATACAGTTGAACAATTGTACGCTATTTTATTTGTTAATTTGTTTTTTATCCCAATAGAAAGCCTAAATCCAAATTCATCTTTTGAAAATACTCTGTTATCTTATATTTTTTCTTCCTTCATTTATAAGACTATATACAATTGTCTTAAAATAAGATAGTCTATCTTAGATACACTTCTGTCAATTAAATACACGGTTTTCAGTGATGCCTCAAGGAGTATTTACATAAAGGTTTAATTAATATACTTCCATTTTTTGAAGAGCATTGTTATTAATAGCAAGTATCTAGCTTTAATAACTGGTACAGAGCAAATTAAGAAAAAAAGTTAAAAGTTTGAGTCATTCAGTTTTAAGACCGAGCAAGGGAAATTCCTCAGACAAATTAAATAAAACGTACCCCATTGGAACAAATTGTAAACTAATCAATGAAACATTTACACCTGAAGCGTAATCGGATCTATATTACCATTAGTTACCCTCACATCCAAAATGTAATCAAGCATAGCCGAACTATCACAAATGCTGCGAGCTTTCAGTACATATGACTAAGAACATTAGCAGCAATTACTAATTAAGATGGATTAAGAATTTCATTGGCGGAATATTCATGCTATTGGCGGTAAGCATGTTATAACCCACCGTCAACAAAACCCACCTTCCACTTGACCACCAATACTTTAAATTACAAGACGAACAGTAGCAAGAGGATTAATATGCGCATGATTTAAAGTGCCCACTGCAATTCACATTTACAAACGGTATGGTGAGACCGACGAGCAAAAAGCAGTAATCAATTTACAGATTAATTACAACAAAACACTTATTTATGGCTTCGTTATAGCTTAGCCATGATTAAAGTAGGCAATAATACGTAATTACCATCAAACAATTGAAACAACCCTGGCTACCCGCAGGTACTAACAACTAATGCAAAGGAGAGCTAAAGTGAATTTAGTTTGGCGCATTGATAAGAACGGAGGGTGATTTGGAACCGGATAATGATCCCATCTTAGTTGCAATATCTTTTGGACCATTTTCCTCACCTGCTTTCTGCATTTTTGGAAAAATACCGAAAATAATTGTTGCACAAATTGCGCAATGCTACCGCCACTCCATACGGTGCATTATGTTTTAGGGAAACGTCTAGTCGCAGATCAGAGCTAACTGCTCATGGGGTGTTATCTACTGTAATTGTATAATAACATTTAATGGGTTCTCTTCATATTATTTATAAGAATGTTGAAATCTCCACAGTTGTAACAATAAGTGTGAAACTGAATAGTAAAGAAACAAAAAAAATGTGATTGTAATTGATTTGAATAACATTTACTTATTTATTTTTATTATTAATTTTATTATTAATGTTACCAAACAGGAATTGTGTGCACCAATCTCCTATCTATTGCATGCGTATTGCAGATAGTACAAAAATGCAAGACAGTGGCGTAATTGTTAGGCATAAAATTTTGACTCAAAGGAAATTTTACGACAACGGAACAAACATGTCGAATTTTTACTCGTTTTATACACAATAAGTAGCACTTCAAGTCCAAAATCATGCAATTGCCCAAATAATAGTACGGAAGCAAGTCATCTATTTATAAAACGAGAAAGAACATAGGTAGACTCCAAATCAAATAATCATGCAAAGACTCCAACGTTGGAGAGCACACAATTAAATTTATTTAAATTGAAACATAGCCATTAATCACCTTAAATTTGGTTGGTTGCTTAATGAATTAAATTGAATTTCTCCCGAGTGTAAACCACATCCATCCTATTATAATCTGGACTTGGATTAGTTCCCTCATACCCAAGTTTGCGTAGAGTTGAAATTTTCTCCCAAATACACGACTGTTTACATGTCTTTATTTAGAATTCTTGAATTTGTAGTTGGTCGTTCTCTGTGAGAATCGGCTTGCCAGAATACACGAAATCAAGCTGACAAGAAGCACAATCCGCAATCATTTCCATGTAGAATGGTTGCTGTGAACCGAAAATGGTCAGAGGATCACTTAACAGCTCTCTGTCGTATAACTGTATATCCAATATTTTCAAATTGGGAAAGCGAAGATTTTGGGTAATTTCCGAAGACGTGGCAAGGAATGGATTTCATCCGTGATACCTTTGATCCACCAGCTGCTTTTTACAATCGATGTTAAAAATGCTGATTTGGAAATTGTGTTGCTGAGGGAAGGGTTAAAAACTGCGCAGAATATCCCAGGAGTATTCGAACTCAAAATCTAATAAGGACATATAGAAAGACTTTCTACATGAGTCACTGGCCAGTAGGTCAATCCATCTTGATCAGCAATAAAAGTCGTTTTACCCGCCTTGCTGTTTTTAATGTGGTACATTAGGTAAACCAGCATCAAATATGTGTAGCTATAACAATCCTCGCGTATGACTTACGTTCATCTCCAGCTTCTGACGAGTATCCCATCGGCCAAATGAACAAATATATCACTGTTCAGATTTAGGAAAAACCAGCTTTTAGTTTTTTTTTGCTTTGTTTATAGTTCAAGGCTTATAAAATTTTTTCAGAGATCTCGTAAAACTAAGAGTAATCTGCACAGCCGTCAATATCATAGTCAGTGAATGTACGTGGGAAGGTGATTAAGAGTAAAGAGGTGTTGTTTCCCGAAGTATTTCAGCACATCATAAAATTTGGAGGTTTAAAGCGCTTCAGAAAAAATGTTTCAGATTGAAAATTCAACATTGCCAAATAATCATCTATGCTATACGCATTCTCACAAAACTCGAGGAATTCATTATAAGCCGCCTACACGTTGCAAATTTTACAATAAACTTTTTCGGTAACATATTTTATGCAAATATTTTTCTTCTGTGTTCTTTGAACTTAACAAAATGTAGCAAATTTGAAAAGTTTATAGAATAAATCATTGAAAGCAACCGATAAAAGTAAATAAAATGGCTTATTGGCAATAAGTTATTGCAAATGATAAAAACCTTGAACATTTTCATAGATAAGCATAGGTTAAAATATAAAAAGGATCGACATTGCAGTTGTCAGAGGTATGCCAGGGGGATATTAAAACAGTCCAAAATTATTCGCACATACCTAATAAAAATTGTGATTACAATTTTGAAACAAGGTTACTTTAATTTATTTGAAGAAAATTGGATTTGCAGTTTTCTACGAGTACAAGCAAATCTATAAATCAAACATTTACATACTTTGTGTTGGTACCGTTATACCAATACCTGTACCAATACCTGTTGCATTTAGGTGCCACTAATAGCTGCTGTATGTATTGGGACAATAAATTCAAGGCTAGATTTCAGCTTCTGAAAGCGTATTTTGTAATTAAATAATACATACATGTAAATTTTTAACGTTATTCTTTCGTACGCTTAAATTTTTGAGGGATGAAACAAATTTAAAAGCGTACATATAAACATCCCTTGAAACAAAACTATTGTAATACTTTTCTGCTTTGAGTAGGCATTGATATGGTAGGACACTACAGACTGAGTCACCGTGATGTGAATGTGAACATACGTAAACTCTTCAGTAGAATGTCCATGTTTCACTAGGAACACCACAATCCCTTGTCCACCTTAAGTGCGTTCCTCCCTTGTTTAGTTTTAAACCGTTCTTCTTGAATGGTCGACTTGGTTTGTTGTATAGATGAATCTAAGAAATTTTGCCGAAGCGCCTGGAAACCCGCTTCCAATCGTTTCCGCAATTCCCGCTTTTCTCACCGGATTACCTCCTTTAACGATTACCGGAAAGTTCATTGCAAACATTTCATTGCGAACATTTCATCGGAAGGAAAGTTCATCGCAGGGAAAGTTCATCGCATGGAAAGTTCATCGCATGGAAAGTTAATCGCACGGAAAGTTCATCGCAGGGAAAGTTCATCGCAGGGAAAGTTCATCGCATGGAAAGTTCATCGCAGGGAAAGTTCATTGCAGAGAAAGTTCATCCGGTGGAAACTTAAAAATTCATTATCTTTGTAAAATGAATGTTTAGATTTTGTGGACTACTTAATTGCGGACGGGGTCACAGGATTTTGACTATGCTTAGTCCATGACAAATATATATGCCATGCTGGTCACCACATAGTCTTAGTGAAAAAGTGAGAATAGCACAGTCAACGTATATTAGAACGGAATTAAAACCTTTTAAAACTTTACATGTACAGCAATTATATAAAACAAGAATATACTTTGAATGTTAGATGCAGTATAACATTCGTCTCAATAATTGTCTATCAGCCAATTCCGTTGGATAAAAATTCCACAGTGTCACAGGTTTTTTCAGGTTTTCGGTTAAAACATCTATTACGAAGACGTGACGGTTCTGGTAGTTTTCAGAAGCGGTTTCTGGTTAGAAGCGGTTTTGTGTATTTATAAAAAAAACAATTGTCTAAAAATTATAACATACGTACACATACATCAAGATAGAATATCTAACACGGAAGATTACGTTAAGCTAAAAATCGACGTACGATTTTGTAATTACCTGTAACATCTAATATCAAGCCTTACTATTTATAATTTTGAAATTTCTTGCGAAGTCTTGCCTCTACGACAAAGTTTTCCGATCTCTTATATTAGGTTTCCTTGCATTTAAGTGTTTTGCAAATGCGTTTCTTTGTAATTAAGTTGCTGTGCATTGAATTTTCCCCGCCATTAAGTTTCCTTGCGATGATCTTTCTATGCGATTAACTTTCCATGCAATGAACTTTCCATGCGATGAATTTTCCATGCAATGAACTTTCCCTGCGATGAACTTTCCATGCGATGAACTTTCCCTGCGATGAACTTTCCCTGCGATGAACTTTCCCTGCGATGAACTTTCCATGCGATGAACTTTCCCTGCGATGAACTTTCCTTGCGACGAAATGTTCGCAATGAAATGACTCTGCGATTAAGCGTTTCTGCGATGAAGTGTTTGCAGTGAACTGTTCGCGATGAAGTGTTGACAATGAAATGTTTGCAATAAAGTTACCGGATACCTCCTTTAACTTGTTAAACTGTACGTAGTGTGAAGCCAGCATGTCTGTTTCCACCCCCATTGACACTTTCGGAATCTGACCACTGACAAGATTATCGGGATAAATATCTGAAGCCCCACCCAGGACATACCTCTCCAGAACCATCGCCGGAGAATCCCATCCCAAAGCGCTTACAAAGTTGACCACTGCATTCCAGATTCAGAAGCTTATTAGTAACTTTGTAAGATCTTTGCCTTTCATTAGGCTAAAGTGTAGATATTTTATGCACAGTTTAATGAAATGGCAAAAGGTATAGACCGAATAGATTGCCGAGAATAGCTTGCCAGTTAATTATGGTGGGAACTGTTTGCGCATCTGAAGCATCCATTTCTTGTTGATTGACCTGTGATATTTTGGAATTTGGTTTAAAAAATTATTTTATAGTTGTGGTGAGATAGTTTTAGTTTTTATACCATTAAATAGTATATTAGTGATTCTAGCGAAGTTATGAACATATTATTGCTCTGTTGGGATTTTGTTGTGCTTTTTAGAACAAAACTGGAATGATGGAGGTAGTGTACTGTTTAGAAAAAAGCGCTTTAAGACAATTGTAAATAAGAAAGACAAAATTTGTTTGCTGACAAGTATGACATTATTACTTTGGTGTTAGGATTAATAAATAGATTTTAATGAAAAATAAAATATGTGTTCATAAATTTGTGTAGATTTGGTGCTAATTTTGTTAAAATTGCGAGACTGGTGGATTTAACTACAGTAGGTATCTACCACAATCAGAACCCCATATGTTGCACTTAATAAGTTTTATTCACTAGGTTTTCAAATTATCTGAGTTGGTACTATTTTATTGTAAGAAACTAACAAATTTAAAATGTTTCAAAACAAATCTCTTAAACAATAATACTAATTTCATGGTTACATTGCACACTTAGTAAAGTCAAATATTTTTAGTTACAGTATTTAATGCAGTTTGGTAAATTTGGCATAAGTGGAGTAAGTGTGGATGGTCCAAAAATCACCAGTTCGATTATAGATCTTTGTCTTTGTTTCATGTATCTCCGCATTTGCAGCTGCAAGGCTATTTTAAGGGATGGTGGCTTAGGGTTGGGTGGGCTCACCAGTACCAAATTCGACGCAACAGCTCGTGCCAATTCTGTCTGAATGCTGTTTTACCTAGGTAGTCTGTTCTATGCAAACTGTTTGTTTAACAAACAGTATGCTTAATACAAGCTATTTTAAAGGACCATATTTGTATTTCTCTTTCATCAATAGCTGGCACACAGTGTGATCCACTACTATGCATTCTAAGGCCGGGTGAACATCGACAATTTCGGATTTCTACCTTGGAAACAAATGTAGGTATAATGAAAATCTGAATAATTTATCAAATTTAAAAAACAATCGATAAATGTCAGTTTGATTATCCAAACTATCCGGGCAAACCCATCTACGTCGTTATAACACTGAAGCTGGCGTTCAACTTACCATGTAACTATGATGCAAATTATTGTGTTCTCGACTCCTTTTATCCAGTTTTTAGAAACTAACTTTTAAAACTTTAGCCTACTTGCCTTGCCTACTACTTGCTGCCCTACGTTCTCAAAATTTGCAAATAATAAAACTTAAAAAGGCGTATAGTTCCAATTTCCAAAAAACGGTAAATTGTTTTGCCAAAGAACGCAGATTTTAGAATGAGTTTATTCACTGTATTTTATCACGCAAGTTAACCAAGATTATTATATAACAGCTAATCACTGAACTGAGTAGACCACTGAAACAGCAAACAACCAGGAAGCCTCAAGTTTTGTCGGATTCCTATAAAATCCAGATTTTTTTACGGAAGCTAAGATGCGACGCTTAAAGATGCAAGGTTATCCTGTTTTTGGTGGTTGCAGTGTCCTTTTAGATCGGAATTGGGGCACAAAGAACGAAAATGTAAGAGGAGAAGTTGACGAAGAGAGCTGGTGGGGGTGACGAAAGTAAGAAGGATGCGCGTGCTTGATGCATAAATCTTCTGTAGGGATTTGGGCTTATTTGTTTTTTAAAAATGGAATGGTGGAAGTAGTTTAGAAAAGGCGTTTTGTGAGAATTGTAAATAAGAAAGACGACACTTTTTGTAGATGAGTATGATATTAGTACTTCGGAAGTTTGGAAGGAATATTAAATAGATTAGGATAAAAAATGAAATATTATTATTCATGCACAAATTTGTATTTGTTAGATGCCACTTTTGGGAAAATTGGTGGATTGATGGATATCACATGGCCAGATCATTTGTTAGTCCCCGTGCATTCGCTAAGAATGGTTATAAGACGTTTTCAGCACACCTTTCATTCACTTGAATATTATTTTGATAACATATACTTTATTGCACTCTAAGTAATTTAAAACGTTTTAATACAAAGTTCCTAAAGAATTTTACGAAACTGGTCATTGGCGTAGCCAGGGGGTAGGCACATGGGGCACGTGCCTACCCCAGACTTCGTGCCCAATGGTCGCTTATCACTGATAACCAGAATGTCAAAAATTGCAACTCTTGACAAATGATTTCAAAATTTTACTACAACATATTCTAAACTATTTAGATGAGTATATTTGTCAATTATTAATTGATTTTGCTTCCAATATTATATATTGTTCATGCTGAGAACATGTCGGGATACGGACCCCATTTATATTGACAGTTATCACACGGACATTTGTCTTAGACAATTTTTTATACCGGACAGTTATCTCATTTGGACAGTTATCTTAATATTGCAATTTTTTCCATTTTGAGCGTTTTTATGAATGAGGACAGTTATAGAAACCAAATACTCAAACTGACACTTGGTGTCTATATGAGCGCGTTTAAGGATTTTTGTCTTTTGGTCTAGTGTTTCTCAGTGACTGGATATCTGGTCTTGAATAGACCTGGCATACACATTATCTAAAATTGTGACTTTTCAATATCGTATTTTCGTGATTGTGCTGGTTGGTCTAAGTACTTTGTTTATTGAAGTTGCATACTCAAAACTATCAACAAGCGTATATGGCTTATGTGACCCCCAAACTTGGATGAATTTCGAGTATGAATTTTCAATAGCCATGTTTTCTCTAGAAGCACAAATTTGAATAAACGGTGTACCGAAACGGACCTTCTAAAATAAGGCTATCCATCTAGGGAGAATGCTTGAAATATTATAATGGCTTTTTAAATTAGTGGTCTAAAACCGGGTGGTATATACGGTAGGTGCTTTTCTGATGACTTGAATTTACCTTTTGTATTTTTAAAAGACTTATGTGACAGGCTTAGCCATATCCTATGCATCACAGTTTTGCTCTGTCATAATAACAAGAAAACGAGATGCTACTAGAGAACTAGTCGTTTACAGATTTCTGTACAGTTAAAAGTTAACGATATGAGCGGAATCAAGTACTTTTTATAGACAGTGTTGGGCTTAATATGTACTGTGATACAACAAATGAAAAACCCTAGAAATTTACAAACTTTAAGTTAGTATCAAACATGTAGGACATGACATGCAGTATTATGGCAATGAGGAAAGAAACTAATAGTAATTGCATTAGATTTCTTATATAAAAAACTTGTGAAAGTTCTTTCAATATTTGACGCTTCACTAGGACATTGTTGCAAATAGACAATTTGAGAAGTATAAATTTTTGTCTTGAGATAACTGTCCTCATTCATAAAAACGCTCAAAATGGAAAAAATTGCAATATTAAGATAACTGTCCAAATGAGATAACTGTCCGGTATAAAAAATTGGCTAAGACAAATGTCCGTGTGATAACTGTCAATATAAATGGGGTCCTAGACCCGAACATGTCTCCTTTTTTAACAAACTGAAATGTCAGTTTTTACTGAATAATTTGCAGTTTCTCGCCAACTCTACGAATTAGCAGTATATTGCTTGGCCAAAATTAAATCGATTTGCCTCAAGGTGTGGCACATACATTTGCGCAAGCAAATATCCCCACTATGGAACCGAGTTTTGCCTGGTAGTTTATTTTGTTAAAACAATTGGTTGAAAACACAGGATTTCATTGGAATCCGGCGATTTCTCTAATTTTGTTGCATATAAAAGCTCAGTTCAAAAACCTCCAAATATCCTTGTAATCTTAGGATATTTTACACAATGGTCAATCTGTCACGCAATACTGTTGTTTGCTGTTCAAAGGATAAATATACACCAGTTTTACTCAAAAACGAAAAAAAAAACTCATTCTCAATTTGCAAAATATTTTTTTTGTAAACCTCCAAAACCAATGCAGCTTACACAATTATAGGAAGTCAACAGTCAACATGACGTCGTTGAATCAGAAAGAAGACATTTGTATATTTGAAATTTGATAAGTACCGTAAAAGAAGTCATGCAATTTTTTTGGAATCTGCAAAACAAACTCATGCATTGAATGAGACAATCAAGGAAACAAACTAGAAGAAAAAAATGTTGATTAAATGTCAAAGCAACTTTTTAAGCTAACCGGTAAATGTTGACGCGTAATGATATTTTGCTTTGTACATATGACAACACGCGTCATGCTTGAGACAAATAAAATTTGTGAGGAAACATTTTCTTGAAATATTTACAAACTTTCAAAAAATTGATTGCAAGTTTTTATATCCATTGCATCAGCAGCAAGAACGTTTTACGCCCGAAAGTTTAGAAACATCTTGAAGACAGCCATAGCATGTATGGTAGCGTTAATTGCAGTGTATTATATGATGTAATTGTAACCTTTGAAGTAGTCTTGATTGAGCTTATAGATTTAAGTGTAGAGCTCCGCTACACTGATATTATATTACTGATCTCTCACAACGTAAAATATCGTTTGACTGTTTCGTACAAAAACATATTTGTATAATGTTAAAAGATTATTTAGATACTAATTCAACACGTTAAGAATAATAAACGCGTTCAAGATTGTTGGTTGGATAGGTAAAAAATTGTCGCACGAAAAGACATTGATCTAAGGCGTGCCCACCCCAGACCTAAATCCTGGATACGCGCCTGTTGTTTACCGATATAGAAAGAACATCTATATTAACGAAGTCCATCTGCGATGCCAGGCGACTGATGTGGGCACCGAACTTCCTACATATTAAAGCATAAACTAAATTATTCAGTTGTTGTTTTCTCTCCCCAATTGCAAATAAACTATCTTCCAAAATATATAGTACTAAATTTCTTACTGGAAATTATCTACATGCTACAGTAATTGTTAATGCTAAAACTATCACAAAACTTAAATTATACGACTGGCAAAGGTAGTAAGTTGCTTTGCCAAACAATTCCCTTTTTTTAACTTACCGACCAAATGGTGTCCTTAACATAGAACTTTTATCTAATCTCCGTCTCTTGAGCCTCCAAGTTCCCTTGTAAATTTGCATTTTTCAGTGAACGGGTGGGGAAAATTAGAGAGGGGGTAGGTGGACGCTTGCCACTGACTTGCGAAAATGTTGTAGGTTGGTTACCAAATACGCCAAGGGCTAAGGTCACTAAGGCGTGACGCTTAAAGGGAAAGTATGGGTTAATGGACGACTACTTAGTGTCGGTGGTTCCAGTCTATTTGGTTTTTGTTTTGGATTGACGTGTGTTATAGATTTGGATGGCCAGTTTGCCACCAAACAACTATGCCACTATTATATGGATTGATGAAGGGTTACCTTGTTTCGGTAAATTAAGTTTCAATATCAATACCTATCCAAATATATCAACTAATTCTGCGAGGTTTACGCATGTACTGAAAGTTGTTCCCCGATTCACCTAATTTATTAGTAGGAGCGTCTAACCAATACAAATCTTTATATGCTTATTCTATTTTCACTAAAATCTAATATTCTTCTTTTGCAATAATAGCGGCAAACTGCTTCACAAATCTAATCAGTCTTTTATATTTATGATTATTACAAAACATTAATTCTATAAAAAATATATACAAAAACGGCAATTTTTTATAAAAAATAAAATCTCTGAGATCATTCTCATTCTGTCCTTTGGATAGAATGTTTGTGTCTTTCAAGCTGTCCTACTTTATACAAAAAGGGTGTTTATACGCCTAACCTGTGTATGTATTGAGTGGCTTAGTTAAGCCATCTCAGCCAAATCTCGCCATGTCGGAGAAATCCGAAGTACATGGCATAGTCCTAAAATGCTATAGTGAAATTAAAGTTGGTGCATACCTAAAATCTTTGGCAAAAATTGTCAACCCCAAGTCAATTAACTCATTTGGAAAAATCTCCGGTAATAACTATGGAGTATTTTTTAATAACAATGATGAATGCGAAACGGCATTGGAAGCAGAAAAAATCTCAGTGGATGGAAAGGAAATAATTATCCAAGCTGCAATCAAAACGGTTTACATCAAAGGTGTTCCTGCTTTTGATGACTGCTCGCCACTTCTAAATTATTTAAGTACTTTTGGTGAAATTAAGAGTGGTTTGCGAAGGCTACCAATAAAAGATTTGCCTGAAAACTTTTCTCATGTGTTATCCCATACTGTGACTGTTAAAATGATCCTGAAGAGTGAGGAAACTGTCATTTAAAATTTTGCGAAGATTGATTTCGGTTGTGATTTAATATCAGTTAAAATAGAATATGGTGAGAAGAAATGCTTTTCCTGTGGTGAAATGGGTCATGAAATGAAATTGTGCCCAAAGAATAAAAGTGCCTTCCCAGCCATAAACGTCATCCCTAGCACCGATGCCAATAATTCAAGTGGTGAACCAAACAGCACTGAATTTGATTCTGACAACGATGCTGACAAAGGCATGTCAACTGGTAGTACCGATTCCAATTCTGAAATCCCGGCCCAGCCTCGATTACTCCAAATAAATGATACGTCTACACCAAAAGGAAAAAAGCGCGACATGACGCAAGTCCGCATTGAAGGCAAAAGTGGGAATACTTCAACCGAGGTCAGCCCTACTGCTAACCAGTCTAAGTCTGTCAAAGTCAACCCGGATTGTTTGGACTTAAACGTACTGCGTAGTTTCTACGAAAAGGACTGGAAATCAATTCCTGTAGGTTCTGGTCATCTAAGCAGTGAAAGACTTTATGAACTGTTAGCAGAAGGATGTCCATCAATTAACAACATAACCAGCGTTGCTCCAAATTACACCTATAACCCGGCTGCCCTCCGTAAACAACTGAATGCCTTAGCGTCATTAACTAGAAACATTGAGATCAAGCGTTACCTAAAAACGTTTGTGATGCACTCCCGCTGAAAGCCAATGACCCAATATCATAGGATCTGGACTACTACGCTGGAATACTACTGGAGCTTCATCGGTTTGCGCATTGTTAAGAGGAAAAGAGGAAAAAGAGCAGGAGGGAAAAAGAAAGCAAATAAATGTAACGAAATAGTAGGTAAATTAACATTAAAAGAAATCTCAAATAAGTATTGTTTTCCCAGAATTTATTATACCAATGTGTGTTCTCTGAACAACGAAAAGGTTGACATATTGCATATTGAGTTCTGAATATGATATTATAGCTATTTCTGAAACTTGGGGCAATGAGAGAAATATATAAATTTGAACAACTTGAAACGTATTTGAAACTAAAAGAGAAAACAAAATAGGTGGTGGTACTGCTATATACATTAATAAGAGTCTACAATGTACTCGCTTTAACAATTATGTCCACAATAATTCTAATGATTATGAAATTGCGTGGGTAATTACTAGACCTGCATATTTACCTAGAGACATTTCTGTAATAGCATTAGCGTGTGTTTACATCCCTCCAGGCTGCAAAAAATCAATACAATTTAAACTGTATAAAAGCCTCGCACATGCTTTTGAAAACATCAGCAAGAAGTATTCGTCGCCTGCGTTTTTAGTCCTAGGTGACTTTAATAGATGGAAATTTACTACATCATTTTCCAATACAACTAATATGACACAAATATGACACATATATTATTGATTTCCACACCTATTTTGACTCAGTCCGACAAGTAGGCATCAGACTAGATTTAATCTTTACAAACATGAAAAGATGGTACTTAAAACCAAGAGTATTGGCCCCGATTAAGAACTCGTTGCAATATCACAATGGAATTGAACTTATTCCTATTAAAACTGTCACCCTTAAAGATAGTGCTTATCGAGTTGTCAGATTCAGAAATTTTACAGGGGATAATTTAAGTTATTTTGCCGATATATTGAACTCTGTCAACCTGAAAGTATTTTTCATGCTTGAATCTATTGATGAAAAGGTCGATTACACGGACAAACTACTAGCATCAGCTTTCGATACTGCTTTTCCTATAAAGGAAAAACAAATAAAGTGTAATGACCAGTTTTGGGTTACGCCTGCTTTATCATCCCTCTTCAAACAATTGAAAAAGCTTAAGCCTGGTACTAGTGAATACTTAAAAACTAAAGGTCAATTACAAAGTGAAATTAAAGTAGCGAAGAAATCTTATGTAGATAAACACACGCTTGTCATTGAGAAAGATCCAACCAAACTCCATTCATTTGTTAAAACCTTCTGTGGCCTGAGAGATACCTCCCGGTCTCCCGTTGAGAAGTTAGCTATTAGTGAAAATAGATCGATTATATCTGTACTTAATAAAATCAACCATCATTTCACTGAAATAAATTGTCGATACAAACCCATTGAAAACTTTGACATTGCCACCACTAATGATGATTATCTATATGTTAGTGAGATATCTATACTAAATAGCTTTGAAAAACTCAACTTGAGAAAGTCCAATGTACCAGGTGCTTTGCCAGTAAAATTCCTAAAATTTGCTGCTGTACACATAGTTCCTTTATATACTCATATAATCAATTATAGTTATAAGATAAAAGCAGTGCCTAGTCAATGGAAGAAAGGCTATATCTCTCCAGTCCCAAAGATAAAATTTTTATTTCTATTGACAACTTGCGTCCCATAACTCAAACTAACATCTATAGTAAGATAATGGAAAGCTTTATGTTCAGTAATATATCGTCGGTGTCATATTACTTTGTGCTAAGTACACGGATGCTAGGTCGTGTATTGTGCCAAGTCGATTGATGCCTAATCGTGCAATGTGCCAAGTCGATTGATGCCCAAAAGTGCAATGTGTCAAGGCTCTGAATGCTAGAACCTGCAATGAACCAACGCAGACAAAATCTGGGGTATAGGTGCTAAGGCAAATCTGGGGCATTTTAAGTTTTTAGTTTTAATAGATTCCCCATAGTTTTCTCTACATTTTTTTACCACATACATGGTGTTGAACACAGGGAACCGCGAGAAAAGAATCCTGCAGGATGTGCCCATAAAACGGCATGCTGGGAATCCATGAATTGTACTTGTAACTGTTCCTAACTTCAGAAATTTTTGCGTTTCATCGCGTACAATTTAAATATCGACGAAAAAGATCCCGCAAACCTCGTAATTTTAACTGCTTTGTGTTAAAAGTTATTTTCAATCAAAACTGGATTAGCAAAATGGTACTGTTTGGTTTTGTCCGTTTAAATTAAAACTGCTCAAGTTGCATTAGCACATTTTCCATGAAATTTGACATTTTGCGTTGTCCCATTGCACGTTCTAGCATCCAGAGCCTTGACACATTGCAAGTTTGGGCATCAATCGACTTGACACATTGCACGTTTGGGCATCAATCGACTTGGAACAATACACGACCTAGCGTCCGTGTACTTTGCACAAAGTAATATGACACCGACGATATATAGGCAAGTGATTCAGAAGCTATCTAAATATCAATTTGGAGCTATTAAAAAATCTTCTACTGCACATTATATGTTATCTCTCTTTGATTTCATACTGAAATCACTGGATAAACCAAATTATTATATTATTATTGTTTTACTTGATCTCTCTAAAGCTTATGACCTTGTTGATCACAATGTGATAATTCGTTGCTTACTAGAACTAGGAGTGAATGCTCATGATATACTTTGGGTTGCTGATTTCCTTAGAAACAGGCTCCAGTGTACAAAATATAAAAACATGTTGTCTAAATTCTTACCATTACAAAATGGCACCCCACAGGAAACAAAAATTGCGGTTCTCCTATTTATAATCCTAGTAAATAAAGTGCTCACTGAATTCCAAATAAAGCATAAAGGTCCAAACAATTTAATGAATGCGTTCGTAGATGATATGGTGGTAGCTGAGAAGGTAGGATACAATGAAATACCGCTGATGAATGAATATGTCAACTCTATTAATAAGTCACTTTGTGATAACAACATGTGCTTAAATGCTAAGAAAAGCAACCTACTTATACTTGATAACTCCATAGGTAAGAAATATAGCGATACTAAAATTTGTATTAATGGAATTGAAATACCAAAGACAAGTATGAGTAAACTTTTAGGCATTATAATTAATGATCAAACTGACTGGAGATCCCATGTAAATTTTATGTACTCAAAAGCATGTAAAAAGCTTTTTATCCTTAGAAAACTCAAACATCTTGGTCTCTTGCAAACCCAATACACTCAACTGTGTGTAAGCCATGTTCGTAGCATCTTAGAATATTGTTGTGTTCTATGGTCTAATTATTTAACTCAAGGACAAGTAGAGAAACTAGTCAGTGTGGAAAAAAGAGCTATTTCTATTATTACATCCAAATATGTGAGTAGTACTAACTATATCCAACTCTGTAACAACTTAGGCATAGCTATCTTACAAGCAAGGTGGAAAGAATTGATAATTAAATTTGGTATAAATATTCTTAAAAACGATCGGTTTAAACATTGGTTTGCTGACTACCAAATTGTTCGTAAGCCTAGTTATAGCTGCCGATATAATAAAAATAAGTATAACTTTAGACTTGTAAAATGTAAATACGAACGCTACCGTAGATCTGGTATTCCCTCACTTGTCAAATTACTAAGGGAGAATGCCTAATATCAATAAATTTAATAACTTTGTTTTTCATTCATTTCTTTACCTTTACATTTGCTCAGCGCCTTAATGGCAGCTAGCAACCTCTTCTCCTTTTGTTGTTTTTTTTATTTAAATTTATGTTAGTCTCTACTCTGTAACATTTTCAGTTTTGCCAACGTGTAACAAAACTGTGTAAGCTACATTTAATTTTTTTGCCAAGAAATAAATAAATAAATTTAATCTCAATGCAAATATAATTCCAGTAAAGCACAAAAAGTCAAGCTTACATTCTTTCTACATAGCAAGTTTCTGCATAGCCGCAGTTATTGTATAATCCTCTTTTATAAACGCTTAACATGAAAACCTGAATAGCAACCTAAAAGTATCCAAAAACCTATTTTGCTAACCTAGCTAAAATGTAATACCAAATTTGCTTTGTTCTCTCCTCAAGCTTCACTTGGCATTTGGCATCGCATAACGAATTGCAGTGATTTACTACCTTATAATTTTTATTTTGCTGGCATGTTTACATCTCCACATGAGCATCCTTCTGTAAAAAATCTCATGTTTTCTACAAAAAAATTAACCTACCTAGGTAATTGTTATATTGATTTTATGCCAGTTTTAACTGCTTGGAATCATGTAGTCCTTCGGATAGTCGAATCAGTCAAATGGCTCCTGAGTCTTAAACACTTATTCTTAGATAGATACTTAACCAGCAAGCTACTCTGTGGGATCCTCTATTCATTTTCCCCATGTTTGCATCAAATATCTGCACGACAGCTAGAGTCCCAGCCGAAAGCAAGGACCTAACCAACCCATAAATATACCTAGCCACATAGGTAGCTGAGAACACACGGACGGCTAATGTTTGTGCAACAGGCTTTTAGTGTGAATTTAGCTTTTAGCTTTCGGAATGATTGTCTACACAATGTTTTAATAATTGGATGAACGTTTCATTTGCTGGAAAAAATGAATAAAAATGTTATTGTACAATAGCAAACAATTAAAAACATTTATTTTTCCATCGAAATTTCCAAATGCGCCATTTTCTGAAATGACCTACCGGTTGTATCCATTATCACTGTGAACTGCTTGTTTCCCGACTTTTCCAATTGGTGCTTTACATTCTCCAAAAGCTGGTGACAATTGCGTAAATTCTCCTCCCCCAATAATCCCCGTCCTGGTACCCTTCGTAATTTCTATTTTCCAGTTCCTTTAAGGTACCACCAAAACCGGGAGACTCTCTTTATGGAAAACTGCGAATTTGTGGAAGTACAATTGTGACAACCACACCGATTTTATTCTGCAGGCCATAATTACCACATGAAAAGATATATGCACCAGATGTAAATTACTTTCATTGCGGATCAAGATGGGTTGGAAAGCGCGCGGGGAGAAGTAGTTTATTCTTTTTCGGTGCTTGCGAACTATTTTATAGTTAGGTAAGCTGGTGAAAAGCTGTAATGTAGACTGAAATGGTTTTTGTTTAATTTTGAGCAAGCTAATTTTCCATTTCGCTTTTTAAATTGCTTAAGCAGCACTATTCAGGAATGAAAGCGGCGGGTACAGAACTGGGCGGAACCCCGGTGCCTCGGAGTCTGAGGTCATGGGGTTTGTCAGCGCGGGTCCCGCTAAAGTACTGGGTTCGGTGTCCTGACCAGGTACGATGTGGTAAATGGAGAATATATATTCTTAGAATCTACCACTAAAGTGTTTTGTGAAAAAATCAATCTGAAAAAATATTTGATTTTGATCTATCGTACGAAACTTACCCTTTTATCATTAATAATTATGGCCGGAACAAAAGTGTTGCTAATAATGCTACAAAGATTACGTTCTTTCCTAATGTTTCAGCTTCTTAGCATTGCCCTATAATCCCTATTCTTGTTGCTGCATTTATCATCACGACTGATGCTTGGTGTACATAAAGAACATTATATTCGGCGGTGGCAGTTCCTAATATGTATTTTTCTTGTTTTGCTATTTATAGAAGATTATTCAATATCCGTAATAATATATTACAGACCATTCGGGAAGGGAATTGAATAAGATAAAGATTAAACGGGAGCTGGATACGTGAGCCATGCATTCGGAGGTGCAGTGATGACGGCTAAAGGTTCTTCCGGTTGTAAGTTCACAAGTGTTATAATATGCCCAGAGGATCTACCAACCAAAAAATTATCAGGTTTGCAGTTTGTTGGCCGATGCATTCATACATTTTTCCGTTAACATACATTTCCCGAAATGGCATAATGAGTTGCCTACAATAAGAATCCAGAAGTTTTTTAAGTAGCTCGTATGGAATTAAGTAAAGCAAGAATAAACTAAATGTTTTGAGAAAATGAGAGGGAAGTAGGTAAAATTGAGAAAGCCAACAGGATCCCAATTCATCCGAAATGCCCAGAAACCCACAAAGAACCGTATTCATGGAATGACAATTCGATAATATCCAACTTCTACCAATTATGAATCTTTCATAAACACAATGTCTTGTATAATAGATTTATAAAAGATGACGTGAATTCTACCGTTGAAATATAAAGGGGAACTTTTACTGTGTTGCATTTTGCACTTTAAATTAGGTAAACTAATATTTAAGTGCTTTATAAAAAGGTAGCATTACGTGAAGGTCTGGCAAACCTGGTAAAATAAACTTTAAACCAGAGAAAGCTCTAAACAATTACTGAAAATAAGTTTGTGTTAGGCAAGGCGCGTATCCTTTATTGCAGCGAACACCTTTTTCTTTTTTTAGCTTGAAAAATGAAGGAAATCTTAGTTTCCCTTGGAGCCAGGTCCCATTCAATTGTACCCGAAAACTTTACCGAAGTTTCTTCAAGGTAGCAAATTTTTCATACAAATTTATCTGACATTTAATTTTGAAAATCTTATTGCCGGGAACCTTGAAGGACATGTCCGTTCCCAATTCTTGGGCGCTGAGTCCGGTTGGACCCACACGCCCTCCTTCGTCCGCTTCGACTTCTATTTCGGAATGATTCCGACATAATCCCCGTTTACTAATTACAATTACGGAGTAATCGACCACCAATACAGCATTGGCAATTCTAACTGCGCAAACCCACCAAGGATCTTAATCTTGTGAACCAGAACCGGATTTGAATTCACTCCACCTGACCCAAACCAAACCCACGAAATTCTGATTTATATGTAAATTTCCGTAGCTCTATCAGTTCAATACAAAATCCCCCAAACATTGAATTTTACAGAAAATGGCGTGGAGTTGAAACATAAAATTACACTACACAGTCAAAAACAAACGGAAATTTGCAATGTATCATTTTACAATTTAAAATTAATTGATCATTGCGTTGTCAAAAAGCTAGTTTTGTGTACTGAACGTCAGGTCAAAATATAATTGCACCCACGTTCTTAATCGCTTCGTTTTGAATAAAAATGTTCCTTGCCTATCATTAAGCATCAATACATACGTAAGCAGCAACGTATCTTTGCAAAACGTACCAAAACACCGTATTCCTTGAAGTTAAAAGCCGAACGGATGCGGCCTGTTTGTTTAGACCTTCAAAACGGGATATCTTATATAAATCTTACTGGAATGACGTCTTTAGAATCTAGTAGTTTTTAAGGTGTTCCAATGCATGCATCAACACTTATTGACGCTTAAATGTAGCAACTCCAGTATTACCCACACCAACCATACAAAAGCATGAATTTCACAGTTACATGCGTGCCCAGAAGCGCCAAATGCAAACAACTGTTGCTGTTTGTTATAATTTTCATAATTTAATATGCCAAATCAAGCTGGCTGAATTTATTATGCATTTTTCATTTGTATTGAAATTTTATAAACGTTTATTCTCTAAAATATTTTAATCGTCCGAAAAACTAAGGTCCGCTCATAAACACAGTAGATTGACTAAACCTCCTTAATTTAAAAACCACAATATTTGTGAATAACAACATTATATTTATTTGTTTTTTGCTTTTCTCTGAAAACCAGAATCTTAACATTTACTTTTACGGTTTCCTCCAGCAAAAAATGTTAGATTTTACTTAATGAAAACTTCGAGGCTGGGATATAGTTTTGCACACTTTTGAAGGCATGCACGGAGTGCTTTTTATTCTCAAAAAGCTGGGGACTATGACGTAAACTCTATTCCCGTAACCCTCGTTTAAAATACTTTGTACATCCCAGTTTCCGTAGGGCACTACCAAAGCCGGAAGTCCAACTTTGTCAAACCGGTGAATTTGTAGTGCAGTCGTTTCTACTTTTACAATTTAAAAAAGGGCTTTGGATTCGGATTTCATCTTTAAGCGTCCAACCTCAGCTCCCATAGAATAATCGGGGGCCTTTGTGTACAAGAACTGGAGCTTTTTTTGCTCGTATAATAGTAATAATCTTGCTTAACTTGCGTGATAGAATATAGTGAATCAAGTCATTCCAAAATCAGAGTTAATTGACAAAAAATTTACCATTTTTGGCAGTTGTAGCCAATAGCGTGTTTAGGCTATAATATTTGCAATTTTTAGAACGTACAGGAACCCCAACAAGGGGTCTAGTGCTATTTTGATACTTACAATCAGTGTCTCACAACTGGATATAAGGAGACGAAAAAATAATAATTTGCATCATGGTCGTCGGTGGAAAAAACTTTTTTTCCCGGTATCCTGGCGTGTTCGAAAAAAATTTCCCGCTGACATTTATGAACTATTTCCCAGTCGATATGCTATATAAATTATTTTGATACAGTAAATAGTTTACTTATGTAAGCATTTGTTTTGATACAATGAATGCAATTTAATTAGGATTGTTAGTTAGGAGTGGATGTTAAAACAAACCAGTGTTCTAAACACTTGGGGCTTTCACACTTTTGGGTTCTAAACCTTTTTCACTTAAAAACCAAAAAAGTAGAAAAGATTCAGGCGCCAAAATTAAAATTTAAGCATTTTTTGCTTTCTAAACTAAAACAAATTTCACCCTCTTCGGAAAGGTAAAAAATGCACTTTAAAAAGTTTAAATCCATACGTTGATACTTTTTTATTTTCAAAATTCACAGTGCGAACGGGATGCATTCTCTGACGCTTTATGAGACATGATTAGTGAGCTATATAGTTTATTTAAATGATTTCAGTTACTGAGAGAAGACAAAACATGAAAACTATTGGAATAAAATGTGGTCGAAGAAAATTGGTGCAGCTTATGATCAAGCAAATCATTGAATTAAAATATTTTTTTGAAATATATAAACATTCAGAACAGTTCGAATATCTCCACTAATAATTTTCAGTCTTTGCACGAATTTTTAGTTTTCAAAATTTCATCGCTGCATTCAAAGAAAAGGGATTTAATCTGGCTGGTTCAAAAAGACTTTTTAGTGGCAAACAGCTGAAACTCCAAAAAACATGAAACCCCTACTGCATAATTTGTTTTAATAAACATGTTTATCGTTTTTCTATGAACAAGTATTCAAAAAACAAAACAAATGTAATTAAATATTTTTTAAATAAACAAAAAAAACCATGTACAAACACGTCTATTTAAATTTTGCAAGGCTTTAAAATTGTACATCTAAGTTATAAAATTGTATGCATTTTGCATGGAATTTCCAACCTTGCTTTGCATGGTACAAAATTTGTACTACAAATAAGTCCATGTCCCAAAAATATGCTACAAGGTCACTGAAATATTTCGAATAGGCGGGTTACTTCCAACGCTGGCATACTTGTAGTTGTGCAAAATATTCTATGGAGACCTAGAGAGAAGAGAAATTTTATTGGACGAACTTTGTGTCATTCTATTTTTATATCTTTTCTTTAATTACTGCATCTTACGTGCAAAATGATGTAGAAGTCAATATTTTTCCTATTTTTCCTAAATGTTGATATATTTATTATTAATCAGCATTTCAGGAAAAAGTATTGCAATGTGTTAGGAAGGCTAAGTCAAGAACCGATCATTCAACTATATCTCGGCTGGAGAAATTTGCACAGGAAAAACTGAATGGATTAAGCCCTTCCCAACTAATTGTAATCATAGAATAGAATCGAGAATTTCAAAAGTTCTGGTAGATTAAGTTATGTCTATAAATGTAAATTGATAACAAAAATTAAGAGCAAACTAATTTATATAATTTTGTAAAACAAATTTTCCGATGAAAATGATCAAAGTCAAATTTCACATTTTTTCCTTCCCACTCTCACCTTTCCTTTCAGCACGTCTTCCTCCATCTCCTTTTTCCCTTTCCTTCCTGCTTCCTTTCCTTCCTGCTTCCTTTCCTTCCTGCTTCCTTTCCTTCCTGCTTCCTTTCCTTCCTGCTTCCTTTCCTTCCTGCTTCCTTTCCTTCCTGCTTCCTTTCCTTCCTGCTTCCTTTCCTTCCTGCTTTTTTTTCCTTCCTGCTTTTTTTTCCTTCCTGCTTCCATTCCTTCCTTCTTCTCTCCCTCGCCTTATTTCCCGCTCTCTCTTCATCCTGGCGTCAAAATTTCCCGGTATCCTGGATACCCAGATACAAAGTTTTTTCCACCGACGCTAAATTACTACCTAGAATCACCATTACGTTGTATTGACGTTAAAAGTATTCAAGCATTTATTGTTTAGGCTTAAACGGATTAATACATACAACATAAAGTTTCCTTACATTATAGCTTGTCTTACAGTTAAAATTACACTACTTGGATTGACTTATTGTTAGTTTAAATGTACAACTAATATGAAATTAATTAGTACTTCAAGCTTCTAAAGACCTTAATACACCTAAATACCTTTGAATTTCTATTATATTATTTAAAAAGATAGAGATGTACAGCCTTCCTTTCAACCTTCCTTCCCTTTCCTTTACCTTCCCTTTCCTTTACCTTCCCTTTCCTTTACCTTCCCTTTCCTTTACCTTCCCTTTCCTTTACCTTCCCTTTCCTTTACCTTCCCTTTCCTTTACCTTCCCTTTCCTCTTCCTTCTCTTTCCTCTTCCTTCCCTTTCCTCTTCCTTCCCTTTCCTCTTCAGTCCCTTTCCTCTTCCTTCACTATCATCTTCCTTCCTTTCAACCTTCCTTCCCTTTTCTTTTCTTCCCTACCGCCTTCGGCTTAAAATTTCCCGGTATCCTAGATACCAGGATACCGAGGCTTTTCCAGCGGCGGTTATCACAAAACCGCTTCCCCATAATTAACCGGCAAGCTACTGTCAAGAATTTATTCCCCTCCGTTTTAAGGAAATCCCAGAAGCTCGGCTTACCCAACATTCCCCTTCAATTAACTTTGATTCCCCTCCACCAAAAACAACCCCTCCACTCCCCTACAGTTGCAAATGCAAAGAACAAGGGTGATAAAAGCATCAGGAGAACAGGAGATTAGGTGCTTATCATAAGCAGCTTATGCAGCTACTTTTTCAAAAGATACCCAAGATTTCGTAACTCGGAAAAAAAACGGAGATTTTAAGCAACCGAGCACAAGTTGGTTGTTGCCGGGAATTGTTATAAAGTGGTCACAAAAGCGGCGGAAATATAATGCATACGTATTTTTAAAACATAAGGCGTAAGTACAATAATGTACATGTAGACTTTTGGTTTAGTTTTCATTTAACTTAAGTTTCTTCATGCCGTAGGTGCATTTACAAAGTTGAATAGATTAGCTTCACACTGTGACATTTCCTGGATTAAATGTTAGCTTAACGTGATCAGAACACTCTAAACAAGAAAGTGATAGTAAAGTGTAGTTGATGAATTGATTAGAATTTTAATGAATATTTGTTTGTAGAAGCTTGATTGTCATTTTGCAACAGTGGCAGAAGTGGAATACATTTAGCCTGAAGCAGGTTGAGCCCTTAGGCAAGGTGCAGGCTTAAGTAATTAATTTTGGCAATCAATTAACAAACCACTACAGAAAGTGACTTTTCCCTTATCACGAATAAGTTTTCCGGGAAAGCCAAGTTTTTTAGGGGAAAGGTTGTTTGCACAAGAGATGTTTAGGCATCCGAATTTCTGGTTACGTGATTTGGAAATTTCTATGTGATTAGTTCGCGAAGATTTCAGAAAAAAATGCTACATCGGAATTTTGTTTCGCAAAAAATGTCCTGTGATGATTGTATGTAAAAGGGGCACAATGGATTTGTGTTGGAGTACAGTATTTAATTGTGGAAGAAAAATAGATTATAATGAAAAATAAAATGTGCATATCAAACTGTGTGTCGGTTACGCGTCTTTTTCGTGAAAACTGGCGTATTGGTGGTTTTATAAATCTATAGATAACTAACTATATAACGATATAGTTTAATGCGTACAATAATAAGTATTTGATTGTCACATAAAGTTGCTGTAAAATTTTTTGGCAATACAAATTTTGCAAAATGTGTATTTTAATGCATCTTTAGCAGTTAAATATGCTTCAAAACTGCATCATTGCGCATCTTCAAAAAGTGGATATATATTCATTAAGCCTTAATGTGAAGTAGCAAACTTTCCAGTCATCAACTTGACTACTACCTTTATTTACTTTTTTCCAAAATACCAGCAGTATACTGGATATATGAAAGTTATAGCTCTCGCGACTGTGATCTTTGCTGAGCTAATAAATTTGTTAAAGTACTTAAGTCTGATCTGTTGGTTGCCGAATTGCTCTCATCCCGATAAAAACGCGTGAAGACCTTAAAGTTATTGCAATTTAATCCAAATAACTTACAAAGCATACATCTATAAAATAGTTTTTTAAGTTTCTTTTTTGTTGGGGATGAGACAGCAGTTTATTTGTCTACATAAATGCAGTCTTTGAAAACTAATGAATTAGGATTTTAACCGGAAAAGTGATTGCATTAAGCTTGTTTGTAGGGGTCCTCGTGATCCTCAAACGAAATGAAAAATGACAATGGGAAAAGGTAAAATTTAGCTTTTTAATAATAAGAATAAAAGATTATTTTAAGTTAAGGTAGCTGATCCATGTAGTGACTCTTGAAAATAATTAACTTGCTTGTTTTTTAAGTTCTCCCATACTACATTACAGTCAGAGTACGAACCTTGCGAATTGAAATGTGTGTCTAATGTTTAGTGTTTGCTGGCAATAGCCTGACAACCAAAATAACATAAATATTCTCCTTGCAAAATTGCCAAAACTTGGTTTCCCATTTGGAAAGAGATCGGGCCTTCTTACTCCTTTTCCGCCCTTCACTACTGCCGTAAGAACCTGAGTTCAACTCTACCTCCTCGTTCTCAAAATTAAATACTGCGGAATAAATAAATAATCTATGTGAACCATTGTTAGTTGGGGAAAAAGGTTAGAACTCTGGACTTTTCAGCATTCCTAGAAGAAAATAAAACGAAGAATCTATTTAAATTCATTTTAAAGTCCTGACTTGCACAGTTTAATGATTGGAGGTTTGATCTACTACCCAACTGATCCCCCGAAATAAAACACCTTATCGAGTGGCGGCTGTACTACGCAATTTGTGCAGCAATTATATATTTTCGACTTTTTATTAGGATTCAAACGGGGGAAATGGTCATAAACGTATACAACTTAAGATGGGATCGATACCAAGTGCCACCTTCTTTCTGGGGAGGCTGAACTGGCAGGTTGGACGAAAAATGGAGACTTGGGGGATTTCTAGTGGAAGGAAAAGCATGGGTCCTTATAGAGGGTGCTGGGAAAAGCGGAAATTTGGTAGGAGGTGGGTGTGAGGTTGGTGGATGGACTGAGCAGAATTGAGGATTTGTAGGCAGAGTCGAACTAAAGTGGAGGAGTGGCCGAAGATGTTGCTGTGGCTGTGGAGGGGAAGTAATGGGTTGGTGGAAACCTCTTGTTTTAGGTGGCTCCAATTCATTGTCCATTTGAATGGAGTAGATGTGCGGGTTGATGGCTCATGAATTGATTGCAAATGTTCGTCGATTTAGCATTGATTCATAAACTGGTTCAATGTAAAGCCCCGCCATTAAAGCATCACGGATTCACCATATTGACCAAGGAGTAAGCTGATGGGTAACAGGGTAACGCGCTACCCATGTGGGCATGTGGGTCAATGACCATGGTTACCTTGGGTAGCTGTCCTCCCCTTGCTGATTCTTCCGACTTGTAATTGCATCTGATTTTTTTTTTCTTGTTATGCTGTTTTAAATAAACTGTAATAATGGCTTCTGTCACTTTGGTTGCTGATTTGTCCCGCGACTAGTTTCGTCTTTATTTTATTGACATCATCAGGCGGCTTACAGTTAAGAAAAATTATTTTACAATTACAGTAAAGAAAAAACTTCGTATGGAATCATGTAGTATTTAAAATGCTATACAATTTATAAATTATTACCTGTTTGTAAAATGAATGTGGTTATTTTTATCAAATTGTTAAAAAGTTACATGATACTCAGATGGTCATAACGTTTTCTGTGTGTAATGACAAAAATATATACCAGTTAAATATGCAATAAATTGCAAACTTGATAAATTTATAATGACACAAAATATTTAAAATATTTAAAATATAACCTTTGACATTAAGTACTTATTTTATTTGACCACCGGAGTAAAACTTCCTTCTTGCTCTTGTGCTTTCCGTACATTGAAGAAAGACAAGATTTTTATTACATTGTGAAGACACAGAAAGGTAAACAGAAATACGCGCGTAGATATTATAGACAAGTATACAGAGTTGGTCTGCTACCCACCGTTCATGTTCAATGAGAACTTGTCAACGAATCTTTGTACCGAGTTTGGTATTGAGAAGGCTATCATAATATCTACCTTTTCAACACCTGCACGAATTCTAGCATTGTTGCATTTTTGTAACTCTCTGATGAAAGCTTGTTTTACTAAGATATTGTAAGCATGTATGTTTTTATAAAAAGGTAGAACTATAAATGAACAATTTCTTGGAACGGCATTTGTATCATTAAATTCGAATTGCTGTAGTAAATTTGGATTATGGAATGATAGAAATGTTCTTAATATTGCGGATTTTGGTCTTAAAAGCTCGTTTCTATTAATGTTATCAAGTACTTGCATGGCATTTTGTAAAATAGGTTGAGGATACATTCTATTTTGAAACTTAGCCATCAAATTATTAAGTTCCGTGTTTCTTGTGTTTAAATCAGAACAAGTTCTTATAATACGCAAACCACAGGAATATGGTAAGGATTTCAAAAGGTGTTTGGGGTGACTAGAGAGATAGTGTACGAATTCATGTTTTGACATTGGTTTACGGTACAGAGAAGTTGATATTGTATTACCGGAGTTTAATATAATATTCATGTCAAGAAAAGTTACATAATTTTCACTGAATTCGTACGTAAATTTGAGAAACCTATGCTTAAACAGATCGCTTAGCCAAATATTTAAGTTTGTTACAATGTTTGTAATATCGATAATTAAAAGAAGATCATCAATAAAACGACCTTTGAAAACTATTTCAGATCTATTAAGCTGAGCTTTCAATTCCTTTGAGGCTGTAATATTTGCTATTGATACACTTGAGCAGTTACCCATTTGTATACCACGATGTTGTACAAAAATTTCGTCATTATATTCTAGAAAGCTATAATCTAGCGTAAGATATAACAATCGTTTTAAGTGGTCAACAGTAATATCAATAGGTAATTGTAATCTATCTCTATTTTCCATGAAAAATTCAATACAGTTCGATTTACACACAGAAATAGGTAATTCTAAGTACATTGCATTAATGTCGGCGGTACATAAAATGTATTTTTTGGTAGCATCTAATTTTAGATTGCTTAACAAAAGTAATAAATGGGGTGAATCTATAATTAAGTCCGGTATTAATAGACTTAATGGTTGTAGTATACAATCTGTTAGCATTGAAAATCCCCTGTAAATACATTTTAACGTGCTTGATATCGGTCGTCCTACTGGAAATTGTTCGAATTTTTTATGCACTTTAGGGAGAATATAAAATTTAGCTGGCTGATGTTCTTCTGGAAATAACCTAAGAGCATTTTTTCCTTTTATTATACTTTTACCAGCTATTCTAGCTTTATCTTTAAAAGTTTCCACTGCTAAATTATATTCTACCCGAGTGGATGGTCTGTACGTATTTTCGTCATGAAGCTGTCTCTGATTGATTGCAAATGTTCGTCGATTTAGCATTGATTCATAAACTGGTTCAATGTAAAGCCCCGCCATTAAAGCGGATCACGGATTCACCATATTGACCAAGGAGTAAGCTGATGGGTAACAGGGTAACGCGCTACCCATGTGGGCATGTGGGTCAATGACCATGGTTACCTTGGGTAGCTGTCCTCCTCTTACTGATTCTTCCGACTTGTAATTGCATCTGATTTTTTTTTCTGAAAAAGAAAATCACCAATTTCTCATCCGGAGAAAGTTACATTTTATTTTTCTGTCCACTCCACACGCTTGATTGTGAAATTAGGTAACCATCCAGTTTAACGTGACCAGTGTACTGATAAGTGACAAGATAATCTACCCGGCTACTTCACTATCCTTGACAATATGGCTGCTACTCTGACCTTCGTCAAGGGATCAGCTCTCCAGAAGGTGCTTAAGCTCGTGCTGTTGATTTCAAGCGAACTGGGTTATCCCCCACCTCTCTGTGCCGCGGTTAACTACTACTCGTCATGTTCGCTTAGTGAAACAGACTTTGAGGACAAGTGCAAGGAAGAAAATTGTGGCTTTTCTGGATGGTGTGTATTAAATAAAGAATCACACGAAAGTAAATCATGCACCGACTTAAACTGCGAAAGAGATAATGCCGGGCCATATGGTGAAAAGGCCTTCAAATGTATTCAGAATGTGCTGGGCAAAGCTGCACAAAATACTTCAAAGGGAAAAATCCGAAATAGATGAGAAGCTTCAAGTCTGTGGTAAAAAGGGAGGAAAAGGAAATGAACGCCAAGGAACAATCCCCGGCGAAGTGTTAAGGGAAAATTTGCGTTGTAACACGGACTTGTGCAATGCTAAGGCTCTGGAAACTTGAACGGGTAAAGGTACAAGTGGTGGAAAAGTTGAAGGAGGTAAAGGCGGAACTAGAGAAGTAGACTGTATACTGGGCACAGCAACGCGCTATGCATCCAATATAACAACGCATACACAGCAAAGAGACCAGACCAGAACCACGACGTTGCAGCAAGAAATTTTAGACTGTAAGCAGTTTGACTTGCTTGTGCTGAACAAGCCAATCTGGATCGCTTAAAGAACAAGGAGTGGAAAAAAATGTTGCTTGCTGGTATGCAAACCTTTTGAAACAAGATGGGGTTAGCGTTTCAAAAAACACCAGCCAATGTTGACAAGTTTCTACACAACTCTTCCTTGCCTGCGTTTGGAAGAGTAAGATATTGTCAATGAAACCTAAACAGAAACGGCCTTTAGTTTTAGCAAGACAACTAGTAAAATGTCAAGAAAACAAGGATGTAAGAGATATGACAGCAAAGTACTTTTTGATGTTAGGCATTTCTAAGGAAATTGTTGACGAGTATGCAACCAATGCAAACAAGCTTTTTGCCGAACGACTCTCAAAACGTAGACAAACTTCATTTCAAAAAGAACTTGAAAAATTGAACGATAATTGGATTGAGAAAAGAGAGTCCAAAAAATCAGTACAACCATACACCGTTCCAAGTGGGGTTTATACTTATACTACCACATCTGAAGCAACACATACTGTAAAGATTAATATTGACAATTCAGAAACTGCAAGCGACACTGGTAAGTACATATACAAACTTTCTTAACACATTCTTTATTATTGCTATAGGAAATTAGATTTAATAATGCATTTTACTGCACGCATAAGCAGTTATAATTTAAAATTTAATTAAAATCTACAGATAGTCTACAAGAGTGCGGCCCTGACACAACAGCACCAAATGGTGAGTATATTTTAAATTCTGCTAATCTAAACTTTAGAAATCTAATTAATCTAATGGAAAACCTGGTTCCTAAAAAATTGCAGTTGCAGTTTTTTACTTTTGCAAAAACTTACTTTTATCAGTCAAAATTTTCCTTCTATCTAAACGATTATCCGAGAATTCTCATTTTATGGATTAATAATTAATCGAAAGAAAACCGCTTCTATATATATTAACTGCACATATATTTACAATCAATTGAATCTAAATTTTAGGATTTTTACAACGGGTGGCTAAATTGCAAATAATTCATTATCTTTTGCCACAAAAGTTGCTTAAATTAGATGTAAACTTTTCATTCTGCAACCATGACTTCAATATTTGCCACCACCATCACCTTTTATACATCGGTTGAGTTTCAGTCGGTTTCGGCGTAATGTTTAACAGTTACCACTTTGAATTTACAAAAATTTGAATTTATTGTTGCAAATATTCTTGTTATACTTGTTAACCGGTGTTACCTACTTGCTTAAAATAACTTCAAGCAACCATGCAGAACCCTACCTGAGATTTAAAGAAAAACACTGTACAATATTAGTAAGAAACAGAGTGTGAATTAAACTTAGTTTACCGCATAGTAAAGCTTCAAATATAATTACACAATGTTTTGCCAAATTTAATACCCAGATTTCTAGTTCTAGGAATGTTGCTAATTTAAAACAAAAACACTTATGCATACAGCTTAAAATATTATATGGTCATAGGCATAAATTTTTTTAAAGAAGCTACATTGTTCAAGCGTTCAAGCATTCCCAAGTGAAATCCCATTTTTACATTTCTTTTATAAACCACAAGTACGTCTAAAAAACTCATTAAAGGCTTATCCTTCCAGAGTTTATTAGAAGTGGATATTTAAAATTTAAATCTTCTAATAGTTCTTCCTGGCAGTATATTTGTTTTTGTAAATCACCAGTTGCTTAGGATTTTATACAAAATGCAAATTGAATGCATATAGTAAATCAACGGAACTGTGTAGCTAAACGCAAAAGCTTTATTTTGAAGCAAAAACCATATTATTTTATATTATGGTAAACAGTTAGGCAACAGTTGTGTAAAAATAGGAGAAATTTAAAGAAACGTTTTTAATATTAGATGAACCGAGGAAGATCAAAGCAAATAATACCGTAGAATTACTTTAGTATCAAGCACAAAAATACTGTACAAAAAGTATCTGTGCTCAATTAACCATCAAATTAATCGATTTATCGAATTCAAATGCTAATCATTTTAGTATTGGTCATATCAATGGCATTCGTTTTTTTGTCAACAAGTCAAGTGTTCTAGCAAATTTCTTATATATGAACTATTTAATTTATGTTGTTATAAATGTAATTATAGATGACGAGCCATTTGAGGATTTTGAGCCACGTACTACAACCGACAACAAGCACACTGAAGAAATTCCTGTGCACGTATCTACGGAATCTGTTATTTCCTCAGATGCAGAGTACGACGAGGAAATACGTAAAATCGCTAAAGCTCTTGACATTCCCGAAGAAATATTACGCCAGGAGCCGCCACAGGCATTTTGCATGAAAATTCCGTCGGATGTAGTTGAAACCATTTTCAAAAACGGCAGATTTGAGGCTGGCATTTGGGCTGCGCAAAATAGCCAGTATATTAAAGATACTCAAGCAGTATGTAGCTTTAGGGCAAAACGAGCACCAGAATATAATAAAGGCATAGGCTCCGTGTTTTCCAGATTGACAGGATATTGCCCCTGTGGCCTACACTTTACAGTTTCAGTAGAAAATAAGCCCAAGAAAAGAGAAGATATGGTTTGTAGTAGTGTGAAATCTAAAGGAAAATTCAAACTTATTCAATTTAAACCTACTGCTAGGCCAATTCGAGGGCCACAGCGAACAGAAATGGCTAATAAGCTATTGACCAACTATGTTATACCTGCTCTTCTTTCCACGTCTTCCCTTGACCCTTGAAGGGATGTTTCTGTGTTGTTTCCGTTGGAACTATCATAGGAGGCTGGGTTGTTGTAGCTTTGAGGTAATGGGGAACCATGATCAGGGCTTATTGAGGTCTGGCCCTCTTCCATGCTAAGTCGTTGAAACCCATTGGTTATAGGATCATTGTTGGGATGCGAGGTCACCTGCTCTACTCTAATGGGTTGTTGAAGATTGGATTTTGAGCTAGTAAGTCGATGATGCCAGGAGGTAACCCTATCTGGGCTATTAGTCTGATGAAGCCATGATGGACCCGGTTCTGGGCTATTGGCTTGTGAAAGCGTGGATGCATCAGGCACCGGACTAGAATTTGGGGGTGGCTCTGGGTTTCTGGATGTGGATGCTTCCTGGTTCTCAGAGCCGTGGCTGCTTTGTGAGTCTCCTCCACCTTGTTGTGTCGCTAACAGCAGAAAAAATTAGAAAGCATGTATAAAGAATACGCATACGTATTGGCATAGTTATTGATAGATAGTAGTATTGAACTATAAGTCCTTACCATTACAGATGCAGTCTGATGGTGACTTTTGGATACGCCGACAAAACCTACATCTATGATGTGCTTCAAGATGGATGATTAGGTTATCAATAGACTTGGTCCAAAACCTTCCGCACAATGAGCAATGCATCTTGAAGAATAGTCAAATTGTTGCACAATTTACTAATGTTATACGTTAAACTTAGCTGTAGTGTTATTACACTTAAATATAAAATTGTATGCATTATAAAATTATAAAATTGTATGCATTTTGCATGGAATTTCCAACCTTGCTTTGCATGGTACAAAATTTGTACTACAAATAAGTCCATGTCCCAAAAATATGCTACAAGGTCACTGAAATATTTCGAATAGGCGGGTTACTTCCAACGCTGGCATACTTGTAGTTGTGCAAAATATTCTATGGAGACCTAGAGAGAAGAGAAATTTTATTGGACGAACTTTGTGTCATTCTATTTTTATATCTTTTCTTTAATTACTGCATCTTACGTGCAAAATGATGTAGAAGTCAATATTTTTCCTATTTTTCCTAAATGTTGATATATTTATTATTAATCAGCATTTCAGGAAAAAGTATTGCAATGTGTTAGGAAGGCTAAGTCAAGAACCGATCATTCAACTATATCTCGGCTGGAGAAATTTGCACAGGAAAAACTGAATGGATTAAGCCCTTCCCAACTAATTGTAATCATAGAATAGAATCGAGAATTTCAAAAGTTCTGGTAGATTAAGTTATGTCTATAAATGTAAATTGATAACAAAAATTAAGAGCAAACTAATTTATATAATTTTGTAAAACAAATTTTCCGATGAAAATGATCAAAGTCAAATTTCACATTTTTTCCTTCCCACTCTCACCTTTCCTTTCAGCACGTCTTCCTCCATCTCCTTTTTCCCTTTCCTTCCTGCTTCCTTTCCTTCCTGCTTCCTTTCCTTCCTGCTTCCTTTCCTTCCTGCTTCCTTTCCTTCCTGCTTCCTTTCCTTCCTGCTTCCTTTCCTTCCTGCTTCCATTCCTTCCTTCTTCTCTCCCTCGCCTTATTTCCCGCTCTCTCTTCATCCTGGCGTCAAAATTTCCCGGTATCCTGGATACCCAGATACAAAGTTTTTTCCACCGACGCTAAATTACTACCTAGAATCACCATTACGTTGTATTGACGTTAAAAGTATTCAAGCATTTATTGTTTAGGCTTAAACGGATTAATACATACAACATAAAGTTTCCTTACATTATAGCTTGTCTTACAGTTAAAATTACACTACTTGGATTGACTTATTGTTAGTTTAAATGTACAACTAATATGAAATTAATTAGTACTTCAAGCTTCTAAAGACCTTAATACACCTAAATACCTTTGAATTTCTATTATATTATTTAAAAAGATAGAGATGTACAGCCTTCCTTTCAACCTTCCTTCCCTTTCCTTTACCTTCCCTTTCCTTTACCTTCCCTTTCCTTTACCTTCCCTTTCCTTTACCTTCCCTTTCCTTTACCTTCCCTTTCCTTTACCTTCCCTTTCCTTTACCTTCCCTTTCCTTTACCTTCCCTTTCCTCTTCCTTCTCTTTCCTCTTCCTTCCCTTTCCTCTTCCTTCCCTTTCCTCTTCAGTCCCTTTCCTCTTCCTTCACTATCATCTTCCTTCCTTTCAACCTTCCTTCCCTTTTCTTTTCTTCCCTACCGCCTTCGGCTTAAAATTTCCCGGTATCCTAGATACCAGGATACCGAGGCTTTTCCAGCGGCGGTTATCACAAAACCGCTTCCCCATAATTAACCGGCAAGCTACTGTCAAGAATTTATTCCCCTCCGTTTTAAGGAAATCCCAGAAGCTCGGCTTACCCAACATTCCCCTTCAATTAACTTTGATTCCCCTCCACCAAAAACAACCCCTCCACTCCCCTACAGTTGCAAATGCAAAGAACAAGGGTGATAAAAGCATCAGGAGAACAGGAGATTAGGTGCTTATCATAAGCAGCTTATGCAGCTACTTTTTCAAAAGATACCCAAGATTTCGTAACTCGGAAAAAAAACGGAGATTTTAAGCAACCGAGCACAAGTTGGTTGTTGCCGGGAATTGTTATAAAGTGGTCACAAAAGCGGCGGAAATATAATGCATACGTATTTTTAAAACATAAGGCGTAAGTACAATAATGTACATGTAGACTTTTGGTTTAGTTTTCATTTAACTTAAGTTTCTTCATGCCGTAGGTGCATTTACAAAGTTGAATAGATTAGCTTCACACTGTGACATTTCCTGGATTAAATGTTAGCTTAACGTGATCAGAACACTCTAAACAAGAAAGTGATAGTAAAGTGTAGTTGATGAATTGATTAGAATTTTAATGAATATTTGTTTGTAGAAGCTTGATTGTCATTTTGCAACAGTGGCAGAAGTGGAATACATTTAGCCTGAAGCAGGTTGAGCCCTTAGGCAAGGTGCAGGCTTAAGTAATTAATTTTGGCAATCAATTAACAAACCACTACAGAAAGTGACTTTTCCCTTATCACGAATAAGTTTTCCGGGAAAGCCAAGTTTTTTAGGGGAAAGGTTGTTTGCACAAGAGATGTTTAGGCATCCGAATTTCTGGTTACGTGATTTGGAAATTTCTATGTGATTAGTTCGCGAAGATTTCAGAAAAAAATGCTACATCGGAATTTTGTTTCGCAAAAAATGTCCTGTGATGATTGTATGTAAAAGGGGCACAATGGATTTGTGTTGGAGTACAGTATTTAATTGTGGAAGAAAAATAGATTATAATGAAAAATAAAATGTGCATATCAAACTGTGTGTCGGTTACGCGTCTTTTTCGTGAAAACTGGCGTATTGGTGGTTTTATAAATCTATAGATAACTAACTATATAACGATATAGTTTAATGCGTACAATAATAAGTATTTGATTGTCACATAAAGTTGCTGTAAAATTTTTTGGCAATACAAATTTTGCAAAATGTGTATTTTAATGCATCTTTAGCAGTTAAATATGCTTCAAAACTGCATCATTGCGCATCTTCAAAAAGTGGATATATATTCATTAAGCCTTAATGTGAAGTAGCAAACTTTCCAGTCATCAACTTGACTACTACCTTTATTTACTTTTTTCCAAAATACCAGCAGTATACTGGATATATGAAAGTTATAGCTCTCGCGACTGTGATCTTTGCTGAGCTAATAAATTTGTTAAAGTACTTAAGTCTGATCTGTTGGTTGCCGAATTGCTCTCATCCCGATAAAAACGCGTGAAGACCTTAAAGTTATTGCAATTTAATCCAAATAACTTACAAAGCATACATCTATAAAATAGTTTTTTAAGTTTCTTTTTTGTTGGGGATGAGACAGCAGTTTATTTGTCTACATAAATGCAGTCTTTGAAAACTAATGAATTAGGATTTTAACCGGAAAAGTGATTGCATTAAGCTTGTTTGTAGGGGTCCTCGTGATCCTCAAACGAAATGAAAAATGACAATGGGAAAAGGTAAAATTTAGCTTTTTAATAATAAGAATAAAAGATTATTTTAAGTTAAGGTAGCTGATCCATGTAGTGACTCTTGAAAATAATTAACTTGCTTGTTTTTTAAGTTCTCCCATACTACATTACAGTCAGAGTACGAACCTTGCGAATTGAAATGTGTGTCTAATGTTTAGTGTTTGCTGGCAATAGCCTGACAACCAAAATAACATAAATATTCTCCTTGCAAAATTGCCAAAACTTGGTTTCCCATTTGGAAAGAGATCGGGCCTTCTTACTCCTTTTCCGCCCTTCACTACTGCCGTAAGAACCTGAGTTCAACTCTACCTCCTCGTTCTCAAAATTAAATACTGCGGAATAAATAAATAATCTATGTGAACCATTGTTAGTTGGGGAAAAAGGTTAGAACTCTGGACTTTTCAGCATTCCTAGAAGAAAATAAAACGAAGAATCTATTTAAATTCATTTTAAAGTCCTGACTTGCACAGTTTAATGATTGGAGGTTTGATCTACTACCCAACTGATCCCCCGAAATAAAACACCTTATCGAGTGGCGGCTGTACTACGCAATTTGTGCAGCAATTATATATTTTCGACTTTTTATTAGGATTCAAACGGGGGAAATGGTCATAAACGTATACAACTTAAGATGGGATCGATACCAAGTGCCACCTTCTTTCTGGGGAGGCTGAACTGGCAGGTTGGACGAAAAATGGAGACTTGGGGGATTTCTAGTGGAAGGAAAAGCATGGGTCCTTATAGAGGGTGCTGGGAAAAGCGGAAATTTGGTAGGAGGTGGGTGTGAGGTTGGTGGATGGACTGAGCAGAATTGAGGATTTGTAGGCAGAGTCGAACTAAAGTGGAGGAGTGGCCGAAGATGTTGCTGTGGCTGTGGAGGGGAAGTAATGGGTTGGTGGAAACCTCTTGTTTTAGGTGGCTCCAATTCATTGTCCATTTGAATGGAGTAGATGTGCGGGTTGATGGCTCATGAATTGATTGCAAATGTTCGTCGATTTAGCATTGATTCATAAACTGGTTCAATGTAAAGCCCCGCCATTAAAGCATCACGGATTCACCATATTGACCAAGGAGTAAGCTGATGGGTAACAGGGTAACGCGCTACCCATGTGGGCATGTGGGTCAATGACCATGGTTACCTTGGGTAGCTGTCCTCCCCTTGCTGATTCTTCCGACTTGTAATTGCATCTGATTTTTTTTTTCTTGTTATGCTGTTTTAAATAAACTGTAATAATGGCTTCTGTCACTTTGGTTGCTGATTTGTCCCGCGACTAGTTTCGTCTTTATTTTATTGACATCATCAGGCGGCTTACAGTTAAGAAAAATTATTTTACAATTACAGTAAAGAAAAAACTTCGTATGGAATCATGTAGTATTTAAAATGCTATACAATTTATAAATTATTACCTGTTTGTAAAATGAATGTGGTTATTTTTATCAAATTGTTAAAAAGTTACATGATACTCAGATGGTCATAACGTTTTCTGTGTGTAATGACAAAAATATATACCAGTTAAATATGCAATAAATTGCAAACTTGATAAATTTATAATGACACAAAATATTTAAAATATTTAAAATATAACCTTTGACATTAAGTACTTATTTTATTTGACCACCGGAGTAAAACTTCCTTCTTGCTCTTGTGCTTTCCGTACATTGAAGAAAGACAAGATTTTTATTACATTGTGAAGACACAGAAAGGTAAACAGAAATACGCGCGTAGATATTATAGACAAGTATACAGAGTTGGTCTGCTACCCACCGTTCATGTTCAATGAGAACTTGTCAACGAATCTTTGTACCGAGTTTGGTATTGAGAAGGCTATCATAATATCTACCTTTTCAACACCTGCACGAATTCTAGCATTGTTGCATTTTTGTAACTCTCTGATGAAAGCTTGTTTTACTAAGATATTGTAAGCATGTATGTTTTTATAAAAAGGTAGAACTATAAATGAACAATTTCTTGGAACGGCATTTGTATCATTAAATTCGAATTGCTGTAGTAAATTTGGATTATGGAATGATAGAAATGTTCTTAATATTGCGGATTTTGGTCTTAAAAGCTCGTTTCTATTAATGTTATCAAGTACTTGCATGGCATTTTGTAAAATAGGTTGAGGATACATTCTATTTTGAAACTTAGCCATCAAATTATTAAGTTCCGTGTTTCTTGTGTTTAAATCAGAACAAGTTCTTATAATACGCAAACCACAGGAATATGGTAAGGATTTCAAAAGGTGTTTGGGGTGACTAGAGAGATAGTGTACGAATTCATGTTTTGACATTGGTTTACGGTACAGAGAAGTTGATATTGTATTACCGGAGTTTAATATAATATTCATGTCAAGAAAAGTTACATAATTTTCACTGAATTCGTACGTAAATTTGAGAAACCTATGCTTAAACAGATCGCTTAGCCAAATATTTAAGTTTGTTACAATGTTTGTAATATCGATAATTAAAAGAAGATCATCAATAAAACGACCTTTGAAAACTATTTCAGATCTATTAAGCTGAGCTTTCAATTCCTTTGAGGCTGTAATATTTGCTATTGATACACTTGAGCAGTTACCCATTTGTATACCACGATGTTGTACAAAAATTTCGTCATTATATTCTAGAAAGCTATAATCTAGCGTAAGATATAACAATCGTTTTAAGTGGTCAACAGTAATATCAATAGGTAATTGTAATCTATCTCTATTTTCCATGAAAAATTCAATACAGTTCGATTTACACACAGAAATAGGTAATTCTAAGTACATTGCATTAATGTCGGCGGTACATAAAATGTATTTTTTGGTAGCATCTAATTTTAGATTGCTTAACAAAAGTAATAAATGGGGTGAATCTATAATTAAGTCCGGTATTAATAGACTTAATGGTTGTAGTATACAATCTGTTAGCATTGAAAATCCCCTGTAAATACATTTTAACGTGCTTGATATCGGTCGTCCTACTGGAAATTGTTCGAATTTTTTATGCACTTTAGGGAGAATATAAAATTTAGCTGGCTGATGTTCTTCTGGAAATAACCTAAGAGCATTTTTTCCTTTTATTATACTTTTACCAGCTATTCTAGCTTTATCTTTAAAAGTTTCCACTGCTAAATTATATTCTACCCGAGTGGATGGTCTGTACGTATTTTCGTCATGAAGCTGTCTCTGATTGATTGCAAATGTTCGTCGATTTAGCATTGATTCATAAACTGGTTCAATGTAAAGCCCCGCCATTAAAGCGGATCACGGATTCACCATATTGACCAAGGAGTAAGCTGATGGGTAACAGGGTAACGCGCTACCCATGTGGGCATGTGGGTCAATGACCATGGTTACCTTGGGTAGCTGTCCTCCTCTTACTGATTCTTCCGACTTGTAATTGCATCTGATTTTTTTTTCTGAAAAAGAAAATCACCAATTTCTCATCCGGAGAAAGTTACATTTTATTTTTCTGTCCACTCCACACGCTTGATTGTGAAATTAGGTAACCATCCAGTTTAACGTGACCAGTGTACTGATAAGTGACAAGATAATCTACCCGGCTACTTCACTATCCTTGACAATATGGCTGCTACTCTGACCTTCGTCAAGGGATCAGCTCTCCAGAAGGTGCTTAAGCTCGTGCTGTTGATTTCAAGCGAACTGGGTTATCCCCCACCTCTCTGTGCCGCGGTTAACTACTACTCGTCATGTTCGCTTAGTGAAACAGACTTTGAGGACAAGTGCAAGGAAGAAAATTGTGGCTTTTCTGGATGGTGTGTATTAAATAAAGAATCACACGAAAGTAAATCATGCACCGACTTAAACTGCGAAAGAGATAATGCCGGGCCATATGGTGAAAAGGCCTTCAAATGTATTCAGAATGTGCTGGGCAAAGCTGCACAAAATACTTCAAAGGGAAAAATCCGAAATAGATGAGAAGCTTCAAGTCTGTGGTAAAAAGGGAGGAAAAGGAAATGAACGCCAAGGAACAATCCCCGGCGAAGTGTTAAGGGAAAATTTGCGTTGTAACACGGACTTGTGCAATGCTAAGGCTCTGGAAACTTGAACGGGTAAAGGTACAAGTGGTGGAAAAGTTGAAGGAGGTAAAGGCGGAACTAGAGAAGTAGACTGTATACTGGGCACAGCAACGCGCTATGCATCCAATATAACAACGCATACACAGCAAAGAGACCAGACCAGAACCACGACGTTGCAGCAAGAAATTTTAGACTGTAAGCAGTTTGACTTGCTTGTGCTGAACAAGCCAATCTGGATCGCTTAAAGAACAAGGAGTGGAAAAAAATGTTGCTTGCTGGTATGCAAACCTTTTGAAACAAGATGGGGTTAGCGTTTCAAAAAACACCAGCCAATGTTGACAAGTTTCTACACAACTCTTCCTTGCCTGCGTTTGGAAGAGTAAGATATTGTCAATGAAACCTAAACAGAAACGGCCTTTAGTTTTAGCAAGACAACTAGTAAAATGTCAAGAAAACAAGGATGTAAGAGATATGACAGCAAAGTACTTTTTGATGTTAGGCATTTCTAAGGAAATTGTTGACGAGTATGCAACCAATGCAAACAAGCTTTTTGCCGAACGACTCTCAAAACGTAGACAAACTTCATTTCAAAAAGAACTTGAAAAATTGAACGATAATTGGATTGAGAAAAGAGAGTCCAAAAAATCAGTACAACCATACACCGTTCCAAGTGGGGTTTATACTTATACTACCACATCTGAAGCAACACATACTGTAAAGATTAATATTGACAATTCAGAAACTGCAAGCGACACTGGTAAGTACATATACAAACTTTCTTAACACATTCTTTATTATTGCTATAGGAAATTAGATTTAATAATGCATTTTACTGCACGCATAAGCAGTTATAATTTAAAATTTAATTAAAATCTACAGATAGTCTACAAGAGTGCGGCCCTGACACAACAGCACCAAATGGTGAGTATATTTTAAATTCTGCTAATCTAAACTTTAGAAATCTAATTAATCTAATGGAAAACCTGGTTCCTAAAAAATTGCAGTTGCAGTTTTTTACTTTTGCAAAAACTTACTTTTATCAGTCAAAATTTTCCTTCTATCTAAACGATTATCCGAGAATTCTCATTTTATGGATTAATAATTAATCGAAAGAAAACCGCTTCTATATATATTAACTGCACATATATTTACAATCAATTGAATCTAAATTTTAGGATTTTTACAACGGGTGGCTAAATTGCAAATAATTCATTATCTTTTGCCACAAAAGTTGCTTAAATTAGATGTAAACTTTTCATTCTGCAACCATGACTTCAATATTTGCCACCACCATCACCTTTTATACATCGGTTGAGTTTCAGTCGGTTTCGGCGTAATGTTTAACAGTTACCACTTTGAATTTACAAAAATTTGAATTTATTGTTGCAAATATTCTTGTTATACTTGTTAACCGGTGTTACCTACTTGCTTAAAATAACTTCAAGCAACCATGCAGAACCCTACCTGAGATTTAAAGAAAAACACTGTACAATATTAGTAAGAAACAGAGTGTGAATTAAACTTAGTTTACCGCATAGTAAAGCTTCAAATATAATTACACAATGTTTTGCCAAATTTAATACCCAGATTTCTAGTTCTAGGAATGTTGCTAATTTAAAACAAAAACACTTATGCATACAGCTTAAAATATTATATGGTCATAGGCATAAATTTTTTTAAAGAAGCTACATTGTTCAAGCGTTCAAGCATTCCCAAGTGAAATCCCATTTTTACATTTCTTTTATAAACCACAAGTACGTCTAAAAAACTCATTAAAGGCTTATCCTTCCAGAGTTTATTAGAAGTGGATATTTAAAATTTAAATCTTCTAATAGTTCTTCCTGGCAGTATATTTGTTTTTGTAAATCACCAGTTGCTTAGGATTTTATACAAAATGCAAATTGAATGCATATAGTAAATCAACGGAACTGTGTAGCTAAACGCAAAAGCTTTATTTTGAAGCAAAAACCATATTATTTTATATTATGGTAAACAGTTAGGCAACAGTTGTGTAAAAATAGGAGAAATTTAAAGAAACGTTTTTAATATTAGATGAACCGAGGAAGATCAAAGCAAATAATACCGTAGAATTACTTTAGTATCAAGCACAAAAATACTGTACAAAAAGTATCTGTGCTCAATTAACCATCAAATTAATCGATTTATCGAATTCAAATGCTAATCATTTTAGTATTGGTCATATCAATGGCATTCGTTTTTTTGTCAACAAGTCAAGTGTTCTAGCAAATTTCTTATATATGAACTATTTAATTTATGTTGTTATAAATGTAATTATAGATGACGAGCCATTTGAGGATTTTGAGCCACGTACTACAACCGACAACAAGCACACTGAAGAAATTCCTGTGCACGTATCTACGGAATCTGTTATTTCCTCAGATGCAGAGTACGACGAGGAAATACGTAAAATCGCTAAAGCTCTTGACATTCCCGAAGAAATATTACGCCAGGAGCCGCCACAGGCATTTTGCATGAAAATTCCGTCGGATGTAGTTGAAACCATTTTCAAAAACGGCAGATTTGAGGCTGGCATTTGGGCTGCGCAAAATAGCCAGTATATTAAAGATACTCAAGCAGTATGTAGCTTTAGGGCAAAACGAGCACCAGAATATAATAAAGGCATAGGCTCCGTGTTTTCCAGATTGACAGGATATTGCCCCTGTGGCCTACACTTTACAGTTTCAGTAGAAAATAAGCCCAAGAAAAGAGAAGATATGGTTTGTAGTAGTGTGAAATCTAAAGGAAAATTCAAACTTATTCAATTTAAACCTACTGCTAGGCCAATTCGAGGGCCACAGCGAACAGAAATGGCTAATAAGCTATTGACCAACTATGTTATACCTGCTCTTCTTTCCACGTCTTCCCTTGACCCTTGAAGGGATGTTTCTGTGTTGTTTCCGTTGGAACTATCATAGGAGGCTGGGTTGTTGTAGCTTTGAGGTAATGGGGAACCATGATCAGGGCTTATTGAGGTCTGGCCCTCTTCCATGCTAAGTCGTTGAAACCCATTGGTTATAGGATCATTGTTGGGATGCGAGGTCACCTGCTCTACTCTAATGGGTTGTTGAAGATTGGATTTTGAGCTAGTAAGTCGATGATGCCAGGAGGTAACCCTATCTGGGCTATTAGTCTGATGAAGCCATGATGGACCCGGTTCTGGGCTATTGGCTTGTGAAAGCGTGGATGCATCAGGCACCGGACTAGAATTTGGGGGTGGCTCTGGGTTTCTGGATGTGGATGCTTCCTGGTTCTCAGAGCCGTGGCTGCTTTGTGAGTCTCCTCCACCTTGTTGTGTCGCTAACAGCAGAAAAAATTAGAAAGCATGTATAAAGAATACGCATACGTATTGGCATAGTTATTGATAGATAGTAGTATTGAACTATAAGTCCTTACCATTACAGATGCAGTCTGATGGTGACTTTTGGATACGCCGACAAAACCTACATCTATGATGTGCTTCAAGATGGATGATTAGGTTATCAATAGACTTGGTCCAAAACCTTCCGCACAATGAGCAATGCATCTTGAAGAATAGTCAAATTGTTGCACAATTTACTAATGTTATACGTTAAACTTAGCTGTAGTGTTATTACACTTAAATATCGTGTTGTTACACTTTAAAATCGTACTGTTACACTTAGTTCACTAATTGTTAAACTTTATTTCTAAGTTGTTACACTTTAAATTTATATTGTTACAATTAGGAATTTGGTTGCGTTCAATTTTACGTGTATTTTAAATACACTTTGTAAAAAGTTCACTTGCAATGTTTGCCCACTAGTGTGCAAATGTTACTTTGAATAAAAAAGAACGGTTGCAATGTTTCAACGTATGTAAACAAACGTAGAACTGTCCGAGGCGGACGAAAAATTAGCTACACCAGGTGTATAAATAGATAGAATATGTCAGTTGTTTGAACTACAGGGTCACTAGTTTGAATTGGAGGGCCATTAGTTTGAATCAATGGGCCACTAGTTTGAATCAGATGGCCACCAGTTTGAATCAGAGGGCCACTAGTTTGAATCAAAGGGCCACTAGTTTGAATTAGAGGGCCACTAGTTTGAATCAGAGGGCCACTCAGAATTATTTAGTAAATGTTTTTACATGTATTTTAAATACACTTTGTAAAAAGTTCACTTGCAATGTTTGCCCTCTAGTGGGCAAATGTAACTTTCTTATCATTAATACGCTTGCAAAGTTTAAACCTCTGTGTGCAAGCGTAAAACTGTTCGAAACGGACGAAAATTGCGTAAGACTATGGTCTAGTAGACTATGAAGAGTAGCATTTGTCGCTTGTTTGAATTGTAGTGTCACTATAATTGTGTAATTGCAAACCAGATTTTCTAATTGCTAATCGAATTTAGAATGTATTTTACACGTGTATTTTTACTTTTACTTTTACATGTATTTTAAATACAGTTTTTCAAGTCAACAGTGTCAGGTTCACAAATTCGATTTTTGTCTCGTTTGTAGTGCATGAACATGCAATAGCAGCTCAATGAAGGTTTTTGAACCCAAAATCACCATAAAACCTTAGTATTAAGACTTGATTGCTGGAGAAACCTAGTTGGATGAGTGCTGAAGTCAGACTGATGTGTCAGCTCTGAGTGGGCTTTGCCTTTTATATGAGACTAAGGCGTCACTTTTGGACGCTTAAAGTTCATAATCGAGTTGGTTGGTTCACATGGATCACATAATATGCAAATGAGCACGTGACTGCGCGTGCTGGATGTAAGTAAATTGTGAAAATTCATTAGAGATTATTACTATTGGCACGTGGCAGTGCACCGACACGTGTTATATATAGGATAAGTTGTGTAAAGTATAATACGCATACGGCTAGCGTACCGTTCACACGGTTTGTCGTAGTAATTGTGCTTGCGCATTGGCAGCCGACCGGATACATATACCATGCTTTATGTATACCCTTTTGCTGAAGCATCCTTTGTTTATGGAACCCTTTGTAAAGCAACGGACCCTTATTTTGCTTGGATAATAGAGGAGAGAGAGAGAAATGTGTAGCTGCGTGCTATTATTGCGTACCGCATTCGGGAGGGGGAAGTGGGTAAACCCGGGTTTTTATGCACGTGTCTTTAAGAAAAGATTAAGAATAAGACGTTGTCGGACAGATAGATGTGGACAAGCCCACTACTGGTTTTAAAAAAGGTACAAGCTTACCGACGTTGGCTTAGTTGGTGTAAAATCCGAGTATTCCATTGATACAGATTTTGAACTTATCAGGACGCTACTTAAAAATTTGGGAATGAATGCGTAAAAGCCAGAAATGTAGATTAAAGTCTAACGTTATAATCATTTTGTACAATGCATCAGTATCATTATATTTGAATTTGTAAAAAAATCACCTTTGACTATTCACTTCAGTTCTTTTAGATTGAGTGTTACACGTTGTACCGCAGTAAAAGTATCACCCCTTAACCAATCATGAATGCGTATCCCTTGGCTCACGCATTCATTACATATGTTAATTTTTAATTTTTACGCTATGTATTGAAAAGAATCAATGCATACTATTAAAAAATATTTGTGATTTGTAGACCCTTCTAAGTTTTACGTGGATAAAATATATTGTTAGATCGGTCAGTTTAGTGTGTAATTGACGGCGTTAAAAATATTCTATGAACCAATTGGCAAGGTGAAGCTACCAGGTGCGTGTCGACAATTGATGGTGTATGGTAGCGTATATTTGTTTTAGTACCAGTTGTACAGTAAATTTTAATAATGCCAGAACATCCCGTCCGTAGTTATAATCTTGTCATACACGTGTCAGAACGCCTCTTATCTCCCCATTTTTCTGAACCACCCACGCTAGTTCCCAAATCGAAACCATGCCCTCCTTTACCACGTCCACCACTTCTTCCCTCGTCATCTACACTTTATTACTTTTTCCAGCTCCAAGTCCTCCTCTGGCTTGACTGGTCAAACCACAACTCTCACTTTGAGTTCACTCCTGCTCACCCAGATCTTTTGGGCCAGCAGCCGACCCGTGCCGGCATGATTTGCCAGTATTGGACCATTGCTAAAAATGGTCAAAACAACGCCGATTCCATGTTGTACATTCAGCATTGGCCCATCGTAAATTCCCGTGTGTATTGTTACTCGGGCAATGTCGTACGAAAGTTCATTGCAATTTGCAGTTTGTTTAGAACCTACTTGAATAGATTTTTCTGACTTGATTTAATTAAGAAGATGTGTTTCAGCATTTGTTTTATACAGCCTCCGTCTTTTTTAGAAATAAAATATTCAAACGCAACCATACACCAAACAAAATTGAAAATAACTATGCTGTTATAATATAATCCTAAAATTGAAAGGATCTGGAGTACTATCTCTCATTATGTTTTTCTGTAAATGTGCGTAGCTGAGACCATCCTTCTAATTCCAGTTTAGTTTTTCTAGTTTTGTTGCGTTAAAATGCCAACTGTTGCTGTTGCTTGCATTAGGGTATTTAAGTAACACACAGATGATAGGTATTCTTATGTTCTTGTGATTTCTGTACCCCAATTTTTCAATAGAAAGTTTCAAATAATCCTGCTACTGGCTTGAAACAAATGAAAATACTCAAATATTTTAAGCACTTTCTTAAAAACTGTTGAAATCCTCTGAGAAAATACATTTTCTAACGACTCACAACCAACATGATGCTTTGAAAATTCTTTCTCATTTGCCTTTGCGTTACAAGAGCCGATAAATTTGATTCCAGATTCGGATTCTACAAAAAATTTGCTACAAACTGTCAAATTTTGAGGTGAACTTTTCCCCTTACTTTTTGAGTAAAATAAATTAGAAGGTTTTAAATTTATCATAAGTTTCTAACGCTTCACGGTTTTCGAGTAATTTTTTTTTCAGAAAATCGGGGATTTTTTTCTGATTAACAGGTGTATTTTTGTTTGTGATAACCTATTTTTGTTGATGAGTTATTTGAAAACGATTGTTTTCAAAATTTCCTAGGGGCCTACAAGGGCCTATGTAGGCCCCTAAATTAAAAAATAATTTTTCACAAAAACTCCATTTAATTGTGTCAAAACTGTCAAAATTACGATTTTAGACACTTTTTACACTGACGAAATGTGTCAGAAATTTTTATGTTCGAAAAAATCCAAAAAAATCTCAACTTTTTTTCTAGGGGCCAATATAGGCCCTTTCGCTAGGTGCCCATATTGGCCCCTAGGGGCTTATATAGGCCCCTTGATCCTTGACTGCCCATATCCAAATAAATAAGGATTGGAACCACTTGACTTAGAAACTTAACTTGGCTCAGAAGTATAGGAAAAGATAAGAGTAGAAGTAACTTACCACTTTTCATTACGCCAAGAAAAACGCTCAATTAATGGAATACTAAAACAGTTCCTTCTGTAGCCACTTTCGTATCCCGGTTTTGTATTTTCCTGTTTTGTGATAATTTAATGTGTGCCAACTTGGAATATCGTTTACCGCAAATGCCTAATAAAAGACTTGAGCACAATAATTTAATTATAACCATGTTGAGAGCTTGACGCCAACACTTGTTTTCAGAAGACTTGGATGGGCAATTCTGGCAGAGATAGAGATCATGTTTCTTACCAAATATTAATAAACTGTTCACTTCCTCTTAGTCTCAAGCTCTCCGTCATCTTAGCTTCCACTCTTATTCCCATTGCCCCCATTTTTTCTCCGCATTAACACCCGCAACCTTTTGTACAATAGCACATCACTCTATCTAAACGGAAACTGGAACTACCAGAAACAAGTTAACAAGGTTTGGATATTTGTTGCACTTGGATTATTTGTCTGGTGTGGAAACTGGATGTTGGAAATGACGTGAGAGGAGGTATGGAATTAAGCACGTATGCGAGCCACCGTGTTAACCTAAAAGCCTTAATCCTGCTTCAGTTTGTCACAGTTTTATTTAAGTTTTTCCGACTTGGTCAGAAGGAAACAGGACTTTTGGCTGGCCAAGTTGGCATTTCCGGAAGAATGTTATTTTTCTCTTCACACAACTGATGATTTGAAACAGTTTAAATGTGCTGAAGCACAACGGAGTTTTGGTCACAGTCATGGGTGATGTTAGAAATGAGCCCGGATTTTAGAGTGAAGGACAATTGCACCATTGTGTTCACTGGAACGGGGGAGGAAGGTGACGGTCAAACTGTTCCAGGAGTGGTGACAGTGCCATTCCACACATAGAGCTGCTAACTAATCCAATACGCCGGGGTCTGCGGTGGTTGTGAAGAAATGTCACATTTCAAATGTGTGAAAAATGTGAAGAAAATATCAATTGAAGCAAATGGTAGAGGGTCGGACTTCTTATAAATTTTTAGTTAAACTGGACTGGGAAAAAGTGGCACATTTTTAAAGCGCCATGGGAGATGATTTCTGTTTTCCTACGACGGAGCAGAAATGGTATTGAGTTTGACCCGTTGGCAGATGTAAAAGGGAAATGGCTGATAATGTGGAGGAAGATGGTTGTACAGAGTTGAGGGTCGCTTGGGGTCAACGCTTACATCTTTGGGAAGGGTGTTCAGAAAGCACTTGGGAAGGATGCTGAGAAGCACAGTACGGAGGAGGTTGTAGACAGCGCTAAGGTACTCCACCGGCTGATGGAGGAAAACGTAGAGAGTATGGGTGGTGAATAAATTGGGCATGGAAATTTTGTTGAAACTTTTAAAGCTAAGTATCGAGAGCGAACAAGATTATAAATGTGAGTGGAACAAGAAGAAGGCACTTATGTTTATTGTAACAGTGAAATATTTGCACGAAGGGGTATATTAATTTGGAACAAAAACCGGATTTTAATTAATAAGTATATACAGATTTTAAAACTTGTTGTTGTTTCACGCCGTTTTTGTCAAAATATGTAGATTGGTAGATTACCGGTATGACAGGTTTAGGTTGTCTCCGTTAATTAAGTGGCTATTTACTTTCGAAACTCGCATCAAGCAGGACCGTTCATTTGGATTTCACTATGTGTCGAAACATGAGTATTTTAGAATGTAAGTTAGAAAGTTTCAAAACCAAGCATCCCAAGAATATTTCGAATATTTAAAACGCGCAAAACTGATCTAAGGAACATAACTTCGGACTAACAAAAGTGGAAATATGATTTATCAAACTAAAATGTACGATTTATCCAAAATTTAATATATCTTAAGCAGAGCCGTTATTCTTCAGAAAAAAACGGGTGAGTAAATGGTTGATTTGACTAACTAATCTGTAGGATCTCAAGAATCTGGACAAGTCGGAATGCAATCATCATAAGTTAAATATTTGAGGATATAAACCAAGGAGAATGTGTAGATTGTCTGTTGTTCATCTGGAGGAGATTTTTTATACATTTTTTACAGAATAAACCAATCTATCTGGAGGTGGACCCTTTTTTAAAATGTAGGAGACCAACGGGCTATTGTCTGTCATAGCTCAACAAAAAATAATTGTTTTGTACCATCTACATCGTCAGTCTAGGATCAGGGTACCAAACGGTCCCAGGCTCAAAGGGACCAAATGGTCCCACCAGAGGACTAAACGGTCCTACCAGACGGACCAAACGGTCCCGTGGAAATTCAGTAGGACCAAGCGGTCCCAGTAAAAAACTAAAACCGTTGTAAATGCAAAATCACATACTATAAAACGATTTCGTGTGTCAGCGGTGTGTGTAGTGTGTGTGTCCTTGTGCCGTCCGACCTAATACGTTTTTCTCAGAGATGCCTAATCTGATTTCAACCAAATTTGGTATACAGGCTCTTGAAGACCTGGAACAGAACCCCATTAAATTTCAGGTCAATAAATCAACTCCGAAGGTCAGAGGTCGCCAGTGGTTCAATATTTTTACATATGACCTTAATCATGTGGCACATGATTTTAGGTGCATTTTACCCATAATTAAGAATCCACTGTTTGTTCCAATCCTATTTGAATCCAATCTTAGGTCTATTTTTGGCCAGGATTACGAATAAAATATCGATTTTTAAAAATTTAATTTTAACAAACCGACTGCAAAATCGTAATCCTGGTTAAAAACTGACCTAAAGTCGTGTGTCGCTATGACCTCTGATCCAGAGTTAACCTGAAATTCTTAAGGTTTCTGTCAGAAGTCCGGTAGTATCTGTATATCAAGTTTGGTTGTTATTGGTGTAGTCATTGCTGAGAAAAATCATACACCGGAATATAAGACTATCCAGTATCTGCGGTATCTAATAATTACATAAGTTTCATTACTTATAGGTCAATTTCTAGATGTATGACAATTTTTACGGGTCCAAGACACTCTAGTTCTAATAAAAATTTGATGGGACCGTTTGATCCCATCAAAGGGACCGTTTCGTCCCAGCAAGGGACCATTTGGTTCCATTTAAAGATAATTGCTAATTAAGTGTCCAAGAGAATTAAAATTTCAAGGTTTTATATTTTCATTAATTAGACGGGTTCGGTTTTGAATTTTCTGTGCATTTCCTCAATTAAATTCATTACATAACACGGTAAAAATTAGCAATTTAAATTATTTTCATATAATTATTTTTATTTCAAAAAATCGACGGTGAAAATTCGATTTTCGACGGTAGAAAATTTTATTTTTCATCGTTCTTTCTATTTCAATTTTAAAAAGTCCGTAAAATGGTGACACGTTCCGTAAACGGGATTATTTTGAAATTTGCTAATTTTTCGGAAATTACCTGGGACCGTATGGTCCTTTCAGGGGACTGTTTGATCCCACATGGGACCGTTTGGTCCCCTCATGGCACCGTTTGGTCCCCTCATGGCACCGTTTGGTCCTTTTGAGCATGGGACCGTTTAGTCCTTTGAAGGGACCGTTTGGTACCCTGATCCTAGACTGATCGTTTCCTGTTTACATTTTAACAGCTTTGCGAAAAAACCATTCAAAATCCACAAAACCTTTGGGCTAAAACCGTGTTGAAAAATTATGACGATGCGTTACCAGTAAATATTATTTGTTCTCCTGATTTATTCTATAATCTGTCTACCCTGTTTTGTGATTGATTTTACTTCGTTTGATGGTTCGTTTCGTTTGTCTAGGAATATGTAAACTTTGAAAGATTCGAAAACTGGCTTCTGAATAGTATAATACAAGAACAATAATTTGGAATCCAAAATTCAGATTGTGGTTAATGAGAACGTTCAGCGCCAATTCCTACTCCAAGACGACGATGGTGGGCAGGACTACTGCAGATGTCTACCATCTTCTTCACTCTCTCACTAAAAGTTGATATTAAAGGGAAAGACTGTGACTGTTGAGGTGACTAATAAATGGAGGTTTTTCTAATGTTGGCCCAGAAACTGGAATGAATTGCATCCTTAATCTTCTAAAGCATTTTTGTCAGTAGTGAAAAATCTAATTATAATAATTATACAAAAAGATGATACAAAGTAAATTTACTTGATTGGTTAGGTCTGTGATCTTAAAAATCTTAGAGCACCCCATTTCCATAATTTATTAATTGTTATCACGTCCTCGTGGATTTTCCCCAATCCTATCCAGCACCCACAACCCCTCCAGTGGACGCCGTCCACCCTTCAAGATAAAGGCTTCATCTAAATGGACATTGACTGAAATTAACTAAAGCAAGATAACAATCCATGTACTAACACTTACACACACCTTACCCTCCATCCTCAAGCGTCTCATGTTAGACTGATAGTTTGATATTTGTAGAATAATCATGATAAATCTGCTGGCAATAAAACTCTGCCATTTGTTCATACGTAATGTATGTATGTAACTGATCAGCAATCAATTCGAAAGACAAAAAATGGCTTTGGAGTCCAATGAACAATAACCTAAGCTAAAGGTGCACCAATCAGAATTTATTAATGTAACTAAAATAGACTTTAGTTAGTGAGCGATTAGAGCAAAAATCCGTTTCGAAATTTTGCTGGGATTTTGTTTCGATGTATTTAATTTGCTTAATGTGCACAAATAGACATGTTAAAAAGTGAATTCAAATGAAGAAAATTTACTGGAATAAATTTGTAAATTTTCTGCATATGTAATTACAGAACTTTCAATCGAACCTGGTGGAATTCAAATCCACTAATCCACAGGTTTTCACAAAACTAGCATCTAAATTTTACATGCATATTTTATTTTCGATTACACTTTATTTAATAATCCTTTCAAACTTGCAAAGTAATAATATCAAGCTACAAGTAAATTGTGTCTTTTTTTATTTACAATTGTCTCAAAATCCGTCTCTTCAAACAATAAACTACTTCCACCATTTCCCTTTTCCCATAAACAAATTTAACAAAAATCCCCACAGAGCAATAATATGTTCATAATCGCACCAAAATCACTATTAAACTTTTCAATCATTGTTGTGGTCAACAAGTAAAAACAACTTGTTCGGTGCACGGATGAGTGTTTTAAAATGTCAACTTTCCCTAAATGCCTGCTAAACTTTCCTCTTTCCCCGTTACACGTCCTACTGCTGGCTAACTGACCGAAAGTGTCCGTATTTCCCAGATGAATACTTTAATTAACCACAGTTCACGCCGGAGAATCTTTGAATAATTTGACAGACACTAGGAGCTTTTATTTATTTCCCAAATTGGAATCACAACAATTTCTGAATTTATTAGACTGAAATTTACAACGACAAATTATCTCAATTCACAAGAGCAAATGCTTCACCAAGTTCCGAGGCAAGTGAGCGATGAATAGTAGACCGACAGAAAAACCAAACTAAAGTGCACGATCATCCTTACCACCGTACCAGACTGCGTGGCTCCCGCTCTCACCGTACCAAGACTGCGTGGTCATTGCGAGCGAGATGACCGTTGACACTTTTACAAGAAATTTCCTCTGAAGGAGGAAAACACAAAATTCTTTACACACTAAATTTACATGGGGAAACTAAGATTCCAACAAAGACATTTTTTCTTATGGCTACTTTTCCAAGCCAAGCTTTCCTCCTGATGAATCCACAACAATCATATACAACTAAATATATTTTTCTACAATTGCAAAAATATTTAAAACCATATTTCAACATTGCAACTTTCCTTTAAAATCAAACAAGGTCTTTACAAACTAATATCACAGATCAATTAATAAGCATCTCCAATTTTTCTTATTATCGAATACTTCGGATGATCAACAACCGGTTTCTCCCATTACTAACTGGTGAGCTTCTGTTGGCAGTTCATTTGGTCCTAACGTTTTGCCATTTATCTTAATTTGCATCAACTATCCGCACTTTAGCCAAACCAATGCAATGTCTTAATAAGCTTAAATTAATGAATAAGCTTGTGAATCTAGATAACACTGAACCTAGCCCACTTTTGAAACGCTTTAGAAAGCATTTTAGTTTGGTTGAAGAGAGTTCTTAATAAAATGTGGTTTTAAGTAACAGGCCAAAGGCCAATACACCAAATGCCTGTTATATAACTACAACATCCGTAAAGCCCGTTTAAACTTTGTAAAAATTATCTGACCAATAGCCCATGAGGTTTTAGCTATATAATGATGGCTTAGTCAACATCAAGTACACACCAAAAAAGCCAACCCTGCACCATCTACCTTAAATCAATGCACTCCAAATCTCACACCCTTTCTAGTTTCATCAAAGCCTCACGATCTCCCTTCACCTCTTCCGCTTCACCTTTCACTTCCTTTGCATACATACCCTCCCCATTTCAGTTCTCTTCCTGTCCTGTTGTGAGTTGTGTGAAATAACCTTATTTTATTTTAAGTTTATTCATAATTGGGGAATAGGAGATATGTATAAAAAATTCTGTTGGTCCGACGTTGTTCTTTTAAAATGTTGCATTTTGAGTATATTGTCGTTGATAGATAAATTACCATGTTCTAATTTGTTGAAATAATAAAATCTATTATGTAATAAAAACATTTGAATAAGTTAGCTTTTAAAGCTATTAGTGAAAACCTATCACTATTTGCAAACTTCAGACTGACATTTAACACTAATTATGTATTACAAATCTAGTTGTTTACACTATTTGATACAGTTACATAAGTTACTTTTGAAAAAAGGTGCTGCGTTAAAAGGAGCAATATTATGATGCTTGTTATTCCACCACAGGCAAAATATCAATATCGTTACAGATGCAGCTCTACAGTGGCCGCGGAACGCATTTTGACGAGGTGGTGACAAGTTCACATATGATTTTTGTCCGCTAGAAATTGATTCTCCCGGAAAGTGGTCCACTTTTCATTTTATTCATTCACAAGTTAGAAATTAGGCGACTAAATATAACATAAATTTTAGTTTAATAACGTTTTCGTTCGATTTTCATGTAATCAAATAAATGGCAAAATGTCAGCTTCTTTTGGAAGCCAACACTATTGGTTGCATTGTGCCCTGGCCCATAAGATATTCAGATTGAATGCTTTGTAATTCCATATGAGTTATATAATATAAATACAGAAAACGCATGGTTTAAAACAAATTTAGTATTAAGAACAATTTCACGCAGGATACGCCATGACAAAAACGGTAAAATATCTGGAAACTTTAATTGAAAAATAGTACGATTATAGAAAGATTGTATCTGCTTGTATAACTTCATTGACGATATTGTTGGCATAAGGAAGATGTAGAACTTTTGTGTAGCTTATTACGTAATTAATTGCCGAAGACTACTGAGCTTTCCGCACTGGTTTACAGTAGGTTTCAAATATTACGCTTCGTTGTTGTTAGAATAACTAGTATCAATTAGTAGGAAATTAATATCGGACATTTGACTGACATTTATTTTTTTAAACTACAAACATTCTGTTCATCAGCAATTCCTCCTCTAAGGTTGAAATTGTTTACAATTAGTATAAAGTATTAAAGATATAGTTTCATATTTTATTAAAATATTTACTGTAATTGTCCATTTATTCATAGATACATACTTTGATTTTTTTAAATCAAGCTTTCATGAGCTTGCTGTTAGGCTAAAACACGTGTATTAGTAAAGGCGTGTTTGTAGCAAACACATGTTGTTTCTTAACATGCCTACTTTAAAAATTAAATGTGATCTTCATATCAAGTTAAGGCACTTAATTGCATTCTAAATTATATGGGCGTTTAGCATGAACTGGTCGACGCCACTAAGTTTACCTGAACATGTGTAGCAAGTAAAATTAAATATAGTGAGACTGAGTTATTGTTTTAAGATTTGATGTGAAGTTTAATTGTTTGATTAAAGGCAAGTTAGTTGGTATAAAACTCTGTAATTGTTTTAGATATTTAGCATGCTAAATCGTGCTTCAAAAGTCGCAAGACAAAATTTAACCTATAGCACTACTCAAAAATTTGCCGAGTGTGGTATCAACGAACTTGCCGTTATTGAAATGTCGGAGCAAAGTTTAAAAACAACAACCAAAACTCTTTACTTAAAATAAATACTTAACTTGCTAAGCAGATTTGCGGAAACTCACTAGCTTTGATCCGTCTATATTTTAACCATAGTTCAGTAAAATGCTATGAGCAACAAATCTATAATGGATTTGAGTTCGGCAATTCTGATGTAGATTTGTACGTTGTAAATGTTCAAAGTTTTTGGAGGGCACACGAATGAAAAATTTGTAACTACTACACGATGTTTACTCGTTCAATTTGAGTAAAATCACATGACTAATCAAGCCAAAGAGATAATTTTATAGGTTTTAATGGAATGTGCTTTGCAACTTCCGGGAAGTGTGTGGGGTTCATTCTTGACAAATAAAATATTACGACGACGCGGTGACGATTAAATATAATGTAATTGGTTTTCATTAGTATGTAGAATAAATAAATTGAAATTTAATATGATAACTGGTAGAACATTTGTTTTGCTGAAACTCAGTTGTTTGTAGATCCTGTTACTACGCGTTTTATACATTTTGCATTTCAGTGACAAAGATAGATACTACCAAACTTTTATTTTAACCTCATTTTCGAAATAACTTAGGTGCTGTATGTCATCATGTTTTGGTTTAGCCCTTTATCGACCAATGTTGTCAATAGAACTAAGACAAAAGTTCTAAAGTAACAATCCGTACCACGTACGTAAACAACTTATACAAAATTTTGGCGCAGTTTGTATAAGCAATATTTTAAATCCAAATGACAAGTTTACTTAAACATTATATTTCTTAGTTCGCTTCAAAGATTCTTGGGGAAAGACTTCCGCAATTTCGCTTAAATATTTTACAATGACAATCCAGAAAATGAAAACTACGCTAATTTTAAATGTATATAGGTTTCATACCTAGCAATACGCTCTATCACAATAACGTTAGCATATCAATTGAATCATTAAGCTAAGACTATAAACGGAAAATGAATTAAAGAACCGAAAATCCTACTTTCCTTGAGTAAACTCATCATCCTGATTTTACATTTAATAGAATATAATAGAAAAATGTGGGTTTTATATCAAAGCGTTGTAAGAATTTACAACTCATTCGATATTTAATTAAAATCATTATTTGTAAAAGGAGACTGCTGTCCTTTGTATATCGTGTGGTAAATTTAGTTATTTAAATGTACACTCATGATAAAAATGTCTCATGCCATAGGTTTTTTTTTCATAAGCAGTCTCTTTCCCAGTTAACTGTTTGAATCCCCGCACAACGATAAAAACTGGTACGCTAGCACTAACAAGTAATTGAGTCTAAAGTTTAATTGCTAAAACACAAGTAGTCTAAAGTAAAATGAATTTTTTGCTAGATACTAATACAATACAATTAGTGCTGACTGCTGACAAAATGGAACTTCAATCGGTAATATGATGGGTATATGATTTAACGATTTGTAATATTTAGTGGCACTGTAAAATTCCGTCTACCTTACTTTCTTATATTCATATGAATATCTCTTGCGTGGTCAAAATCGAGGTGGTGAAAATGATACGATTTCACCGCCCGTTTTTTCGAGGGATTTGTCACCACCCTCCCCACCTTCTCCGCGGCCTATGCAGCTCTACAAAGTGTATTATTTTATAATTGCATGTTACAAACGACAAATGAAAATCGTCAACACGAATCTACTGCTAAAATATAGCCAAAGACGTAGAAATGCATAGATATGGCGCCCAACTTAAGCATTAAACAGACTGCTTGTGCGCTGCGTTTGCTGGGAAATGAAGGAAATGTCTGTTATGTATTTTTGTTTAAAATGAATTCATGCAGCGACTCCACACCATTCATATGAAATCAAATATACAGGTGGCTCCCCAATTTATAAGATTGCTGTTTCGGATCATTCGTAAGTTGAAAGCTTGAAGTTTTTAAGGAACCGAATTGGTGGTAAATAGGGATATGAATTTATTTGGTATACACAAAAATCTTCTTTTCTTTACTGAAAAACTCTACACATATAGAAAAATGTGCATAGGCTACACAAAAATGCTTCCATCTAAACATCAAGCAGTGACATGGAAATGCTAATTGATGTGTCAGCTCAGTCAGGATTTCTCAGAATGACACAACTGACGAAACTACAAGTGTGGGCCAAAATATGAAAAATCTTGTGAAAATGATGGAACCCCACTTGAAACGTTGTCGCAAGAGAAAATGATCACAATATAAAATGATATTTCACAACCTAACTAACTGTAATTATGGTCGGATTTATTATAAAAATCTACTAAATATCAAGACATTTATTAAATCTCTATTTAATTGTAACTTTTTATGCGTGCGTACAAATCAAATGCACTACAGCCAGGTGGATTTTTTGCCAGCAGATATGATGCTGCTAAAAAACTGGTATTTTTAAATACAAATTTATGATTAAGATTAAAAAAAAAACATTTTGAGTTTCTTAGAATAAAATATACATTAAAAACTGAAATGAAACGTGGTTAGAAACGTCCTAAAATAACAGATGAACGCGCGATTGTTAAACCTAATGTATATCAATAATGCACCAATCTACCATATTTTTCAAAAATGGCACCTAACCAACACACGTTTATTTTTATATTATGTTTTTCATTAAAAACTACATTATTCCACATCAAATGTACTTGATATTGTCTCCAAACTTCCAAAATAATAATACCCTACGTTCCTTCTACAAATAATTTTTGTCCTCTTTATTTACTCTTTTCACAAAAACGTGTTTTCTAAACACTAAACCACTTCCAAATCTGCAATTTCGTTCGTAAAAACAAAAATTTCCACAAACTAATCATGCAACAATATTACGTTCACGGTTACTACAATCTCACTAAAATCACTACTGAATTACCAATAATATAAACTATCTAATACAATTAAATATGTTTAACAATTTGCTGACAGGAAACCATTTTCACTTTTGCTTACGCATTCTACATACAAACTATGAATATTGTTGCGTTTAATATTTGATGTTGGTTGGATTTATTGTATAAGACTGATAAGTTCATTACATTTCAAATTTGCTTATATACAAAGTTTTTGAACATAGAGTAAATACAGAGTTTTGAAATAGAAATAGAAAGTGAATTGGAATTAGTGCATAATATTAATACATTATTCATAAAGGTAAATGTAGTCATAAAACATGACCTAGATTACATAATAATAATACATATTAATTTCATTACTTAATTAGTCCAGATCATAACATTTCCCTCTGATATTTTTTAAATTTAAAGAATTTAAATTTTATAACTAAGTGGTTTTGAAGTTGGTCGTCCTGAACGAGTAATGTATGGATTAGGAGGAGGTAATTTCAGTATAGGAGAAGAGGTTTTGTTTTTAGGTTTGGAATCGGGTAACTTGCGTCTTCGTTTAAATTTTGTAGTTGTTTCAGGAGGTATTTATAATTTATCAGGAGGAATTTTATCGTGATTAAGCAAAGGTTCAATTTCGGAATCGGAAGAGGTTATATCTTGGTCTGATGTATATTTGGTTCCAAATGGTTTTAGTCTATGAATATGTACCTTGGCTGTTTTGGAAATTGCTGTGCCACTTAATGGCTTAACTTTGTAATGGAGTGGAGAGATTTGTTTGATGATTTTATAAGGGCCGTGATATTTATTACGCAATTTTTTCGACAAACCTATTGCCGGTGTTAAATCGGAAATCATTACTTTACTGCCTATGGGGAATGAAATATCTTGCCTTTTGGTGTCATAGTATTTACGATATCTTTGTTGTTCCTTTAACATATTTTCTTTTGCTAATTGTCTAATCTGTTGTGCTTCTTTTAAATATGGAATTGTAGCTGCGTCGTATAAAATGTCAAGGGCAAGCTTGGTTTTCTATTAAATATAATTTCGTAAGGGCTATAGCCAGTACTTACATTTTGACTGGTATTTAATGCAAAAATGACGCTACTCAAATATAAATCCCAATCTGTCTGTCTAGAATTCACATATTTTGACAGTGCTTGTTGTATGCTTCTATGTTGCCTTTCTACAGCGTTACTCTGATGCTGATAGGCTGTGACGTATACGGTTTTAGTACCAATGCGACTATTTATTTCTTGTATTAACTTTGACCTATTAATTTTCGCATTGTCAAGGCAAATTTCCTTACAAACTCCAAACTTTAAATAAACTTCTTCAAGTAAAAACTTGGCTAAAATAGACGAAGTTGCTTGTGGTATTGCTTTGGCAATAAGGTACTTAGAGAAATGGTCAAATGCAACTGCGATGTACATGTTTTTCCTATCTGTCATTGTGTATGGGCCTTGTAGGTCCACGTAAATCTTTTGAAATATATTATTCTGAATTTCTGACGGTTTCATTAATCCATATGGTTTTGTATTTGAAGGTGTGCGTTTTGCACATGTAACACAATTGCGTATATACTCATAAATTAACTTTTTCAACTTGGGATTATAATATTTGCTTTTAACTTTTTCATAAGTGCGTGTGATCCCTTGGTGAGCACTAAAGGGATGATCATGATAAGCATACAAAGTGTCTTTCATTAAAGCGTCTGGCATACATATGAGAAGTTTGTGTGTGATGGGATTAAAATAATATAAAATATCATCTAAAAGTGCAAAATGTTCTGTTTGCTTATTTTCAATTTTCTGTTGCAGTAAGCTTCTAATATTAGCTAAAAATGTATCTTGCTTTTGCTCATGTATTAAAATAGCTCTGTAGTCATTTCCTACAATATTATGTATTGTGTGCTTTTCATCTAATCTAATCATATGTTTTTCTTGTTTTTGCGGGAATGGGATAATGCGTGAAAGAGCATCGGGTCCCGCTAGGAGAAAACCTGATCTATGATATATTGTGATATCCCTGTCTTGAATATCTAAAATCCAACGTGCGATTCTGGGCGATTTACTATTTTTCGTTTTCAGCATTGAGAGCAAAGATAAGTGATCAGTGTATACAAATATTTTTCTATTAAAGACATACTCTTTAAACTTGTCTAAAGCCCAATATAAACAGAGTCCTTCAAGTTCACTTGTAGTATATCTACTTTCAGTGGGAGTGAGGAGTCTACTAGCATATGCAACTACGCGCATTTTATCCTTGTATTGCTGACAGGCAATACTTCCAAGGGCTATCTGGCTACCATCAATAAACAAATGTATTGGTAAATTTTCATTAAATGATGCTAAAACAGGAGGAGTCGTTAGTCTTTCCATTAATAAGTCGAATGCAGCTTGACATGAGCGAGTCCATACGAAAGGTAAATGTTGGCTTTTAGATGCTGTTACTAAGGGTTTAGTGATAGCGGCAAAATCTTTTATATGTCGTCTAAAGAATCCTGCTAAGCCAAGAATGAATTCTATCTCTTGGGCGTTTTTTGGAACTGGTATTTTCTTGATTGCTTCAATCTTATCATTATCTATGGTAATGCCATCTTGTGAAATCGTATGCCCTAAAACCTTTATCGTATTGTCAAAGAAAGAACATTTTGTAGGTTTTAGTTTTAAATTATGTTCCCTTAACTTTAAAAAGATTTCTTCTAAAGCGTGCATGTGTTTCTCAAAAGTTTCTGTGTATACGAGCAAATCATCACAATATTGTATACAAGTGCGAAATATAATATTCTTTAGTACTTTTCTTAAAACACGATTTAAAAGAGCAGGTGACGTAGTCAAACCTTGAGGCATGCGTGTGAATTCATATAAATTATCAGAAGTTACGAATGCAGATTTTTCCGCATCTCTTTCATCTATAGGTATATTAAAGAATGCATTGTTTAAATCGAGGAGCGAAAAATATCGCATTCCGTATAAGGAGGAAAATATTGTGTCTAGCCTGGTCATAGGAAATCGATCCTTTTTTATGATGGCATTTATCTTTCTGTAATCTACCACTAATCGGTAGTTGCCATCTGGTTTCTTTAACAGTAAAACCGGAGAAGCCCATTCACTGCGGGATTCTCGGATAATGCCTTTTTCTAACATATCATGTACTTGAGCATTGATTAATTCGCGTTGTGCATTTCCCACGGGAAAAGGAGGTGAAGCTATTGGCTTATGAGAACCTGTGTCTATTTTTAATCTTTCTGGGCCATTATAAAGTCCTGCTTCGTTTGAAGAAGTAGCAAAAACATCGCTATATTTATGGAGTAAATTTGTAACATGTCTTTTCTGCATGTCGGTTAGTTTGCTATTTATCCTGAAGTCTATGTTTGTGTATGTTACAGGGCGTTCTTCAGAAGTAGATGCAAGGTAACTATTACTAGAATGTGTAAATGTATAAATAGTTTCAAAAGTGTGTATTTCACCTATTGTATGATTTTTTGAAATTGTAACTGGATAATTGTTTGCATTAATTAGTGGAAGATAATGTGTGCCTGGTTGTCCTACAAAGGAATCTAACATAAGAATGTTGTTTTTCAGTAAAAATTCTTCATTTGGTGCAAAGTATCCGGGAATATGAGTTGTTACTGTAACATATGTATGAGCTTGAGCTGGAAGTACTATATCTATGTTACTATATACCTTTTCGGAAATTTCTTTGTTACAGAGAGTCATAACTTCGTTATTGGAAAGAAAGAATGGAATAGGATAATTATCAAGTGTTAAAGTTTGATTGGAATAGTTAATCTGAGTGTTATGGAATTTCAGGAAGGAGTTCCCTAGTACAGGTCGGGGAATGTCAGGATGAGCAAAACCAAATATTTTATATGTATATGGAATACCAACTTATTCTAAATCTATGTCGGCTTGTGTGGCCGTAGTTTTTCCGGTTATGCCCGTTAAAGTAATAGTATTTCTCTTAGAAGTAGAAGGTTTGCAAAAAGAAGAGGGTATTACACTTACAGTGGCGCCGGTGTCCACAAGTGCGAGTGTGGAGTGTCCATTGATGAAAGCCTTTATTGTAACCAAATTTTGAAAAGGAGGAGAGTCCATAGATTTTACTGGCCAAAGGTCTAGTCACTGTGGGTTGCCGGAGGTAGGGTTGGTGTAGCTTGGTGGCATTGGGAACGGTGGTTCAACAGTGGGTTGCGGTTGTTCCTCATACATTGTGTAGGCTGGTCGGTAGTTCTTATAGGGCTGTCTTGGAGGATATTGGTTTCGTGGTGGAACAGGCTGATATTGACCTGGAGGTTGTTGTTGTTGCTGGTACCAATTGCGTTGTCCGCGTCCGCGTCCACGTGATTGTCCACGAAAAGATCCACGATATGGTCCGCGTGGCTCTTGGCGCTCAGGGTAAGTTGGTTGTCCATTGTTGTTATATTGGTTCGGATATCGGTTATATTGTGGTCTTCCTCTTGGTGCTGGGCGTCTACCTGGATTACGATTTCCGGTAACGCGTGGTTTCTTAAAGAATCGCATATTCTGGAGCTTATTAACAAGCTGGTCCGTAAGGGTATTTATGTCGCCGGTAGTAAGAGCAGTTTTCTGATTTCCAGTTAGAGAATCATAGCTGGTATATCGCACAATAAGATTGTAGAGATTGGTCAGTTCGCTTGGTTTGTTAGCGTAGATGTGGCGTCCAATGTCCTGGGGGAGTCCTTTGATAACTTGATCAATTATCATTGCTTCAGAGAAACTGCCAATGCGTTCGCATAAATCAACAACGTCCCAGTAGTACGCTTCTATCGTCTCTGGGGGTGTGAATACCCTTTCTTTGAGACGACGAGACATAGCTTCAGTCGTGAAGTGGGACTGGAAAAAGTTTTTAAGAGCGTTACAGGCATCCTGATAAGTAAATTCCTGTTCAGAGTTGTCGCGCATAACTCTAAGGCATTGATAGGCGGCGCCTTCTACATGAGAGTAGAGTGCCTTCAATTTCTGGTCATCATTGAAGCCTAGAGTGTCGAAGTAAGCGTCATAGCGCTTGAGAAATTCTTTAGCGCTAGTTTTCCCATTGTATGTAATGGAAAACTGCGGAGGAGAATACGAAACATAAGTTTTTCCAAGTGGTTGAGTAGTCATATCAACGTCTTGTTGGTCTGCAGAATCAGTAGTCTCAGTATCCTTTGGGGGTGGCTGCTGTTGTTGGTCTGGTTCTGGAGCTGGTGCAGAGGATCCACTAGTTGCGGCGGTGGAGTTGGCTGAGTTCTGTGTCGTCGGCTTATTTGCAGTGTCCGAATCACTAGAAACAGGTCTAGTGAAGGCAGCAAAAGTTTCACGTAAAGTTCGTCTGTTCGGGCGATTAATTAATGCAGCAGGTGTGTTTTGTATATTTAATCGTTTTTTTGGTTGAGTGCAGATTTGTGCGAAAGTGGCGTTGAGCAAGCTAGTATCGAGTTCTATGTCCTGATTTTCTGTTTCGCTATCTTCGTTGTCGCTATTCTCTGTACGATAACGTTTTTTATGGGATTGAAATGATAATTTGACAGATGCTGATTTTTCTGCTGTGGTTGGCTCAGTAACGGTATTGAAAGTAAATTTGGTGTGATATCCAGTGGTTTCAGAGGTAGAAGGAATTTGCTTTAACGTTGATTCTGTTTCAGAATGTAGAGTGGAGGTAGGAATACGTGATTTGGAATTTTCAGATTCTGTTGTGGTATTTTTTGTTTCGTCAACAAGGATTTCTTCTTCCTGTTCTTCTGTGATGGGTTGAATAACGGAAAGGTCAGGTTTATCAGTTCTAGATGCTGGAGCTGTGGCGGCTGGAGTGGAGGCAACGAAGGATGGAGCTTGTGGAGGAGAGCGCTGTGGTTTAGTTTGTTGTGCGTGAGCAGCGGTAAGGTTATCTTTTATAAATTTTTGTAGTTTGATTTGGATAGAATTGAATTCAATTTCGGAAAGTTCTTCTGGGTATCTTTTTAATTTGTTATCAGTGACGACGTCCCAAACGCGGAAAGTTTCTTGTGATCGAAGATGTTCTAAAAAGCTGAGAATATCTTTACGGGTTTCTTGTGCGTGATTGTTTTGGTGTGTCCACTGTGTGAGTAAGGCTTCTTTTTGGCTGTGATGAAGGTTATCAAGATGGGCGCGTTCTGCTAATAGAATATTTAGTTGGGAATTCACTCTGTCTAAATATTTTTTCGTCAGCAGGAGGACTTGGTATGGATGATTAAGATCTTCCGACATTTCCTCTGGATCAGTCCATGTGGGCAGAGGTACGCTTTGTCGGTTAAGTTGCAAGTTGAAATACCCGGGAGGAGAATAGGTCCCTTCGAGCACACCGAAGTCAGTGAAGAGTGACGGTTCGGTGGGTCGGTTTTGTCACCATTTGTTGCGTTTAATATTTGATGTTGGTTGGATTTATTGTATAAGACTGATAAGTTCATTACATTTCAAATTTGCTTATATACAAAGTTTTTGAACATAGAGTAAATACAGAGTTTTGAAATAGAAATAGAAAGTGAATTGGAATTAGTGCATAATATTAATACATTATTCATAAAGGTAAATGTAGTCATAAAACATGACCTAGATTACATAATAATAATACATATTAATTTCATTACTTAATTAGTCCAGATCATAACAATATTATCGTCATCCGTGGTAATGCATCATGATGAAATCTTGGAACCAGAAGCGGTTAAATGGAAAATGGAGGTTGGCACTGTCTTGCAAACACAAAGCCATTTGGAAAACCATTAAACTTTTTTTTATTATTGCGTTGTTTTCAAGCTTTTAATATTTTCTTACCATCCTGACGATTTTCTTCCTATGTAGTTAAGTCAATTTCTTGAGATTATACTGGACACAATTAAAAATATAAAAAGAAATTTTATGGTTATTCTGTCCACCCAATTGATTTTGTAAACGAAATCTCAGCATAATAAATAAAAACATAAGTTATATTACGCATAAAATAAAATAAATAAATATGAAATCAAGTTAGAACTGTCACGAGGTCACCCTTTCGAATATTAGGACAGAAAACGTAACGAAGCAAAATAGTCTTGTTTCGTGTTACGTTGAGTTTCAGGGTACTATGAAGCATGATACAAAGGTATGTTGTACAACACCTTTGTAGGTGCTTTAAACCCAACACACGTAAATAGATTTTGAAGAATGTGTGCAATGCATTAGTTATACATCTGTCAGCATTTTCAATTGTTTGGTTTAAATATCAGCGATTAATTTTAATTGACAGTCATTGCTTAGTATGTATTATACCTAATCATTTGGTATAATGCAGGGTAAATCATTTAAAATCTAAAATTTAGACGACTGGAACGTTTTCATATGATACTACTTTTAAAATATTAGAGAGCACCAAAAAAAATTAACTTTGGACCTTTATAGCCCAATCGCCCACAAAGCATCATTTTTACAGAAAAGAGCGTCAATCTAACTTCATTTTTTCCAAACCATTAATCCATACTATAATAAATAAAAATAATATATTTGAACTTCATAAAAATGCAATCAAATTTTCATTATCAACAAATTCCGAAATCCAAGGACCAACGAAATCTAAATCTGCCTGCTCCAAATCCTCTATTGGCTTCACTGCTCAAACCACCACCTTCGCTGTAGGTTTTTCAAGCTCCCCTCTCCTAAAGTTGCCACCTTTGCCATTGACGACTGTTCCCCGCCATTCCCAATACCCTTGGCCCCTCACCCAGTTTTTCTTTTGAGCCAGCAGCAGACCCACTTAAGTATTAAATGTTAAATTAAAGTTAAATATTTTATTAAATTAATTGATATGTGCTCATGGCTCATCCTCGAGGTGCTCAGCACACGTCTTTCCTAAAACCCCAAAACTGAATCCCTCCAAAGCTGATAAGCACCATTAAGTAGCCAAGTTTGCGACACTTAAGTGCCCTTTTACCTGAGTGTCATTAGATTTCCCAATTAGTCCACCAACTTTGCCCCCAGAGTAAACACCTTCAGCTTTCATTTCATCCTCGCCCAATTTTCCCCCGTCACCATCCACATCCGACCTGCACCATTTTCCCGGAGATTCATACCCAAAACTTTCCTTCTCCATCCAATGGGCGTCCAGTTCACCGTCGCCATCATTTCATCCACTGCGTTTATGGGATCACCGCTTTTTGCACCAGCCACACCCACTCCACTTCCTGATTTACTTGAACCGCCGCCACTGTGGGCGCCATCCAACCCAGACCTCTTCAGGTTTACCAGGTAATACCTGGACCATTGCATTTCCTTCATCTACGCCTGACCTGCAGCTTCCGCCTTTTCCGGAAATGGGTTTGGAGTCGAGTTCATCTATCTGCCTCCACCACCCAATCCATGTTCGTCTGGAATTCCATCGTCGTAAGGAGCCATTATAATCTCAAAAGCGATTCTAGTAGCTCCTTAGATCATTGACAGATGTGGAGGTGGTGTGGGCAACAGAGGTTTACCAAGGATGTGCTTTAAATTTGTGTGTTCTCTCGCTTACCGAACATGAAACAGGTGCAATTTTTCTGAATTAATTAATTTCTTTTTTCTAAACATCTGCCTTGAATAACTTCAGAATCTCACATAACCCTATATTTGTCATTTATCACTGATAAATCATCAGTCAACACCCACCTACCTTCTTCAAATGGACACGGAAATTTCCGAACACATCACATCAGAAATGGCTTTGGAATCAAATGAACCATAACATAAGCCAGTGAAGACCACAATTTGTGGTGGCTTCTCTGAAAAAAAATTATGTAATACCAAAAATACCAGACTACCAAATTATAGAGTTATTAAAAAGACTAGTCATTTTAAATTAATGATCAGCTAGACCAATGGTAAAATTAGCAATATATTTTCTTCAAGTAATGCGTTTTAATGTATTTTTAATTACTTATTGTGCAATAAAATATAAATAAAAAAAACTGATACTCAATCGAATCATTCGATTCGAATGAAACGTGTTAAATAGATGGCGATTTGGTATGGAAGATCAACCTTTCTCAAAGTTGAAAACAAATATATAAACACGACCCGATGATCAAAAGAAATCGGAGTAACGCATTGAGACTTTATTAAATATATGTTATGAACGTTTGCACAAATTTGCTTACTCCTTGAACTTATCTACTGATGTGGATAATCTAGAAGCCTTCTCAACATTAGTCCACCATCACCAGTTGGCATACTCAGTATTTAAGTGATAAAAAACTTTCGAGAAGAAAGCAGTATTCGATTATGTATTACAAAAAGCAGGCATTGAAAAAATTTAAACTGATAAACAGCAAAATTGATTGTGCATCATTTCCAATTTTTATGGTTATATTCGCCCCAATTAAAATCCTCAATGGCTTTTTATACGCAAACTGCTAATTTGCAATTCCTGTTAGACGATTTACTCTCCTAGCATGCATGCTTTTCCTCACAACTATTATTTTGCGTTTTGCGCTTGCCACATGGCCATCATTCAATGATGACCATTGAATCCGGGAGATCTTTTAGACCGCATTGTCCTCATCAGTTTCTCCGCTCAATCCTATTTCCACCTGCCCTACTTTTTCGTTTAACGGCAGAAGTTTGCCCTCAATGCCTTCATTTCCGTTTTACACAAATGGGGTTTTATGGTTGACTATTGAAGAAAATCTTATGCTTACTCTGGTAACATCGCTATATTAAGAACTTGTTGAATTTAACTGTTGCCCCGACCTTCAGGATTTTAATCCTAGCTTTTCATAACGCAATAGAGTAGGTTACGACTGTATTAAGTTGGAGTTTGTTTTGTGCTTCCACTGCAATATTAAAATAAACAGCTAAACATCCATGGTAAGCCATTGAAAGGTGCTCGCTGCTAAAACCCATATAATTGTAAACGTGCCTAAAACCTAAGCAGATTTACTACACAAAAACCTGTACTGCATGGTTTAGAGCTCATATATAACCCTGGTTTAGAGCCCATTTAGCCTGGTATAGAGCCCATCTAGCCTGGTTTAGAGCCCATTTAGCCTGGTTTAGAGCCCATTAACCCTGGTTTGAAGCCCATTTAGCCTGGTTTGGAGCCCATTTACCCTGGTTTAAAACACGATTACCCTGATTTAAAGCCCATTTAGCCTGGTTTGGAGCCCATTTACCCTGGTTTGGAGCCCATTTACCCTGGTTTGGAGCCCATTTACCCTGGTTTGGAGCCCATTTACCCTGGTTTGGAGCCCATTTACCCTGGTTTAGAGCCCATTTACCCTGGTTTGGAGCCCATTTACCCTGGTTTGGAGCCCATTTACCCTCGTTTGGAGCCCATTTACCCTGGTTTAGACCCCAAAAGCCCAAAAATAAAGTCTACAGACGGACGGACGGACGGACAAACGGACACTGATATCTTAAATAGCTCTCCTGCAGAAGCAGCGAGCTAACAACATATTTGAGCTAACCATAGATGCAAGCTTTGATCATAGTTTCATAGATCAGTTTAAACACCTTTCTAACAACTCTCTTGGTTACATTCAAGAAAGATTGGTAACGTCTAATTAGTATCTCAAATATGATAGCCATCGTCGCAGGTACTATTCTTACAGGCAGTATCGCAAACACCACTTTAATACTTCCTTGTAGATTTGATGGATGAAACTTTCGTATCTCCGGAAAGTCATTTAGCATTCCTGAACTTTTTAGAAAGTTAGTTTTCCACTGCATGTGATAGTCTAATAATCCAGAAGGGTATAATGCCTCCATTCTAAATAAGGACTTTAGTGGAAAAAAACCGATCAAAACAAATTTTAAAAACTGACTTGCAATAGGTTTTTCTCCAAAGGAAAGTGGCAATTGGAATTCCGTATAGTTGATATTATATGTGCTTTTAAAGCGAATGCTTTGCTTTCGTTCTGTTATTATTGCATGACGACTATCTTGCCTGCACTGTGTTAAAATCTTTAGAGTTCTCCATTCCCAATACACGCTAAAGTTTTGAAATGCAGGAAGAACTTTAGTATTGTCAAGCAAATACTGTTCCTGCCTGGTAAATTTTGGGACAATACAAGTTCCGTTCTCTACTCGCAATCCAAAATATGAAGCCAATTCTGACCTTAAACCCATAAAATAGGGGGTTTTGTCCCAAGCAGTCGCGCTCATAACAAGTACGTGACACTTGATTTCTTTACGGCTCCAAAATTTCTCAGTTGCTTTTAGAGAAAATCTTATTGCTAGTCGAAAATAAAATAGTTCTCTCTCCCAGCGACTTTTTTAGCGGACATTGGGGGTTTTTGTTGTCCGCTAACTCAGCAAGCGAAATTAGCGTACTTTTTAGCTACCTTAGCGGACAAAAACTTAGATATTTTTTCAAGTTTTTTTTCTGTGCATAAAATTGAATCAAAAGAACAAGCACAATTTTATGTGTGGTACTGATAATTGTTTTATCGTTCTATGTGAGCTCCAAAAGCGAGTGTCAAAACATATCAGCAATTCATATATCATATTATGCAAATATTGAATAGAAAAAATGAACATTACTCGTTTTACAGGTCAATTGTTTAGTTTTATTTAACACAAGTCATTTGATTTTTGTTTGTTTTTTCTTATGACCTTTTTAGATGTTTGTCTTTTATATTTTTTCGTTTTCTGAAATATAACATTTACATAAAATTTCGGTAGTAAGAACAATAAGTGCGTTTCTATAGTATTACCTACTCAAAGCTGGCGTTATTTTCTTTGGTCTTCCTCGTTTGGGCTTTTGTGCTAAGCCACCAACTATTGCTTCGGAAGGAAAGATAAAATTTCCATTTAAACTTGCAAAAGTAATAACGTGCCTACAAACATAAGATTTTAAAAACTCGAGACAAGTACAACGATATGAGTAAAAACTCTCATTGTAAGAACCTGACACACGTATATGCTTAATGTCTGAGTTGACAAAGTCATGAAAAGCTTTCCAGTGAACGTGGCGGTTTGAAGACAAAAGTTGTTGCTTCTGTGCTGGTTTAATGCGATTGCCTTCTTTAAACGAAAAACAACCAACAAATCCGTTATCTTGGGTCCGTTGGTATGCAATATTAGGATTTGTTTGTTTCCATCCATATGCCAGACGAATGAGAGCTAGACTAAATACGGTTTTTGCTTCCACGGGCTTGCAGTTAATAGCATTAGGACATCGTACTTCTGACCAAGTTGAAAGCATCTTTGCTGCAGTTTCGGTGAATTCACCTGCATATTTTACAATGTTTTGCATGATTTCACAGACTTGATACTCTTGAATGAAACAAGTTATAATATCTTGTGCATACCTAATGAGCGAGCTCGGTGTTTTGTGAAATGCTGCTTTATGTATCTATTGCTTGCTTCTAACGCGTTGTTGGTAATTGGAATGCATTGACCAACAGTATATCCAGCGTACCAATTTGATGACTTGTACACCCAATTTTTCATGAAATAGTTCACAAAGCTAATGACTTGAATGTTTCCACTGTCACTCCATTTATCGCACCAAAGCAATGAGGCAGCCTTAAAAGTGTCTTTTGACGAAGCATGATGCAGGTGTATAATATCATCAGCTATTTTGTTTCGTAATTTCAAGTTTCTAATAGAAAGAAGGCGTTTGTCATAAGATTTTTTTACATGAAAGAAACAATGAACACGTTTGAAGCTGTCTCCAAACACTCGCCTGAAACCATTTGTTATTGCATCAGCACAATCGGCAACCAATGTTGTAGCAACATAAGCTTTTTCAGTCACTAATTCTACACCACGTTTTAAGCTGTTAAATGTAAACTGGTAGTCGTCAGCATCTTCAGTTCGACAGAAGGCAATTCCAAGTGGATGAAAATGTTTTTTCGTATCAGTTGTCCCCACTACCAAGAGAGGATATCCGGGTTTATTCAGTTTATACGTGGCGTCTGCATGTAAATGTTTGAAACTTTGTGCGATTGTAAGCAACCTTTTTGTAGACATAAAAACTCGGAATGTTGGCTCACAATTTTCCTGTTCATGAATGTCATAGTTAACAACATATGGTATGTCCATGTCAACGGGAACACTTTCATTGTTCTTGCACCAAGTTACTACTTCTCCAACATTGTTTCCAAAATTTGCACGTTTTTTCCTATACCATGTTAGAAAGTTGGTCAATTTCTTTTTCTCTGGCACTGAAAACCCTTTTACTTTAAGAATCTCAATAATATCAGAAGGTCGGTCGACATTGGCCATACAAAGTTCACTAATAGTATGCTTTTGAGGCTTCGTCAAACCAAAAGTTCCTTTTCTATGGTTGGAGTGATCCATATTATTACTATATGCAATGGTCGTGCCATCATTAAATCTCTTCACCTTAAGTTGTGCACTGCATGTACGATAACCCTGGGCACAGTAATATGTAGTTGAGATTCCATATTTTAAACCGGAACACTTATACTTTCTCCAATTTAATTCGATTTCTTCTGTAACAAGATCGATGTGCTTCCAAGTTGGCTTACGTTTTTTATTTAATTCTGCCATTTTTGCTTCTTAATTTCCTATTTGCTAAAAATGAACTTATCTAGTGCACAGCAGGTTTTGAAATGACATTTTGAGTCTGACTGGTTGAGACAAAAAATGCGCTATATCTTTTAGTATTGAACATGAACATGCATAAAAATATTGTAGAATAGGAGTTCTTCATGGTAAAGTAAATGAAATGAGTGCAATTTTAAAGCTTGTTATATTATGCATATTTAAATTCTAATTTGAAACATTTCTAACCTCCTTACAAGTATAACGGTGAAACAATGATCATGTACTTTTAAGCATAGAAAATCTCTGTGTATACCAGTTTTTGCATGTTAATTTTTCTATTCAATATTTGCATAATATGATATATGAATTGCTGATATGTTTTGACACTCGCTTTTGGAGCTCACATAGAACGATAAAACAATTATCAGTACCACACATAAAATTGTGCTTGTTCTTTTGATTCAATTTTATGCACAGAAAAAAACTTGAAAAAATATCTAAGTTTTTGTCCGCTAAGGTAGCTAAAAAGTACGCTAATTTCGCTTGCTGAGTTAGCGGACAACAAAAACCCCCAATGTCCGCTAAAAAAGTCGCTGGGAGAGAGAACTATTTTATTTTCGACTAGCAATAAGATTTTCTCTTTAAGATATTGTTGTCCGCATATCTGTACATTTTATTTTTAAACAATAGAGTTTTTTGTTGGAAAGTTTAGAGCATAGACGAGTTTACGTTCACAATCGATTTTACCAGCGACCATCTTTAAATGGATGTTTCATTATACGCTATCAAAAACGGCGTCAATCAGTATGATAAATGATCAAGTTCATCCAGGACAGAGAGTTAAATTAGATAACAGATATTGCGCCTCACCTAATTGGTTATCATCACTAGTGATAATGCATATACATTTTATACATTTTACATATACGTATACATTTTAAATGTGATTATAAAGATATTAACTGCTGCACAATTAATCAACCGAAAAAATATTGTTACATAGTGCAGCAATAAGAGAACGACAATATTGACAGTTCGCTCTGCTGACAAAGCTATTTTAATGAGCATTGAATAATCATAAGTTCCTCACAATAAGTTTTGGATTCAACCATAGAATAAAAACCGGGACTGAGTTGCTAGTAAACTTCTGACACTTTGGCTTCATAAATTTTGCACAAAAAAAATTGTGAAGGAAGAAGTCAAGTATGTTGACGTTAATGGTGAAAATGAAAAATCAAGATTGTCTTAGATACTTCGATTTACGTAACAGGTTTTTCTCTCCCAGTGGACTGCTGTGGAGTGATTACACTTGTACTTTGAACGACTGTAGTGACGTTTATTATTATTTATGTTTTGTAGACTTCTACGTTATTGGTTATTAGGTGGTGTTATTGGGTTTGTAATGTATTAAATTAAGGTTTGAAATTGCTAATAGGTAAACCAGCTTGTGCAAGTTTAACCGGGAATTGGGACACTTTGACGTCATTCAATGCAAAAGTAATAAAACTTTTTCTTTGAGTAAATCAAAGATTTACAAAACTTTAAAATTCTTTAGTTTAGTTTTTTAAATCTCTGGTTATTGAAGACCTTAAATTTGTATCTCGATATTTGGTATATATTTTTTTAAATTTGACCACTGGCCACAACCTTTCTTCACTTTGACATTTTTTGTCATCCTGGCATATCCATTTACCAGTGACATCCTGACGTTTAAAAATATTCAAAAATTCCGGACTTGCACTTGCAAGCATACTTTGAGTGCATTATTTTTACTCTAGGATTATCAGGCTTGTCTAATCACGGATTAGAATCACCAATTCTTAACCCGGGATTGGTGATTAAATTCCTCACTTAATCACCAATCTCACTTCAGATTTTTCGTATTTAATCACAATCACTAATCCCGAAACCAGCCACTACTTAATCACTGAGGTCCTACCTCCATGTACCTGCTTTGCTCTTACGATTAGTTTTTAATGTATAATTTGGCCTTCGCTATATAGCATTAAAATAATTAGCTGTGGTATGCTGATAAAATGCTTAGATTGTTAACACATTGTGCTTCTTTGTTCCTATATTACGTTGCCCAAGTAAAAAATCTGTAAGTAAACTTAATCACTAATCCTAATCCAACTTGCATTTTTGTTTAGCATTTAATCACCTAATCACCAGTGATTAGGATTGGTATTAATCACTAATCACCAATCACTATTTAAAAAGGAGCCTTCATTTAATCCCAATCACTTGACAAAAATGGGGTGGGTAGACAAGCCTGAGGATTATGAGTAGACGGCAGCCAATTTTGTTAAGTGAGCACAGCTTACTGAAAATAAACATCAAGCAGAATTCTGCAGATAGCAGATTTGTGAATAACATTTACAATAGTCTATGGCTGCTGTGACGGTGACGAAGTTTCACGAATACTCTAGGGCCCACATCCAGGCAATGGAAATTCACTGTGTTACAAACTTGTTAAATTACCCTCTATACTTTCTTACTTCAAAATCAAATAAACAGCACTAGTATCCATAAGCTCTAACCAGTTCCATTTTTTCCCTTAGGTCGACACACGTAACACAATTCTGTATAAAAATACCGTAATCCAATATTGATTTTTACTGTTTGTTTCGTCGCACTAAATCTATATTTATTTGACGTTTGACTGATGACATTTTTTTTTTAAAAACGAAGAAGCAATATGTTTCTGCATTCCCCTTTATCCCTTTCTATGCTTTAATTCAGTCAAAAAACGAAACCTTATCTATTCTGCAGCACAATAAAATGTTCTGTAATCAGGAATCATTCCTCATTTTTTGCGGCTGTATTGCTATTCCTAAAGTACAATACGCGTGCAAAAACCCTAAAGAAAATATAAAAGTTAAAAGGATGCCCTAAAATAACCTGCAAGTAGTAATTTATTTTAGCGTATTTTTTCCTGTGAAGTCGTAGATGTTTTCAAGTCAATTTTTAAAGTTTAAAATATTGTCAACTTTTTTAAGCGTCCAATACATATTGGAATTTGTGTCAAATAAATGCCGCGTAAGTAACAAAATTAAGTAGCATCGATTTATGTTTCAGTAGATTATTCGTTGCTTTGTGGCGTAGTTTGATATGATATCCCAGCAATGAAATTGCAAGCAGAGTTAAATGATTTTGTTACAGCTTCTGTAACTGTAACACAGCTCCACAATGTGAAGTTAACATCCTCATTCTTTTTTTAAATGAAAATATGAAATGCCATCTTGTTGTTTTCCCGTAGTAAAAGCGCTGTTTGGGAAAGCAATAATGCTTAAAATTAAGTGAATACTGTGAGAAAGAGAAAGGGAAAAAAACGAGTAAATTATAGTGACAGTGACGTGTCTTATCTGACTTAATTGTTCCTAGTGTATCATTATAATTTATACCACACTTGTTTCTTTTTCACCAGACCTGAACAAAAGAGCCAAAAATCATAAATCTTGCAATTGAAACTAAACTAAATTAGAATATATTAAAACTCCTGTTCTAATGCGTTTCTGCTGCTGGCAAAGTTTGGAGGAAAGGTTAGAAATTTTATTGTTGAATCTTAACGACAACAATAATATTTAGTTTCGCTTGTGAACATTCCAATGAAGAATTAAATTATGTAGTCATTGCGCATTACTCGACCGTAAATGTTGAAAATTTTATACAAACTCAAGATAAAACTAAGTGTCTAAATTCAAGGGCGTATTCAGGGTGGTGCATCGGGTGCAATTGCACCTACCAAAATTTTTGGAGCACATAAAAATATGAAGAAAAAATTAGTAACTTTTCTAACGATATGGATGATATTTTCTCGTAATGCTTTTGTGTAAGATTTTTATGTAAATCGTTGACTACTATGCAGGTACTTTTAGTGTGAATAATCTTCATGCATTTCATCATCTATTCCGTTTTGTTGGTGTACAATTCAAGATTTGAAATTCACAGCACTGACGGTACTTTTGAAAGTCCAAATTTCTGGATAATTAGCAGAGTTTAAGTACTATTATAAGGGCAGTAATTCAATCAGGTGTTAGTTGAAGTTACACATGAGTGGAATAAAAGGAAAAGGTGGTGTATGGATAGGAAAGCAGCGCAAGAGCTTGCTTGATTTTGGCTTTTCTAAAAAACACAAAGTTGATAATGAAGCTTCAATCCCAGCAGCTTGCTTGGAAATTAATTTCAATTCGGGCAGTGCTGTCCCCAAGAAATAAGTACAGATTCCCAGAACACGACCAATGACCATGATAAGCTCATTTATTAACCACAGCAAGTAGGAGGTGGCGTACGCATCAGTCGATGACACCACTGTGGGACCACTTTCCGATTTTTCTGAAGACACGGCTTTAGACACTGTCAGCTTCAGAAGTTCCCAGGAATTTGACCAAGTAGTTTCAAAACCGGAAGCCAATACTCATACTGGCATTTAAATTTCTGATTACTTCTGGAAACAGATAACCCCTCAAGTCAAGTACAAAATCCTGGACTGCTTTGGACACCCGATGCTGACTACAAGTTTCTGCCACAGAAAATATCAGGGGTTAACCGATCATTTTAGGTTTGCATAAGTTTTGTCTTTTGAAGGTGAAGATTTGTCTTTTGCATTACACTGACTTGCATAACTAGTTTTTAAATTAATATATTTTTTATATATCAGTTAAAATGTTTCCCCGATTATACCTGGCAAGCATACTAAAGCAAGAAGGATGCTGCTTACTGCAGTTTTTGTTTTATTTTCCGACGAAGTGAAGAAGGAGATCCAGGTGATAACCAGAATTATGGCTTGGCAAACACAGGTTACCAAAGTTGACACAAAACAACTGGAGACTTTCGGGTTCATGTGGAAACCGGATGTTATATAAGGACACCGCCATGGCTGTAGAAGGTTTTTTATCACCAAGATTCAGGAAGAATTTTACCAAAAAGAAGGATGAATTTTATAATGAAGGAAACCTTAGTGAATTACTGTGGTTTATAGCTTTAAACCATGACAAAATTTTCGAGGACCATCTAACGAGCTTGCCTGGAAACGCAATGTATTTCTCTTCCAGCATTCAGACTATTGAACGAATTTATTGAACTATGCGAGTCGCACATTTTAATAGACATTCTTCTAAAACTACGACAGGACAAGAACCATGAATTCCGAAAACGTTGGAGTTAAAACCAGAATTCAAGTGGAATATCCTATGGGTGAATACACTTACTGCTTAAATCATTGCTTGAACTTAGTAATTTCCACCGCCTGTAAACCCCAACACCTTAGAAATACGGTCGAACTAATCAAGGAAGTCACATCTTTTTTCTTACAATCTGCACTTCGTAGCCACGTTACTAAGGAAAACATTTTGACAAGACTACAATAAAACGATTACTCGGATTTTGTGCAACTCGTTTGGTGGAGCGGCATGACACATTACTAATATTTGCGGATGTGTTTGAACTGAGAGTCGATACACTACATTAATAACTTATTAATAATAAGAAAACGAAACTCAAGACAGGGAAGCCAAACCTAAAGCAGGGTTGCTACTCAAGTCTTTATGTACCGTGGAAACTATATTATCATTTAATTCTGCTGAAAAATTGTTTGCCCATTAGAAATAAATTCCTGAGCTTCTACAAAACACGGAAGCAGACCTGCAAGTAAATTACAATCAAGTACATGCGGTTATCAATCTTGTCCAGCAAATTCAACAAAATGCGGTCAGTGAATTTAAAGAGATTTTTACTCAAGCGGTTGACCGGTGCAACAAAGTTGACGTTATAGTTCCTCGTTGGTGTAAACGGCAAACAAGTCGTAAATCATTTCCCTATATGAACGAATCACATATTGTTATAACGGAGATTGAAACATATTTCCGAAGAACAGTATTTGTCCTGTTTATTGATGAATTCTCCAGGGCACTACTACAAAATTTTCCGACCATCGCTCTAAGTTGTGCATGCTCCTAAAACTACTGCCAAGTATTTTGCTCTCCTGTGAAATGTTACACTTACAAGAAATTTTCGATTTCTACCTACCTGAAGTGTTCGGATGTTTCAATGAATTGATTGCGGAATTTGAGTTATGGAAGCAAAAATGGAAAGGAGTACAGACTTATCAAAGAATATTTATTAGAGTAATTATTCAAAATTTCGCTGAAGTGGATTTGTGATAACAAATCGAAACGTAGGAATAACAACTTAATTGTTACTTACATTCATTCATTCATTCATTCATTACATTGGGGAAAAGGGAAGACGGAGGATAAATGAAGTACGCGAGCTTCCATAAAAATGATGAGTTTACCTTATCTCATTTTACTACTTTCCTAGGTGAAGTAAAAAGTGGAAGAAATCCAGGTGTGGTGGATAAAGAGCAAGGGTTTAAAAAAGTTGGTTACAGGAACCTCATCAAAACCGAACAATATAAACGATATATTTTAATTTTATGACCAGATTTATTAATCAGCCAGTGCATTTTACAAGTGACAAAATAAATTAGACAGAATGCTCGAAATCTAGTGTGAACATGTAAAGTCCAAGTATTGTATGCCTAAATAAACAATAGCTAGCACACTACTACACCCTAAAATGTTTTGTTGCCGTTACTAATTTTGAAAACATAGATGTACCTGGATTGGATGGTCCCACAGTTTTATGGAGTTCTATTAGAAATCGTCACGTACAAAAGTGCAGCTCAAATTTTCTATCACGTAAACATTATTGTCATTTGATACATTTTTCACATTTTACGTTGCATGCAAAACCGTGGAATTGTCGTTTAGAGGTATTGCTATACCCAGACCAAATGTTACGGGATTACCCAGTAATTCCATATACATTCGACAGAAAAGGCGCTAGATATAAATGGGACCTTCATAGTTGGGTTGTACTACCAAGTGCTTTGCCAACAGATCAAATATTTGTTATACGAAAGGAGCAGCAAAATGATGACAAGCTGCTTTCAAAATTGATTTTTCACGGCCTTAATCAAAGAGAAGAAAGCGAACCTTCATCACTCATATTGGAAAACTACATGATTGCTATTCTGGAACCCGGTTTACTATTACCATTCCAGGCAAACATCAAGAGCGTTAGAGTTTTTTCTTTTTGCAACGTACAAAAATCTTGCATAATTAAAAAAACTATGAGCTTGGAAGAAAACTTTAAGCCATTTGTTGGAGAACCTGCAAAAATGTACTATTTACGACCTTCGGCATTTTACTGGGAAAATAAATTTATGCTGATTGAAGAAAGGATTGAAATGTACAGAGTAACTATTTGCGGATGTTGACACCAAAAAATGAACTTTCTTGAATTTCAAAACTTTTACCACATAATGGTAGTAGGACTGCAGAAAATAGCCCGTGCAAAATTTCAGCCCTCCAAAGTAGCTGTGGCGTCGGTGGTGACGAAAAACCGTTTTTGTCGATGTCCACGGAATAAAATTCGAATTTCTCAAAACAGGATAGATAAAGGATTGTGATTTTTTTAGTGGAGCTTAAGGGGTAAATGAGCAATTAAATGACGTACAGACATCACATTGTTGTGCATACACATTTTAGCAAAAAAATATTCTTCGGAAATTTTCATTTTTTTTCTCCACTTTTTGAGGGTTTTAGCCGCGACCATTTTTCAGAACCGTCCATAAATCTTTAAATTTATTTTGTCTGTCTAGAGTACGGTATTGCTGAGCTACTGCAGCAAGTTTCGTGCAAAAATTCGATTTGGTTGAGAAAATGTGGCCAAAAGTTGAAACCGGAAGTGACTCAAAAAGTTGATCAACGTAGAAAATTGGCAATATCTTTTTTTCTTTACAACATTTTAAAAATCTGAGAATATACACTCGAGCTAAGTGCATTAGGATTCATTTGACATCATAACTGCCAATATCTGACCACTGACCACTGTGGTCGCCTAGGCTACTTTTGTCCCTCAGTTCATTCAATAAAATGTCCTGTTCAAGCAAGCACAATTAGTCGTTTTAAGTAATTCTTCAAGTTTGTGCAGAAACTATACTTTCAAAGCAGCTAATTGTTTTAAAAATCATTCACTTTGGTATCTACAGTCCATGAAACTTAATAATTGCATACAACGACTGATTGTGCTTGCTTGAACAAGACATTTTATTGAGTGAACTGAGGGACAAAAGTAGCCTAGGCGACCACAGTGGTCAGTTGTCAGATATTGGCAGTTATGGTGTCAAATGAATCCTATTGCACTTAGCTCGAGTGTATATTCTCAGATTTTTAAAATGTTGTAAAGAAAAAAAGATATTGCCAATTTTCTACGTTGATCAAGTTTTTGAGTCACTTCCGGTTTCAACTTTTGGCCACATTTTCTCAACCAAATCGATTTTTTGCACGAAATTTGCTGCAGTAGCTCAGCAATACCGTACTCTAGACAGACAAAATAAATTTAAAGATTTATGGATGGTCCTGAAAAATGGTCGCGGCTAAAACCCTCAAAAAGTGGAGAAAAAAATTTAAAATTTCCAAAAAATATTTTTTTGCTAAAATGTGTATGCACAACAATGTGATGTCTGTACGTCATTTAATTGCTCATTTACCCCTTAAGCTCCACTAAAAAAATCACAATCCTTTATCTATCCTGTTTTGAGAAATTCGAATTTTATTCCGTGGACATCGACAAAAACGGTTTTTCGTCACCACCGACGCCACAGCTACTTTGGAGGGCTGAAATTTTGCACGGGCTATTTTCTGCAGTCCTACTACCATTATGTGGTAAAAGTTTTGAAATTCAAGAAAGTTCATTTTTTGGTGTCAACATCCGCAAATAGTTACTCACATGCTTCTTTGCAAACCCATGATCTATTCAAAGATTCGAGATTCCAGTGTTCTAGTACGAAATACATACAAGATAGCTGAAATCTGGAAACAAGTTCTGCATAACGTGACCACAGATCAAGAGGAAAATGGATATGGAAAGAACATATATTGTGTTGATGGCAACGTAAAAAAATTTGGCTTCGATTACGCTGATATAACTACGGAAATCCGATTTTTTGTTAGAACAGTATATTTTAAACCATACAATGGGTTTCCCATTTTATTGGAGTATGCAGCCACTGATATTCGTTTTCTTAGTTGTGGAAGCCACATGGAAAGTGCGATTTCATTCATTCATTTTGTAAGCGTCTTTGATATGTGGATTTGGGCTTGTGTTGGAATGTTTGTAATTTTGGTTTCAAGTAATGTAACTCTTCTAAAGGAATATAAACAGAAGTACTCATGGTTTTTACAAGTTTGTGAAAATTGTTTTAGGACATTAAGAGCACTGTTGGAACAGGGAGCATGCTTTCCTGCTTGTGTTTTAAATTCTAGTAAAATGCGTCTTTTGGCGGGTCCGTTTATTTTAGTTGGAGTTGTGTTATGCAATGCATACAAAAACACAAATGTTTACAACATGGTGGTAAACAGAAGTCCCGTTCCATTTAGCAACATTGATGAATTGATGAACCATTCTTTTTTAATTGCTGCGGAAGGTGAGTACAAACCAATTGACAGCATAACTAAATTTGCTGAAAATGCGCATATTAAACGATTTAAAACGCCATACGGCATACAAGAAATTACATCAATAAGCAAACAAATTTTGGCTTCAGCTTAAAGAGCTGGGACACAAAGATGTTTACGTAGGCAAAGAAATATACTCAAAAGAATATAAAATATATGTTCTGCAAGGTTTAGTTGGAAAAACAGTTATTAAAAATATTAGACGTGTATCTGAATCTGGAATGTTCAATCATATATCTGACAACTTAAATCAAACAAAATTCAAATTTTGGCACTCAAATGAGCTACCTGAGAAACCAAAAATGACGGGAAACGTGCTAACCATTTTTTGTACCTTAGTAGTAGGCTTAGGGCTAGGCATTGCTGTATTTCTGAGGGAGCTTAAATCCAAAATTATTAGTACATTTAAAAACTTGTTGGAGTTTACAAAAGTTAGCTCCAAGAGGCTTGTTACACAATGTATTTTGTTAAAATAAAAATTAGTGCACAAAAATATAAAAATAGGAATCTGCCGGCTTGTAAAAGTTTATGCTGTTCAGTTAGCAAGTTGTGCTAAATGTTCCATTACACATAATTATAAATAGTATTTATCGTGAGCAACAAATCTCAAATATTTGGTATTTTAACACCTTTGAATACCCTTCTTGTTCGCATAGAAATTTACGTCACAGTAACACTGGAGAATCAGAGGTAAAACTGTTTAAGCTAATAGTTATTTTATGTTACATAATGGGTCAACAAATTACGCATGGTTCCTGATTTATATATCAAATTTTTGCTGGGAAGTAAAAGATAGGTATGACTTGTTTGTGTTAATTAACTATCTCTGATAATCTATTTGTATATACCATTAAGTTTCTCCTTTGTAGTAATCGAATGTGACCTTTCCTACATACTAACAGTATAAACAACTTCACCACAATTATTATATTAAGAAAAACAATTCACGTTTCAGGTTAACGTTTTTGTAAAAATGCATTTTCATGGAATATTTCGAATTGTGTTTCATTAAGGTTCGACAACGTAACACTTTATGAAAAGATTGTACTATTGGTGTGACGTTTCTTTTTTTTCTATCCCAAGGTGCATCTTGTCGTAACAGATTTGTATCGAGTTGTGTTTCCTGTTTCATTGAGTTGCAAAAAAGCACACTAGTAGTAATAATCTACCTTTGTTGGTAACATAATTGCAGAACATTTCGTAATCTTTAGAAGTATTTTCAAAATTTTATGAATCAAGCGGCTTTCCTAAATTCAACCAAACTAGCGCAGATAATCCCTACACTTCAAATGTCCTGATTTAATTAAAAATAATACGGTTTAGGAGCGATCCAGCTGACAACTGAAAAATTGAACCATAACCCTTGAACTGTATGGAATTTTCGAAGGTTAAAAAAGGAATTTGTCATACCTTCTTTGTGTTATTCATAATTTATAACTTATGATATATAACCATACGTAATTTATTCCAAATAATAGAAAAAAGCAAACAAAAACAAAATATAAATATGGGAATATGGTAGTTTGAAAATTTATAAAAAGGCAATCCGTAAGCTGGTTTAAGGTTTGTGTGACCAAAAATCAACTTTTACGAGCTAATTCAAACTTTATTCAGTCATGCTGCAAACGAAAACCTTCAAAAAGGTTTAGAGAATCTCTGGTGTATTATTATATTATGCAATAAAACATACAACTATAATGATTAGTAAGAAAAAATAGTGATACTTTGTGTGCAATCGAGTAGATAGTTTATATACGATTAAATAGTGTATTAGTGATACTAGTGGTGATCATGTAAAAGATTGCTTTTGTGATTATCGTAAATTCTCAATTTATAGTCCTCTCTCAAATTATAGTCCCTCTCTAGTTATAGCCCTCCCCCTCCCTGGCAGGGAAAAAATTGAAAATTTAGCCTCTCCCATATTATAGCCCCGCTCAAAAAATTATTCGCTACTTCGTTCTTTCAAAACGGCTTTACAACAATCAATCTTGACATAAAGAGGTTCAAGCAGAAGAATCAAGTATCAAAAGATGTCATTACCAGTTAATACTGATAAATTATTAACTAATTCCGTAATAATTAGAAAACAAATTCAGGGTAGCAAGCACTACGTAAGTAATATTAGGACATAATTTGTATTTTTACTCAAATTTAAGGAAACGTGCTTTCAATTTTTGGATTTTTATCTATTTTTGTGAAAATCATTGTTGGGTTTCAAGCCTCTCTTGTAGCCTCTCTCTATTTATCGCCTCTCTCTAATTATAGCCCTCCCTGAGAGGGGTAAATTTTAAAATTTTAGCCGGGGCTATAAATTGGGAATTTACGGTAGTTTGTTTGGATTTTTTGTTTTGTTTTAGAACAAAATCACAATGTTGCAATATTACTTGGAAAAAAGTGTTTTGTGTCAATTGTGTACAAAATGAACAAATTGCATTTGCTGGGGATAATGATGCTATTATTTTAGAAGGAAAGTAGTTTTAGATATATTGAAAAAGAAACATTCATATAATTTTTTGTGTTTGTTAGATGCCATTTTTGTGAAAATTTATAAATTTGTGGATCTTTGTATTAGCAGAATGTCGACTATCTTTTACAGAATGTTTGTAAGAAACGATCTTATGTTAATAGGTCTTTTGAGACAAAACCGAATCAGACAAGTAAATTTGATTCCTGACAGGCGCATCTCATTCTCATGTAGAACAATTAACACAAAGAAGCCTTTGTACTTTGAATGCATTTGCAAAACTTAAGAAATAACAAATAGTTTGAAATGAAACGTGCTACCGTACACTAAACAAAACCTGTCCATGCTCCAAATTTGTCCATCGATCGTCTAATCTTCACAAAGTGCAATTCGGTTAGCCGTTTAATAGAAATTGTTTGTTTATTTCAACTCATGATCAGACTCAAACCGTTTTATTCTAGAAAATTGGTTGACTAACAAATAAAATACCATTTTACAGCTAAATTATCCTTAAATATACACAATAATTTCGCCGATCATTTACATGTCGTATCTGTACATACCTATCTGGACGGTTGAATGCTGCACAAACAGTTTGTCGGCACATAAACCTAGCATAACTGACATACCTTCACTTTTGGCTACACGCAATCCAAACGCTCCGATAAACCATTTAAAGTGAAATACTTGTCTTTCGATATACATTTTCTACGTTGTCGTTTCTAGTGATCCTAACCAAAATAACTCATTGTCATATCAAAAAGCTCACTCTCGCTAGTCCATTTAATGATCGTTGCTCTTTTACTCAGAATCAGTTATAGGAGTTGTTTTATTCCTTTTTACAAATTCGCAACGAGAATCGAGATGTCCAATTTGGGAACTTGGGGTTAACCCATTTCGATAAAGTAAAAGTAGACTTGTACTTTTATCCGCTGAAATATAGAAGCAGCATAGTCAAGGACTGATGCTCAGTTTTAGTTTTTATTGGTTATTTTTGATGGGTGTAATGGTTGTATTATAAAAAAATAAGTTTCTACGTTCCGCTGTATAATCCGTCCGTCCGTTTCCTAATATAATGTCGCGTGTTTGAAAATCTAGACTTGTTTATAGTATGGTCACAAATAGTCGATTTGGCATCTGCTCTTACCGCGTAGCAGATAGTAAAAACATTAACACATTTTCAACAACGTACATCATATTTACCTTTGGGTAATAGTCATACCAAGTATTCTTTCAAACAGCGCTGGGGACTTATTGTTATCCGATAAAATTAACACCCTATTATTGAATTTTATACATGGAAACAATTCTTGGAAAAGTAACTTAAATGAATGATTAATAAGACTTAAATTATTTTTACCTGACGTCACAAGTTTTTTACCAAGTGTTATAAACTGATGCATAAACTTTGATACTTTTCGTCTATGTTTACGTGGTAAAATTAAAAAGAGTAGATTTACGCAGTTATTGATATAGCGAACTTCAAGTAGAATAAAAGCTTAAAAAGCTACACAAAGTCCCATACACCAAATAAAACATGGTACTAGTATTCCCGCTTTCTCCTTGGATGCAAATTCGTCTTGGATGAACTCATTCTCCTTATGCTTGCGTGAGTTCGTAATTTGGACAATTGCAAATTTTAAAAACCGATGCCACCATGCAGTCATACCGTTTTCAAAATGTCGGCGAAGTCGTTCGTATGCAAACTTTGAATGATGACCGAACAACTCAAACCCTTTTGGATTTTAGAAAATTACATCTTGTCCGAAATAAACAGGCCATTTGGCTGCGCTCATACTAGTATAAACAACTCAGGCTATGTTCTTATTTAGTACTAAGCTAGATTGGCTACAATTTTCTAAATAAGTAGCCACAAGTTCCAGAAAATCTTCAACATAAGCAACCGATCCCCATTTTATGTTTTCCAAGGTGTTTGTTGGTGGTAATTTTGAGCTGTTGAGAAACAGCTTTGTTTTTTCGGAAAGGTGGTTCATCGCATCCAGTAGACGATTCTCCAAACCCCATTGCAGCATTATATGATACCACAACTCAGATACATACGGAAACGCTTCGTGTGACTTCTCAATACTTACAGTCGGCCTATGTCTTAGATGATTAGCTTGAGCTCGATCAGAACCCAATAAAATTTTTGGGAGCACATAAACGGTAAAGTTGCTGGAGACTAGATGTATGAAACTATCATAGGGAACCAGCGGTGCTTCTACAGTTAGTCTTGTAATATTATCGCCCTTGTAATTATTGCTCAGCACTAAAAATATTAACGGGCAAAAATATGTGGCATATCGGAAAAAGTATTTCTCTTTTGACAAAGGAGCATTAAATGAATGTGAGCTTTGTTCCAACAATACTGCGAAAAGCTTGAAAGCGGCATCTGATGATGATTTCAAATAGCTTCTTATCGTATTTACAGTTTGTGCAGATTGGCTTACTAATACAGATATTATAACAAGTACCAACGCTAGTAAAAGCCACGTAACTATATCAAACGCGGACAATAGTTCCACGGCAGTAGATATCCATGTTTGCCTCTCATAGTGGCATGTAACGAATTTAAGCCTGTCACTATATAAAATCAACGACGTATCGGAAAAAATTCCAACGTGTACTTCCGTTTTTCGATGCAAGGCCGGACGGAGGTTAGGAGAAAGAATTTTTCCATTTGGACAGATTTGAGTATGCTCGCTCTTATAGCGATATATTTTTACATCTAGCAGACCAGTAAAATATAGCGTTGTGTTTTGAGGGAGCATTGAATGGACTGTGTGACCAACAATTAACTGAGGTAATTTTCTAACCTGTTTTAACTCTAAATTCATAATATTGCGGAGCACCTTCTTGAAATCTAAATAATTCCTCGGCAGTGCGCTGTACTCTGGAATCCCTTCCCCATACACAACTTCTACTCGATAGGATTTTGTCTTATCAATTGATGAAATGGTTGTTGCAGCTATAATGAACTTAAGTATTTAATACGGGTTAGTTCATTTTTTACAGTGCAAACACTCATCGTGGATTAATCAATTACAGAATCAGCTCGTCTCTTCACAAAATCTGTTCGCAGGTATACTGGACATATTTATGTTACTTAAACTTGATGTCACGAAAGTCAAACAAAATTTGTCCATTCTGCATCGCATTATGAATAACCAAAAACTCTTCTCGTTCAATACTAATTACTAATTAGAACTTCAGTACTGCAATCTTTCAACGCAAATATACTTTCCGATTGATGTAAGTGAACTGTGAAATACAACTCACATAGCAATTTTTCATTTTCTGCTGTCATTCATTTCTTGGATGATGTCGTGATTATTAAACATGTTGTGCTTTTGCTTCATCAGATATATTAAGAACACGCGAACTTTCCACATTTCATGCAAGGTATTATGTAAACTGTAAAAATATTTGCATTTCCATCCCACCTTCCCAATCCACTCAAGTACGTCCTTCAGCCCTTCTGATCTAGTTCCTGAAGTTTCACCCCATTCAAAATCGCTTACCCCGACCCTGAATGTGATCATCATAATGAGAGATCCCAAATTGAACGAACTAACCGATTACTAAATCCATGGAAATACTGCCTTCTCTGTAAGCCAGCTAAACCGTCAATTTGAGTGGTTTTCTTATCAGCCTTTCCGACCACAACACTCCCAAATGTTAAAATACAAAAACATAAAACTGGTCACAGCTCTTGAACAAGTGAAACATGAAGAAATGCTTTGTGAATGATGCTATCCAGTTATGCTTTATAAATCCTCTCGAGAGGAAATTCAATCTGCTGTTAAATTATTCACAGAAACATAAAGCAATTAAGAAACGTGAAGGTTTTAGTCTTCTGAAAAATTAAAATTGAAGACAGGCTCTGCGAATGTCACTATCCATTCTTGCTTAGAAACGAATGCCACACCCTCGAATGATCTACACTGAAAGCATTCACTGAAAAGGTAAGCAGTTTATCGAGTGGCGGTAGTACTGCGCATGCAATTAACTTTCGGTTTTTATAATTTAAATGTCCCATCTACTGAATGTTGAATGCAGAAGATTTTGAGATGTACTGTGAGTGTTTTTCTGACAATTTTTGGTGAGCCTTCCTTACTTCTCCGCGGTTACGCTTTTACGCGACAGCTGACCTCCCTTTTTGCTGATTTTTTATCCAGCTCATCGTCATAATATCGTAAGGTACTCAACCTACCTTTAGCTTTGGATTGCCATGGGATTTTCGGACCCAGGAAGCGGAACACAAAAGGGTTGTGAGAAGGACGGCTACTTTGGACTCCAGGACCAAAACAAGTGTGACTATGCAAAGAACAAGTTTGGAGGTTCTGACCAGTTTATTAAACGCAACAGGAGGACCTTCTTTCAAGCGATTAAAAAATGTACAAACAGCAAGAGGAACATCGACGAAGAGTCCAAGTATTCAAAACAATTATGGTGTGTCCATTGACCAAATCATTAGTGGAAGGGGAAACGATGATGACGTGATTGTGGTCTGTGTGTGTTACCAACTCCTTAGCAACAGCGGCGATGTTACAACTGAACTGGGAGGAAATGGACAGGAGAGCATAGAAAAATGGCGCAGTGGAATGGCCGTGTGGTGCCAGAGGGAATTACTAGACTGGTGGTCCGTCTCTTGGCTTGGAAAAACTGGCTTATCAACTAAAAACTGGATGGATTGTGTATTCAAATTTGATCTCCATTTAAAAATTGTACTTTCTATTAAAACTGGCATTAGAAAATTCTAAGATTTAATATCCATTGTTTTCATTTAAAACATTTCATTTAAAATGAAATAATAAATAATATAAAAGAGTGTGCCCAATGCTCAAATCCATTCAAGGGTGTAGGGTTGATTTTTCCACATTTTATTTGCCATCAAGCATTAAGCCACGGCTTATTAAATTATTAGATTTCAATGCATTATTAAGTCTAGATGTATTTTTAAGCGGAGATTCTAATTATGAAAACCGTTTTTGCCTATCATTCTTCCATAAGGAGTTACGACCGAAAAACCGCTGTCACGTTTGACTCATGTAAGAGGTCAACGGCTTTTTTGTAATTTTCTCCAAATTGGCACAAGATATTTTAAAAATTCAAAAAAGTCTACCTTAAAATGCTTCTTCTGTTATGTTTAAAGAAAGATTTATCTATTTTTTTTTGTTTAGCCGCTATGACGGAACAAAGAATTCAAAATTTTGAATTTTAATTGACCTATATCTCAGCTAATTGAGGTCACAGCGCAAAATAATTTTGGCTGTTAACTAATAATTATGTGGGCTTTTGATTGCGCATACTTTTGATTTTTTCCAGAAATGCCGTGAAATCACGTTCCGGTTAGCTGTAGAGTTACTGAAATGTGTTCTAATCGTTTTCCATCTACTTAATTTAGTCACACGATATCTGATCAAATCTTATTAGTTAAAAAATGTGAATATTATAGCAAGACTTGATTGCTGGGTGCTCAAGTTGGAAAATTGCCAGCCTGGGATGATAGTACGTCACTGTTAATTGAGGTGGGACGAAAAATGTACTAAATATTCATGTACAGGTCGACATATATGCAAAAATATGATTTTTCGACAATTTTTAAGCAGAAAAGTATGTTTGTAATGCAATTTTTTTGCAATGTTGAAACGAATCCATGTACATCTCTTTAAAAAACGCCGATTTGTCTTTGAAACCAATCAAAATTCCTTAACGCTGAAGCTCCCTACCCCGAATACTATTTTGGGGGTGTAACTGATTGCATAACAGTGTTTTTTAAAGCGCCCGATAGTGTACGTTAAAGCACATGCTTTTACTCGTTGCTATAACCATTTAGGGGGCAGATTTAATGCACCCATCTCGTTTTCACTGTAATTAAAAATTGAGTTTTATTATCAGCAGTAGAGGCAAATGGACGTGTTTATTCCACTTATCCTATACATGTTAATTTTCAAATAATTAAGGTGGTGATGGTCGAATAGGACATCATTTACTTAACATGGAAACTTTTGGAATTCCAGTTTTGTGAGTCAGTGCCTGAATGTTTACCTATCTTTTCCATGCTATTTAAAAGAATATGTAATTTTGGCCCAGAATTTGGCTGTACTCTTAGCCTTCCTGCAGCCTTACTTCCTTTTTGCCCAGAATTTCAATGTACTCTAGCCTTACTGCTAGTGTGCATGCACTCGTTTACACTGTTCATTGACAGTTAGATATACTTTTTATGCTTTGATTACGCTTGCCGCGCCCTTCCTAGGCGGCCCTTGTTGCTTAATTTCCATTTTATTGACCTTTAGTTAATTATTGCGTCAAATTTCCCCAATATTTAAAAGAAATTTTTATTACATGCAGAATCATGCACTTATTTACTGTCATTATTCCAATATTTTATTCCCAAAAAGGATAAATGTCAAAGGTCAAGTCCATTTTTCAACTAAAAATATTTCCAAAAACATTTCCATTATGCATTATGATGGTGCAAACTGTGTGCCCTATTTAGGTTGGCCGCCCCTTTTCCAGGCGGCCCTTAGAGCTTAATCTCCATTTTGTTGACCTTTATTTAATTATTGCATCTCATTTCCCCATTACTTAAATGAATTTTTAATTACTTGCAGCATTATGTATTTATTTATTGCCATTATTCCATTAATTTATTCCCTAAAAAGGATAAATGTCAAAGGTCATGGCAATTTTTTATCATTAATTATTATTTCACGCATTTCAGCATTTTCATAAAATGTTAGCATAGGTCATGTTTTTAAATGGAAAATAGATCATCATGTGCATTTGTTTTTCTGTTGTCATTTCTAGCTTTGCTTGAGGTAGTTTTTGAGTATGGAAACGTTTTGGCAGCGCTCCAGCAGCTGAATACGGGTGACAAAATGGATCAAAAAACGACATGTGGCATGTACCTAACAGATTCTTACGTACTTTTTCTTCGTTTACATTCATCATAATGTTTCGTACTGGCTAAAACGTTGCTTTTCTATTTCATTTTTTCGTTGTTATGAAATGCATAATGAATTTTCATGAATTTTCACTACCATTCATGATATAAAATCTATTTTTGTGCTCATTTTGGTTGGTTTTTATGCAAATATACTAATATTTCTATTAATTATGTGCAACGTTTTGCCTATTCTGCCACCAAATTCTATTTAAACGATGAAATGATTCATAAAATTAAATGTTTTTATCCTAACTTACCCACTTTGGTGTAACAAAATGGGTTTTCAATGGCTTTCGTGGGCCTTCTTGAGTCGTTTTGAGCCTTCCACTAGCACTTTTTGTGTAAAAAAGGCATTTTTTTTACAAAATAAACGCTTTTTGGTGTACATTTACATGCACTTCTGCCATAAGGAAAGGTAGCGCACCCATACGTCTACACATGCCCAGCTTGTATGAACGCTTATGCAGTTTACTATGTAGCACACCCCTCCAGCACGCATTTTGAGGTGAAACTGTACAACTTTTGCACCTTCCGAACTTAAAAAAGCATTTTTGTGGCTCGTTTTTTTGTGAAATGTAACAAAAGTGTGAATGGTTTTGTCAAAAAGTTTATCAAAAACGCAACTTTTAATTAAATTTATTTCAATTTTATTTAATTTATTTCGGTTTTAAATAAAACAATTTCCGTTTAATTTATTCTTTTAATTTTTGACAGTTTTTTATCGATGCATCGCTAATATTTTATCGATGTCGCATTTGATATGAAGCTGATTTGCAACACACTTGCTATTTAAAATACATTGGTTTTAACACACTTCACAAATCCTAAAAGAAACTTGCGACTAAAGTTGTATCTGAACATCGAAATTTTTAATTTCGATGTTCAAAATAAAAAATTTATTTAAAACGGAAATTGTTTTATTTAAAACCGAAATAAATTAAATAAAATTGAAATAAATTTAATTAAAAGTTGCGTTTTTGATAAACTTTTTGACAAAACCATTCACACTTTTGTTACATTTCACAAAAAAACGAGCCACAAAAATGCTTTTTTAAGTTCGGAAGGTGCAAAAGTTGTACAGTTTCACCTCAAAATGCGTGCTGGAGGGGTGTGCTACATAGTAAACTGCATAAGCGTTCATACAAGCTGGGCATGTGTAGACGTATGGGTGCGCTACCTTTCCTTATGGCAGAAGTGCATGTAAATGTACACCAAAAATGTACACCATCGTGTTTATTTTGTAAAAAAAATGCCTTTTTTACACAAAAAGTGCTAGTGGAAGGCTCAAAACGACTCAAGAAGGCCCACGAAAGCCATTGAAAACCCATTTTGTTACACCAAAGTGGGTAAGTTAGGATAAAAACATTTAATTTTATGAATCATTTCATCGTTTAAATAGAATTTGGTGGCAGAATAGGCAAAACGTTGCACATAATTAATAGAAATATTAGTATATTTGCATAAAAACCAACCAAAATGAGCACAAAAATAGATTTTATATCATGAATGGTAGTGAAAATTCATGAAAATTCATTATGCATTTCATAACAACGAAAAAATGAAATAGAAAAGCAACGTTTTAGCCAGTACGAAACATTATGATGAATGTAAACGAAGAAAAAGTACGTAAGAATCTGTTAGGTACATGCCACATGTCGTTTTTTGATCCATTTTGTCACCCGTATTCAGCTGCTGGAGCGCTGCCAAAACGTTTCCATACTCAAAAACTACCTCAAGCAAAGCTAGAAATGACAACAGAAAAACAAATGCACATGATGATCTATTTTCCATTTAAAAACATGACCTATGCTAACATTTTATGAAAATGCTGAAATGCGTGAAATAATAATTAATGATAAAAAATTGCCATGACCTTTGACATTTATCCTTTTTAGGGAATAAATTAATGGAATAATGGCAATAAATAAATACATAATGCTGCAAGTAATTAAAAATTCATTTAAGTAATGGGGAAATGAGATGCAATAATTAAATAAAGGTCAACAAAATGGAGATTAAGCTCTAAGGGCCGCCTGGAAAAGGGGCGGCCAACCTAAATAGGGCACACAGTTTGCACCATCATAATGCATAATGGAAATGTTTTTGGAAATATTTTTAGTTGAAAAATGGACTTGACCTTTGACATTTATCCTTTTTGGGAATAAAATATTGGAATAATGACAGTAAATAAGTGCATGATTCTGCATGTAATAAAAATTTCTTTTAAATATTGGGGAAATTTGACGCAATAATTAACTAAAGGTCAATAAAATGGAAATTAAGCAACAAGGGCCGCCTAGGAAGGGCGCGGCAAGCGTAATCAAAGCATAAAAAGTATATCTAACTGTCAATGAACAGTGTAAACGAGTGCATGCACACTAGCAGTAAGGCTAGAGTACATTGAAATTCTGGGCAAAAAGGAAGTAAGGCTGCAGGAAGGCTAAGAGTACAGCCAAATTCTGGGCCAAAATTACATATTCTTTTAAATAGCATGGAAAAGATAGGTAAACATTCAGGCACTGACTCACAAAACTGGAATTCCAAAAGTTTCCATGTTAAGTAAATGATGTCCTATTCGAACATCACCACCTTAATTATTTGAAAATTAACATGTATAGGATAAGTGGAATAAACACGTCCATTTGCCTCTACTATCAGCAAAATTATCATGATGATTCTACTACTGGCAAAATAAGGCTAAGGTGGTACGCTTGTTGATGGAAGGTGTAGAGGTTAGATTTGTAAACGTTGTAACGGGTGAAGTAATTTGCTTTTAATTCCCCCGTTGTGTTCTTAATTAGGATGCAGAAATAATAACGCTTTGGAGGAATTTGTTATAGTAAATTTGGAATATTTATTTTCTACACTATCGTTAACGAAAAAGTAGTTAGAATTTTATTTATAATTTATAATTGTTAGCCGAAATATTGCAGTGCAGGGGAAGACTGAAAAAGCCCCTGCACTTGCATTCACAAGTTGTGAAGGTGTAGTCGTTTGTTTTATGTAGGAGAGCTGAGATTTTTCAGCTCTCATTCCTTTTCCACAAAGTGCATGCATAGGCCACATGGAAGATGGGATGTTGAAGTTGGTGCGCTTGGCTTGGAAGGCTTTACGTCATGAGTGGGGTTATAACGTGTACACGATTTGACCCTTAAAAATTTCGTGTCGTGTACAAGCAAACACGATATTATTTTTTCGTGTTCGTTTTGTGTGCGACTTAAACGTGTTGTGTTCGTTTCGTGTTTAGCAGAACACGATAAAAACCGTGTATAAATCGTGTACAGTATACAGTTTAAATAAGAACAAAATGGTATTCATTGCGACTAGGTGTTGAAAAAAATGAGTGGTTCTGGAGTTTTAATCAAGATTTTAACAACTTTCACAGATTAAATGGCTTTATATCCACTGAACAATTAAACAATATGACCGTTTTTGGAAACGTGATGAGGTTTTGTCCGGGTGTGTCATAAGAATTCAGCATGGATAAAAACATGTCAAACACACACGTTTTTCAACCGTGTTCGTTTCGTGTACTGGAATAGAGTGTACAAAACGTTTCGTGTACAGCTAAATTCGTGTCGTGTTTTGCTCTACACGATGTGCACACGACACGGTTTTCATCCGTGTACACGCGTGTACGTGTACACGTTTACAGTTCTAGTACAGGTAAAGTCGTGGGTTTTATGGAGGGTTCTCTTGTTTCCGGTGGTGCTAGGATCCATTTGGCTGGAGTGCATATGTGGAACGATGGTTCATGAAGTACAGCTTATTTGGTGGCTTCTTGCAGGAGGATGTCGTTGCCATAAAATATTAATATCATAAACTACGAAACAGGCGCGTACCCAGGTTTTAAGTCTGGGGTGGGCACGCATGTTGCAAAAATATTCCTATGCAGTAATTTTTAAAATACACAACCAACAATCATATACACGTTTCTAATTATATTTGCTCTATATAAATTTACAAAGACAAAAATAAACTAGAAGGGTACACATTTTTTTAAAACATCACAAGAAAAGGTGTCGCTTACTTTAGACGTACTCACAAAACGTAGGTTGGGTTATTGCTTGCAAATTCAACGCAATCGACTACTCAGTCAATACTTGTAAACAGCCAAGTTAGTCTTATATTAACCATTACCCAAACCCAGAAACTGTTTTTGAGATATGAGATCAATTCTACGGCTAGAGGACTTTGCTAGAAGAGCAGTCAGTGACGAAAATGACTATTATATGTTAAAGTTGATTTTGCTGCATGTTTTTGAAACCATTAAAAACGAAAATTAAAAATTTGCCTACCATGTATATTTTATTATGCCATTTAGGATGTTGCCTACTTCTCTTTTGCCTACCAAGTCGTTTGCCATAAATTTTTTGCCTACAACTGCTTTGCATAAGCCAAAAACGGAAACAAATCTATCTTACAAAAATCATACAATTCAGTCATTTCTTAAATGCGTGGTTGCTAAAGTTTTTTAGCAGAAGCTAAGATTCCGCTCCGATTTGAGTTGTGGTTTTTAAAGCGGCGGGCTATTCCATCAACAAACTTTCTAGAGTTGGCATGAATATTTTTTCTGCAAGCGTCACCAGATAAAACTGTGTCTCACGATTCCCCTGTTTAGGTTTTGGGACTTTATAATGCCTCGTATATTTCTGATTTGACCAAAATGATACGTATTTTTGCACAAAAATCAAGAACCAAAATGTAATAACTACGTGTGCAAAGCAACAGCCACAGGGTGAACTTAAAGGCCAGAATAGTGAAGAAGTTTTTTGTAAAGTTGTACTTTTTTACCGTATATAGTAGCTATATAAAAATACTTTCCCGAAAACAGTTGTATCAAATATCTATTCAAACAAAAAAACCGGTACTTATATTATATAGTACGATTATTTAAAAAGCATTTCAATATGAGGATTCCAAAAAATTTCCTACATGTGTATTATCCTGTTACGTAAACGGAAACAGTTGCAGGGATGTGTCTGAAAGCTGTGAGAAAACAGGAAGCTTCATTTAGATTTTTAAGTACTTGTAAGTGCCCTTACAAATTTTTATCAATGTTTGGGCAACGATAAACATCTAAATAAACAATTGTGATTATCAAACAATGACAAGGGCCCATTTAACTACGTTGTCACCAAATGTTTTATAAATTTACGGCGGAATTAATTGTTAAAAGAGATACAATAATAAAACATTCGGTTATCAGTCATTTTTGTTCGTTGTTCTAGTTGCCAACTTTTTATAATGCGGCTAATATGAAGGGTTGTCGTAAAACTGCAAATTCTTCCGTAAAAGCTGATCTTATTATTTGTTATGATAAAAGCTTGCTTTCATTTTAGATATGATAACCGATGAATAAATGAATTATAATTTACAAAAACACACATTTAAATTGTTCAGAACTTGTTTTATTATTACTTTACACTCATGTTTTATAATTAAAATCCTTAGTTTGGTTTTTTGGGCACCAGTCTGGGGTGGGCACGGGCACCATGTGCCTACCCCCTGGGTACGCCAATGCTACGAAAATGGTGGCGCTTCCAGTGTGGTTACCCGCTTCTCCGTAGTTGGTAATGTTAAAAGGGATTCGGCTTACGCCAAGGCTTTCGTACAGTTTCTGTATTACAGAATGCAATCCACTGTGTTTAGGAGGATCATTGAGCGTTACATATTGTCTTCGGAAAGATTAGGGTCCTCGAAGGGTTTAAGGGGTTGGCATTGGCAGTCGATTACTTGTTAAACGGTGATTCCGGAGTAGAAGTGGGGCGGACGAAGGACATGATGTCGGTCCAACGGACTTGCCTCCGGGGAACTATGAACGGGCAAGGAAAAAAGTATAAAATAAACCTGTAAACAAAGTGTAGGGAAATTAGCTACCTTGATATAAGTTTGGTGGAGTTTTCAGATGAAACCGAAAGGACAATTTTTCCGGCGGGAATTAAGACTCACTTCATTTTTCAAGATGATTTTTGTCATAATTACAACAATGGCTAACTAATTAGAGTAAATTGTTTAGAAAATTAATCGTATTTTGCACCACTGTCATTTTAAAAGTTATTTCTAAGCAGAATGGTGGCAGTGCATTCGAAATGGCCAGAAGGTCGTTTACCTGCCCTCCGAAGTATTCCAGTATTCTCAATATTTTCACATTGGCACAGTGAAAAGTTGCGGTAATTTCTGTACTACAGACTGTAGACCTGGCATCCAGATGTCTATTCCGTTTTCTGTAGCAAGTCTCATCATAACTTATCGTCCTACATGGTCATACTACTTCCAAGATGGCCTACGGATTAAAATATTTTCAAAAGACGGACCCTTCTTTCATTCCCCCAACAAAAAGTTCTCTCATGAGTTTACTAATATGGTTCTGCATTTTCCATTCGGATCTTATTCCGATTTTGAAATGAACAACAGATAGAATTGCTACTTACGCTTGTGGACTGACCAAATACTCCAAAAAGTGTATCTCAACGTCCAAAATTCATTTGCTTCATAAGGTCCATATACAAAGTATGAAAGCCTGTCACCAGGTTAATGTACTTCGTATTGCTTCTTGTCACCTTGACTAGAATATACAAGATTAAATAAAAAACATGATACTAAAAAAACTAAATAAATTAGCTAGTTTAGCTAATATTATTTACATAGATTATGTAGGAATAGACGTGAAAAATTAGTAAAGCCTAATGCAAGCTAATACATTTGAAAATAGTATAATTTTGGAAACCGAGCAATATAATCTGTATAGGGATAGTCCATCTACGTCGTCTTAAAGCAAATACTGGCGCCGAGCTCTAAAAAGTCATATTTTGGTTTATTGTATTCATGCCTTTTATTATTCAATGGCGGAAAACACTCTTCCGGAATTCTGGGCAGCACTAAGCTCCATTCTGTACTTGATCTCTCAGCACCTTGTATGAGGTAATTATCTGTAAATCAGAAAGCCCAACTACGTCGCCATAACACTGGAGGCGGCGCCGAACTCCCCACTATTATTCAATTGCAAGAAACAACCTGTTAAAATTTCCGGTAGCGCTAAACTCCTTACTGAAATAACTCAATTTTCTGCAAATTTTGTACTCTCAAAGAACTTCAGAAGTACAACTGCCAAAATAGCCAAAGCAATTGCTTTTACAAAATGCGTTCATTTGGTAAGAGGATACTATTTTATATATCATGAAACGAAAGTTAATACAAATTTCTTAAATTGAGTCTAAAATTGTGGAATTTTCTCTTGGTGAAATTACCGACCATTTGGTGTTTTTGACAGATGAACTTTTCTATTGTTTCCTTGCACGCATACCGGCAGGTTTCCTTGTCACGTGCATTTGTGTGTGAAGGGGAAAAGAAGGAGAACCGAAATTGAAGGACTAGACATGGACGGAGAAAAAAGCGGTGGGCCAAGTAAGACCACAAGAGGGATAGAAGTGAGTGTCGATAAAACCAGATGTAGTAAGGCAAGCGGTGAAGAAGGTCTAAGGTATAATAAAGTAAAAAATTAAGAGAAAAGCCGAGGTCCAAGTAAATCCGGAAGTGGATGGGATGGATGGCGATGGCACCCAACGTTGTTGTCCTCGTACGAGAGAAAGTGGAGTGGGCGTGGATGAATCAAAAAGCAGTGGTCTCTGTGGAAAATTAACAATCAATTTTGAAATGTAAAATGCTACAATACAAAATCCACTTTGATATGTACCTGTGTTTGTAGCGTTATTGTAATGTTCAAAATATTCATGTATATTATGGCTAGGGCTTTTCAGTAGTCTTTGTTGTAACGAATCGTCGTTTTATGTAATGCTGCGATCTGGTATTTAACTAATGAACTAGCCAAAACCTACGTTTAAATACGGTGCCAACGATTATCATGTGCTCATCATAATCACCATGCCGAGCCTGTAAGACAAGGCCACGTCGATAGCCACGTCGTATTCAGTTCGGAGAGATGATCACTTTCGTCTATTCAAGGGTTTTACTATACTTTTGTATACCCAGTCTCTAGCCAGCAGCGGTGCTATGTAGAAGTCCCATCTGCAAGCAAGCAATTCGGTCTGTAGTCTACTCAAGTAAAAAAGGGAAAATTTCAGAGACTCAAATTGGCAATAAAACGGGGAATTTTCAGTAACTATTTTAATGTGACTAATTCGAAAACTGTACAAATAAAGCATACGTTTTACTTTCTTTTATCCCCAAATATCCGACCACAAGTTGTTCCAACAATCGTAGTTATTTCATCGCACCACCATCATATATTAAGGCACAATTAGTTACCCCATGTTACCATCATCACATTTCGCACTACCAGTTAATTCGGACTACTGTTAATCAGTAATTTCAGTGTGGTATGGTTTATGCAACAACTCCACACCATTTTAATAAAATCCATTCACAGCAAAATATACGCTTGAATAGATACAAAAAATTTCTCCTGGTGAACGTAGGAATATTGAATTGAATGTTTTGTGGGTTTCGTGGCAGCTGAAGTGAGTTGGGATACACCTACCATTAGGATTTCATTTCCCCCCAGTCCTGGAAAAACCAAGATGCCCAAAATCCTTACCCAAATCGCCTCAAAAGTGGCATACTGCATTTCATAATTCACAAGCTTATTCATGATTTTGTAAAGCCTATGTGTTTGGCGAAAAAACAGATATTTGATGCAGAGTAGGAAATATGAAAAACTTGGGACCGAAAGGATTCTGGATAAGGCGGAGGGTGTGGTCCAAATGTGACGGAAAGAAGGGGGTAGTGGAAGGAAATTAGCAGTTATGGTAAAAAATTCTGGGCCATTTTCCCTTGCAATGAAATCTCCGATTTCGTCAAGTGTGGTATCAAAAGAAAGCCCATTCTTTTATCAGCAAACAAGCGTCGTTTCTTAAATTTTAAGGCGAACGTCAAAGGTTTAAATTTTAGGAAGAAAGGCGGTACTCCTGTGATACAGACTCCTGACTTAATTTTGCATTTAAAAATACCTCTATATGGATGCGTTACCTTGCGTCATCTTAAAAGACTGGAATCCAAATAAATGAAACTATTGAAAAAACTTTTATGAATAGTATAAACATGGAGAGATACACAGAAATGTTGAACCTACTGTATCCCTAAAATCCCCTATTCACACATACTCACGAAAGCAGCATCTAACTTACACCAAAATTTTCATAATACTTGTTGAGCTCAGCCACAAGCTTATTGCTCAAATAGTAACGGTTTTAGTACAAGTAATTGGGGTGATGTGACTCGGTGCCTAAGTGGCTATCGGGTATGGCGGTGTAGTAGTGAACGGCTGGTTGTGTACACTAGATTAGGAAAGAATGGACGGTTTTTGGACCAAATACAACGGATAACACTTTTTATTAACAGAAAAGGTAAGTACAATGGTTTAGGTTTAACTTTCACTAATTTTGACTATGGTTTTACAGGTTAATTGCGGACTAACTGATTCTAACGGACATTGAAAATCTACTCTACTTTTCTCGTGATGAGAACGGACTAATGAACGTGAACTTGCTTCTGACTTGCTCCTGCTGCAACGAGAATGTGAAAAAATGCTTTTAGGACGCGTGCGAGTGACCTTTTGACACGCGTTTAGCTTGTTGTACATGACAACCAAAAAGCTACTCTACAGTTACTACTTTAGCGTTCAGAAGGAACGCTGCAATTCTGATAATACTATATATTTTAAATATTTTATTTTTCTTTAAAACCTAGTTAATAATTATTCCAAACTTCCAAAATAGTAGTGTCGTAATCATTCAATAATCAATTTTGTCGTTTAGAATTACAATTACAACAAAAAGTCTTTTTCTAAATAGTAAACTATTTCCATCACTTAACAAAAACAACCCCACAGGGGAATATTTTGTTAATAAATTCAGAATCTCAATAAATTACTATTAAACCATTTATTTAAATTGTATAAAATCAACAAAACCAGTCTCCTATAATTACAGAACACCTACACATCCGCTAGTAATTCCGGTTTTAGGTAGCTCCAATTTTTTAGCTACACCTATATGTAGCTACAACGCTGCTAGCTCCACTTGGTTCCCAGCTCCACTTTTTTAAAAAATTCAATGGCTTTTAGATCCACTCATTTATAGCTCCGCCATTTTTGCCCGCAAGAACTTAATTTGTAAAACATAACTAAGAATATTTCAATTAGGGTATTTACGTTATCGAATAAAGCATTTGGTCTTATTTTTATAACATTGTGATTAAAACAGTTTGGGGTAAGTATTTCACAACTTTATTTCATAATCTTTTTTCTCAAGTCAATCTATATATATCAAAGTGTATATTATTGAATAATAGAAAACCAGTATACAATAAAATGGATTAGGTATAATATGTTGAGTGCTCGCCGTCGACACCTTTTATAGAACGACGCATGTGACAACATGCTTATAGATGTAACCATCTTCCAATGGTTTTAAAAACACTACTACAATAATGTATAGAGTTTTACTACTCATAATCTATTTATAACATCCAGAAGACCAATTTTCTCGCTGTCCAACCGGGAATCAATGGATTGAGTACAAAATTCTTTTTCCGTGTTGCGCCAAAAACTCAAAAGCTATCCATTTTCATCGTACCTAGGTACTGTATAGGTACTGTATTCTCAATCAACAAGGCTGATACTTTGCCAGTTTTGTAGTAATCAATAATTTACACGTTAACGTTTGCTAATTTTACATAATATAATTAAAGTAACTGCGCAACATTGACTTTAAGAAAAACATTTTTCGCATAGACAATAATTAAAGCCACACATCCGAGGACATATATTTTACCAGAATGTAGGACAATTGTTTATGTATTGTTGCATTATACCAAATGTAATGAATTTTACCAATCTGTACTAAATGGTTAATCAAAATGCAAATAAATATTTTCTTAATGCGTAATTTCTGTTTTAGGTTTTTAATAAGGTTTTTGGTACATAATTTATTTTCCAGCTTGATTTTGTTACTTTGATGTATATTTACCAGATTCCATAAAGAAACGAGTTTATTTTAGCTGACATCTTTATCAAATTTGGTATTATTTTCAAATAAATATTTACCATTGAATGTTCTAAATTGTGTAGCTTGCAAAAAATTAATGCTGTAAGAAACTGAAATACAGACGACTGAAACGTGCTGATGTTCTGTTCTAAAGTTTCAAAGTATAGCGGGACGTGGAAGGATCTCATGTAAAAAGACCCAACGTAAAAAGACCCAACGTAAGGATCCACAGTTTTTTAGACCCAAACGTAAAAATCCACAATGCGTAAAAACACCCAACGTAAAAATCCCCAATTAAAATTTAGAACTCATACAATTTCCAGCATGAAAGCAAATAGGGTAAACACATTGGTAAGTACATAGTCAGAAGGTGGGTTATTATTCAAACGTTCTTTGGAGTTTTCGAATGCTACAAATGTAATCTTCATATTTATATAACTTGGTCATGTTTCTTAAAAGTTTTAAGTATTTAATGCAACATACAATAGCACTACTTTCAAACTTTTAACTAACACTAATTTAGGCAGTCGGTGAATGCCACCGCCCATACACAACAAGCTTTTTACCTTCCTAACTATCCGTAAATTGCAGATCCGCCCCAACTGAAACTGATTTCGTACCCATCTTTGGTGGGACATAATATGACGTTAAGAATATAAACTATTTTTGGTGTATAGCACCCCGCAAGTAATTTACATATTTTTGTGGTCAGAAATGTTGTCAATAATGAACAGCAAGATCCCTGTATGCAAATTAGGGGCCAGGCATTAGGATATTTTGCATGTTGGGACTTTTTGTGACGAAATGTTGTGATTTGTAAAAAATATGACTTTTAAGATATAAATATTAGAATAATATATGTAGTGTCCAAAAACTATTGCATTCGTTGCATGTATTCTAAATTTTAATTGGGGATTTTTACGTTGGGTATTTTTACGCATTGTGGATTTTTACGCTTGGGTCTTAAAAATTGTGGATTCTTACGTTGGGTCTTAAAAATTGTGGATTCTTACGTTGGGTCTTAAAAATTGTGGATTCTTAAGTTGGGTCTTAAAAATTCTGGATTCTTACGTTGGGTCTTAAAAATTGTGGATTCTTAAGTTGGGTCTTAAAAATTGTGGATTCTTACTTTGGGTCTTTTTACGTTGGGGCTTTTTACGTGCCACGGATGGAGGAGGTGGAGAGGAAGACGTGTAAACTTAAGGGGGGTTATGCTGCTTTCGGTAATTTCAGTTACTATTTGCACGAAGGATGGAGGGTATGTGTGGTTGCTGGGTAAGCTAGAATGACAAAGTACGAAGTTAGGGTAATGTGAGATTCGGAGGATAGTCAGGACAAACAGTAAGGATGCAATTTCGTAATACATATGCATATTATATTTACATCACAAATGTGGCATTAGACGCACCAGAAATCTGTGCTGGGAATGCCCATCTGCGTTGTTACGACACTGCAGTCGGCGCCGAACTCCCCACTATTAGCCTGTTGCGAGAAGCTAATCTTTACTATTTCTGATAGCACCCCTTTCTAGATTTATTGTTCTATTTTCTGCAAGATTTGTGAAAGATAAAAATGTTAAACACCTTATAAATACAACTACCAATGTTGCTTTGCCAAATTTTCCAATTTTAGAATGAACACATTTGCTAAGCAGACTGTGTATTTGTATTCTATCATCCAAGTTAACAAGTTAAGCAAAACGAGCAGATTATTATAAAATGGTTAATCACTGAATGAATCAACAAATAAAAAAGCAAACGTATTATTTTCAACTTTTCCTAAAACACTCCGGAAGTAATATTTATTTTAGTTTTGTTTAAAATTTTCGATTTTTCTTATGCTCTCCTTACAATTGGTATTTTTTGACAAAACAGATGAACTTTTATTTAATATCCTCACATTTGTGCCCCACGGGCTACTTGTATTTGTAAGTGGAGGGGTAGTGAAAATTGGGGAGGAAATGGATGACAGATGAAGATGTTGTTGGTTGGTTACCAAATTTGTCAAGGCCTAAGGTGGGACGCTTGACGTGTCTTAAAGGAGGGCTGTTTCGTCGGTGGTTCCAGTCTTCATCTGGGTGGAAGAGAATTGGATGGCTTTTGGTTGCGGGGTTGATGAAATGTATATATATGGTGGTTTGTTGGGCGGGAAGGGAACTGGAAGATGATTTAGATGCAAAGAAAAAGAAAGTTGAAGCAGAGGAGGTGACGGAGGGAACTTGAAAGGATGAGAAAGCTAAGAAGTGTCTCTATCTTCCTCCTATTCCACTCCGCAAACTGCCCTTTCGTTCTATATGTGGCCAGTGCAGTGGTTGACCTTAACATTTCCCCTGTCTTACGGACACCCCAGAAGTACAGAAAAACGCTTCAAAAGTGGGACAGGGATTTCAGGATTCAGAAGCGTATTCATAGCTATATACTTTGCAAGACATTTGGTTTGTATTAGCCTAAGTGCAGATATTGATGAAAACTAAGAAATTTGGCTAAAGAATAGGACTGAATAGACTGCTGAGGGTAGCTGTAAATAAATATGCATAATTGTAAATGAAAGAGACTTACTTTTTTTCTAGACGAGTATGACATTACTATTTTGAAAGTTTAGAAGGATTATTATTTAGATTTTATGATATGCATAAAAGAGTTTGGGCAGGTTAGATGCTATTTTTGTGAAATTTGCTAGATTGGGGAATAACAATAACAGCATATGGATGCGTGGTTTCTTACCTTGAATGTCAAAGTTTTAGAAAAAATTATTTTTTAAGCATATCATTCAATTTTATATCCGTTTTAAAAATATGTATATGTAATATTGATTGTAGTAACAAACCTAGTAATAAATTGTCGTGTGACTAGTTTGTGGGGATTTTCCATTTTGTATTTGAAAACAAAATTACAGTTTTGGAATTTAGTATAGAAAATACATATTTTATAATTGTAAATAGAAATTGGGCAAGTTAGATTTGTGGAGGATTATGGTGGGATGATCGAGGAAAATGAAGTAGATTTTAATGAAAAATAAGGCATGTTACAAAAGTTTGTGTCAGTTGGACGGTATTTTTGTGACAATTTTTGGACCGGTGAATATAAGCACAATAGATCATGTTCCCCAATTTTCGCTAGCATGTTACATCTGCAGTTAGCACACAGTGTAATCGAATACTGTGAACTATTTAGAAGGGAGGACATAGGAATGTCCATCTTAAAGTTGGTTTCGGGAGTTAGTGAAAACACTTATGAAATCTCTATATTGGAAATGCTCATCTGCATCGTCCTAAATCAGCTACCGTTACCCAAGTTTCCACTCCGTCAAAATTTACTTTTGGTATAATATTCTTGTTCTCTATAATCCGATGATGGAAATCTATCTCCCAAAATTTTAGACAGGGGTAAACTGAACTTGCTCTACTTTTTGCAAAAATTTGTAAATATTAAAAGTACCATAAAACGTAATGGTACAACCTGGGTAGTGGCAGCATTGCTTATTCAGTTATTTATTTACCGTAAAAACTCGGATTATACCCGGACCTCTGTTTATACCCGGCCTCGAATTATAGCCGGGTTTAGAGGCAAAAATTTGAAATTTTGCCCTGCCCCGGATTATGCCCGGGTCAAAAATGCTTTAGCATGAATTGTAAACAAAAACATTAATAAATACCATTTTTGAATGAAATTTCGTGTACATATGCTATCCAACGAGGTTTTAGGTATTTAGCTACAGTGCTAACAGAATTTCACATAAAAAACTTTTGAAATATCGCCAAAACTTCAAAATATTGCAAGAATGTTTTGCGATTTTACTATCAAATTATGTAGAAAACTCGTAAATTTGGATTTTTGCCCTGCCCCGGTTTATAACCGGCCTCGAATTATAGCCGGGTCTGAGACCTCAAATTTGAAATTTTGCCCCGGGGCATAAACCGAGTTTTTACGGTAGTTGCACACTACGTAACCATATACTTTGCCCTAGTGATGGCAAAAATCTAAAACTAATCGCGATTAAACCGATTTGTGTCTAAACGTTTTTGCCAAAATCGGAAACGGTTTGGTCCGTAAAAAATCGTCTGTAAACGTTTTTTACGAAAATCGGACCTGCTAAAATTGCGATTAATCGCGATTTTAGCTCACTAGTGATATTACGTGTGCGTGGAACACCAAATATGAAAACATGATAGCTGGGTAGGTCAGGAACTTCAATATAAGGCTGATGTGCAGCAATTATTTTGGTTTTCTGTCTGTTTTGAGTAATTTTTATAAATATGTAATTCTCTTAGTTTCAGTTTGCAAGGCTTTAAATAGATTTTGCGACATAAGTTCTGTGGTTGGCGAAAATCGCAATTTTTTCGATTAACAAACGTTTGAAACACTAATCGGATCGGAATCGAAAAGGTTTTGAAAAGTCGAATAGGTTTTTCCGATTATCAAATCGTTTAGATCAAAAATCGGATCGGAAATCGTTTTGGAATTGCAATCGTATGCCTTCACTACTTTGCCCTGATTTGTGTTTTCTGCACCTTCTTTTGAAACCAATCAAACTCACCTCCAAACACTTTCGCGCCCTTCTTAGCCTCCTTTCCTCCCACTTTATGCTCTTGGCCACCTCATAATCTCCTCCGGGTGGTCTCCTGACCTACTTCTACTCCAAAGAGATAAACTTCATAAACTCCCAAATGAACTCATCTTCTAGCGTGCCACCATTACTTTAGCCCATTGCGCGTCATCGCACACCCCCCAACTACACCTCACCGTCCCTCAATTTATACCACCCTCTTCAGTGGCAAATGTAAAATGGCAAGGGTTCCGGTGCGTATATAAATAAATGGTTATTATAATATACCAAAGCAGTACCGTAAGTTTAAGAAAAGCTGTAAGATTTTTAGGTAAATTGAAACGGGGGCTACCGGGGTTTTTAAGAAAAGCTTCTCTTTAGGGAAATACGATTTTTGAATGGCAGAGGTTTCAAGAGTTTTTAAACGAGCATGGCTCTGTTAGAGTGGAAAGAAGGATAGAACTAAAAAAGAGAGACAGGAGGAAGACTAGGAGGGAGGGGAGGGGCAATCCGAGTTGGTTTGAAAAACTTTTCACTTTTGGCAGTTGTAGCCATAATTTTTTGTAATAATTTTTTGCTCTTCCGAATTTTGCAGAAAGTACAACAGTTCCAGCATTGTGTTTAGTAGTATCTAAAAAAAGTTGGAAGATAGTTTTCAGCAATTGGATTAAAGAAGATAAGAACGTAATAAAATGAAATTTGACAACTTGGACATTTTGGCGACGGTTCCTGCTTAAACACGATGCAGATGCATTTAATCTAATTCAGGTAATCAAAGTCCTAACTGGTAAACGATGCTACATTGCACTAAGATTGTCCATATAACTTATACATTTCCTAAGCCTACTTAAAGACGGAAATCTAAAACTTGAAGTTTTAAACTTCCTACCCCGGTCAAAGCTATACAATGCACAAAAGTGGTTTACGCTGTGTCAATCCAAGATGTGTACGATGTGACTAACTGTGATGAGTAGCAACTTAATTGTATTCAAATTGTCCCATATAGCTGAAATCCTTCCAGCTTGCATTATCATTTCAGCTTAGAGCGCCTATGCGTAGGAAATCGTTTTTTCAATAATTTCAGTGCATTTATTGATGGTCTTGTTGAAACATTTATCCGCAAACCCAAAATCAAACTGATCGTTCGAATAAATTTGGGACAGTCATTTTTGGAGTATTTTGTGTAATTTTTCGTAATTTTTAAAAGAGCATCCAGATTTTGACTAAATTGTGTACGTTATATTAGAACACAATAAGTAATAGCCCAGTAAAATTCCAAACCAAATGGTCTTAGTATTCATGAGATATAGTAATTTTGCCAATCGTTCGAAAAATTGTGGGACACACTGTATTACTACTCTTGTGTTATCTTAAAGTTTAAATTCTCTTAAGAGCTTTAACAGAAACGTTTAAAAAATATCAACCATTTTGTGTCTGCGTTATTGCTAAAGTTAATTACTCCATGCCAACTCTTACCAACTTATGCCAAAAGTAACTGAGCAGTATCTTTTGGGCAAAAAACAGTTTCATGTAAAAAATCACATAAATCACATGATTTTTAATAAGCTGTTACAATGTCTTTCATAGACACCGCTTCTCCATCAGTTCAAGCAGCAGGAACTTCCACATTTTGATGAAAAATATTAAAATGGAAATTTGCTACAAAATACTACATACTTTGCCATTAAATACAACATAATTAAAGGGCCAAAAAATGTTACATAATTATCAGTGCATGGGTTGCGGTGCACATAAAAATCGTATGAGTTGAATCGACGTTGATATTTTAATGGTATTGCTTGTTACGGATGCAAACTCCCGATAGATTCAAGTTTCTCTTGGTCTTCAGTTATCAATTTTGAAACAAATTGTTAGGTTTCGTTCGTCTGGGTTATTTGTTTTTTAATTTTGCTTAAAAGCATTTTTATTGCATAATAAACAAGCATATTTCAAATAATACTTGAAAATTGTTACAATAAAACTAGTAATTATGGTTTATCGCTTATTGGTCTATATTTGGCCAAATGTCGAACTCGATATTATGTTATCCACTCCGTTTTAGAAAAATCTGAAAGGCCCAAAATTCTTTAACAGATCGTTTTATAGGTGGGACAACGCTTTCCAGATTCGCAAGCTTATTTGTGGCTTCATAAATACTTACTCTCTAAGACCTTTGCTTACCAATCGGCTAAAATGCAGATGTTTTATACAAATTTTAAAAAGTGGCATGAAATGGGAATTAAAAGAGTAGCCAAGATTAACCTGTCAGGAATTATGGGGAAAACTGCTTGAGGACCCGTGGTATTTGATTTTTAGAAATAATAGAGATGTTTATTGAGTTATCTACAATTATTTTGTAAAGAGATTGTTTTGCTTTTAAAATAAAGTTACATTGTTGGAATATTGTCCAGAAAAGTGTATTGTTATTTTAAAGGGATAGTTTTAATTTTTGTATGATTTAATAGTATAATAGTTAAGTTACAGTGTGATTGTGAGCAAAATATTATTCTGTAGGGGTTTTTGTTTTGTTTTTTGGAACAAAAGTGGAATAATTTAAGTGGTTTAGGGTTTAGAAAAAGCGTTTTGAGATTATTGTATAAAAGAGACAAAATGTTTTTGAAAAGGAGCATGATTTTAGTACTTTTAAGGGGTAAATAAATAAAAATAGGCTTTATTGAAAAATAAAATGTGCATTTAAAAGTTTGTGTTGGCTAGGTGCCATTTTTGTAAATACTTGTGGATTGGCGCATTATTGCCACAGTAGATTTCTGAGTGGAACTCGTCAATCCATTTCGTAAATGTACAGTAGTTCTCCCTAAACGTCTATTAGGATATCGGTTTTAATATGATTATTTTATGTCACGCTATACAATTTTATTTTTAAAAACTCATGACAAAATACTAAGATTCCGTTCAGGGCTTGCGCAGGAAAATAACTGAGGGGGTTAGGAGCGAAGGAAATAAAATTGGGAGCGATGGAGACACGTTGGAGGGATGATTATGCTAAGAAAGGTGGAGGAAACACCCACTAAGCAGGAGTGCTTGCCTTCTGCAGGTTTTGGAGGGAGGTGGTGAAAACAGCAGTTGGAGCAGATGGCGAAGGGTAAGTTTTTTGGCGCCCTCCCGATGACTGAAAAAAAGCGTTGACCACTGACTACATAGAGATAAAAGGAAAATGGCAGTTAAATAGAACAGGAGGAAGATGGAGACCGTCTATCGCTAAGCAAACTGAAGGTTGCTCAAAACTGACGTCTTCATGAAGGGCGTCCAGAAAGGTAAGCTAACGGGTAGAATTAGGTGAAGCAGATAGTGTTGGTGAACAGCATTCTTGGACCGCACCAGAGGAGCAAAAGGAAGTGGAGGGAATCGAGAAAGAAGTGACCTAGAAAAAGAAGAGATCTGGATTGGCATTTTGATGCAAGTTTTAACTGTAGGTAACGAGAGCGTTTTAAGATTAATTGTGAGAGGAACAGGAACGTAATTCAAAGTCAAGAGAGATCTTGATGATTTGATGTTTTCGGTGAATGAAGGGCCTGTACACTAATGGAACACATGCTATTTAAATTTTGAAAGAAAAGTAAACCTTAGTGAAAATAAATTTTGCATTTAAAAATTCGTTTTTGTTTGACGCTGCTTCTGTGAAAATGCTCCTTCTGGTGGATTGAGCTTCTTTGAATTAATTATGAGATGCAGTTTCTGGTCTTAATAAAACTGGTTTTAGCTGTGGGATTTAAATTTTTGATTCTAGAATGAAAGAAAATCAAATTCTCAGTTGTCACTGAGTTTTGTTTCCATAGCTAAATGAGTATTTTGGTTATTCCGCTTGGAGTTAATGTTGCAATACTTCAGATTATTACATATTTTAATTTGAATTACTAAGCTGGCAAACCCGTGCTTTAGAACCATTGCCTTAGAAACCTCTGCTATTCACACCAATCCCAAGTTGGGTTTTCCAACTTTTGAATCCAAATCCCCACAATTCTTTAAACTAACCAGGTGAAACTCATAGCAAAGGAGATAGGCGCCAACGCTGTTAATGCAGGTATTAATTTTACCCCACCAGACTATACTGATCCCCCGGGCCAGCACCTCCATAAACGTTTACTGGTTCGCCGTTGTTTTTTGAAATCTTTGTTTGTTTTCCATTAAAAACTTAATAGACAAATCACACCGCGTTTCAGTTATGAAATGCAGAGCGTGGTGATATGTTAAGTTTCATTCATCTTTAGCTTCAAAGAAGCTAGATAATTTTGCACAGACTGGATAATTATAACAGTGGAAAAAACAGCAAAATAAGTTAGATATTATGAACAATTACTTACAGAAAACTTGAAACTGAAGTTACACACTTATATCATATTAAGATACATTATACATTTTAGTTGAACTAAATAATGTAGTCTGGTACTTTTTGCACTACTTAAATGGACAAACTGGATTCGTGGAGGAGTGTGGGGTTAATTTTGTGAAAGGCAAATCAAATGTAGACGGCAAATGTGCATATAAAAGTATGTTGTAGTTTGACGCTTTTTCAGGGAAATGCTATTTCTGGTGGATTCTTGAGTCATCGGATTGTTGGTCTATTGTGTACGATGTATTGTTTGAGTGCGTCGCGTCAATACATTTCATTCATCCGAATTGCGTTTTTGTTGAAAATGAGTATTTTCAAATTTAATTGCTCACTAAACCTTTAAAAAGGGTTCAAAAACAAAATAAATAATTTAAAGCTTAAGTATTTAATACAGTTTAGTTTAGTTTTTACAAAACAAAAACTCATCGTCGAATTAAAAATGAAGGAGTCAAATTCAGAATCAAAAGTTTGTCGTTTCCCGCAGATATGCTGGGCTTTTTCATCTTATTTACTTAAACTTGATAGCACGAAAGTCACTTAAAATAAGACCATGTTGCATCGCATTATGAATTACCAGACGCACTACAGTTACCCAGTTCAAGTACATCTGGTTTTGTGACCAATTTTTAAAATTTCCCCAAAATTTCGTCTTTGTCGATTTGCCTATAAATCCTTTTTTTTCAAATTTACAACGATATCATATTTATTATAAAGCCAATTAATCTACTTATCAATTTGTTGATTGCGGCAAGAGCTAAGGTTAGACGTGTGACGATGATTTGGAAGGAGCTGGTAGAGAGAGCTGTGTTCATGTGGATAAAGGAAGGAAGGGAATATGTTCAGGACAGGGTTCTCCTAAGACGGAGTAGAAAGGGGAATGAGCTTGACCACTCGGCAGATATAAAAGGAAATGGTTGAAGATAAGATGAAATATGGTTGTACAGAATGTTGAGGGTCCCTTGGAGCCCACAGTTTGGTCTCAACGCTGACGTATTTGGGAAAGGTGTTCAGAAAGGACTTGGGAAGGACGCTGGGAAGCACAGTAAAAATGAGGCGCGCTGTGGCTATCATTGTGGTAGGTTAAGAAAATTCGGCTTATTTAATGCTTGCATTAAATATACAGGCTCGTTCATTTGGATTTCAGTATTTTGTCGAAAAAAATGAGTATTTAACCGCATCCTAAGCAATTTAGAATTTGTTTCGTATGTTTCAAAGCCAAGTGCTCAAAGAATATTACAAATATTTTAATAAGAGAGCGACTAAGACCGCTGTGAACCAGCCCCTTAATAAATTCAACTAATCTTACTGACGGACTTTGCTACGCAAATTAAAAAAACGGAATTGCTTTTCTGTCTAGCGTCAAATAAAGGATGCATAGTTAGTAAAGCGACAAAAATTGTTTGAATTTTAAAAAGTCACTCTTATCATTAAAAGAGAAACATGATATATCAAAGATACATTAGACCTTAAAGAATTATAGAAAAAAATATCTCGGTCAGATCTCTTCATTTTTAGCTCACACAAGCATTCGACGTTAGATGGCGCCACCTATCAAATTTCCGGGTACCAAACTTTTGACACCTAATATTTAGAGAAACGTTCCAGAGAACTTGTATGATTAAATGAATTCACATGTTATACTAAGAATTCATTTCTCTACAAAACGTGATAAAAAGTTTACCTCTACTGCTTCTTAGTAGGTATGGATAACCTCTTGCAAAATTTTAGCTTCAAAAACCGAAGTACTAGAAACCCTGGTTATTATAAAACTACCAATCATCTACAAGAAGGTTTGGAACCTTGGAACCCTGTTTTTGAAAGCTTAGAAAATGAGCTTTTATTATTGCTAGGACACATGGAGCTGTAGTACATTTACAGTAAATAAGAGCAGCAAAATCATTTGGCAACAATGGTGACACCAAAATTTGATTTGAGACGAGATTCCAGAAAAACGTGAAAAAGTCGGTACGAATGTATTTTTCACACATTAGTAAAATCAATGGCAAATGATAGCTCATCTGAAAGCCCATTCGTTAGTGAATATTACTGGAACTATTGCATTCAGAAAAAGCGTATTGGTATGAATTAAGGAGCACTTTAAAAAGTCATACTTTAAAAACCACGGAAAACTGCTAATAAATTTGACTGTACATAACTGTAAATTTATACAAACTGATAGGTCGAAAAGGACCGGCGTATTTATTCTAATAAACTACAAAGGTTAGTGCATCTAGCGACAGTTAAATAAAACCATAGAAGTTTCATGGCGTGTTTGTAAAAGAACTTCAATTTTGTCGCTTTACTTATTATACATCCTTTATGTATTACATGAAAGTTGTCCTTTTACATTGATTAGAAAGTCCCTAAAGAAAAAGAAAATTTCATACATATTAATGGCGTAATATTGAGATTCAGAAAGCTAACTAAAGAAAATGTAACATTTTATTATATAGGATCTTTAACTTTGCATTTTTGGGGAAATGCAATAATGGAAGATAAAGAAATTATATGAACATATTTTATTTTTTTATATGATCATAACTGAACTAATAACTAATCCAGGTCATTCAGACCCGTATATCTGTTGAACTGTAAATGCACAAATACATAAAAGTGCACAAAAATGACGTACATCTTACGCATACAATTTTGTCGCATAAGCAGTATGTTATGGAAACAAAACAAAATATACACAAATTTACAAATGTTTCAAACCGTATATCTTCAAATCTATGAGACCGATCGCACCGCATTAAATAAGTGAACTAAATTAACCATTGTCCGTAAAAAAGCTAAGGCTAGATGAATATTATGCTTTATAACTTCTGAATTCGGAAATCTAATCTGCTTTGAATTATTCACCATGGACTAGTAACAAGGACCCTAGATACGCCAGGTACATTCAAATGTTCAAGGTGGGTGTGCCCGTGCCCGCGGTGTAGTTAAAAATGCGGTTAGAGGGTATCGATTCCTTCCTTTTTGAGCAGTGAAGTAAAACAGTCAATTACCGTTTAAGGAAAGTTTTCCGCAACCAAATATGTAATACTGACCGATTTAAATGTCAAGTTCGTTATATTTTTAGTAGCCACGGCCAGCGTGCAAATAAACTGTTAAAAGTTATAAAAACAACAAAAATTTGATAAAATTGTGAATTAAAAATTACCGTTAATCAATAAAAACCAAAATAATAGATTTATAGAGGGTGAATGTGCAGCCTTATACCCATACTACAGTTTCACACAAATTAAATGAAAGTTTAGAGAAGATTTTTTGGAGGGGATTGGGAGATCATTTTGTATTTTTTTAAAGACAGCACAATTTTCGGTAAATAAGCTGTTGAGTTTTTAGAGGGGTAAATATTAATGATTTTTACTGGGAAATCAAAGAAGCGTCTGTTCTGCTATAGTTGTTCAATTTGAATTTATGTTGAAACTTCACGCCGTTTTTTTTCAAATGCAATCTACAGAAGATTAATATGTCGAACATATCGGTTGAGTACATAATATGTTAGATGTTTTAATGTTTGGATTTCTAATGGTTTGGGGAAGATGCTGTGAATTAGAATGTACTTTTTTGTGCAGAAAACGGTTTTCTCCACCGATTTTTGACATTGCACATGACGCCAAATAATTTTCCAAAGACTTTCATGGAAACACTCGATGCTCTTTGTCCTTTGCGGAAGTTACAGAGATACTCAATGGCCTATAAACTGCAAACCATGTACATTTTCAACGTCACTTTTATATACAATTGCACTTTTCTCGTGTAGAAATCCTCTGAACAATTTGGGAAAGATGTCAAGTATATAACAGGAAGAACCTTAGCCGGCAGCACTTCTCTGCCCTTCGTGATTTGTGATCCAACTCAAATCGCCCAGTTCATTTATCCACCCACCCATTTATGCAATTGATTTTTAAAATACTTATTCAAAACAAAACACGTCATTCTGATGAATATATAGTGATGCCCTTGATGGTGTAATTCCTTAATATAGCAATACTAAGAGAAATTCCGGCTATCTGCTGAACTTACAACCCATCAGAATCAGACATTGAGTAACAATTCGTCAATGGAATCCCTCAAAAAAATTTTTGTCTTAAATATTTAAAACTTTTATACAATTATGGAGTATGCTTATCGACAATTACTACATACAGGGTTTCATTCCTATACGTTGTTTTAGAGAGACATGACAGAGGTTTAAAGTTAAAGTGTACCAAAAACAAAGATTTCTGATTTTTTCAGAACGGAAGTAAAACTGACCAATGAAACTTTTTATGGAAGTTGGGCATCATATGACCTTTTTGACTGTTTATACTTGGCACCATGACCAGTTCTTGCATTTTTTGAAAAATTAAAAAATTGAATTTTTTCGGTTTTTTGGCGATTTTGCAAAATGTTTTGTGATAATTTTTTACCATTCCACAACTATTTTGCCATGATTTGAGTATGACCATCTACAGTTTTGTCCGCTCTATTTAGCACAGAAAATCACTTGATAAAATATTGTCATTTCTAGAAGATATGACCAAAACTTTAAAAACTCCGATTTTTTCCCGAAAGTTTCTGGACAGTCATGGCTCTGAAACTTTTGTCTTTCCCACTTTACTTCTATATAAAAACACCCAAAAGATACCTAATGGTTTGGTCTATATGCGTAATGTATCTGGTATCCATTAAACACGGCTTGTGAGAAGTGGTGACCACGAATACACCATAGGTTGCGATAAACCGGAAGTGTACCAAAATCAAAGAATCCTGTATAAATTCTTTTTGAAACAAGATATCAAAAATTTGAGAGACGACATTGTAGCAAATTTAATGGGGAACAATTTGATACCTCAACTTTTGAAATTAAGCATTTGCACGAAGAATGACCAATGACACCATTTTGTGAATTCAGGTAATTTTCAAAAATTTCAAAAGCTTTGATTTGTCATATATGGGGTATTTTTATCATTTTTTAAACTTTCTTGGACTTTTCCATAGCAACGATGAATAATAAACACATTTAAGCCAATTTGAACATAAAGATCAAATCTTTTGAAATTTTTGAAAATTACCTGAATTCACAAAATGGTGTCATTGGTCATTCTTCGTTTTCTACATCCTCGGAAATTTTAGTTCGAGATTTTAGTACCTCGTCAGGTTTTTGTTAAACGTCCTATATTCCCGGCTTAGTGAATTGTGATTTTCGGGACTTAATTTTTTGACAGATGCTGGTGTGCGCAATTCAGGTTTGTAAAGGGATGGAAACTTTTCCGGCTTACCGAAAAATAAACATGTAATTTATCTATTTAGTTTAATTCCTTATTTTAAAAAAGTTATGATGTCACAAAACAAACGTGTCACGTGTCATGTCACGGGCTAGGGAACACGTTAGAATCCTACATCCTACAGCATCAATGCATTCACCCGATTGGATGTACCTGATGTTCGTGATATGGGCCAACCCACCAATTTTCACAAAAACAACATCAAATCAACACAAATTTTTAAACCCCTATTTTATTTTTCAATAAATTCTATTTAATAATCCTTTCAAGTTTTCAAAGTAATAATATCGTACACGTGTACAAACAAAATTTGTCCTTTTTATTTACAATTCTCACAAAACATCTGTTCAAGCCAAATTCTAACATTGCAACTTTGTTCTCAAGCAAAACAAAACCTTCACAAACTATTAGTAGTTGCAGATCAATCAATAAGCATCTTCATTATTTAAAAAAACGGACCACCTCGGGCCCGAGATGTACTTGGGACGGTCCCTAGTACTCCAGGGGGAGGCCAAATCAGGTTCAAAACCAATAGGGCAATTTCTCATGATTCAATGAACCACGGTACCAAATTTGGTGTGATTCTGACATGTTTTATGGTCTGCGGGGTTACTTCCCCCTACAACCCCAAGGGGATGACCAATTTGAATCTGACTCAGAGTCAACAGGGTTCCTTACTGTGGCCCAAGGAATCAAATACCAAATTTGGTGCGATTCTGACAAAGCATATGATCAGGAGGGTTACCTCCCTCCCCCTATTACCCCAGGAGGATGACCGATCAGGTTCAATATCAATAGGGTTCCTGCTAATGATCCAATGAATCACTGTACCAAATTTGGGGTGATTCTGACTAACAGGACCTGTATCGTGCTCACTCACACACACAGACAGACAGACGGACACACGAATATAACAATCTCAATACTAGAATCACTATGCTCAGCTTCGTAATAATTGCGCATACATTGTATACGTTCGGTGCCGGTACCTGTCCTAAGACGTTGCAGATAGATTATATTTCTACAAATTTGATGTTTCTTGTCAATTAAGGGAACTCAGAACGTTTTAAACTTGCATGCTCGCCCCAAAACGTTGACTTTGCTTAATTGTTTGTTAAATTATTTATTGCTTCCGAAAAGTATATGCAGAACTACCACTGGAGAATTACTGGAGTTTTTACTTAAGTCGTATTGAAAAGGAATGAGGATTCAGGCTTTGGCTAATCTTAGATCTATCCACTCTCTAACAGCACTTCCACCCCCTCCATTTTTGCTTTTGACTATATTCTTCAAGGAGTTTAACATATTTAACTTTAGGCATTGCTAGTCCACGTCCGGGGGATGGTAAAAGATATTTAGAACTACAGTAGTTCAACTACTTAACAAGCATGCTGCTTTTACCTGCTTAATATGAAGGTACCGTAAAAACTCGGTTTATACCCCGGGCGAAATTTCAAATTTGACGTCGCAGACCCGGCTATAATTCGAGGCCGGTTATAAACCGGGGCCGGGCAAAAATCCAAGTTTACGAGTTTTCTACATTGGTTGATAGTAAAATCGCAAAAATGCTTGCAATATTTTGAAGTATTGGCGATTTTGTAAGTTTTTTTGTGTGAAATTTTGTTAGCACTGTAGCTAAATACCTAAAATCTCGTTGGTTAGCATAATTACACAAAATGTTATTTAAAAATGGTACTTATTATATGCTCTTGTTTGCAATTCATACTAAGGCATTTTTGACCCGGGCATAATCCGGGGCAGGGCAAAATTTCAAGTTTTCGCCTCTAGACCGGGCTATAATTCGAGGCCGGCCGGGTATAAACAGAGGTCCGGGTATAATCCGAGGTTTTACGGTAATTAATTTTTGGAACGGTTTGTGTTTCATGGGTTGCATTTTGCACGCACTTGCATTGGATTTCAGGAAAACCCATTTCCCTATAATTAAATGAACTGATTGAACCATTGCTAGTTAAAACAGAAGGTTATGCTAGAAAGGACTATGCAACCTCGGGACAACAATTTTGACTCACAATTTTGTTGCCGATGACGGCTCCTAATGGTAGCTAAAATCTGGACCCATCTGCATTATGTTAATTCCCAAAACAATAATGCACCTTAATGAGTGGTGGCAGGATTGCACAATTTTTGCGAGAATTATTTTTGGGTTTTACTTACAAGCATGCAGATGGAGAAAATGGTCCTGCTGACTGAGGGAATTTCATCTACGATAGAATCTTTACCCGGTTCCAGATCACTTTCTGGAAAAGGTTGAAATGGCGGGAAAAGTAGGACGAAAAATGGAGACCTGGGGGATAGTGGAGGGTAAAGCCTGGGTCCTTGTAGAACAGGTAACGTAATGTGGGTGGAAAAGCGGTAAAGTAAGGATTAGTTAGGATTTCGGATTAGTAAATCTTAGGTTCACTCCAGAAACGCATTATATCATTTCTCAGGATATTTCTTGTACAAGATTGCATTATGAGAAACACAATTGTGAATTAAGAAAGCTTTAGGACTTTAGGAACAACGATTCAAGCAATCGAGTGAAAAAATGCAATGTATGTCAAGTAGAAACTAATGGATCATAGAAAACCTTTGATGTGGTTTTTAGTGAAACACTTATAGTTTTATAAATTTTAATGGGTAAAAATTAATGAGTTCACGCACCAAATAAATAATCGTTAATGATTAAGCACTAAACCTAGAGCCACAAAAACTCTTGGAGCCTCGCTAGAAATCTATTGCATCTCATAAACTATTATCTCATGCCGACCTCGTGCAAGTTTCGTGTATATTCCTATCTATTGAAAAAAGTGAAAGTAGTTTCACAAAAATGTTTACAATTTCTTTTAGATATTTAACTGCTATAGCCAATATATCATTTAAACATTTCATTGGAAGATTCTTGTTACTTTTACATTTAATTATCCAGGGTAGACACTATCTAATCGTTTTCTAAAATTACGTGGCTAATTTCCAGTTCCATCGTTGCAATTATGTGCTGCTTCATATTTTAAAAGAAATATTTATTGGTTGAGGCTTATGTAGTTACTCTAAATAAATTAGCCTGATTTGTTGCCATATTTGGTAGCATTCTTCCTTATATTGGTTAAGAATCCGTGTCTAAAGACAGAATGACTTAGGTAACTTTATTATGAAATAGGCCCAAATATAATTGGCTCTCAAAACAAATTTCACGGGGGCCGGGGCAGAACTAGTTTAGGCACTGACTGTATGTATGTAATTTGGGAAGGAATCCCCTTATGTGTTAGAGATGACCCAGCCGCGGAATCCATAGCTGAATTTTTGCAGACTCTCCCAGTATTTTACACGGTGCTGCTTTAACGAGAGATATTATGGAAATTGCAAGTATACAAGTCGACAACATTGTTCAATCTCACGAGGGATACCCTATCAGGTTTCAGTCTGATGAGAGAACGAAGCCACATTCACAATTGCAGGAATAAATATCTAAATAGGAGAAGCAGCATAAACTTACTGTCACAGCGGGGATCGAACCCGAGCGTAGTAGCCGCAGCGTGCATGATTAGCCCTCTGTGCCACCCAGCCGCTGTTAACTTTAGTCATATATCTGTATGAGTTTTCTATTCATTTCCTTACATGTCAGAGATTAATTGATACACATTGCTTAGCATGCATTGAAATAAGTTTTTGAAATAACCACATTATAATGGAAATTAGATAACCCAAGGTACGTGTTGATGAACCGTTTACACCTACTGAAACATATGGCCTACAAAGCAGCATTTTTACAGAAAAGAGCGTCAACCTAACTCAAGCTTTGATACACAAAAATTCTTTATTAGAATTTTATTTTCCTTTCAAGACAATGATATATAATGTGATATACACAAATACTAATACTTGAAATACTTAATTATACAATTAAATTTTCATTATCAACAAAACCAGAAATTCTGGGAAGCAACTTTATAGCACTTCTCCAAATCCTTCTCTGGCTTTACTTCTCAAACAATCCCTTTACGAAGTCCTCCAGCAGCCCCAGAATCGCCACCTTTCCTTTTGCTCCAGTTCAAACTTGCCATTTTTGTACATACACCGTTTCTATATGAACCACTTTTTGTAAGCAAATTAGAGATAATGTTTACATGCTAATTAAAACTATTTAACGGTGTGGCAAACAAAAAGGCTCTAAACGTATACTTATTTATTTTTTATTTGCTTCGTGTTGCGAATGATTTTCTATAATTTGGTATTACGTGCCTAATTTTGATGGGCGTACCTAGCTCAAAATACCGGTTTGCTTTTTACATACATTTTAACTTATTGTTTTCAAAAAGCAATTTGAGATACTTTAATTTTATATTGCAATCGCCAATTTGTAAACGTTTTGTTAACAGCTTGGGTTTATATAACTGGTACTGCTTTAACCGGTAAGCGAAGGCCACTTAGTCTTCTTAAATGCAATTATGGCCTACAGATAAGTTTCATGATAAAATGAGCCAGCTTGGCATTTCACGGCTCAAACTAGAAAACCAAACGTAAAATAAAATTATGTTTTTGTTCCATGGTATGGGCGGATAGTCAAGTTGTAACTAATTACGCCCTGTACAAGTTTAGATGAGTATGAACTTCAGGTGTTTAAAAGACATGTGGCATCCACTTAGCTGTTTACCGTAGCTTTAAAGAAATTTAACTCAACTCAAATTAAAACTCACAACCAAATGTAGTTACTAGTTACTTTAAGTCGGTACAATCAAAACCACTTAGGCTCAATTATAAATCGTTTTTAGCACAACATTGAAGTTTTCCGTACATAAGAGGCGTTTGCAACGAATGAGTTCTTACAAAAGTTCATTTTAAATTCTTATATTAAAAAATACTATAATTTTTCTTCCCCTTGTTGTATGTAACATAATATTCTGACAATATCTATAACCACATCCGTTGCCATTACGTCCTGTGCCTTCTTGCCAAACATGTCTCACTTTGCTTCACTCATGTTAAAAAATCAAAGGAATTTTACCAAATATCGATTTAGCAAACCAAAATTGTTTGAGCTTGTTTGTAGTGCTATATTTAATATTACATTTTCCATCCTAGTAACCAAAGCTTCATGCGGTCTACCAAACCAGATTAAACATAATTATTTGGAAACCTTGCAAGAAAATTTAATTTTCGATCCTATAAAGAACCTTAATGAGATAATACAAGCTTTATCTCAAACTAGAAATATATTTGTGTCACTCGTTAACTATTTTGATGTTGACATTCAAGAAATGTTGATACCAGTTGGAATTAAATCGGGAAAGTCAGTGCTACAAAACAAGACATACTTGGATATAAATGCAGAAGATCATATTGCATCGATGATAATTCACGGACTACGACTAAACAAAAGACTTCTGCTGACAAAGTCATGGCGAGGAGGGATTAAAATTCATTTATTTATTCCACAGATAACTGCCAAGGTTTCGCAAAGTATACGCGACAGATTTCATATGAAAAAGTCAACGTATTTGCAGGGAATCATAACCGATGTTTACCACGTTCTAATATATCAGCACACCTTAAAGCAATTGATTGATGAAAAAGAATATTCGAAATTATTGTTGAGCTTTGACGTTGCACGTAGAGGACAAGTTCCTGTTGTGATGTGTGCTCTGCAGCACATCAGCACATCACCGATGCGACTACATGACATTAATATATCTACGTGTGGACAATCGCGCATACGCATGAGTCATGACCTACATTCCTAAGTACCTACTAAATACCAGCACGTAAGTGCGTAAACGTTAGTGTATAAACGTTAGTGCGTAAGTACCTAGTTCATACATTCATTATGTAAATACAATACAAAAATATGCGTACGTGTGTTAATCCATGTAATCACTAATTACGAATCTGTATATATACCAAGCTGTTCAATCAATAAAGGAATCCAGTCAGACAGAGAGTCTCAGGACTCGCACAAGTCCAGTCTTGGACTTGGCTGTCGTCAACCAACAAAGTCTTGTGTTGCTGTTGTTCTTTATTTTCAGCATAATATATTCTGGGAGCATCATACTTCCTTACCATAACTGGTGCAGATGGCTCGATCCTGCTCATCTCACACGCCAAGTTGAGTTCCCCTCCATTTCGGAAACCTTTGCAGAAATTCCGGTCGTCTAGCAGCTCTCAGAAACTTTTCAAAAAAATTTTGGAAATCTCAAGTGGACTGTTCCGGCGGGTTTCTAAAGGAAAATTCTGGGGAATTCATCCCACACCCGGCGAGGACCACTGGTGATAAGCAAGAAAGGCTAAACGGACTGGCTATTAATAGAAACGCAGCTGGTGACCGAAAAAACGCAGCTGGTGACCGAAGAAACGCAGCTGGTGACCAAAGAAACGCGGCTGGTGACCAAAAAAACGCAGCAGGTGACCGGAGAAACGCACCTGGTGACAACCACTGGAGACCAAAGCAGCAACCACTGGAGACCAAAGCAGCAAACACTGGAGACCTAAGAAACAACAACCGTTGGCAAAATTTGGTGTTCGGTGCAACGACCACAATTGACGAATAACGAGGAAAATTTGTCATCATTTTTATCATCTATGTCAAACACTCAACCGACAAATAATGAGGAAAATTTTTCACCATCCCACAAGTCAAATGCACATGATCAACTAAACATCACAAAAGAACGCAGAGGGTCAGCTGGTGACGTCAGCATCGCAGTGACTACTGGCTGCCGGAACACATAATAATTTTTCTTGTCAATATCTGGAGTCATCTATCAGTCTTCGGATTGACACTTCAAAATGGACATCCCAAAATACAGGAAGCCACTGATGGCCCATGATGTGGAAAAATTCTTGGTTTCTTTCCATCTCTGGGGCAAAGCAAGAAACATTCCAGACCAGCGCCTGAAGTACCTGCTGCCACACGCTTTTGAGAATACAGACGCCAACAAATGGTTCTCTCTACGGCTGGAGGAGATCTATGATGACTCCTATACCTTTGAAAAGCTGTGTAAGTTTTTTCTACAGGATGCTCCCATGGGTTTTACACCACCGATAGCACTGGAAAAAATCTTAAGCGAGAAACAAGAAGAGAATGAGCTCACATCATCCTTCATCTTACGTCTTCAGGCCATTTCGGGGAACCTTTTCAGCAAAATAAGTAACTCCGTTCTGGTGGATTGTATCCTTAGAAACATGAATCCAAAAGTTATGGAGTACTTGGAACTCATGGGGAGGCCACGAACACTTGAGGACCTGCGGAGACAAGTCAGAGAGTTCGAACGAAAACGAGATTCCAGAGTTAAGCCAGAAGTGGAGAAGGAAGACATCATGAGCATGCTCGTAAAAAAGATTACCCCACTTAAGGCGGAAATGAGCCCACCCCACACCAAGTGTGAATTCAACCCAAACTCATTCTCGGATGGAGACTAGAGATAAACCCACCGTTGGATTCCAATCATCAATCATTATCATCAATGTAGCAGATCAACAAATTTTTTATCGTAGCCTACCTAAATAACCAAAGAAGCAGTTCATGAACAATCAGTGTGCAACCATCCCCTACTTTGAAAACTGAAATCGCTACCATACCTAAAATTTGTGACTCACCTCATCGTCAAGTCATCATCATCATAACACATTGGCAGTTAACATTAAAACATGGACAAACTGGACTGTAATGGACAAACTCCACGACGAACGCCCATCATCTTATATCCGACAAAATATCTATTAACCTCAGGAACCATCAGTTGGAACACATTGCAATCAGCCCTTAGAAGCAGACAGAAGGAAGACTCTACCAATCAGTATAAATATGAAGGCTCATTTGCTGGTGATACCGATAACGTAGGAAGAGGCCTGCCAAACCTCATTGTGACATTCCTGACAGGAACCGGTGAATGCAATCAACCTAGATAAAATAGAAAGATGTCCATCTTCAAAGGTGCGACCCATTCTGACTGGACAGAGACTTGATCACTCTCATCGTACCTTAGGAACTGGGAACCGCAAATGCGAATGATACAGAACATCACCTCCGTAAAATGCCTCACAGAGTATTTATCCATACCTGCAGTGATGAACTACCTGACCAAAAATAGGCCGGCCGGCAAACGAAGAAAAAATGACGTCAAATACATATACGTACCTCAAAGAAAAATGAGGTAAACTAATACAAAATAATAATGTGTACCTCTGAGACAAAAGGGAGGTAATTAAATGTGTAATAGTATATAGCCATGAAATATGTCTATAAAAGTGACAGGTAGCACAATACGTCGACTAACTGCGGAGCCAACTTATATCTGTAGAATGTGATGTCCCAAGCATCACCATGTGAAATACATGCGTTGTGAAATACACGTGTGGAAACCATGCTCTCAGAATAAGGATTCGGTCTAACGCAACAAGAATATACAATATGAAAGTAATAGATTCTGAAAATTCAGAAACAAAGGTGCTACAATGCACAAAATATATGAGAGGTAGTTCACAGGGAGGCACTAGCTATTAAGAGAAGGCAAAAATAGATTACAAACAGATACAAATACAAAATGAAAATTCGATTACTGTCACAACCAAAACTTCGAATCTTCCAACTTCGAGTAGAGAAGTTTACAAGGAAAACATCATAACAATCAAAATATTAAGTAGGGCAAACAGGAAAAAAACAATGCGTTAAGTGTTCCAGAATGGAGTTCCACACTTACAAGAGTCCATAACAAGGAGCATATAGGAAAAAAACATGTGATACCAAAAATATAAACTAATTCCAATAAACTTGGACAGAGTCAGGGTATATGTTGCGAAGATACGAAATTATTTAATAGACAACTTTTCTCAAAATTATTTTTCAAAGCGGTTCCAAATTATTGAATTCCGAATATTAGAATATTGAAATTTGATCATGCTACGGATTGAATCCATTTACCTTGTACATAGCTTTCGATAGATAGACATAGATTAGATTTTTATATTCAGTTAAGCCAGTATGACCGTCAGCCATTTTTGTTTACTAAATTTCTAAATTTATATTTCGAATAAGAGTAGCTTATAGCTTAAGATTTTTCTACGTGGCATAATTGTGATATTTTTTTCCAAAACAAATCATTTATAATTTTTTTATGCACTTAAACGTTTTGGGTGGTTCATATTTAGTTGCACAGTTTAAAATTGTAGGGATACAACAATTGACAAAACCCCAAACGTACGAGACAGTATCTCCGACGCAAGTCGGCTAGACAAACGATAAGTGTAGTATTTTTTTCTTTTAACTGTCGATTTTAAACACTAATGCTGGTCAATCTAATTAGCGGGCTCACAAGCAAGTTTCTTGTGAATGCCCCTGGTGGGTAATCAACTTAGATTCCATAAGGGGAACTCGAATAATCTTACACATGGCAGTGTAATCAACGCTATGTGGCTGCATCACTTTACATGGTAAAACCTTTGTACCTTCGCAGCATCTTCTCATGACAGTGTGATCTGTCCAAAACCAGCATTCCCCTTCAGTATTTATCTTTTGCCCTCCCAAGTAAATTTCTTTTAAAAATCGTTTGTTATAGCATGATTGCCTCCGGGATCAGCTTTCGTCCATTGGGAAGTTGGGTGTTGAATCCTTTGCATTTCCTTTTCTGCGTGATAATTTTTGAGTCATTCCAATCATTTCTTTCCTTTTTCTTCGTAGATTTATTTTTTCGTAATACGTTCAGTACACCAAAACGTTGGTACCGATTTTATTTGTAGGGTGGGTATGACGTGTGTACTTAACGTATGTCACAATTACGCCATCGTACTTTTAAACAATAATTTAATAGTCTTATGTATTTTTGTTTTAAACAATTTCAACTTCAATGTAATATTTATAAAATTCCTACAAACCTACAAATTACAATTAGAAACTTACATTTTATCCTTCTAAAAATTAAATATAATCAGATTAATATTTTTAAATATAATTTCTTTTTAGAAACTATTACGTATTGTGGGTAGGGTAGATGTGATGTGTGCTCTGCAGCACATCAGCACATCACCGATGCGACTACATGACATTAATATATCTACGTGTGGACAATCGCGCATACGCATGAGTCATGACCTACATTCCTAAGTACCTACTAAATACCAGCACGTAAGTGCGTAAACGTTAGTGTATAAACGTTAGTGCGTAAGTACCTAGTTCATACATTCATTATGTAAATACAATACAAAAATATGCGTACGTGTGTTAATCCATGTAATCACTAATTACGAATCTGTATATATACCAAGCTGTTCAATCAATAAAGGAATCCAGTCAGACAGAGAGTCTCAGGACTCGCACAAGTCCAGTCTTGGACTTGGCTGTCGTCAACCAACAAAGTCTTGTGTTGCTGTTGTTCTTTATTTTCAGCATAATATATTCTGGGAGCATCATACTTCCTTACCATAACTCTGTCAAAAATCCCATTTTTATTGCAATACCTACCTCAGCCAACAAAATCATTGACCTTTTGTATGTTCAACCATGTGATTGCAAGGAAATGATACAAACATACAAGTACTCCATACAGGAACTTTTGAGTGCTAAATATATCTTTAATTTATCCTTGAAGTTGTCTTATCCTATAAAATCAATAAGTACTTTATCAAGATCAAGGTACATGAGTGATATAGACGTTTTCGTGGCCAAGTCTTGTTTAGCTGGAAATTTCAGAGTAAAATATTTTTTTCCCAGATCAGAAAAATTTCTACAAGGATTGGCACATCTTATTCTAACTTCGATGTTGAACCATAGCTTTTATTTTACAAAAAACAGTACGTGCTACAAATGTCAATTAAGTGAAACTGGCTGGACTAGTGCATCAGTACCATTTAGCTTTTGTAATGATATCACCAACAATGCCATGTTGCCCCTAGTTTTTGTCGAAATTTTTACTGACTTCGAAATCACAATGCAACAACTAGTAATCAAAAATCCTGTAGGGGGTCTTAGGCTACTGACGTGTGGACAACGAGGTACACAGGCCATTCCATTTCAGGCATTCATACGTGCGTTTGATCTTTACGTCTGGCTTGGTATCGTTACTTGGATGCTAGTTTTACCCACATTAATTAATAATACTTTTGCAAATGGGAAGCAATGTAGAGACTGGATTACTACCTTTTTATTAGTTCAAAAAATTCTTTTAGAGCAAAGCAGTAAATTTCAATCTTTGTTAGAAGAAAGGGTAGCATTTCGGTTGCTCATTTCTGGTTACATCTTAGCAGGCCTTGTGCTAAGTAATGCATATCGAAATGATAATGTATACGATATGGTTTTACCAAGACCGCCACTTCTTTACACAGAGCTCCAACAGTTGCTACAGGACAATTTTATGATATACAGTCGCATAAGTGGTCTATTTGAAATATTTACAAGTAGTTACTTAGACGTGCCCAGTAAGCAATACGTTAGCATACACACTGTTGACATTCCTCCAACAACGGTACCTGGATTTGGCCTGCATGCTCCCTCTGAGGTTTTTGTCGAATTTTTTGGAAACATTAACCTTACTGACAAATTATGGAACCACTCAATTATCCATCAAAATATTGTATCAATGTTAGCACAATATCGGCGCGCTGTGGACGCACTTTCACTGACATTTCTAGAGCATTATATTCAAATTCCAATACAGCTACTTGATTTAACGCGTGCATTTTGGAAAAGTGAAGAGATATTCTACTTAGACGAGCTGTTTAAATGCAACAAAACAGCCTTGGTAGTACCAAACTTCCTCAGTAATTTGTACACTAAAGCATTAAACTTAAAAGGACAAAGTTTGATTGCAGCGGGTTCTAAAACGTATGGAAATTCCAAAATTAAAATCAGCTATCAGGGCCATATTTCTCTACCTGTAATCGCAGGTCTATCACGGCTACAAACTTCGGGAATATCTAAATGGCTTCCAAAAGTGGAAGATCAAAATGTTTACATTTCAACCCCAAGAAGCTTTACCAGCGCTTCACTGAAAGGAAACGCAGTAGTAATATTTGTGTTACCGTTAGTTGGTCATTCAGTTGGATTAGTGGTGTTTGTGCTTGAAGTTTTGAAAAAAGTAGCTCTTGTAGTAAATGCATTTATACGTGTTGCAAGAAAGTAGAACAGTATTTCTGAGAAAACAAAACTTCACAACATTCCTGACGCCAAATCAGCACAATCATCCGGTAGAAAATAACTATTCAAATACATTAAGTAAACAAATTATCGTTCTCGCCTCGTCACAGAACGTTTTATTTTGTTACTTCATATTTTGTCCTAACAGTTTTGTGTCAACATGAACAAATGTATTTGGTAGTCATCTCCTTCATCATTAATTGGCACACAGCGTAATCCACTACCACTACAATGCATTTTACGGCCTGGCGAATATCCAAATTTTTGGATTTCCATCTTCAAAACAAATGCAGGCAAACAGAAACTCTGAATACTTTGCATGAAATTTGTCGATAACTTTTATTTTGTATTTTCAGATCTAGTTTGGTAATGTCCATCCGCGCCGTATTAACACTCGAGCCGACGTTCAACTCCCCACATAACCATGATGCAAATTACTATTTTCTCTCCTCCAATTATTCACTAGAGCGAAACAAATTTTCAAAACTTTCAATATAGCACAATCCTTGCTGGAGGTTCTCCCCGTTCTAAAACTTGCAAATATTAAATCTTTAAAAAAGCTCATGGCTATAACTGGCAAAAACGGTAAATTGTTTTGCCAAAGAACTCCGATTTTAGATTGATTTGAGTCACTTGAGTTTATCACGCAAGTTAAACAAGGTTACTACTATTATACATACAAGCTACATTAATATACATACCTACATACATATAGCTCCACTTTTTGTCAATTTTTGTTAAAAACCCCCAATTTTTGTACGGGAGCTGAGTTTGGGCGCTTAAAAATGGAAGGTTATCTTGTTTTAGTGGTTCCAGTCTCCGTTTAGATGGAGGTGGCTATCCTACGTATCAGATTACATTACCTTTACATCTATCATCCATCAACCTTACCCGGGACGTACTCACCTTCCACCCAAAGCTAAATCATCCAAATTGGCACTGAATTTACCGTAAGCACGATAGTCCTTCACTAATCCACACCTTGTCTCCTCCCCGAAATCATCAAACATCAAACAATCATCACCTTAACCTGATATTTTGCCAGTAGAGGAAAAATCATGATAATGCTGCTGGTAATTTAGTTGTGACATTTCCCATAAAAGTAATGGATGCAACTAATCAACAATCAATTAACAAGATAAAGATGGCTTTCGATTAAAAAATAAAGTAAGTGGTATGAAACTGAAATGAGTAGTCTTTAGTTATTGAGCAGCTGGAGCAAGCTTTAAATTCGTAAAATTGTTTAGGAGTTTTGTTTTGAAACATTTTAAATTCCTTAGTGTGCAATAAAATAAAAACTAAAAAAGGTAAATCCAAATTAACGAAACATGTTGCAATAGCTTTTGTAGCGGATCATCACAACCTTAGAAATAGCAAACTTATCTGCTGTGGCCACAATCCACCAATCTACCAATTTTCACAAAAATGGTATCTAACCAACACAACTTTTTTATATGCTTATTTTATTTTTCAATTATATTTATATCCATTTAATAATCCTTCCAAGCTTCCAAACTAAAAATATCATACTCGCCTACATATAAAGTTTGTCGTTTTTGTTTACAATTCTCACAAAACGCTTTTCTCTAAGCACTAAACTACTTCTGTCAGTCCAATTTTGCTCTAAAGTACAAAACAAAAATCTCCACATAGCTAAATTATAACTCATAATCTCATTTTGTTAAAACCTACCAAAGCGTTGATAAGTTGGAAAAAAATGCGAAGTTCTAAGGAAGTTGTAAAACTGGGACTTTGACAAGCTGAGACAATTTATTTTTGTAGTGCCTGGGTTATGGACTCAATTTGACACAAAAACAGATGTACTTATTGTCAAGCCACCATGCATGCAGGTTTAGGAACATTTTGGCGTTGGGTCGGCTTGCAATTATGCTGGCGGTCCGCTAGTAGCTAAATTCATATTGCGTTGGTCCTCATAAAGACCACTTCTTGCGGCTGTATACCTTCTTCTCATTACTAAACGAATTAAATTACGAAATTTGTAAGCAATCAATTCAATATAATGGCTGGTGGATTCGGATGAACAAAACTCAAAGCTTGTGGAAAACAAACAATGCATTGGCATTAGAATCTCTGAAAAATATTTGTAATACCATAGATACCGAACTGTATTAAATATTAATGAGTTCACTAAAGCTGGAACATCTATTAAGCTAGGATTTCTATTGAAGTATTTTGTTTTGAAACGTGTCTCGTTGTTTAGTCTGCAAAGGAAATGTTAAAATACTAGTTTTGTAATTGTTCATTTTAATGGTTAAATAGGCTGACTTTATTATGAGAGCTCGAGCATTCGCGAACTTGCCGTTTGCTTTAGCAAATTCCTTAATTAATTTTATTGCCAGTGGTATCCAGGAACCGATATCATGTTCAGTGTTCCTACTGATATTGTGTGAATTCTTGTGGATGAGTATAGAAAAATAGAAACCCTGATCATAAACATTTTAGTGTAACGCTTTCAATTAATACAGTTTGAGATAGCTACAACTTATCTATGAACTTAATGATCCCCTAGAAATAAAGTTTTAACAGAATAAGTGTCAAACCATAACAAATTTTTATATACTGTGGGAATCAGCGCGTTATTCATACGGCGACGGCAATAGCATGCATACTTGCAATGTATTTTATACATAGACCGGATGCATGCTATTGCCGTCGCCGTATGAATAACGCGCTGATTCTCACAGTACACATTTAATTTTTATTGTCCTGCCCTTCTATAATAATAAATAATACCATTCTCGTCACCAAAATTCAAGTGTCCATTTATATATTGAAAAAGATATACCACATTAGTTACTTAAACTAAAATGAATTATGTATCGTAGTTTTGTAGCTTTCTAAGTGATTGCCATAAAACCTGAATTTGTTTTGCCACATTTCAACTGTTCTAACTACACAAGAATTGCATAATTATCTAGCTTGTTTAAAGCCATGCATTTATTAGAGCTGGAACAACCAAAACTTTCGTAATAAATTGTTTGTAAGCATTTTTAAATTCCGGGGTGGAATTAAAATGCTCAATTTCAACAAGAAGTCGTAATCCTGAGGAGTGAAACTTATCATCATCACCCCCATCATAAGCTAGATATCAAGGTTTTAAAATTTACAGGATTTGGAACTTTTCTTAGTGGGAAAACTTTGTGTTATAAAAGCCGTCAAAGCAGATATTCATTGAGCACGTATGCAATGCACCGTATTAACACTTAAGAACTTTACACTTTCGAACAATTTAAATATTTTGCAAAAATTTACATTTGAAAGGAACGAATTCCTTTCAAGTCTTTCATTTCCATTCCATTCCTTTCAGGGTTCCATTTCATTCCTTTCCTTTCATTATTGATTTTGAAAAAGTGTCATTCCTTTCCATTCCTTTCAGTGAATGAAAGGGTAATGAAAGGAATGAAAGACTTTTTTCCTTTCATTCTTGAAAGACTCCGGACGCTAGTATGGGCAGTAAATTTTCGAATATTACTAAGGATGTAACTCACCAGACAAAAAGTAAAAGTACTTGTGCCTGTCTCCAACCGCTGACTCCATACTGGAACATTTTTTAAATAACCCAGAAATTTGTATCACGACTTGGTGTGTAAATTTGAAAATTTAGTTTTTGTGAAATTTACGAGCTGATAAATAGCTGTGTGAAAAGAAAAGATAAGGCCATTAAAAATTTTTATTAGCATCATAGGCGACTCCAGTGGTCAGTAAGGCTTTGTAGTAACTTGATAAGCTACTCTCTTGTTCTTTAAAAAAAATGTATAAGCAACTCTAAAGGCAAGTAAAATTTTTTGGAAAATTTACAGTCGACAAATTGAGGGTGACGGGGAAAAAGGAGGAAGAGCGGGCATTTTGATGACAATTTTAAAGATAAGTAACAAAAACGTTTTAAATTAGGGGAAAAAGTAGGAGAAACATGAAGATAATTAGGAATGATAAGAGTTTTTGATGACTTGATATTTTAGGTTACAGGCTTGTACACAATAACACACAAGATATTACTAATTTGAAAGGAAAATAAATTTAAATCTACAATATAAGTTAAAATTTAAAAATTCGTGTTTTCTTCACGCCGTTTTTTATGAAAATGCTACTAACGGAGTATTTATAATCTATAGATGAAAATTAAATTGTAAATTCGATGTTTATGTTGATGTCAATGATAAGTTTTACGTTAATTATTTTTGTGTACACTCCTTTCAAATCTAGTATTAAAACATCCCTGCTGACACAACTACCAGTGTCAACGTACAAAATCCAACTTTTTAGGTAGACAAGTGAATCTCAACCTAACAACTGTTTCAGATTATTTACTAATACTTATAGATAACTGGGTTTATGGGTTGTTTGAATTCACTTGTAATTTTTGGATGGTTGTGGTGGCTTTATTTAGTCTTAAAGATTTCAAAATCCATACAAATTGGCTGAATCGGTAGCAGCATCAACTTGAATAGAGCATGCAAACATGTGGATGAAGTGGAAGCTAAGGAGGTTGAGCCTTTAAGCAGTTTACAAGTTCCAATTCTTATTTGAAATGAAAGTTAATGGACAATTGAGTATTAAAAAACTACTGAAATAAATTTTGGATTCTTCTTGAGGATGTTAATTTTCAGCTTAGATAATAATGTATGGATGTAGAGCAGGATGATGAAGTTTAGATAAATCTCCTTCTTTATTCCTTAGTCCACACCTTCCTACCGTCCTATCTCTGGCCAGTGGCAAAACTCGATTGAATTGAATCTTTATTGTCTAGCCATTTTTCAGTACATGTACTGTTTTTCTTATGGGGACATAACAATTAGATAACTAACCTTCTAACTAAAATTACAACTTTGACAACTTATAATTACTTATTATAATATTTTTTTGTTAACAAATCTTTTGCAATATTTATAAAACCTTCATACCCTATTGAGAGTAACTATTAGCGGATATTGACACCAAAAAATGAATTTTCTTAAATTTAAAAATTGTTGATACATTTTAATACAAATAGTACGTCTAAAGGAAATAGCCTGTGCAAGGTTTCAGCTCCCAAACCCGTCTGGAGAGTCGGTGGTGAGGGAAGGTTCTTTTTATCAGTGCTGAAGGACAAAAATCCAAATTTCTCTGTAATGGATAGCTGTTGGGTTGTGATTTTTTCTGTGAAGTTTAAGAGGTATATTAACAATTTAGTAGTGTCTTTATTTTAAATAAAAGCTAGTGCAATTTTTTGCAAAAAGATAATTTTGACAAAAATTCAACTTTTTTTCAATTTTTTAGAGGTTATAACCGCGTCCATTTTTAGCTACCGGTCAAAACGTTGACAATTTGTCATGTTCATTTAGAGTAGTGTATTGCTGACCTATTGCAGCAAACCCTGTGAAAAAATTCGATATACGTGGAGTTTTCCAAAAAGATTGAGAAAGGTTTCTTTGTCTGTGGTTCCAAGGAATTAAAGAGTATGGTTAATCTGATTAGTGATACGTATAGCCCAGACACTTTTGTACATGTATCAGCTTTAAGCATGGGAATATGTGCACTAGTACATAAAAAAGCAAAATCATTTACGAAACGTAATTTTTTCGGGATTTTGCCGATTTTCGAGCATTGACTTTTTCCGGGCTCTGTATTTCTTTATGGAAGTGCACGAAACCCATAAACTGGCACTCGTTTGTGTCAATATAAGTGAAGGTATCGGTGTACGGTAGTTAGCTCAAAAGACGTTAGTTACACCGGACTCTATTTCCATTTTTTTTGCTCCACTTTTTTTAGTTACACCCGGTCCTTACCTCCAAAAATATTTTAGCTACAATTTATTTAGCTCCACCATTTTTAGTTCCACCTATGATTTTTGCCCACATGAATATGTATACAAACATTTTGAACATAAACTGACACTGTGGAAGTTTCTTGATGCAAAACTTCTTACGTTTTCTTATTTCAAAGTTCCATTTGATTTTTAACCAGCAAGAATTTCATACACTATATTACCAAAAATGGCTTAAAGTAAAATGACAGACATAATATATTTGTCAACACTTATCTAGGATACAATTACTTGTAATGGAAATTTTTAAATACTACCGTCATTAGAAACAGTACTTACGTTTTTAACAAAAGTATTGGCGCCGCCTTCGATAGCTCTTTTGGTTCCTTTCAGTGCGCCAATAGGTGGATTAAATGAAGGACCAGCCACGGCGTGTGGCAATCCCCAAAGATAACTCCGGGGATCTTGGCGTAAATGCGATGATGCAAATAAATAAAAGAACAACTTCGTAATGCTCAGAAATCGTCTTAATTAGAGAACCTAAGGTTAGAGTACTGAAAATCGACACAAAGTACTCCTGGGGACCGACCCAAACTGTGGCTCCGGCTAAAAGCCCTCGCCAGGGTTCTCTACAGTATCAAGACAAAAGGTCAGGATAACTGGTACTTTTTCCGTTTGTTGGCTGACTGCCTCAACAGAACACACTCTTTGTTGGTGAAACACCTCAAGAGATACTAGATGCAGATTGACAATTTTACACTTCCTTTTATACCAAATTCTGGCTTCTTGTGACCGTTCGACTTTGCACTGAAACCGGATGCGCAAATTCAGGATCAAACAGGAATGTGCGTTTGAAATCTCAGTGAACGTAAACGAACAAAGAACGCACATTCGTACCGGAAACGGACGTTTTCCAAGCACAAAGAGAAACTGAAATTCCTACCGGAAGTCAACATTACGAACAAAGATACGTTTCCAGTCACAAGAAGCCAAAGTTCACAGTTCAGTACCAACAAAGAGTTTACAATCAAAACGAATAATGTGTACACAGAAACGAAAATCATGAGCAATAATAATAATATTTACAAAATGCGAATAAAATATTATGTTAAGTAGCAGCTTCCGCATTCAGATCAGCATCCGGCTTCATTTCTCGACTGTGGCCGGAACAAAAAGCTTTGATTGTTTAGTCTGTAGCCGGTGTAACTTTATACAATTTTGAGAAAATGAATATAGCAGCACCGCATGTAGTTATTTGCACTGTTAATATACAGGTTCATTTAAATCACATTGCAAATCAAGAACAAATAAACCGATTAAATGATCATTTCAATTCAAATACGTAGCTGAGACAGATAGAGAGGTATGTATACCTATCTATCTGTCTGATTCTCTGGCTCCTCCCGCTCTATTACTCCAGGGGGATGATAAATCAGGCTCAAAATCAATAGGGCCATTTCTCATAACCAAATGAATCACTGTACCAAATTTGGTGCGATTCTGACAAGATTTATGCTCAGGGAGTTACCTCCCCCTATTACCCCAGGGGGATGACCAACCTGGCTCAAAGTCAACAGGGTTCCTTCCTAACTATGGCCCAATAAATCACGATACTCAATTCGGCGTGATTCTTGCCAAAGCATTTGGTAAGGAGGGTCACCTCCACCTATTACCCCAGGGGGATGACTGATCAGGTTCAAAATCAATCCTGATGACCCAATGAATCACTGTACCAAGTTTGGCGTGATTCCGACCAACCGTCTGGCCTGTATCGTGCTCACACACACATACACACACGGACGGACGGACAAACATGACAATTTCAATACTAGCTTCACTATGCTCAGCTACGTAACAAAACATAAACTAATTGACCTGGCTAAACAGATGGTGGAGTACAGTTTTGAAATGCTAACCAAATAATATGCGAATGCATTATTCGGTTATTTATATAACCTAGTAGTCTTAAGTAAAGTAAAGTTTAAAGTAAATTTTTACAAAGTAAACTTTTGGAGGTAAAAGTGGTGGAGCTAAAAAATGAGTGGAGCTAAAATCCATTGGAACTTAAAAAAGTGGAACTATAAGCCAAGTGGAGCTAGAATCCTTGTAGCTAAATGTAGGTGTAGCTAAAAAAATGGAGCTAACTACCTAGGACCAAGGTATCTTGTGTTTAATTAACTTGGTCCTCAGCATTATCCTACCTATAGAACCGGATATGCTGTTTTTTCGAAAAATGGGTGCACTCGATTTTCGTGAAATTTTTAGGTTGCCTTTTCTAAAACCTCTTATAGCAACTACATATTACAATTTGAATTAAAATGTCAATGTGATTCAGAGAGCCCATGGGTTGTTTTATATTTTAGGCCATTTTACTTGCTACCTATTATTTAAGTTTTATCAGGAGAACAGAAACATTTATGAACTTAATATTAAAATTCTTGCTTTGGATCTCTTTCGAATTTGGTTGACACTAAAAAATCCAGTGACAATAACAAGCATGTTGTACCTGCAGTAGATTCTGCTAAGTTTGGGGATTAAATTATGCCTACCACTTGTTATCTGACTGTGACAATCTGTTTTGTAACGCCCCCTAACATTTAAGGTAAGAAAATTTCAACGTATGTCCGAAGAAAAAATTTTGCTCCCTATTTTTCAGATGAGTGGTTCTCCGAAAATAAACAAGCTGGGGTCACGGTTTTTTGCACAAATAATCATTTATGTTTCTATTATCAACTCACAAAGTTACAAGCTTCTTGACCGTCTTACCACAAATTTATGAGTATTGAAACCCTTTGAAACCTTGGAAAACTCTACGTACTTGACAAAATATGGAGAAAACTGGAAACCGGAAGTGCTTTGAAAAATTGTATGCTATATAAAATTTGCGGTAGTTTTCTTGTTTGGCCACATTTTAAAAATCTGAAAGTGTACAAGAGAGCTAAGTGTATAAGGATTCATTTGACATATCAACTGTCAATATCCGACGGCGGGCCACGGTGGACACCTTGGCTACTTTTGGCACATATTTTATTCAGTAAAACCTTGTGTTAAATTTCACAATATCGGTTGTCGTTACGTTATTCTTGGGTTTTGTAACCTTTGTAACAATAATTAATGTGTTTCTAAAGCACGAAGCTGATTTTTTAGATATTTTATATGTACATCCAATTTCAGTACTTCAAAATATCAAAAAAATGCAAAAATCAGGTAAAATTTGTGGTTTTTATTTTTTCTAGCTTGCGTTTCTAAAACGCCAGACATGTTATTCACACCATCTGAATCTACAAAAAATGGGCTATTTTCTGGCCAATTTGCAAAAATTCCAACACGAGATTTTTGAGTTATCGAATTTCCAAAATATCAACATTAAATTTTGCATAGCTATGTAATAACACATGCTACTTTTTTGCAATTGTGGCTGAAAAATTTGCAATTTATTTCTGCATCGAATAAGTATTTTTGCATATTTTTTGGTCAATTAATTAAAAAAATCACTTCTGTGTTAATTTTTGAAAAAAAATTAATTAGGTAAGGGGGGTGAAATTTTACCCCCCAAAATACACAGAGGGCACAGATACACAGGAGCGTATACCACACCTTTCATTCTTATCTTTTCCCAAAATATTGCAAGACGAAGTAATTAGTTTGTACATAGCTGTACATACAATTTCATAGGTGTTACCCTTACGTTGTTTGAAAATTAATTTCCTTTGAAAACGTTGAAATAAATGTTTTGTATTTTGTAACGCTTCATTAAAACAAATTTAAAAAAAGTCTACCAAATGGTATTTAAAAGTCGATTTCCTTTTTTATTACAAGATATGCAGACTTCTAAATTTGTGGATAGTTCTCCTCAAACCCTTTTACACTCAACGGAATAAAAGATTTGCTACAAAAACAAACAAAGAAACTGTCGGCATTAATTTTCGATTTAAAAAAATAGATGACAGCTACAATAAACTTCATCGTAGTTTTCATTGAATGAAGCCTTCATGTACTGTCTACATTGCCAATGGCCATTAGGTAACACTGGCTTGATTTGCAATAAAAGTCATTTTCCAGGCTTGTTAATTTAATATTGTATATATTGCGCTCCAGCATAGAATATGTAATATGTGCAATTGCAACAACTCATGTGTAAGTTTGTATGTGTAGCTGCAGTGGTGGTCATATCATTGTACGTTCCAACGTTCAGTGCAACTTATGAAAATTGATGTTTGTCTGAGGACAAGGCTAACAATGTAAGGTTAAATATTTTGGCGTGCTAGCCTGTTGATCTGATCTTCAGATTGTAATACTAGCATTTTATAAAACAATTATCAATTAATTCTAAAATAGAAAATGCTTCAATACAGAGTCCTTTTTGTTTTGTACCTACATGTTAAGTTAACTTAATGCACAAAGTCCACGCCATTCCATGCAACTCAATTTAAACGGATTTTTAAACTCTATAGATTTGTCCAAACATTGACTGTTCGGATATTATTAAGTATAAACTCTTGGTGGATTTCAAGACGTTTTTTATTTCGAATTTGTTCATAAAACGCTTTTCCCGGTTTTGACATGTCATATGTTGTCAAAATGTTTTTCGTAAGATAAACTCACTATCCCCTTTCAGAAAAAGCACAGAAAAAAAACATTGGAGAATAAACTGCTAACCTGTGACCCGTCCAATGCAACTGTTCTCTTCAATTTGACTTTTGTCGGTAAAGTGATCCTCTAGGGATAAGTCGGACACCTATCGATTATAACCGGAAGATCATCCTCTACGACCACAGCAATTCCGCGTTGCTCGTGATCCATCCGGAAATGTATGGTTCAATTAAATAACTCCAATTTCAACTCAGTAATACTCCTACCCACAAACGTATAAGGTATTTGATGTAGAAGAGAGAATATTATGCTCCGAAACCAGTATAATGAGTGGGTTCGGGAGAAGTCAAATAAAGAGAAGACGGGGCCGCTGGCTTATGCCTGATCGTTAGTGTGTGAGTGGTAGTATCTCTTATTAATTTAATTTAAAGAAAAGTAAATTTGACATATTTTAAATTCAAAGCTTCCGCATAAGATCCCAATACAGGAATCCATATAGTTTACAATCAAGGAATCTCATTTAGTACGAGAATGGAGACAATCCCAATACAGGGCCGAACTCCATAAGCCTTCTCACTCCTGAGACTGCAACAAGCCAGTTTAGCTACCCACTCCCTGGTCTAGCTTCTACCATAGCTTGTCCCGCACTCAAACTCACAAAACACTTTCAGCCTTTTTATAACTTCTTGAAAATTGAGATTTAACATTGAATGGTATTGATTACAAGTAACAATGAACTTTAAGAATGAATGATAAGATAAGTAACTTTTGGTTCAAGTGGAAAATAACATATTAGCATTTTTGTCTTTAGAGTTTGAGGTTAACACTCTTCACTACCATATCGTTTTTGCTTTTGCTTACTCTACCCTTATAAACGTTCTCAGGAGCAATGAACAATCTCCTAAAAATGGATGGACAATAGAAGGAAAACAAAAACATACAGTATATGTGATACATCTGGGAAAAAATAATAGCAGTAATAGTAATGTTCATTATATATTGAATTTTTTGTTTAAGTGCCAATACTTGTTGCTGCAGACAAATCAATGCAGTCCACACTTTAAGGCAGTCATGTCCATGTGTTAATTTTAAACTGTAAAATGCTACAATGCAAGTGCGATTTTCGTTTGTAACTTCGTAGCTTGATTTTATGTAGTAACCCAACACTACTTGTAACAAAATCCAGTGCAACGTGATTGAGTCGCTCAATAGATATTCCGGTTGACTGTGCGTTATGTAAAAGTGATGGCTTAGAAATCTTTACGAGATTAGGCAACTTGCTTTTGACAAATAAATTCTGGAATATCGTCGTAGGCAACTTCATTCGCTCAATAAACCGATTGGAAATACAAGCATATGCACAAAATAATATAAACCTCGTACCTTTTCTAGGTAACAAATGTTACTAATATTTCTTCCACTTTTCTCGGTTGGGCAATCCTCAAGGGCAAATATGGGCACTTGTAAACTTTAACCGGAAGAACTTGTAGGTCTTGTTGGTAGGTCAAGCTCTCCTCTGTCCTTCGTCCTCCAACACAAAAAACTTGAAGCGTATACTCTATTAAATAATATTATGTGGAAACATATTTCTACATTCACGGCTATACTGATGCTTGAGTTGTGAAGAAGCGCGGACCTGGGGACCAACAAAAGGCAAATGACTTTCGTGTTAGGTTCGATGATATGTAAAAGCTTACACAATGCACTTATTCTCATTTTCCTTCCTAACTGCGTGGTTGCTTGCGGTTGTCAAAATTGCTGATTGTACAAGAATGAATATTTGCTAAAATTTGATGCACACATGAAAAAATGAAAAGGTAGTGACCGGAAGGGTTCCTGAAAGCTTCTTGCCGGTAAATTATGGAGGGACCCAGGAGCCCGTTAAGCATCCGAGGACTACGAATTTCCGGATAATTAGTAGTGTAAATATGACAGGATTTTACTCATGTACGCTTGTGTACATTGTAATTTTTTATGATTCTAATAAGCAATGAAAAGTGAACTTTAAAGAGAGAACAACGCCTGAAACATTTTTAGTTTGGTTAGCAAGATAGGTTTATGAATCATTTTTAGTTGCTACATTGATAAGAAAAAATGTTTTGGAAAGGGATTTCACAAGATCTGAGGTGATTCTAGAATGTAGACTTAACTTAGGTATTTGTGTTAACATGTATTCGATGCAATAAAGATGATATCGTGTGAGGACTTGCTTGAGAAAACTGATACTTTGTATACAATTTCCTTAGAAAAGTTTGTGGTTGTAATACGGTTATATAGTTTAGTAATGATTTTAGTGGGATTGGGAAATTGTGTGGTAGTGAGTTTGTGTGGACTTTTGTTTTGTTTTTAAAACAAAAATACAGTTTTGTAGTATAGTGTAGAGCTTGTAAAAATTAAATATGCTTGAAGTATTTTGTGTTGGTTTGACGCTATTTTTGTGAAAATTGATGCATTTGCAGAAATCTGCATTGGTGGGTCAATTTGTAACAAGGTATCCTACATTGAATTAATTTTTATTTAAAGTGCGCAAACACAATTTATTCATCTGTATTTCGGTTTTTGGTTCCAAAATATTTGGAAAATATTACGAATTTATTGGTTGCTTCAATGCGCAATAATTAATGACTAATAATTTTAGTGATCCTATTTACTGCACTTTTGTATCCTTTGCATTACATAAATATTCATACAAAGCCATTTTAAATTGAATTTTGCACGTGTTGTTGCATAAACTACACACATACAAAATATGACGAAGTGGCACAGCTTTACTTATGAAATGATGGGAATTATTCATTTTAAAACGATTTTATTATTATTTAGTACAAGATTTAGTATTTATGTAGGATAACAGCTTTATTTTTTATACAAGGCCATAGAAATGAACAGCATTTGCCTCTCAGAAATTTCCAGAAAAAATCGATTTTTACTTGCTTAAAATTTCCATAATATCAATCAGGGTTTCCTTAAAATTTACTCACAGTCCTACAAATAGCAACTACAAAACCTGAGAAAAGTAAATATTTGACAACATAAAGCATGTGACTAAATCAATTCGTGTAAATATCTGTGTAAATAGGTTATTTGCTTCCAATTTAAGCAACTTTAAATGCTATATTTGCCATAAAATCGCGTTTTCCAGAAATCGCGATTTTCGATTCGATTTTTGTATAAAACGTTTCCCATCACGTACGAAACGTTTGGACAAAAATCGGAATAATCGCGATTAATCACGATTAGTTTCCGATTTTTGCCATCACTAGCTCTAGCGTTTCTCAAAGCTGTAAAACTCCGTATTTTGTAACATTTTTATTCGACAAAGCTGATCACTAAAAAACGCTAATTGTGGTTTCAGCAGTTTTAATAATAACTAAACTTTTCTTTGACATCCGTAACTTTTTGTGTTTTAACTCTGCATTGATTTTATTCGCATTGTCATCGTTCATCGCACAAGCCACACACCAGCATCATGAGCCACAATCAATTTTACCAATTTGACTCATCAGTTACTTTTAACCTTTGACATAAAAAGAGTGACTGGCTTTACCAGTTTGGTCCTTCTAACGTTGAGTATAATATGTGATTATACACTTCTTCTAAGCTGGAATGCATATATACATGAAGTATAGTCCTTCAATATGCTGGCTAATATTCAACAAGACTCATATTTTGTGTACAGTGGAAAAATAATTTTTAGAAGGTTGCTACAAAATGGCAGGCTTGGGTAATCACCCCATTTTGGTCAAGCGATTGTGATTAAATGAAAACGGTATTTGTAAAAGGTGATTAGTGATTAATACCAATCCCAGTCCTGGTGATTAGGTGATTAAAATCAATCCCAATCACTGGTGATTAGGTGATTAAATGTTAAACAAAAATGCAAGTTGGATTAAGATTATAGGTATTTTTAAAGATTTCTCCTTTCCACAAAGTAATGTAGAAACAAGCAAATACAACTTATTAACAGTATATCACAAATAATTATTATACCAGTGTATCACAACTAATCACAACCCCCATAAGCGTGCCTAAATTCAAGGTAATAGAAAAGCAGCTTCATGGAGTGATTAAGTGGTGATTAAGAGGTGATTAAAGGCTGCTGGTTCATGGATTAGTGATTGTGATTAAATGCAAAAAATCTGAAGTGGGATTGTTGATTAGGTGATTAACTTAATCACCAATCCCGGATTAAGAATTGGTGATTCTAATCCGTGATTACCCAAGCCTGCAAAATGGTGCATATAAAATGAGTAGACTTTAACTGAGGAACTGCAACCAGGCAACCATATAATTTGTAGTATTTTTCAAATACTTTTAATTTTTTGTAATTTTAGTTTCCACCTAAAACTTTAACCTAACTTAACTAATTTGACCTTAAACCAAAATGCAATTTAAAGTCATTTGTAAACCTATGTGAATTAAAATTACCAATCCACCAGATTTTGCAATAAGAGCGTCTAAGCAATACAAATTTGTATACCTATGCATATTTTATTTTCCAATAAATCGAGATCTACTTTGCTTCCAAAGTAATAACTTCACACTTCCATTCAAATATCTTTACTAGTAATTACTTCCTCAACTGCATTTGTTCCAAAAAAAAAAAAAAAACAAAAATTCCCTTAAACTAAACTACTGAACCACCGCATTTTGCATTCCCTCTACACTTCCAGATTTCCTTGGACCTCCTCTTTTTCCCTCCGTTATATCTGCCCAGTGGTTGAACGATGAACTCGATCCTTTCACCTCAGTCTTTGGGAAAACCCAGAAGCCAAAGCCAAAAGTTCCTCCCAAACCGCATCAAATGTGGGCCACTACATTCAAGATTCACGAGCTTATTCATGGTTTTGTAATGCCTTTAAATGAGGCTAAACTACAGGTATTTAATGCAAACTAAGAAATATATCAACAATTTTGGGACCGAAACGATTCTGGGAAAAGTGGAAGTAGTCGAAGTCAAAGTGAGACGGAAAGTGGAGGCCTTGGGGTGATGGAGGGAAAAGCCGTGTTGAAGGGAGGAGAGGGAAATGTGGAGGGAAGTGAAAATAAAAACGGTGAAAGAGTGGAAGGTTGAAGGGAGAAGAAAGTAAAGGACCGGGAGGATTGTGGAGTAGGGGTCCGAGTAGAACTGAAAGTTGAGAAGTCATTAATGGAGGAAAATGCAGAGATCCAAGTATTTTTGTCAACTTTTCTCAAATTTACTTAGGTTTTGACCTAGTTTCCGGATTATTGTTCCACCCCATGTCACTGGTGCCAGTGGATCTGTTACCGAGTACCCCAAGGGATAAGGATGGATGGTCTGAAATCATGATAATGCTACTGCCATTAAAATTACGCTGCTGCTACGTGGCATTTTAATAAGTATCTATATAACTGATCAAGTGATCAACAATCAATCGAAAGAGATGGTTTTAGATTTGAATGAACAATAACCAAAACTAGTGAAAGCTATAAATTGTAATAAATTCTCTGAAAAAATATTATTATCCAATTTACCAAGCTGTATTAAATACCATAACTAAAATGATTAATCTTAAGTCTTAAGTTAGTGAACAAACTGAGCATTGAGCAACCATGAAATTTGCCGTATTTTTTGAGTTTTATTTTGAAACATTTTAAATTGCTTAGTGGGTAATAAAACGTACATTTAAACACTGAAGTATAAATGAATACAACCTTATGGGATTTTATTGGAATATTTCAGCATAGAGAGAGAATCTCAAATTTATCTGTAGTACGGTAGTCCACTAATCCACTAGTTTTCACAAAAGTAGCATCTAAGTTACACCAATTCGTAGATGCATATTTTATTTTTAGTCAAATCTATTTGATAATCCTTCCAAACTAAAAACCAAAGTAATAATATCATACGCATTTATAAATAAAGTTTGTCTTTTTATTTACAAATATCACAAAACGCTTTCTTCTAAGCATTAAACTACCTCCATCATTCCAATAATGTTCTAAAAAGCACAACAAAAATCCGACAAGTCAATATTGTATTCCTTTACCTGATAAATTGTTTTTACTGTCGCTGTTGGCAATGCAAATTTGGATATTGTGCTGCCGGTGAAAAAAGCTGAGTATATCCAAGTTTTGGATTCCAAAAATTATGCCAGCATATTATTAGCAGCACCTAAGTGTCTGTCATTAATAAAGTTATTGAAAGGAGCGATTAAAATGAGTAGATCCGATGGTCAGTAACAATTTTACATTTAGACTTCCAAGCAAAATCTGTTATACTTTTTCCAAAATACTCCGAAAATCTCAATTTCCGTCAACTTATTATTAATTTCAATTTTTAAGTAAGTCCTAAAGGTAAAAACTTAGCAAAGGACTTTTTTCCGCCTTCACATCACATTGATTCATTTTCTTCAGCTCCTCCAGGATCTCATTGTCTACATCGTAGAATCTATTTCAAATCAGCTAATATAATTAATTAGTCAAAAAATTAAAACAGTAAAAAACTCAAAGTTTAAAAATTAGTAAGTTTCCCGCTCGTATTCTAGTCACCAGCCGCCTGAACATCGATTAATTAGAAATCCTGAATTCCGTTTATCAAACAAAATTTGTCTCTCGGTCATTCCGGCCGTACAGTTTCTCGAGAATCTCCAGCAACCTCCGAACTGGACATTGGCATCCTTCCTAAGTCTCCTTCACCACCACACATTTCCTTTCCCGCAGACCCCCTCCCGTTCCCGTTAAGTACCCGGGTACCACAAAACAACACAACCGTGTACTGATGACTGATCCACTGATCCATGCCCAACGCTTATGCCTTTCATCCTTGCTCACAAACAAATCACTCAAAATTCCTTGGCTGGGTTTGTTAAGTACAACCACCTCAAAATAATCTAAACCTTCACCAAAGGTATAAACTAATCCTTGAAAATCAGTTGACTTTGAAGCTCCAAATTAACCCATTTAAACAATTTTCTACTAAGGAGTTTGTAATTTATTCATGGTTTTAACTACCTACTGATTATTTTTAATTAAAAGGCACGGTTTTTGCTTAAAAAGGCTAAAAACAGGCTCTGATGTGAAGGGTTTAAAATAATCCTGTCCGTTTCACCATTACTATTGCAACCATAATTTCATTTTTAGCAAGCCTTCTTCAACAAATCATAATAGTAGTGAATTATAGAGTAGTCCTTATAACGCGTTAGATTAGTCCGAAAATGTTTGTGACGTCATGATGCTGGGATCTGGGATTGGGGATGGTAAGTAGGTACATTTTTTAATTGGTTTTTATAACATACAACAAGTAGGTATTTAAGTGGGTGTTTTTTAAATTGATTTTTTCTCTCAAAATTAAGTAGGTACTTAAGTAGGTATATATGTTTCTTATTTCTCTCTAAATTCAGTAGGTATTTATGTAGGTACAATGTTTCATATATATGCCTCAAAGGATTAAATACAAGTTTTTTTGCTTCGCTACTTGTATACATGCGTTCTACAATGTCAATTTCAAAGGCTATGTTACATTAAGCAGATACGCTATGGGAATATCCATGGTTTGTCCGTCTGCCGTCCAAGTGTCCATCCCATGTCTAAGCGACTAAGTTTTGAAAATCCCAAACGCAAAATTGCTATACGTAAAAAAATAAGAATTTTTATGCAGGGATAACCATAAATTTCAACATTTTTGTGGTTATTTGGTAAATTTTCTAAAGTTTGTGCAAACAAGAATTGTAAAACTGTTACTTTTAGTCAAGTCAAGTTTATTTTGGTTAGTTTAAAAACAAAAAATCTGCACAATTGTCCTACGTTGAAAATTTGAACGCAAGAGCTAAATCCGATTAATGATGATTAAGCTGTTTTGCAGCTGCTTGGTTCTTGACGTAATAATGCAATACTATGACCTACTTTCCAAACGTCAATCGAAACGAACAAAACGACAAATGATGCAACACTAGTACAATTTTTCACAAGACGAAAATTTCAATTTTGTCAGCAAATTCCTGATTACAATTTTATAAAGCTTGTGCATTTCATAAACTGTCAGTTGCTAGCACGTTTTTATGCACTGTATGCAGTATACAACAAGAATATAGCTTTTGATTTATTCTTTTCGCGGCTCATTTTCCTGCCAACTCGACGTGAGTCAAAAATCATACGCAGCATACAAACATAAAATGTGATTTTGTTTACCCGTCTCCTGCCAAGTCTAGGGGCAAAATGGCGCATCGCATGCTGGATTCTTTTATAAATGGAATAATTTTCCCTAGAAATTTGGAAATTTTGGAAACGCTGGAAAACAAAAGAAGTTGCAAGTGCAATGTAGAGTTTTATAATGGCTTTAATGGGTTTATAACCAGTAATAATTTAAAGCTGGTAAAATCTTCCTTGGATTCTGACCATGATGAGTTTCTAGTTTTATTTCATGAAATTTATATGGAAGCACAATTTCATTATGATTACTGTAAACTTGTGTGTAGTGCTCCTACAAACACATTTCACACTTGTCGTACATGTCCGTACGACTTTGCTCGTGAATGCACTAGGTTACTTGAACACGCATTTCCTCACATTCGTTTAGACAAAAGGCAAATTTTGAATTTTTATGGAAGCGTCCTCAGCCAATGGACAATGTGCATAATTTGTAGAGACGATCAACGTTATTATGACGGACGCAGCTACTACCACTACTCTGATTGTTGTTGTTGTGTTTGTAAACACAAGTTTTAAAAAGTCTAAAAATTTAAGGCGCAATTTTAGTTGGGGGCTACTATCTATCGCTTCCTCAAGCTTAAAGATTTAAAGAAGGGTATAACTTTGGCTAAGCTGTTTTGCAGCTGTTTGGTTCTTGACATAATGATGCAATACTATGGCCCATTTTCCCAAACGTCAACTAAAACAAATAAAACGACAAATGATGCAACTCTGGTACAATTTTTCAAAAACCTGACAATATATAAAGATGCTGGATGGAAAATTCAATTTAGTCAGCAAATGCCTGATTGCACTTTTGTGACGCTTGGGAATTTCATAAACTCTAAGTGGTTCTACGTACAACGCAGAATAACTCACGTAAGTATTCCAAGTGCGAGCTTTTCCTTCGACCAATTTTTTACAGTCAATTTTGATATTTTTTGAGTTTGGGCAAAAGAAAGCAATTCTACATTTTTAAGACTATTTTATACGTTTTTTAATCTATTGACAGGATGGACCAAATTGTCCTCGCTATGATTGGTACGCGTCAAGAAAAAAGTATTGTCACATAACCCGCTACTATCAAGATTTTTTAAGCATGCAAAAACGCTTGCAGAAAGTCAAGCCAAGGTTTGGTACAAGAATCAAAATCCAATCGAGTATTTTGTGTGCTATCTAGAGCATCTACAGACAGAAAGACCAAACAAAACTAACAACTTTCTTCAAGGTCGCAAGTTAATTATGAAAGATTTTGAAAGATTCCAATCATTTTTATAAATATAATGTATTCACCATTTCTCTAGGCTATGATCGCTTGCTGGCCTGATAGTGTGGATTTACACCCATGCTGTTCACTGGGTGTGGTTTCCATTTTTGTTGCCTATTCTCCGTGATCTCTGATCTATGTAAGTATACAACATTATGCACTTAACTCAATTTTGACAAGTTTTGCCAAAACCTAATCACTTTCACAAAATTTTCAGCTCAACTAGCACGCTTACCAAAATTTTAGTTTCTCAAGTTGTAATTTCCAATTAGTGTCCAAGTTTTGGCAATCAAATTTGGAACGTAACTCTTTCACGTAATTTCACTTCTGCTTTCGATTTTACATTATTGCCACCAAGTTTCACAAAATAAGATTTTAAAACTGCACGTTTGAAAGTGCATCAATAGTTTAAAGTTTCCAGTCTGCCGTTTTTGGAAACACTTTAACGGTATGTAACGTATGCACGTAAATGTTCATATCACGCTAATCACTTTTCTCTGCGTTTTTTTTCAGACGTCTTTTTGCTGGATGCGTCTTTTACAAAATGAATTAGAAATTGTACTAAAGTAATTACCGTTTTTTTCACATTGAAGCATTCTCTTTAGCATTTTTTCTTGATTGACATTAAATAAGTACATTCTGGATACGCAGCTGCCAGATTAAGCAGCTTAAAAGCATGAAACGAGAAAAAATGTTTGCAGGAACACTTGCATTTTTAAGCCAGCAGCAAGCAAAATGGGATTTTTCTTTTGGTTTGTCTGCATCACAATATTAAACAACCTCTGTTTCATGCGACTCTTTGCTGTATCCATTTTAATTGGCATGTTTCTTTGATGACAATAATACCTACTCAATTAAAAAACCAATTAAAAACATGTACCTACTCGTTTCATTTACCATTCCATACCGTAATTTGTGCAAATTGCAATACATCTTTTTATACCAAAGAAATGATAGAAATAATCCCCACCCATCTGTCCACACACTTGCGCTAATCCCCAGATCCCAGCATCATTACGTCACAAACAATTAGCGCCTTACCTATCGCGGCATGGCGTTATCCCTATTATTCACTACTCATAATTACCAACCGTTTAATTTCCGAATTCAGTGTAATGCATCAATCTTAGGTAAAACAAAAGGAGTAGATTTTAATTCAAAAAACACGCGTATAAAAACTTGTGTTGGCTAGACGCTATATTTGTGAAAACAAATGGATTGGTGGTTTAAAAGTCCTGTAGATTGCGACTTCAGAAACCATGAAGATTGATGGGATACAAAGAAGGGATTGCTGAATGGAGGAAAAGTAGAATGGTTGTTTAACAGAGTGAGTTGATGATTTTTCACCTCACTGGATGCTTATGAAGAAACTTAAGGATTACGAAGAGTAGCTTGCCAATTAATTAGGGTGAGTGCATCAACTCTTTGAATATACGAAATATCCGTTTTTTAAAGAAATTATGGCAATTTTGAATTATTAATCTGTGACTAGCTTGTAAAAAGCTTGTTGTGCTTGTAAAACAAAGATGTAATTTTGAAGCGGTTAAGGAAAACTTATAGTGTGATTAATTGTAAAGAAAGATCAAATTCGGTGATTGAGACTCGGTAGTGCATAAAGATGGATGTTTTATCGAAAACTTCAAAGGAAGTCCACATATTACCCCTACATCAAATTCTATTTTCCCTAGACGAAAACTCAGAAGTTTAATGGCGCAATTTCTGTAAGTTAAGCTATTTCATTGGTTTAGAAAAAACAAAGTAAGGTTAAACATATCAGTGAACATTCCCATGTATGCATCAAGCTTGTCTCAATAGACATAAACTCAAGCTGACCTGAAAAATCTTTCAGAATAAAATTGTATTTTGCAGATGTATTTTACAAAGAAACTACACTGGTAATGTAAAACTTGCATCAATAATTCAACACTAAGCGTGAAGTTATCTCTCAACATCGATATTAAGCAATCCACCAACTTTTACATAAACCGCTTCTAACCAACACATACCTGTGTATGCCGTATGCATATTTGTATTTTTCCTTAAAGTGTATTTAATTGTACCTCCAAACTTCCGAAGTAATAAGTTCGTGCTCACGTAGCAGCCACATGTACGAAATCCGAAGATTTTTTGTATATCCTAATGCAAATCGTTGCATTATTTATTAATTCAAAAAATGGTTATTTGGATTCTGGTGATCAATAACATGGCTAGTGGAATACACCACATTATTCAGCATCATAATTTAGTGAGCAACTGGAGCTACCAGCAACGTACCATCATCAGTATTTTTGAAAACTTTTGAAACTGCTTAATTGGTTATTTATAGAAAACGAAATCGAAGCAAATGTCAAAAATTAAACAGTCGACTGCAAACGTAGGTCCACCAACCTATGAAGTTTTGCAAAAACAGCGCCTAATCCACACACAAATTTTTATTTGCATATTTTATTTTTTAAATAAATATACTTTCCTTCTGCAATCATAGCTTTATGCACCTCCACTTATATAGATTTTTATTTCCAATTACCTTTTCCTTTTTCCCTAAACATTTTTTCCTAAACACTAAGATATTGCAATTTTGTTCTAAAAAAACCAAAATCCACAAACTTTTTATATTATATTTTTCTAAATAAAAGAGAGTGGGAACGTTCTTTTATTCTGAGTTCTTGAATATAAGAACAACTGCAAAATCATACCTTTACGTGTTCGGTGTTAGTTATTCAAAAACTGTAGCAATTAAGAGGCAATATATGCTGCAGAATGCTTTGCGTAATAATTTGACATGTAGATATTAAATCATTTTCCAAGTGTTCTGCTTTTTGCTTCATTAATCAACGATTTATTACAAATTCTTTGTGACGTAGGCGGACAAAGACAAACAATGACAGCAACAACCAATTATTATTTTCATGCCATTAAATAATTTAGTACCAGTAAGCCATTGCACTTTCATTGAAAAATGTGCTTATGCCTAGCCACCACGCTGAGTTAGTGAATTTATATATGCATAAACGTCCAGAAGGCAAGTGTTCTAATTGCCATTTTCCCTGCTACCTGGGCTAGCACAAAAACGCATTCGTTACGAATCGTAACTTAGGTGTCGTCCACTAATGACGTCACTTTAAATAACCGATGACCACTGACCCCTGTCACTATTTTTTAACATTGGAAGATAGGGCACTTAACATAGGCCGTCAATTTATAACTGGAGTGACCCACCGACCCCAAAAAGTGATGCCATTAATGGACGACGCCTTAGGATACGGCCATCAATTTTATTGTGCAATTAAGACACTTTCTTAATGCGTCAATGTGAATAAAGTGGTCAGCTGAGACTGTTTGGTAAACACGAGCCAAGATCCATTGTTCTTTGAATCATGTCTACTGTTGATGCATCCGATTGAAATATAATACACACGTATTTTCTTAGCATATTTTGCTTCACCCAAGGTGTACAATGTACATGTTGATATTTGATTTAGTTTACATTCGACTATAATTTTTTCATGGCGTAGGTGCATTTATTTAGAAAATAATAATAATTTATTTATTGTCTACAATGGTTTCCACAGTTTGTGGTAATTACACCATGGACATGAGATACATATATATATCAGTCATACATAGTTGATTATGTCAGTTATAAAAGTATATACAAATACAACATAATATTCAATTCATCATCTTTTTTTTACCATGAAGATACAAACATATTTATTGATTATTACATAATATATTATCAAAAATTTCTTCCATCCATTTTGAAAATACGTTAAAGTTCTCCTCATCATAATATGAAGTTTCACTGAGTTGTTTTGTTAAAATATGAGAGTAACAATTGGATGTAAAACAGTAAGGAGACATGATAGATTTTTTACAAATTCTGGTAGACCAATCCAGAGTTTAGCAGCCTTGAATTTAAAACTGGATTCTCCCCATGATGTATTAGGTTTGACAGCAGGCACAATGTAAGATTGACTACGAGTTGAACAAGATACTTCACAAGATAAGTCTAGGTAATCATAAAAATAGGTATCTGTGTCACTCAACATACATTTCTTGGAAAAAAGAATAACATTATATTCATAGAGGTACTTAGAGAGCAACCATAATAATTAGAGTATCAGGTTAATTATTGTATATGTATCCATATGGGATTACTTGTTAATATAACGTGATTAGAGTATTGGAAAGAAGAAAGTGATTAATTGATTAGAATTTTTAAAAAGTTTTTTATTTGTTTGTAAAAGCTTGATTGTCATTTTGCAACATTGGCACTAGACAACGCAAGCAAGATAACTCTCCATTATTCCAGCCCTTCCCCTCCACCTCCTCCATCATCAAGCCTAGCCTAATTATTTGCCAATAGTTGAATAATAATTATCGTTATGTTGCTTTTAATACGTGTGGCATTTTTGAATACGTATTTTTTGTAACCAGTGAATAGTCAATTTAAAATATGGCATTGGATTCGATTGAACAGAAACCTAAGCTAGTGAAATCCACATATTTTGGTAGATTCTCTGAAACATATTTATGTAAAGATAGCAAAGTGTACTGAATAGAGTTGATAAAATGATTACTGAGCAGGGTGGCTTTTTGTACATGTATAAATTGATTTTGTCCATTTTTACATGTAAAAATGTATAAATACATGGAACTATGGAAATAACATGGAAAAATGTATAAATAAATGGAAATATGGAAATAACATGGAAAAATGTATAAATACATGGAAATATGGAAATAACATGGAAAAATGTTAACATACAACCAGGGAAGCCAAATGACTATATTTACACCTCTGATGGGAAATCAGAGGACGGTTTTAATTAATATAATAGCAACCGAAACGGTTTAGTGAAGTTTAAAAACATGTTAAATGCTTAAAACTCAAACACTGAGTTTCATTTTGCAGAAAAAATCAAAGTTTTCAGGAATATTTCCATGATTTACATTGTCCATGTAAAAATTCCAAGTATTTTTAACATGTAAAAATGTTTTTACATGTTATTTCCATGTTACATGTATTTACATCCCGCCACCCTGTTACTGAGCAACTGGGAAAACCCTTAAATTCTTAGTTTCTTTAATTTTATTTTTCAAATATTTTAGTTGCTCATTGTGCAATAAAACATTTATACAATAAACTCATACATGATATCCAGATGAATGAAGCATGTTGGCATCTTATCTCTGATAGCACAGCTTAGCACAGTATATCACCAGCAGAGCGCAATACGTATCTAATTTTGATGAAATCCGCCAATCCACCAGTTTTCACAGAAGCAGTGTCTACCCAGTACCTAAGTGAAAAAAGTCCCGGCCCGGGCAAAATATTGATATCATGATCATTGCAAATAGACAAAAATACGTTTTAAATTTTATTCCACATCGTTTCAGGCATTGAAAAACTGTTTTCTTATCTAGAATTCTAGTCGATTGCAATAAAAGTATTTTTAGTTTTGCTGCGAATATTCTAAACGTTACCAATTTTTCTTGGTGACTTGCTAACAAAATTGTTGATGATTTCATCAAAATCGAGCTGTTTTGCAATCTCTTATTCGATCGACACAACTGACAGGCAGAACTGAAGATTTAGACGGAGTGAGACGAGTGCATAGAATAATTGCCAGCCACAAACGGGAGGTTAGCTTCCAGGGATTGAGTGAGGTGCAGATTTATGTGACATGCCTGCAGAATCCGAGAGAGGTCGCGTTGCTTCCCTGTGTGCCGATTAAGTTGGTATGAAATTTTGGTTGGAGGTTATATTGGAAAATAATGTTTGTTAAATTGTAGAAAAAAGTAAGAAATGACATTATGGTTTTCAAAGCAAAGTATCAAGAAGGATTTTTTGAAAGGAGAAAAAATGGTTTGGGGTATTTTGAACTTTTAAGGATTATTATTGATATTTTCGTTTCAGGACTTTTTAGGAATATCTTCCATTTTTGTAAGTTTATTCTATGTTTCGACCTATTTCTTCGAAATTTTAATAATTTTGATGCTGAAGCATAAAAGCTCTGCAAATATTGTGCAGTATATTTTACTTTATAATTTTGCTGAAGGATAAAAGGGAGAACAAAATGGAATATAGACGAGCTTAATAGTTAGGTTAGGCATGCTTTTACAAATGCTGACAATTGCTAAATTGTCTTGAATTTTCCAATGCTGCCATGTGGGATACAATACATTTAAACATAACGTTTACAAGCAACATAAAATAAATTAACATAAATATAAAATCAATTCAATTGCTTTTTAGAATTGTAGGCAAGTAAAACATTTAATTTTTTGCGTAGTGTAAAAGTAAATGTTGAAAATGGTCTTGTGGCTTATTATCTACTTTCAAACGGTATTTGTATAAAGGACATATATTTGTATTACATCCTTATTAAAGGCGAATATCTTTTCATGATGATCCTTGATATTTCAATGGTAGAAATATAAACAACCATAGCAATTTTCAATCTACCTTATACTTACCAGTCTTTGTCGTCCAGTGAATTGCAATGGATGTGACCATATCATGTTTTATTTTAAGTTTAAAATATCTGTTTAACGCGAAAGTGCTGACTGACTATGGTGGTTCTTGTTAAATCCACCTTGGATATTGTTTAAAGAAGGTGTAAACTATTTAGAAGAAGTTTTTTCTGCTCTAGTTGTAAGCGTCCTGAAAGAGTCAACCTCGCGTTGTCGAAAGATTTGTAAGTCTAAAACCTTTCTGTATTACCCCATCCATCTATCAAGCGATAATCCATTGAACTAACAGACAACAGTGTTTAAGGTTTTTTATTACCCAATCGAATAGCGCAATTTAAATTTGTGGAGATTTTGACAGGAAGTTTGTCTGTCCTGTATTGTGATTATAGGCAGACCGAAAAACTGACAAAATTAATACTAGCTTTACGAGCGCCCCTAACAGAAGTTTTATTTCACGGAAAGCAAAGAATTGTAAGCACCCTTGGTCAAATATTAACTTTACAAGTACTCAGCATTCTAATTACATTAAGCATGCCGTGTCCATAACAAACTTGTTTATAACTTTTCGCTTTTATTCTCAGCAATTAATTTAATTGTTAGAATATACACAACGTGTTTGTTAAACATTGAACCAAAAACTGTTAGCAATACATAATTTTTAACGATGGACCTACTAGCAATATAACGCCTCCAATTGTAACGGAATATGTGTAAGGTGCATAAATTCTAGAAAATAGTACGCAAATTTATTAGAATTTATCATTGGGTAAACAGAAAAAACACATTAACTTATTTTTTATTTTAACATATTTAATTAAGCAAATTGAACATGTAGAATTTAAACTTGAACAAAATATTTCTATCGTTTATATGTCCCTTTGGCGACAATCCCTCTCTCTCCATTTCAAATTGTCATAAAACCGTCTAGTTTATTTACAAAACAGTTTTATTTCTGAAGTCTGCTAAATACTTGCAACAGTGCTTGCTGCTACATTACAGCATCGAAGTCGACGTCTTTCAATTTACTTATATATTTCTTAATTAACTTATTTCATTTTATAATCAGTTTGTTTAAAAACGCATTTCATTTGTTATTGCTTTCTTTTCTTACTATAAAGGATAATCTTTTCTGTGGGATCATTAGTACATGTAGAACCGCCGGGTAAAATCTAGTATAAAAATCCTATGTAATATAATCTAAAAATTTAATATAAAGTGGTTGCTTTTATCATAATTTGTTTGCTACAAGAATGTTGCCATTTTACTGTTATTAGCAGTGTTGTGTATAGAATTGCATTGGTAGCGTGTTTTAAGCAAACTTTAAAATAAAATCAGTGTTTTGTATTTACTGGAGTTCAAATGTATTTCAAGTAAACTGAAGGTAATACTTTGCTTAGTCAATTCGACTATCTGTGTTTGTATCACTGACTCACCGGTAAACAAATGGAAAACTAGAAATGAAAAAGCAAGTGACAATGACCTACAATTATGAGTGTTCAGCCAAGGAACCTTCTGATACTAGGATTCAAGAAAAGTAAGGTAATATTCACTGCTCATCGACAAACGTCGTTGCTGTCATCCAAAAATATTTTATATTGCAAGTTTTGGTTTCTGCAGTTTATTGAAGCAGCGTCATGTAAATCCCGGCCCCTGCCGCACCCAACTAGGTCCCGGCCCGGGAAGAGTCTTCCCTCTATGACCCTCGTCACTTAGGCTCTGAAGAAAAATTGATATTTTTTCAGTGTAAGGTGTATTAATCTGAATGCCCGGTATAAGATGAAGCATCGCTAAAAACACAATCACATACTATACAGTTATTCAGGAAACTTATAAAACATAGTATTTGTTATTCTGTAATCCCCCTTCCATAATGCATTGCAGTTTTACCACCAAGTACACAGATAATTGGCATTTGTGGCTGTTTTGATATTTCAACATACAATTTCTGTTCACTTTTAATCTAGTACTTTAATGTTGCCCCATTCCCAGCATCAACAATTGCTGGCACTTAAATGCAGCAGTTTGTTTATCTTATCACCAACACCAACCACGCAAAAGGTATGATTTGCACATGCTGACACTGTCGCTGAAAGCAAGAAAACTGAAAATGATTTTTCTTCATTTTCATTTTATGATTCCCTATCATATTATTGAACTTTAGTGTATGTTTCAACTAGTTTGATGTGTGGCGACTTTTAGAGTTTCATAATAAGAGACTGTACAAAAACAAATACATTAACGAACACTACTAATCATAGTAAACTAAAGTGGAATAACCCATGTAGTTGAATAAACCTCCATACCGGCGGTTTATGGGGTTTATGTCCAAAATGGTGGATAATCATTGGAATTTATTCAGTTTCTAAATTACATTCAGTAATCCATTCGGATATTTCTCATGTATTGCCTTACTGTAGCAGTATTCATAAAAGCATTATAGATCATCTGGGGTTAGAAATGAGGTAAAAGATAAGTGGATAATTGGAACGGGTATTTTGAGTTGGATCACGAAGCACAAAAAAGTCTGCGATGGAGGCTTAAGTTTGTTCCTGTTGTAGTTGACAAGATTTCTAAATTGCTTAAGATCGAGACAGAGAAAGGGGAGCTTGAATTTTCCGGGTATTTGACGAGAAAACAGGCCTTGTGGATTTCTTTAAAATGCCCTTGGTGCTAAAAACAGACCAAGCAGTTACAAACTGTGAAACAAAAAATACATTTTCGTTTTAACATTTTAAGTTAATTTATAATTACTTTACTTATATGAACTGAGAGTCAGGTAAACAGGGAATTGCTCATTGTCAGTGCACTAAACTTCTTAACATTACATTGTTACCTGCATCTTAAGATAAGCATGAAGTTTTCGTCGATAAAAGATATTCGGCATTTACAAAAAGAGGTATCCGTTTAAAAGAACATTTAAATTCCTGAGTGGACCTTTAAAGCTGTTAAAAATCTACGCGTGTTTTCCAGGCAGCTTTAACCTTACATACATGGTAAAATTGCTTATTGCTATCCTACTGGAGAAAAAAAGGACAGTTGGTGTTTATGAAAATAAAGAATTTCCATTTTCAATTTTTAAAAAAATCCTGCACTTAATTAGCGTCGTGCGAAGACAAACAAATACGGCAACCAACAAAGCGACTTCCTTTCTTTATTTTATAGTAAAAGTTGGACAAAAGCAGGTTTTGTCTGCTCACATGATCACTATGACTCTGGTATTTTAATGTGCGCTTATTTCGTTTAATGTGTAATTAAAGTTGACTAAATATTGATTGTTGTTCAGAAAGATAAGTGGCTGTTCAGTTAAGTGTTCAACAAAACGAAATTACCAAAACCATGTAAACAATAAAGTTTTGCATAATATATATTTCTTTACTAGCTGTTCTTAGAAATTGTTGATGAAGATCTATGTTGTGGCGTTCATTGCCATAGGTTGTCACTGTCACCAGCGTTAATCAAGAATTCTATTGATAATGCTTCCAACACAGCATCCAATAACAGACTATTCAACACCCATCTAAAACGGCACCTATCTAACTGGCAATTAATAGCCCCAATGCACGAAGCAGCAATTACTGGCACTTAAGTGCAGCAGGTTTCAGGAGATGATAGGAGAGAGATTGTGGTGCAGCTTTTTTGTGAAACAAACCCAACTGCTCCCATAGCTGCAAATATTACAAGTCAATAATTGTTTTGAATGTAGAGTTGGTATGCCAAGCCAAGTCGACTTTGTTTTTAAAAGTAACGTTCAGGTTCATTGAGTGACAGAAGAGCGGGTAGCTTTTGTATTTTTAAGGAATGAACATTATTGGGAGACGTTTATAAATGTAAAGCCAATGTTAAAAGGACAAGAAGCATGTTTTTATGCCACGTAGGTACTGAGTTGGAGATTGACTTCAAGCTTCAAGCTGTTTTCTGGCCGATAGATTTGGCACTCTGTTGTGTGCTAAGGTGAGAGTCACTTGTGTGGGGCATCAATTGGACATATGGATTATTACCAAAAATAACTTAAATTAAACTAATTGACATGTAAAGTTAATAAATACACTTTTAAATTACCCACTATTCCGTTTACCGTGTTATCATCATTTTTACGCCACAAATTCACAGCAAATTAATCAATTCACTGCTCATCAACCTAACTGTCCCCAAACTTGGAACATAAGATGGTAAAAATAGCTTCCGAAGGACCACTCACACAATGTGAGACAAATCTGGAACCCCAAATGCAGTTGAATGCTGGGTGCACTATTCCAGATGATGGAAAATAAATAGCAAACGATTCCAAATAAATGTAGGAACTTCAACTTTATTACTTTCCGAAAATAGACAAATAGCGGGTGCTTTGCTAAGTGCCTCTAGTCCGAAGACCGACTTTCTTCTCTTTCTTGGCTCAACCTTGAGAGTTTTTGGGCTTGCTCTACAGGGTATGATGCCTCAAGAGGACTAATGACAATTGACAATTTTCATTCCCTTTTTATACTAAATTTGGCTACTCCGGGTTCGAATTCGGAAAGTTACAAAAATGGCAAGTAACAAAGAAAACGTTTCATGACGAGCTTTCATGAAGCGACAAAATAGAACCGTTTCCGGTTTCACAGGAAAAGCTATCATTTTCTACACAAAGAAAAACAAAGGAAAATGTGCACGTTTTATTACGTTGGATCGAACTCGACCTTTCCACCGGAAGTAGCCATTACAAATACAAAGTTCACAATATTGAACTTTGATAATGATCATCTTAGCAATAAAATGAGAAAATACTGAACGTGAACAAAGGACAACGAATTTACAGGTTTGAAAACGTTCAGTTTAACAAAGGAAAGGGAAAATTATAACAAAATATCTAGAGTTTCCATTTCGAATCCAAATCCTCCGGAACATTCTTCCCCCCGATTTACAAAGTAAATCCTACTTTGTATCCTCGGCTGTCCTTATGTCCAGTTTCCCCAACTTGACCACTGGCCGTTTGTAGGTACCTGATGCCGTCTTGACCTCCACGATCCTGACAATTCCGTCCTTTCCAGGATAAATGTGAGTTACCCTGCCCAGTGGCCAATTGTTCCTCTTCAAACTGTCATCAAAGAGGATGAACATGTCCCCAACGTTCACTGGAGGAACCTTCCCATGCCACTTATGCCTCCGCTGCAAAGTGGGGATGTACTCTTTCTTCCAGCGTATCCAGAAAGAGTCTGCTAATGCTTGTGCCTGCCTCCATTGCTTCCTCAGGTTCATGTCCATCCTAAAATCTCCTGGAGGCTGTGTCACACTTGAGCTTCCAATCAGAAAGTGGAACGGAGTAAGGGCTTCCGGTGATTCTGGATCCACAGGCACATCAGTTAGCGGGCGACTGTTAACTTTGGCCTCTGCTTCAGCGAAAACTGTCTGCAGGACCTCCTCCTTAGGTGCCCTTGCCTTCAAAATGGCTGCTAGTGCGACCTTGACACTCCGAACCAATCTTTCCCAGCTTCCCCCCATATGAGCAGAGGAGGGCGGGATGAAATGCCAGTCAATCGCCTTAACGGACAGCTCGTCTGTCAGTTTAGCTTGATCCAGTTCTTTCAAAGCTTCTCTAAGCTCCTTGTCTGCCCCACGCAGGTTAGTCCCATTGTCGCTGTGGATCTCCCGAGGATGACCTCTTCTTGCGATGAACCTGCGGATAGCCATGATGCAGCTATCCGTGGTCAAGCTCTGTGCAATCTCCAGATGCAGAGCTCGTGTAGACAGGCAGGTAAATAAGACACCATAGCGTTTCTCGTGGTGCCTTCCGATGGTCACCTCCAGTGGGCCAAAGTAGTCCATTCCTGTGATGGTGAATGCCCTTGGCTGCGGCTGGATCCGGAAATCCGGGATAGCTCCCATCATGGGTGGTTTCGCTTTGGCCTTCCTCAACTTACACAAGGTGCACTCTCATATGACTTTTCGCACAGCACTGCGTATATGAGGAATCCAATACCTCTGGCGAATTTCGTTTCTCGTTGTGTCTTCCCCTTGATGAAGACACAGCTTGTGGTAATGCTGAATCAGCAACTTCGTCAGTTCCTCCTTGGGGTGCAGGATCATCGGCATCCTCATCCCCATGTCAGCTGCGGTGGCTAATCTGCTCTTCATCCGCAGCACTCCATTCTGATCCAGAACCGGTGAAAGTGTGTAGAGTGAGCTGGAATTTGGAAGATCCTATTCCTTAGTGAGTATTGGCATTTCTTGCGGGTATGCCTCCCATTGACTCCTCCTTATCAGCATCCTTTCAGCTTGTTGGAGCGCGAGTACTTTCGAGACAGGCCCCTTCTTGGCAAGCGTTCATTCAATTATGTTGAGTACGTAGGCGGTAGTACGTAGGCGGATGTAGCTGGAAAAACGAGTGACATCAGGCAATGACAAACCTGGAATGTCCTCTGCTAGACCAACGAACTCCTTCCTAAGCTCCAGCTCGCCAACTTCCGGTTCAGTTACAAATACAGGTTCTTCCGGCCATTCATCTGGAGGATGCTTGATGAATGCCGGCCCATTCCACCAGCTGCTGCCACTTGTCAGGTCAGTCTTTCCTTCACGGGTCCCATCGTCAGCTGGATTTTCTTTAGTGGGCACCCATCTCCACTGGTGGACGTTGGAGTTTTCATGGATTTCTCCAACTCTAGCAGCAACAAAAACTTGGAATCGTCTTGCCTCCGACCGGATCCACTTCAGAACCGTCATTGAATCCGTCCAAAAAACAACGTCATGCACGGGAATGTCCAGCTGCTCACGGACAAACTTCCCTAGTCGAGATGCCATGAGTGCTGCAATCAACTCCAGTCTCGGGATGCTGACTGGTTTGAGAGGTGCTACTTTTATTTTTGACATGATAAAAGAGACCTGCACGTTTCCTCCGGGATCCTGGACACGCAAATAGGCAATGCAGCACCCAGCCTTCTCACTCGAATCACAAAAAATGTGGACTTGGTTGTTCTCATTGTTGCTGGCCCTTAAGGAGTAGCATCTTGGTATTCTCAGTTCCACAAGCCTTGGGAGATCCCGCACCCACGCTTTCCATTTCTCAAAGGTTGTGGTGGGGATCTCGTCGTCCCAGCTTATCCGATGCCTCCACAGATCCTGGAGAAGAATCCTTCCCTTCACCATGAAGTGCCCCAGAAATCCAAGCGGGTCCCACACAAGCATGATGAGCCTCAAAACTGCTCTCTTGTTGGGAATTTCTTCTCCAGTTGCTACTCCTTTTCCAGCTCGCTCCAGATTCACCCGGAATGTAAAACAGTCTTCTCCCGGGATCCAGTGGAGCCCCAATGCCCTCTCGGTCTGTATCTCTGACCATTGAGCCAAGTCCTTCGTCTCTTGTCCAGCGCTAGCACCCAGAGCTTCCAGGAATTTTGGGGAATTGGATATCCATTTTCCAATGGAAAATCCGCCCTTGTGGTGGACTTCCTTCACTTCCAGCGCCAACTTGATCGCCTCATCCTCCTGGTCCACTGAATCCAGGTAATCAACCATGTAGTGTTTGTGCACTATGGCTGCAGCGGCGGCTGGATACTCCTCCTGGAACTCGGCAGCGTTTCGGTTTTTGACGTGTTGGGCGCAGTAGGGCGAACATACTGACCCAAACATCATAACGTCGAGCTGAAAAACCGAGGGGTGATGGTCTTCCAGATTTTCCCTCCATTGAAAACGCTGCGCTGGACAATCCTGCGGCCGGATCCCTACCCGGTGGAACATCTCGCCAATGTCACCAGAGTATGCAATTTTCCGTTGACGAAATTTGAGGAGAATGCCAGGGAGTGAGTTCAACAGGTCCGGACCAGTCAGCAAAAAGTCGTTGAGACTCACTCCGTTCGCCTTGCTGGAGGCATCAAACATGATGCGGATCTTCCCTGGCTTGTTGGGATGAGTAGTGGGGAAGTGCGGCAGAAACCATTCCCTTTCTGTAGGGGTAGCTAGCTCTTTCTCGGTCAACTTATGAGCGTAGCCTTTGTCCAGGTATTCCTGCAGCCTCACTCCGTATTGTCCCCGGAGAACCTCGTCCTTCCAGAGCTTTCTCTCTATCCCACGAAGGCGACTTAGGGCAACATCATAGCTTGGTGGCAAACAGATGGGCTCCTTTTTCCAAAGAAGTCCCGTCTCCCAGCGATCCCCAACACGCCGAGTGACATGCTCCATTTTGCTTTCGGCAGCAATGTCATCTCGCGAACGGGCGCTCATCACTGGTCGAACACCAAGGGAATCCAGCGCAAAGGATTTCTTCACCAAGTCATGAATGATGTCTTCGTCCGTCTCATGAACACAGGAGTGCATGGACTCATCCCTTCCGGTTCCATCCGTCGGTCCGTGAATGGCCCATCCTAGCATGCACCTTGACATCATCGGTGCTTCCATTCCGCATTCCCTGACTTCTCTCGCCACCGTTAGGTAAGTGTGGGGCTGGCCAATGAGGATAAGCGGTCTTTCTCCAGGAAGGTACTTCATTTTGACATCCTGTAAGTGCGGCCACTGCTTACAGATGTCTTCCAGGTCGGTCCGTTGTGGCGTGAGCTTCAAACTGTTTATGGTGCGGACATTCTTTATTTTGAACTCCACGCTCTCCTCCACCGGACTGATCCATACGTCGACCTTCCTGGAACCCGAATCCGACTGCTTGTGTTCGTTAGTTCATTTGATTCGGATCGGATCATTCGGTCCACTCAGGCCCAGCTTCCTAGCCAAGTGAATGCAAACAAGAGTCACGGTAGACCCTCCATCTATCAGTGCGTTTACTACCACTGATCCTCCCGGTCCCCTCAAGATAACAGCCACTATTTTCAGTAGTGCGCCTGGCCCCTTGACCAAGTTGACGTTGATATTGAGCTCAGACAACTTGTCAGACTGCTTGGCGTCTTTTTCTTCTTTCTTGGGGACGGGAGCTCCATGCAGAGAAGTGTGATGGTTTCTCGAACAACCTTCAGCACGGCAGTTCCATTTCGATTTGCAGGCTTTCAAACTGTGCCCGCTTCTCAAACACCGAAAGCACAGATTGTTGGCTCTCACGACTTCCCACCGTTGCTGCACGTTTTTCTTCTTAAAATCTTCACAGCTGTAAACTGCGTGTCCCTCCAGCTTACAGACCGGACAGCTGACTTTGGATTTGGATGACTCTTCAGTGGCAGCGTTGACTTGTTCGTCTTTACTATCCCTTATCTTTAGTTTGGGAATAGTAACCTTGCTGGCAGCTTCCGCAACCTTGTCCACCCAGTTGGCCAAATCCAGCAAGTTGACACGTTTGTGCAGTAGCGTGTGCATCCCCCACTGCAACTTTAAATTGTCCGGTAACTTGTCCACCAACTCTTGCATTAGCTGTGGATTCTCCAGGTGGGCTGGAAAGTGTAGCGTCCTCACGGTGGTCACCAGATTGTTGATGGCTTCAGCGTAGTCCATTATGCTGGAAAGGTTGTCCGCCTTGGGAGTCGGTGTCTTCTTGGCCGTCTCAATCAAGGCCTGGACCACGTATTCAGCCCTGCCATAGCGTTGTTCCAATCTCTCCATGACCATGTCCGCATTGTCCGGGACGATCATGAGAGCCCGTACGTGCCTCCTAGCTTCTCCCTTCAGCGCCTTCTCGAGCCTTGCCATATTCTGGGCTCGTGTGAATCCGCAATCACTGGTGGATTGCCTGTACTGATGAGCAAAAATAGGCCAGTCCAGCGGATTCCCTGAGAAGGTTGGCAACTTGCTTCATTCCCCCTGACGAGCCACAAACTTTTCGGTTGTCACATTTTGTGACTTGAGGGCTGTTATCAGTGCGTTAGCCAGGGCGTCGGCTAATCCACCATCTTGTTGTTGACCTTGTAGCAATGATTGCCGTGTCACTGGTGGCGGTGGGCTCGGTGCTGGTGGAGGGTGTCCGTGGAATGCAGAACCTCTGTACTTGTTGCTCCTACCTGCAGCTCCATGATCCCCATCTGGATCCTCGATTTCCCTTCTTCTGTCGTCTCTGTCCCTCCATCCCGTCGAAGGCTTGAATGGAGGCGCTCGTGGAGGAAACCCATAATGATCGGGTTCCTCCCAATTATAGTATGTGCTGCTACCTGCAGCTGGTCGTCCCGTCGGCGACCCAGTCTTGTGTCTTCTCAATTCGTCTCTGACCTCCCATTCCGTGGAAGGCTTGGATGGGAGCGCTGGTTGATGGGCCGCTGGAACTTCCTCCTTTTCTTTCCAAATTGGAACCCTTGATGAAAGAGGCGTGGGCATGAAATGAATTGAGGCCGGTGGGATAGCACTCAATTCACCCGTGGAAAATGGCTTCACCCTTGCTGGGGCATCCTGTTCCTCCCCTTCCTCCTCTTCATCCTCGTCGTCATAGTCCGCGTACTCCTCCAGGTCGTCCATCTTTGCCTGATTGGCGTGCGCTACTTGGGAGATTTCTTGCTTCAGCTCTAATAGCCGATCCAGTTTCTCTCTGATGGATCGCTCCAGTTCAGCAAATTCCTCATCCAGCTCCACCCTAGACTTGGAGCTGGCAGCAGAGACATGTGAACGGGCGTCAGCCTCCACTTCCGGTGTCCTTTCAACCGTTTGTGGCGTGACAATTGTCGTCCTCTGCATGACCACTCCAGTGGTCGTTCTGTGGGTACTGGACAGGAACGATGGCTGATCCTCTTTTGCAACCCAATTCCCGTAAAAATCTGGCGGATGCCCGATGTTAGGACGCCTGCTTTGACGCGGGACTTGTTCCCCACTTCCGTGGGCTCCTCCTTGACCTTGACCGTACTCCATAGCTCTGGGTTATCCGGTTCGGAGGACCAAAATTATGTCCCCAAACTTGGAACATAAGATGGTAAAAATAGCTTCCGAAGGACCACTCACACAATGTGAGACAAATCTGGAACCCCAAATATAGTTGAATGCTGGGTGCACTATTCCAGATTATGGAAAATAAATAGCAAACGATTCCAAATAAATGTAGGAACTTCAACTTTTATACTTTCCGAAAATAGACAAATAGCGGGTGCTTTGCTAAGTGCCTCTAGTCCGAAGACCGACTTTCTTCTCTTTCTTGGCTCAACCTTGAGAGTTTTTGGGCTTGCTCTACAGGGTATGATGCCTCAAGAGGACTAATGACAATTGACAATTTTCATTCCCTTTTTATGTATGTATGTATGTATGTAATTTGGGAAGCAACAAGACATCTATAGTCACTGCCGCAGCCGCTTAACCTTTAATTAGGTTTTTGCAGTCTCTCCCATGCCTTACATTGGAAGGTTTACTTTATGGCCTACCTGCCCTCCGCACGGCTCTGGCCGGGTCTATTGACCTTTTGAGCCGACCAGTGCTTTTGATAAATTGCAAAAGACTGGCTGGAGTGGCACGTCGTATGGCGTCAGCAGTGAGGGTTTGACCCTCCAGCACGTCGCAACGTAACTCAACAAACCTATCACAACTACCAAGGAAGTGTAGGCTAGTCTCATCATGCATCCCACAGCTAGGACAGACTTTAGTCTCCGCTACCCCCATTTTATGGAGGTGACTCCTCAGCACCGAATGTCCAGTAATGATCTGAACAAACGATCTCAATGCATCACGTGGAAGGTCACTTAAAAAGCGACCCACAGCACGCGATGGCAAGTCAATTAACATTTTTGTTTCTTTGCAGTCATCCCTGCTGCGCCATTGTAGTGAGTGTTATCCATCATCCCATTCTCTGACTACACTCTTAACCACATTAAGCGCTACAGGAACGATCGGCTCGGGACCGATAATAGGCATTTCAGTTGCATCTTTAGCCAATGCATCAACCGCCTCGTTCCCATCAAACCCGCAGTGGGCAGGTATCCACGTAAGGGACACTTCATGTCTCTGTGCCAATTGGCGGAGACATTCAAAGCATTTCCCCACAATTGAAGTCATGTGCCACCAACTCTTAAGAGCCTCGATGGCACTACGACTGTCGGAGTAAATATGAATTCTCCTTCTGTCATTAAGACGGGAGCATAGTACCCTTGCCAAGTTCAAAATGGCAAGAACTTCAGCTTGAAAAACTGTGGTGCTTGCACCCAACGGTATAAGCTCCTGTACAGTCTCCCCATCATATGATGCTGTGAATGCAGCACCAGTTTTTTCATGGAATCTAGAGCCGTCCGTATAGCACACCACAGACTGCGGAGGGTGTTTTGGTTCACCTCTCCTCTTCCACGAGTCACGGGACGGAACAGTTATTTTAAAACCACCTTCTACAAGTGGTCTACTGTTCCGCAAGTCGCATGGCCATTCCAAGATAGGAATACGCTTCCAGACTTTATTACAAGCCACAGAATGGGTCTCCCGTTTTAGAACGCCACGCGGTTCAATACCTTCCCAGGTTTTATTGTGATGCAACCTATGCATCGTCCGTACAGCCATTTCATTGGCATGTACATCAATTGGTTTTAGATCGAGCAAACATTCCAACGCAGCGGTTGGAGTTGTTCGCATGCATCCCGTGATGAGTGTCATTGCCTGGCGTTGAAGCCTGGCAATTGTCATCACGTTCTGTTTGGCTTTCATTGCAGGGAGCCATACCACAATCCCGTAGAATGTAGCTGGTCGAATGATAGCCGTATAAATCCATTTCAAACCAAGGTTTCAAACCCCAGGTCCTTGCGACTGCTCTCCTACATTGTGCTAAGGCCACTTGCATACGAGTGGCCCGGTTTAAAAGGTGAGGTCGCCACATTAACTTACGCCTAAGTATCGTACCTTATTTTTAAAGGGTATCGGCTGACCATTGAAGGTCAGATTTGGTAAACACTCCAACTTAATCCGGTTCGTGAACACGACTGCTTCCGATTTACTCGCGTTAACCGAAAGGCCTACTTTCACACACCAAGAGTGGACGTGCTGTAAGGTTGTTTGCATAATGCTTTGCACTGTAGCAAGGCATATGCCTGGTTGTAGTAGAGCAATGTCATCAGCAAAGCCCTGCGAGTGCGTAGCAGTAGACTTATCTTTGAGCTCACACAAGAGCTCATCCACCACACAGTCCCAGAGAAAAGGAGACAACACTCCACCTTGCGGACACCCGGCTGCTACAGTAATCTTACTGCGGCTGCCAGATAATTCGGAAACTGCGGTTCTGCTCCGCAGCATCTTTTCAATCCACCTCACGTATATAGGGGGGATTGACTGTCTTTCTAGGGAGCTCTTGACAACTTTAAAGGGTGCCCTGTTAAAGGCTCCTTCGATGTCAAGAAATACACCAAGAGCTATCCCTTTGCACTGCATTGATTTCTCAATGCGTGTAACTAATTCATGCAGTGCCGCTTCAGTTGAAACGCCCCGCAAATAGGCAAATTGCCCATTTCTTTTAAGTCTAGCTATCAGGTCTGCAGTTTCAACCTGCCAGTCGACCAATCTCTCTAGCGTTTTTAGAAAGAAAGACGTCAGAGAAATTGGGCGCCATGATGATGTCTTCTGATAGCTGTCCTTACCTGGTTTTGGTAAGAACACAACCCTTGCGGCACGCCAGGGGCTCGGCACATAACCAAACTCCAAGCACGCCACATATATGGGCTGCATTATTCTTACCAATCTATTCCCAGCGGCCGTCAAGAGGGCCGGGAATATATCATCTGGCCCAGGAGCCTTGTATGAACTGAAGGACGCAAAGGCGGACCTCACCTTGAAGGGTGTAACCGCCTCAGGGGGCAGTCTCATTCTTAATTGAGAGGGGCCTTCATCTGGAACTCCAGTATTTCCCACTGAAAAATGCTTCCTAAGAAGCAGTTCCAGTGTTTCCTTGGCAGTCTTTGTATAAATTCCCTTTTTATACTAAATTTGGCTACTCCGGGTTCGAATTCGGAAAGTTACAAAAATGGCAAGTAACAAAGAAAACGTTTCATGACGAGCTTTCATGAAGCGACAAAATAGAACCGTTTCCGGTTTCACAGGAAAAGCTATCATTTTCTACACAAAGAAAAACAAAGGAAAATGTGCACGTTTTATTACGTTGGATCGAACTCGACCTTTCCACCGGAAGTAGCCATTACAAATACAAAGTTCACAATATTGAACTTTGATAATGATCATCTTAGCAATAAAATGAGAAAATACTGAACGTGAACAAAGGACAACGAATTTACAGGTTTGAAAACGTTCAGTTTAACAAAGGAAAGGGAAAATTATAATAAAATATCCAGAGTTTCCATTTCGAATCCAAATCCTCCGGAACACTAACCATCACACTATCACCACCAGTGCATCTTTCAAACTATTCATCAGTTTATTTCAATAATAACCGAACACTCCAGAATCACTAAACTGTTCAAAAACCATGTATACCCAGTACATTGCATTTTACTCAAACCCTGCTTTGTTTGCAATTTCTATGTTAAGTTTAATCCGCAACAGTTTGCGGAATTTATGCGCCTTAACAAGTCAATATTCTTTTTATGCGTTTTAACTTATAGGTAGATGGGTTTGTGTTTGAAGCTTTCTCTTAACAAATTATTGTAATAACTCACTCAATGAATTTATGCAAGGCTGATAGAAGTATTGTGAATTAAACCTCAGTATCAATCATTTATTTTGTCAAATTATTTAATATGGTGAAATATAATTTTCACATACGATTTAATGATTTAAAAACAAGTGAAATTGAGTTAGATAATGTGCATTTGATTTTACACAAACACATGGAACACTGTTTTGCTTATTATAATTAAAATTTTCGATACTTTACAACAAAACATTAAACTTAAGCTTACCAATTATCCACTCCACAACCACTGAAAAATCTAAAGAAATGAAGCCATTAGCTCGTATATTTCAACCTGCCTGTGTTTACTTTTAACTGTGTGCTTATTTAAGTACATAGTTTTTAGCTGTTTAAAACTACACAAAAATTTCAAAAATATTGTTGTCATAATCAGCATTTCGTAAAATAAATGGTATGTGTAATTTTGCCAAATAGACGTGATGTATGATTATAGAAGAATTAATATTACGATTATTATTATTAAAATTTCAGTTTGACATACTCCATTCTTCAGGCCACTTAGGAAACTTCAATCATTTTTTGAAGTGATTAGTTAAAAACATATTAATGTCGTTGGCGAAGTATCGACGAAAGTTTTATAAAAAGGCTGTGCTATTGACAAGAAACTAAAAGACCATAAACTTACGCAGGGGCTAAGTGACGCGTGTCCAGGTGCGTGATCGTCACGCGGGCCGGACCACAAAAAGGGCCGGACCGACAGGAGCGAAAGTTTTAAACATCAGAAAATCCCAGCTTTTAGTGACATTTTAAATTTAGTGCATGCACATTTTTGAAAATATTTCAATTTCTGATTATACTGTGAATCTTTTCAGTAAGCGTTTAATATTTAAGCAATGAATCACTCACGCTTGACGATCGCGCACCAAGACACGCGTCACTTTGCCTAGCCTCAGCCCCAAAATATTTGTATTGTAAACTACGTTTCAAGACTCTTGGTCTATCAAATAATTTATTTATTTGTATTTTTTAAAATTAAAAAGCGCATTCAAAGTTCAAATGAACGGAAATTAACTGAGTTAAATAAGGGCATCAACGATACACCGGTAATTTTTATCTTCCCTATAGCTAAATTTCTTATAGAATATTTTGATTACACGAACAATATTATGATATTTTACATATCAAACTTACTGTAACATTTAGAATTTCTAGATTCTTTGAACTTTAAAGCTTCTCACTTTAGTCCCACAGGGTTGTTACATAGATAACTAGGTATCCGCAAAGTGACATAATCTAGCCCTTAACCTCAATTATTCCTAAAAACACAAAAGTGCTTATCTAGGGTTAATACACATCTAATGGGATATATGTATAGTAGACGTCTACAAAATTTTCTATAACGAACTATAACCTGTAGTTATTAAGACTTGATTATGTTAATTTGTACTAGAAATTATGAGGCAAAACTTAGCAGCTTTACCTGCTCTTGTACTGTAAACAAAGATTGATTATTATAAACATTCGGGTTAACCTCGTGTAAACCTATATATATGAAACAGATTAGTTAATTAGCATTAGTTATGCTTGTTCCTACCATGACAGCCAACTTATAAGTCTCTTATGAGTACATTATCAGATTGTATCATATATCATATCATAGTAAAGCCCGAGTTGCAAAAACATTTTGACAAAAGAAACTGTCGGAGGCATTGCGGCTAAACACCACTGGAACTAAAAGCCGTTTGAATAAAACAAATGAAACTTGAAACTAAGTGATACACATGCGATTTGTTTGTAGTTTAAAAACTTTTGCAAAACATTAATTGTAAAATCTCAAACACCAGGTATCCCTATTCCATTATGATCTGCATCAAGATTTACATTAAATTTGAAGAATGATAACGTACGATTGTTTTTGAAACAATAACTTAACATGTCATTAAAAAATAAGCCCTCGCCTTTGTGCGGTCTAAAAGTCTTCCATATGGAAGACGTCCATTTATGTCTACATAAATTATAGATAGTACTTGATTCCAATTAGTCGTGAAATATGAGTATTTGTTCAATTTCAAATTTCATCATTTTCTATTCCGGATACTACGTTATCATTTTGATGATCGACGAACACCAGAGTAGCAATTCTTAAATTCTAAGGAGAGTTGCTATTGGAAACAGGATGAATAAAATTATTGTTTTTATTCTGCTTGGAGGTTAATACAATGCAGCTTTACAATAAAATCACCAATTTCTAAATTCCGGATAATTATAATTTGTGTAAACGCCAATGTTTGCTAGCGATAAGAAAGCTCTGCCAAACTGGAATTGTTTTAATCAAGGGCACAAACGGCTGGAAACGCAACTTTGTTTAATAGCACTTTAATGTGTTTTAGTGACTTTTAATCATTTTTCTCATATTACATGTTTTACCGTCAAAGTGTTCCATCAAGATTATTCTGTCTAGTACGATACGTCCAATAACCTCAACCTTACATTTAGAAATTCAGTCGCCAAGCAATCATGTTAGATTCCTAAAGACTGTTAGATTGTTAAGTTTGCCCCAGCATTTTGTTTTATAAGTTTTACGTAAAACAAAATTTAATTACAAAAGTCTTTGAGTGTGAATAATTACAATTCTTATCTCATTGCAATTCAGAGACAAGCCATTTCAAACCTTAGGTAAATGTAATAATCCAAAATACTAGGTGGCTTTCAACTGACTGTAAAATTTATTAAATTTTAATCAATTTGAAAAAGTGTAATTCTAAGCAGCAGTAGCTTAAAACCATGATCAGCTCCAGTTTGATATTTTATTTACATTTCTATATACGTCGTTATATTTAGACATTTTAAGTTTTTATATATCACGCGGGCCGGACCCGACCTTACTTAGCTACTGAACTTACGTAGTATACTTTGTAAAACTTATCTTGATAAAAGTACTATTTGTCAACCTAATTAAGATTTGGCAAACTTCAAATATGGGTTATTCATTTTCTTTAACTGTTTTGTTGACGTCCAGTTCTCTTACAAAGCGTACACTATACAATGTCACGTAATTGTATATTCCTCCTTTTAACTAGTTTTTATTTAAATTCAACACAAGCAAATAATTTCACACATTTTAAAAATGCATCAATGCCGGAACGAGTTTATGGATTTATACCAATTAAAACAACAGCCGATCTTTTTAAATCTATTCCAAAGCTTGGATCAACAGATAAAACCGTGATTAAAAAATCCCTGAATTCGGCTAGGCGGCTAAAACTAAAAGTTTCCACAGTTATTCTCAACAACATTTTGGCTCCGTTTCAACGTTCAAATTGTCTGATACATGTTACAAACTTTTTGGAAATTGATTTTACGTTCAATCCGTTTAAATATCTGCCGTACATGACAAGAGAACCATTACTTGGGCTGCTTTCCAGAAACAACGATTCTGAGGAAATGCTTGTGTGGAAATTCAAAGAATTTGCAAAGAGGTCTACATTTTATGATTCTCATAAAGCAATGCCAGAGTGTCCAGATACGCATTATGATAATAATGTCAGACACTTATCCCCAGTGCACGGAATGTGTACACGATTTAAATTTTTTTGCCTTTGCAATCCGCTCTAAACCATGGAACTGTGAGGTGCGTATCTTTTTATTTCCTAACAGTTATTATTACCAGAACTTGATTTCACCAGAAAATAAATGGTCTGCGGTACAATATTGGTATCACGAAATCTGGTATTTTGAGCGACAAAGCCTATCCTACGACGAAATAAAAATGCAAGAATATGACCGTTCGTTGTCGCCTCCAACACCAGTGTTTCACATTTCTGTAGTGGAATATGCTTACGTAGCAGATGCTTGGAGATATTGCGTACGCGTTAGTGACTGTTCAAGCAACAACTATCTAAGAGGAAGTCTGTTTGATAATTCTGTCATTCTAATTTTTGAGACTAAGACAAGTGTTCCAGGAGTTGCAACTTTACGAAATGTTTGTTTGGATCCCTATATTCTGGACAACTTGAAGTGCTATAAATTGAAAACTTGGAGAAAAATGAGTATTAAAACCATACGTTTGAAGGCTTTCAAGACACTACATCTTCAATGGCATATATCCGATGATTCCGAAGAAGATTTCAAGTTCTGGTCATACCTGGGCAAGTGTAAAGCACAAAATCCGAGACTACTTGTTCGAGATATACAAATTGATACAAGTATATTTTATGCAAATTTGCTTAAGGATATTCTCGGCAACTTCAGTTACAAGTATTCATCCCGTTATGGAAATTTTAAAATTTGCAAGCAGGCTATGCCTCGAGTGAGATTTGCTCACGGGTTTCCCATTGTTGTGAGGATTCGCAATATAGATCCGCAAAAATATTGGTTCTACGGGTCCTCATTATTGAATCCAATTGGTACTTATGGATTTGTTGCATGCATGATCCCTGAAACTATGCCACTATCGTTTGTGCAATTATTTGGTATATATGATATGTACTGCTGGATTTGCATCATAATCTCGGGTGTAGCATTATATCTATTTGTAGCAGTGGCAATGAAACTTTCTTGGCAAAATGTTGTGATTGGTTTTATAAAGATTTTGTTGGAGCAAGGGGACGGATTGAATTTTCTGCACAAAAGAAGAATGCTAGAAGGATCGTTTCTGCTTGTTGCTTTGATTTTGAGCAACGGATACAAAAGCAAAAACATTAATAATTTAGTATCTCCAAGGAAAGTGCTGCTATATGAGGCTTTTGAAGACTTAGTGAGTTCAAAATTCCAAATTTACGGTGAAGCTTACTCTCCATTGGAATATGACAAATGGAACAATGATTTCATGCCATTAAACGCCACGAATATGATCTGGAAGGCACACAATCTCTCAGAAAGTGTTCATTCGCCGTTGTATGTATCTTTCAAAACTTACCTTGTAACAAATATTCAGAAACACTTCGAGGGAGTTTTACACAGAAAAAGATATCGCAAGTTCAACTCAACTTTTGACGAGCTATTGTACTGGAACACTAAAATTTTGCCTGAATCCTTTGAAATTTTGAAGCAACTTCTTAGACGAATCACGACTGGCGAAGAAGAACGAATCGATTTTGCATTGCAAAATCTTCAAATGAAAGCCATGGGGAACCGATTGCAAACGTGTAACAAATCCGCGTTTGTACTGCCCACATGGAAATGTGAAAACCTAAAAGAACAAGTATTATTTCCAGAGTATGTGTCAATGTCCAAGAAAGTAATATTAGAAAATAACTTGATGTTGTCATTCAGTGGAAAAATTCCACCGAAAACAGTCAAACGTCTCAAGGGTCTGGATACATCAGGAATATGGGACTGGCTTTATAAAATCATTCTTGAACTTCACAGATTAGGTAGAACCAAAAACCATAGAAGAACATCAGAAACTAGCACATCAATGAATGGAAACATCCTGGTATTGTTTACGACTTTTACGTTACTTATGTGCGTAGCAGTCACCATCTTTTTATTTGAGCCATTATATAATGCATTTTAGTCTATTAAAAATTATCAAGACGTAAATATACGATACGGTGGTAAATCATTATCAAATGCTACAGTTTTAATATGAACAACACATTTCCAACGGTTTAAGATTTATTTGTTTTTCATAAATTCCTGAAATAGTTGGAAACTTGTTAATAAGTTTCAGTTAGAAGTAAAATATTACACATCATTTGAAGACACTTAGTTTCGTATGTGTCACTTATATAAATGTTTTATCTAAAACACAAGTGACAAGCTGTCATGATTGAAGATGGTACACAATTTAGTATAAAATGTTACAAATTTATATCAATCAATTTTTATTGTTTTTATTTTAATTATTTTAGGCAACATAAAAATATAGAATCATACAATTACCATTTGCTAATACACGAAATATCTCAGACTATTTTAAAACTTACAATTATTTCAAAATCAGCAATTCAAACAAAAAATTGTTGAGTTGAAAACCATGCCGGGATTTATTTTGAATAGCCGTGTTTAATGATATGTGTAGAGTATTGGTAGACATTCTAAACGAGAAATATTTTTAAACGTTGAAGCGGGTTCAATTAAAATGGCAGCAAAAAGTGTAAACTTATTTACGGTCTTGCGCAGAGTTTTTTACTTCAAATGAAAACTGTGCCTAACTTTTTGGTCTGCTTTTGTGTTAAATGCTATTTATGTACTATAATATACAATATATAATATATAATATATATAATATATAATATACATATAAATTACTTATCGAAACAATAAAACAAAGCATTTAACGAAAAAATGTACTGAATGAAATCCGGCGCGGGTTTAATGGGTGAAACCGCAACTTGAAGAAGAAAGATTGGATAAACATTCACATTCATTAGACATACCTTCATTGAAAGGACATACATATTCTGGTATTTGGTTCTGCCTCAACCTTACATCAATCCAAATACCAAATAAAGCATACATCCATATCCAGCGTGTTTCCTTGAATCAGTACAAGCTCTGACAATCTGTGTACTTCGTTCGTTTAGGGAGTGTGCCGGCAAACGCTTTTCATAAACTCTAATACATAAGCATACCAATCAATCAAACCTAATAAAAAGTATACATAAATATTCAATACGCCAACGGAATAATATTTTGAAAGGGAAAAAGTATTGCAACAGCCTTACGTATTTTGTCTTGCTGGGTACCCTGGATGTGTAACTGAGAAAAATGTACTTTTACGTAGTTGAAATTAAAAATACTAGAACTGCATAGCTTTAGTGCAAAATAATGCCTGCCGCCGCAGGCAATAGGGAAATTTGACGTTAACCTGATTGACGCATAGCATAATGGTTTGTTAATAGTATAAGAAATTTATGTGATTATATAACGTTTTCCCGTAGTACTCCCTGACCTAACTTGAAAACAAAATAAAATAAATAACCCAAAAGTACCCTCTAATGCACTTTATAAAAAGGTTCTGCTTTGTGTTTTCTTCGACCTGAAGCTTGCACTCATGGTGCTAAGTAAAAACGCAAGGAAGACATATAATAATGTAAATTATTCGTTGTGCTTATTCGTTTTCACTTCGGTGGGGATGTATTAAGACATCAACTATGTGAAAAGTGACTCATGGTATGGTGAAGTGACAAAACTTTTTTATACAACTTTCACAGGAATATAAAGTGCAAATCGTTTTTATTGCTTTCTGTTTCTTGTAGTCCGTAAACCAGTGCACAGTTTTGTAATACTGATAAGAGATTGGTGACGACTGATATGAAGATGACCTCTTTGCTTTTCTTGTTGAGTCCTTCTGGTAGTTCATAAGTTCAATTAATAAACAAATTTGAACGAAAGTTGATTTCAATATATTTTAAGCATGCGTTTTCCAGCTTGTTTTAATTAGCTTGTAAGCAGGATCTGTTTAGTTTGTGCATTTTGTCTAAAAAGGGTCTAGTCATATTGAGTAGTTAAATACCTAAACAAAACCACACATCAAACCAAATGAAAATGAACACTGCAATCAGAATATTATTTTGAAAATGAAAGAAACTGGAGCACAACCTCTCATTTTTGGTTATTTATAAACGATCGTAGCAGAAACATTTGTCGTTTTACCTAACTCGTAAAACTGGTTTTGTTGCGTTTAAATGCCAACGATTGTTGCTACAGACAGTTGGACATTAATTACCTTTCAGATGCCCAGTAAACGTCTTCACCAGAGTATGGGCTACAAAATAATCGTACAAGACTGCACAACTGTTAGTGTCATTTTAGGTAATTTCAATTTGGATAAACTGTGGAGGGCGCGGTGTTGCTTGGTGGATAGGATTGATTGATAAATGACAAACGTGTAGGGTAATATGAGATTCTTAAGAAAGCCAAGCCAAGACAAATTTCTGTGCTACAACTACTACCACAAAGTTTTGTGGTAAGTGGTAAGACAATTTTTTCAAAAGAGGAAGGAGTAATGGAAGTGAGTAGTTTATTGACAGTAAATTTTGCATCTAATTTTTTTGGTAAGCTAAAAACCCGTCCATTTGAACCACTCCCTTTATAAACCTCGGTTGCCCATACCTCCACCACCTGTCCAAATACTAGGTTCTACAAATGATCTCAAATTAAAATTCCAAAGAATGGAGATGAGAGTTGAACGGGTTGTAGAGGCAGATGAAGGAGGTGGTCCTAAAGGTATTGCAACTGTAGCATACGGCATCTCAGTAGCAGGGCAGCAGAACAAACGGAAAGATTTGTTGAATGCAGAGCAGTCAAGAGAAGGAGCGGATAGTGGAGGAATAGTAGCGTAGAATGATTTGAATATTTTCTAATGATAACGAAGTCTGAATTTTTGTTGAAACTACTACGTAGCTTAGTATGACATACCTTGCCAAGCAAGGTAGAAATGTTTCGTTTTGAACGTTTATTGAAATTAACATATTATGATAGCAGCAGAGAATCGAGGAGAAGGAGATAAGGTAGATGGGTGAACTAATGTTAACCAGAAAACCCAATGGTAAGTGAAATGCCTTGTTAAAGTAGATGGAGAGATTTTAGTACAGGATAGAATATTTTTGAGGAAATGAACATGAATGTAGAGAGTATCATTTCGGGAGTTGGAGAATAAAGAACAACTTTTTTCTGCTGCGTAACAGTTGACTTGTCTTTGTACAGTTATTGCACGGGCGTTGTTTCTTGATTCTCATTTTTACCTGCTGCATATTTCTGAGCATTGTTCACATTTCCAACTGATTTTACTGACCAATGGCGACCTACTTGGAGTCCTGAGTAATATGTCATGCGTTATCCGTGGGGTCTAACCAGGAGGTAAAGTGGTAAGGTAAAGTAAAGGGATTCATGAGCCCAATCATTTCCCAACATAAATAGATAACATACCACATCTTCCCTGGGTGTGAGATGGCGAATCCTACCACTCAGTGATCAGTGAAAAGTGAAATTAACGATTTTGAATCCAGTCGACCGGATTCTAAAAGAACTTTGTGCAATGCAGTAAAAAGACAGAAGTGAGAAACTTTAAACGTGCAAGTGACATAACAAGACTACGCGCAAACTAGACTCACCGAAAAATCACCCAGTTGACCGGGTTAGATTTAATTGGTGGTGCAAAGCACTGAAAAGGAAAATCCGTCGGAAGATTATCCACATCAGTTATTCGTGCAGTGCATAGCTGGAAAGGAAGACAACATTTAGCCAGTCGACCGGTTATTACCCAGAGAAGTCAGCACAGCTCAACTTTTGGGGTAAATTGAAACATACATAATATAGCACGATACGATAATGATGATGATATAAAATGAAAGGCTAGAGTAGTAACAGAGGAAAGCATACTATCAGTATTCCTTATTCTCTCTTTTCATATGAATTGAAAAATTTCTTAAACCTATGAACATCAGAAAGCTAGAATAGATAGAAATTTCATTTTTAAAGGAAAAATCATCAGAATTCAAAGCGAACTGAGCCATTCTCTATCCTTTTCGAATTTTCTATTCTTGAAAAACTGGAAACGCGTTCGACTGCGTTAAGCCAGTAACATTCCATTCATTATTTTACCATCAGGGTAAGCTATTGAATAGCTAACCCAAGTAGAGAAGCTAATTGTTCAGCTTTTCATAGGCAAGCTGTGGTTCAGCTAGCCCAACGATGATAAGCTAATTGTTCAGCTTGTCCATGGTAAGCTTTTGTTCAGCTAACCAAAATGAGATAGCTGGTTGCTCAGCATCTCTACTACGAAATACGAACATAAAAATAAATGAAATTCAATATGCAAATGAAAACTCAGCCAACTCATTTTATCATTTTAAGTTGAATGCAGACTACTGGTTGACTAGTAGTCACATTCATTTATCAACATTATCTCGTCCACTATTCCAAGAAAAGCTTGCAGGCACAATCACCATCAATAAAACCAAAAAGTTAACAACACACAGTTAACATTTTATTCAAATCCACAAACTAAAGGAAAGTGAAAAAAAAAAGTTGAACAAACCCAACCGAACTTTGTGAATGTCTACAAATCCTACATCGCCCAATCACTCTACAAGCCCAACCAAAAGGGACAAACAGTTAGCTTTACGTGGAGGTAAAATTAGACTTGAACAACCACCACCACCCAAGAAAAGAAGCAAACCTGAAACAAGGAAAAGGAGAAGAAGCCCAACATCAGCTACTAACCAAAGCAACTCGGGTGGAGGAGAGGAACAATCCACAGAAGTACCTGGTACCTCTGGAACGAGCTCAGCTAATTTGAATTTTGGACAAAGCGACCTCGAAAACGCAAATTCCAATACAGACCACGACGAATCTTTTCACTCGACAAGCTCAACTGATAATCAGAGAACAAAAAGAGTAAGAATGGACGCAGATGAGGTTAATGATTTGGTGGCTCAGAAAGTCAGAGAAGCTGTTGGTCCGCTACTACGTCAACTTGAGCAGGATCGAATAGCTCACTACCAAACAATAAAGGCACTCACAGATACCAATAATGCACTAACCGCGCAATTGACAAAAGCATCACCAACCAAAGCCCTGCAAACAGCTCTTGCAAATATGACACTTAAAACAACTACAACAAATCTAGAAAAGCCAATGTACGTCGAGGGGAAAACTACAACGGCATTCTTGGCTGAAGCAAAAACGTTTTTAAATAACCAAGGCATTGCAGATGCAAATTTGCCTTCGGCAGTCAAAACTCTTCTTCCAGACAACATGCATGCATGGCACAACCATGTAGCGACAACCAGCAAAGACTGGAAAGATTATAAAAAGAAGTTTGAAGAAAGATACGGCGGTTTTGAGGAAATAAACAGATTAAGAACGGAAGTTCAGACACGCATCCAACGCTTACATGAACCCACTGAAGATTTCATTTACGAATTTTTGGATCTTTCTAAACAATGTTATCCTACCGATACGATGGATGAACATTTGCTCCGAATACGACATGCACTATGGCCCAAAATAAAAACAGCGTTAGGAGTCCAGACTAATAGTACAGTCGAGGACTTAGTCAAACACTGCAAAACTGTCACAATCTCACTGGAAGGCGAAGACCGGGTTGCTAAGAACTCTAAATTCACTGTGCCTCCAATGCGCGCTGGAGACAGGAAGGAAACGGTTCATAGCCATCCGGGAAAGCAGAGAGGTGGTGGCAACAATAGAGGAAAACCAAATCCCAACAGCAATCAGCCTGGTAGCAGTAAAGAGCAAAATATAGAAAGCCAACAAGAAAACACAACAGAATCTCAAGGAAGAGGATTCAGAGGAGCAAGGAGTGCAGTCTGGCGTGGCGGCCGCCGTCGTTCATTTGGAGGAAGAAGAGGAGGAAGTGGAAGAGGTTATACCCACGACAATCATCAACAAGCTTCATCCTCATCCAGAGGAAAACAAACAACAAGGGGAAAGAAGAACCCTTCTAGTAAAAACATCAAATGTGTCAAATGTCAAGGCTACGGCCACAAACAGGATGTATGCCCAAGCGAAACGGGTATATCCATGGCTTTCATTGATGAGGACGGGAACGTGGTTGAAAGAATCGACAACGATCCTAACGACACCCAGTCCTCAGATGATTTAAACCAATAAGGGAGAGGACTGGTACCCCACCATCCTTATTCCCAACTATGTCAATTGTGGGGAGCGGAGTACCGTTTGTATATTTATCCAAGAAAAAGCAAAAGATCAAGGCATTACTTGACACAGGTTCAACTTACTCACTAGTCACAAAACGATGGATGGAGAAAAACAATATAAATTACAGGAAAACAAAAGACATCACACTTACGGGCGCAAGCAAAAAGAAATTAAACCCAATTGGCCAAACAACCATGATGTTTAGATTAGGATCAAGAGAAATTGAATGGAATTTCTATGTTATGGAAAAATTAGTAGTAGATGTTGTCATCGGCGCCGACTTCATTTACACACAAGACATTGTAATCCGATTGCGAAAAAAGAAATTTTGGTTTGCCGACAATCCAGGCGAATCATTCGACATCGACTACGTGAACAGTAAAACCAAAGTCACAATCAACCTTGCAGTTGGAGATGTGAACAGAAAACTCACCAAAGACGAAGAGGAAGTCCAACAACTCGTTACTGAATTCCCAGAAGTATTTCCAACTGACGGTTCAATTGGCAGAACAAATTGGACATATCATGTGATTGAAGCACATGGTCCACCAGTCAGGGAGAAATACAGAAGAACAAGTCCAGCAAAAAAAAAAAGAAATCATAAGACAAGTGGAAGAGCTATTGAAAAAAGGATTAATCCGCCCTTCCAAGTCACCTTATGCAGCTCCACTTGTCATGAAAAAGAAAAAGAACGGGACATGGCGTATGTGCTGTGACTACACTGGACTAAATGCATATACCAAAGAAGATGCATCTCCCATGAGCTGTGTGGGAAATATTTTGAAAACAATTCCGAAAGGATATTATTACACAGTGATAGATCTGCGGTCTGGATACAATCAAATACTTCTGGCAGAAGAAAGTATAGAGAAAGCAGCATTCGTTACACCGAAAGGTTTGTACGAACCAATCGTAATGATGTTTGGAATGAAAAACAGCTCGAAGACATTTCAAAAGCTGATGTGGCGAGTTTTAGAAAGCTTTGACGACTTCTCTAAATGCTATATTGACGACATTTTGGTATATAGCAAAGATTTAAAAACACACCTCAAGCACCTTCGAAAAGTGTTTGCCCGACTCACACTGGCTGGTTTAACTGCCAACGTAGCAAAATGCTCATTTGCCAAACGCGAAGTTGAATTCCTCGGGCACGTTGTCGGGCCAGATGGAATCACAAAGAAGAAAGAGACCGTACAGGGCATTCTGGATTACCCAATTCCAAAAGACAAGAAATCTATCTTATCATTCTTGGGGATGACGCAGTGGTACTCTCATTTCATCAGAGATTTTGCGTTACTCGCTCAGCCACTGTACCACCTTACAAAGAAAGATATCCCATTCAAATGGCGGAAACCACAACAACAGGCTTTTGAAACTTTAAAGAAACGGATGATGGAAGATGTAACACTTTCAACAATCGACTACTCATTTCCATTAATCCTAAAATGCGACGCATCCGGAACCGGGTGCGGGGCCGTTTTGGTCCAGGAGATCGACGGCAAAGAAAGACCGATTGCTTTCATCAGCAAAGCTTTCAAGAAAAGCCAACTTTCCGCCCACATTTACGAAAAAGAAGCCTTTAGTATTATCTGGGCGTATCGAAAACTCCGAGAGTTTCTGGAGGGACATAAATTTACGATCCACACTGACTGCAGAGCGGTTCAATATATAAAACACATGAAAGAACGTAAACCCAAAATCATGCGTTGGGCCATGGAAATATCATCATGGGACGCGGAGATAAAGAAAGTCAGCGGAAAGAGCAACGTTGAGGCTGATGCTCTCTCAAGAGCCAGCATACCATCTTCAGAAAAAGAAGATAATTGGTTTGACGATCAAGACGATGACTATCCTTTCTTCCCAGTCGCATCCGTAATAGAAACTTTCATAAACAAAGAAGTATTGATCAAGGAACAGGCTAAGGATCCAGCTTGTCAATCAATCATAGATAAAATCCTAAACTCAAAATCACAAGAGTCAAAGGGATACAGAATCGTTGACGGCATTCTGAAGAAACGAATCCTGTATGACATCAAAGAGAAAGAGAAAATTGACCTACCTAACTCGGAATCCGATGATGAAGAACTAATCCCGACAGCCATGCTGCTTGAGGACGTTTTTCAAGAGAAAGACGAAGCCAACCTAATTTGCTCGGTAGTCTCAAACAAAATGAAGAGACTGAAAGCTCAGTCCAAAAAGATGTCTGGCCAGTCGTCGCGGCGATCGAAGCCGTTATAACAGAGAAAAAGCGGAGTTCCAGATGCGCAAGCAGAAGACAGGTCAGAGAAAATTCCAAAGACAACCATCCAAACCAAATCAGTCATCAAATCGGCTAAGAAACGTGGAAATTACATGGTACCGGTCATACCAGAATCACTAAAAGATTCAATCATGCAGATGTTCCATGACTCACCAACCGGCGGGCATCTGTCAACAACAGCAACGTTACGAAAAATCAAAGAAAGAGCTTACTGGGATTCAATGAACAAGGAAATCCGTGAATATTGCAGAGAATGCAAGGCTTGCCAAGAAAGTAAAGCCACCAACCACCTTCCTTACGGACTATTAAACCCAGTTTTACCACCAACAAGAGTTTTTGAAACCATCAGTATGGATTTCATAGGCCCATTAACCAAGTCAGGCGGCGGACGACTAAATGAATACCTACTTGTCATAGTAGATAATCTGTCAAAATGGGTGGAATTATTCCCAATGAGAAGTGCGAACACAAAGAAAGTTATCGAAATACTCGAAGACCAAGTATTCTGCAGATATGGGGCACCGAAAACCCTAATATCCGATTGCGGAAGCCAATTTACATCTGCATTTTTCAAGAAAATGTGCGAACAATGGGGAATAAATCACCGTTTGACTGCGCCTTATCATCACCAAGGAAATCAAGCAGAAAGAGTAAATCGTACTCTAAAACAAATGCTACAAGCTTATATAGCCGACCGTCACAGTGATTGGGACATACATATACAAAAATTTGCATTTGCATTGCGAACTACAACTCATGAAACTACGGGAGTTCCTCCTTCAATTTTAAACCTTGGAAGAATAATACCATTTCCGTTTGACCGTGAAATGACTAAGAACAAAGAAATCAGCGAGGAAGATGCTGTGCAGCAGCAACTCAAAATTCCTGACAAACTAAAAGATATAATAGATTGGGTACGCAACAACATCATCAAGAGCCAAGAGAAGAACAAAATCAATTATGACAAGTGTCATATTGATCATCCGTTTAAATCGGGACAACAGGTTTTCATTAGGAACCATAATCAATCAGACAAAGCGGCGAAGAAAGTCCAAAAGCTGATGAGACGATTTATCGGACCATTTGTACTTGGTGCCCAACTGAACGAAGTTACGTTTGAAATTTTGAGTCTACCAGAGAATAAATACGTTGGCAAACGGCATGTCAGCGATTTAAAACCATACATTCCAAGATCAAATAGAAGGCGATCGATTGTTCGGTCACCTATCACCGAAAACATTGAAGAAATCAATGAGGAAACTCAAAACTCTCAAATTTCGAAACGGCCACGTCGTAGAGTGAACTACAAAACGTTGGCAAATTATTAAAACACGTCAAAATATAGATAGGGAAAGTTAGAAGCACATAATATACATTATACCAAAGTAAAACTTGGTAGCACGAAGTATAGCAAAATATGTCTATATGAAACCAAAAGTTTGGCTTCATAACATGAAACTCTAAATAAATTAGGTACCTACTTGTGCGGGTACCATTCACGAAAAAGAAACCGTTTTTATTATTTATTTCAGATGAAACCATCCGAATATTGGGAAACTATCCGCAAAATAGAAAGGAGAAGCGGACCACTAATTCATCCGTATCATGAGCAAAATTACAAGAAATTTAGAGCATGGGTCGAAAGAGCAAACCACGTTCATATGAATGAAACTGTAATCACACCGGATTACATAAAAGCGAAGATTGAGAAATGGGAAATACCTAACTACGTGTTCCAAAGGCATCCTACTGAAGTGACACTTGAGCTTCCAGTTTTCAAATCCGTAACATACATTGACACAGAAGGAATGTTAAAAGACATGATCTGTCATCTTGGAAAGCAACGAGAGTTTGCCACAGACATGGAAAGGACCGTCACTCTTGGATATCGTGGTCAACATCCAGCACTATTGCAATTTTCGTCCGATCATTGGGATTTTGTTGTTGATCCATTTCCTATTTGGGGGTCAATGAGCTTGTTAAAACCGTTAATGGAAGATGAAAAGATCATTAAGATCATGTACGGTGCAGATAACGACATGATAGCATACTATCTCTGGTTTGATATTTACCCAACATCAGTAATCGATTTGCAAAGAGTCCACAAAATTGCAAAAGAGTTAGACAAGCCAATCCGTCTGGACGTCTTTCTCAAAAGTAACGAAATGTTTGGGGAGAATGCTGAGTTAAGTGAAGACTTTTCAATTTGGGACTGGGCAAAGCAACCTGTCAAGAAAGAAGCATTAGAATATGCACGACATGATTCTAGGGACCTATTGATGGCTTGGCACAAGTACAAATCTATAATGTCAACAATTGAAGATGACGTAAAAGAAAGCATTTTGAATGATGCACGAAGCTTTATGCAATGGAAAAGACGATTTCCTGCCTCTCAATCAGCAACCAAAATTCTAAAACAAGATCTAAGAAATGATGAATTCAACTTGAACATGACCGAGTCCATATTGAACTGGCGTGATATGATAGCACGTGAAAATGATACCGACCCAAACACTGTCTTGAGCAAAAGTCTTATCAACAAAATTGTTCGGGATTTGTCTGTTTCGTGTGTACGAAAAAACAAGCAAAATCGACTAAAAGACGATGATATTTATGAACTGCAAAGAAGAATGAGACATTTCCAAAGAGAAAAGGGGAAACTAGTTATTATTGAATCTGTGAGAAGAGATCGAGTGTTTGGTCTAGCTTCTCACAATGCCCCAAACTCAGAAACACAAATTGAGCTGCCTAAGGAAACTGTACAAAATGACAAGGAAGAATGCTCAATGGAATGGGAAACTATTAAGAGTAATGCTACAAATGATGACAGCATGCAGATAACCGAAGCTACAAGTGAAACTCTAGTTTGCACAATAACAAACCCTGAGGCTAAGACAACCAACCAAGAGGAAATGCTAGACTATTCTTTCGGCGAAGAGGAAGAATTCTTTGAACTTTTCCCAAGGGAAAACGAATCCATTGCCACTCCATCAACAAGCCAAGGTGAACCATGGGTCCCATTATGCATTATGCCATCGGATAAAGGGGAATCTGTTGTCCAGATCGTACCTAACGATGAACGCGAACGTGATATCATGCAACTGGAGAAGGAATGGGAAGCATTTAAAAAATTGCCAATCGAAGTCCAAGAGCGAGCTAGAAAAAATTCAGGCGTATGCTTGAGATGTTTTCATTTAGGGCATGTGTCAAAGCATTGTCCGGAAAGAGAAATGAATAGCACTAATACACCAGCAGAACGATGGGCAAAAATGAAAACCGAAAGAGCAGAACGGAAACGGCAACACTTTCAATTCAATCCGGAATACCAAGAACATGAGAAGGAAAGAATTACTAACAAAAATCGGCGGTACAAACAGAAGAAGCTAGCATTACGCAACTCCAGACGACCAGGAGGAGGTGATAGTCACGGGAGAGTTTAGACGGAGGTGATGTAGCATACGGCATCTCAGTAGCAGGGCAGCAGAACAAACGGAAAGATTTGTTGAATGCAGAGCAGTCAAGAGAAGGAGCGGATAGTGGAGGAATAGTAGCGTAGAATGATTTGAATATTTTCTAATGATAACGAAGTCTGAATTTTTGTTGAAACTACTACGTAGCTTAGTATGACATACCTTGCCAAGCAAGGTAGAAATGTTTCGTTTTGAACGTTTATTGAAATTAACATATTATGATAGCAGCAGAGAATCGAGGAGAAGGAGATAAGGTAGATGGGTGAACTAATGTTAACCAGAAAACCCAATGGTAAGTGAAATGCCTTGTTAAAGTAGATGGAGAGATTTTAGTACAGGATAGAATATTTTTGAGGAAATGAACATGAATGTAGAGAGTATCATTTCGGGAGTTGGAGAATAAAGAACAACTTTTTTCTGCTGCGTAACAGTTGACTTGTCTTTGTACAGTTATTGCACGGGCGTTGTTTCTTGATTCTCATTTTTACCTGCTGCATATTTCTGAGCATTGTTCACATTTCCAACTGATTTTACTGACCAATGGCGACCTACTTGGAGTCCTGAGTAATATGTCATGCGTTATCCGTGGGGTCTAACCAGGAGGTAAAGTGGTAAGGTAAAGTAAAGGGATTCATGAGCCCAATCATTTCCCAACATAAATAGATAACATACCACATCTTCCCTGGGTGTGAGACAACCAAAATGGGATTTAAACTTGGTTCCAAACTAGTTTTTTGAACGGACTAAAGTGATGGTTCAAGTATAACAGGAAGTGGTGAGGGTGACACCACCCACCAGGTGTGCGGTGGTCCCAGTAGTAAAGACAGAAACAAAGCCCATTCAATCTCATTCAATTTATGTCAAGCCAGTGCAGGATTGACCTACTTTCGTCATTTATCATTCAACTCTACCTAGCAGTAGTGTGTCAGCACCAACAAGCCCTCAGCCCTTCATCCAAATGGAAACTGAATTTCATTAATCCAGACCTTCCCCTGCATCCTTTCAACATCAAGCGGTCCACTTTAGTCCGATATTTTGGCAACAGTGGAAAAATCATGATAATGCTACTGGCAATCGCTATTAAAACTGTCATATTTTAAGTATTTATCTAACTGATCAACAATCAATTCAAGAGATGGTTTTAGATTGGAATGAACAAAGCTACTTAGTGGAAGCCGTACATAGTAATAGATTTTTTGAAAAATCCTTATCTTATGCCGAATTTGCCAAACTGTATTAAATATTGTAACTTAAATGATTAGTGTATAGTTAGTGTACAAAGTAAGCAACCATAAAATTCGTAATATTATTTAAGAGTTTTGTTTTGAAACAATTTAAATTGATTAGTCTCGTGCAATAAAATATAAATTAAGAACTGAAATTCAAGTGGATGAAACTTATTGCGATCAATTGTTTTGAGAAGTACGAAACAAGAAATTGATGCAACCACTAACCTAACCGGTACAGGTATTCACATATCCAACAATTTTCACAAAATTAGCATCAAACTTACACAATCTTCTAGATACATATTTTTTTCTAAAATCTGTTTGTTAATCCTAACACCTAACAAGTAATAATATCATAGTCATCATACTATTCTATAAATACATTTTGTCCCTCTTATTTACAATTATCACAAGACCCTTTTTTACAAACAGTAAACTACCTACATCATTTCAATTTTGTTCTAAAGAGCAGAACAAAAATCCTCGCAGGCCAATATTATGCTCATAACTTCACTAAAATCACTAATAAATTATTTAATCCAATAAAAACTAAAACTATCTCTCTAAAACCACAAAATCATTTTTCAAGCCAAATTCCAAAATATCACTGGTCAATCAACAAAAAAATCGGATATTTCATATGCTCAAACAGTTCCCACCAGAATTAATTGGCAAGCTGCTCTCCGCAATCTATTTGGACTGAACTTTTTGCTATTTTATTTAAAATGTGCATAAAATATCTACATTTTAGCAGAATGAAAGCATGTTCTTACAAAGTCATGAATAATTTTGTGAATCCACAATGCAGTGACCCACTTTTGAAGCAGTTTTCGGGAGGGGGCGTTGGTTCCAGAGACGGATGTCGTGGGAGTGGATCCAGGGATATTATCCAGATAATCTTGTCAGTAGGTAGGCTCCAAAAGTATCAGTGGAGGTAGGTCAAACTTGCTAGCTTCACGCTATGTGCCTTTGGAGGAGTTTAACAAGTTAAAGGAAGAAATGCGGCGAGGAAAGCCGGAATCAGGTAAACGATTCAGAGGAAGCGGGTTTCAAGCGCTGTAGCAAGCGTTCTTGGATTTAACTCTTAACTGTGCATACCACCAAGTTGACTAGTCAATAAGTATGGTTTAAAACAACAAAGGAGGAGCGATATAAACGTGGACAAAGTTTTGGGACGGTCTTAAAGAAACATGGACATTCTACAAAAGAGTTTATGAATATGCTCTTAATCATATCACGATGAAGCAGCTTATAGTTAACTACCGTATTAATGCTTTTAAAGCAGAAAATTATCGTACAATAGTTTTGTTTCAAAGGGTGTTCATATGTACGCTTTCAAATTTAGTTCATCTCTCAAACCATATGAACGTACTTATTAATAACGTTCAAAGTTCACATATATGAATTAATGCCAAACAACCGCCATATACGGCTTCCATCTAGTTAAGGAATAATTGTCCCAAAACAAACAGCAGCCATAAGTGGCACCTAACTGCAACATGTTTTGGACTACCAACAAGCTCTTGGTCTTGGCCTGCTCGGCTACCCAACTACACCTTCAATAATTTCCACTATTCTATCAGTGGCAGTTGCTGAGGAGCAAGGAAGCCGAGTGTCACAAGTTGCATGTGTTACAAAGGCAAGTGATGGTTTCATTTAGAGATGAAATTATTTTGAGCAGAAGGCAGAAGAAACGCCGAAGATTGATTCATTAAATGAAAGATACCCAATACGATTATGAAGTTCTGTGAATTAGTATTGTTACAAAAACATGTCAATCATTATATTTTTGCAGTAAACTACTACAACGTGAGGACTCAATTAAATTTTGTACATGTGTCACAATATCCTTAAAACATTAGCAATTTCTCTGTATACTTTATTTAGTTGCAAACGGGCACTGCCTTCTCCACTCTTCTCTGCGAAGCCATTATTAGCTCGCTGCTTCAGCAGGAGAGCTATTTAAGATATCGTTGTCGGCTTGTCTGTCTGTTCGTCTATCCGTACACTTTATTTCGTAATAGTTACAGTATTCGTACACTTGCTCTTCCTTCATTTTAAAATTATATTTGACAACATCTTCAGAAAGTATTCTCCTTCTAGGTATGCTCCAATGCCATAAAATACATTCGTAGAGGTCAAACCAAATTAAGTTATTTGCGTATTGCATCTAATTGACTTTATGACTATCCTTCTACTTGACAATGTGCATCAAATCATAATAATAAATTCAAATTTCCCAATTAAGTATTAAACACTAAAACATAGATATGTGCGTTAGACAATTGCAATGTTAGTTCATAATTTTAAACTATTCTAAATTTACAAATTGTAAATTACAATTACTTAGTTATAGTCTAAACTCACCCCAACATTTTTACTTTACGCGTTGCATATCATAACTTATTGCATAGACATATAGGCGGTTTTAAAATTCGAAGAAACAAGTATTTTGTATAGAAAAGTGGATAGTTTAATACTTTAAGCCCAATCCACATCACCCTCCCAATGCATTTCTCAAGTACAAAGCAGCCAGCTCCAAACACCAAACCAGTCGCCAAAACTACAAATAACACTAGTATATTACCTTTCATATTGGCAGCTTTAACTGGAATCGGAATTGACAAGAACTTGCTACTACCCATGAATCTATTCCACCATTCAAATATGCCTGTTTGCTTCATACTCTTTATACGGCGTAACACATATGGAGGAACAATACCACGTGGTTCCACCTTTACGCTATAGTTTTTGTATGTCTCTGAACTCAGATCTGCTGGAATACCTTCACGTTGCAAATGTCTTGTAATATTTGCACTAATATATCCCGGGAAGAAAACTGCAATATTTTGGCAGTTTCTTAGATCCCGTGTTAAAAGCGCCATTTCATTTTTCCTAAAGCACCTGAAATTTGCATTGGCCCCACGATCACGATACTTGCAATCCTTTATGGGAAAAAACTGTGGGTCAAGTTTTAAGCCAAATTCACTTTGGAGAAATATTTCGCTAATGTTACTGTGCATATTAGCTGCACCTCTTAATTCTTTAAGGTTGTCTATAATTCCCCTCTCTAGTGTGTTTTTAGGTTGATGTCTCAGTTGACGCGTCAAACCCACATCAGCAAGCTCCGAAAATAAATCAAACTCAGTTTCATTGTGTTTGTAGATTACGTGACTCAACAGCTTTCCAAGTTTATTGACAGCACCATAGCTATTATACTTTAAAATCTTGTCACTTCGTGTGTATATTTTGAATTGGTTGTCCACCAGTTGCTGCGCAGTCTCAAATGAAATTCGAGGTCGAGGCAGAATCAATTTGTATACGTTCACGTTTTTGTATGCATTGCTCAATACCACACCCATTATAAGAAAGCATGCAGTCAATACGCGCATCTTGGACACTTTTAGAGCCTCATTTGAGAACGGATCGATCGCCTTGGTCAACAAGAACTTTGTAAATGGAAATCAAATTTGCTGCATGAGACAGAACTATGTCTGTGTTTATCAGCCTAAATGACAAAACAATCAGAAGTACGCAAATCAAAATGCTTAGCCAAACTACTTTTTATAAGCGGCGGTCAACTCTCGAAACTGAAAGTGACCAACCTGTGGTTTTCCACAACTTACAAACTGTAGGTTTTCTAGAGGCAAACGTAATAAAATAGTAAATTCGTAGTATTCTAAACTGCTGAAATACTGTGGTGTCGAGAACCATTTTGCAATTTTGTGCTACTTTGCAAAGTTAGGTTTACCTGTTTACCAATTTTGCAAACGTATAGACCTTTTAAATTATGTGCAACTTTGTAGGTAAAGTTAACCATTATATCTTGTAATATATGAGCATATAATGCATTCATGTTTTCGTTGGATTTCAATTCCGCACTGTGAAATAATTGAGACTGGTTTCCCAAGTTGCACTTGTTCAGCTGGGGTGAAATCAGATAGCCAGGCCGACCTAGTTCTGTGTCTGGATATTTCCATGTAGTTCCATGTATTTCCAGGGCCGGATTGTGGTCATCAAAAATCATTAAGAACTGAATATGAAGTAGTTAATAGCTGTACCATTAGCAGCATGAACTTTTTTGATACACTTGTCGTACCACGTTAAAACTAAATCACTTCTATTTCTCAATTCTATCTATGTTAAACGTCAACTTGATACCACGTTTAATCGCACATTTTATCGGCTTTCAAATACGTAATTAAGCATACGATTTGCATGTTCCATAGTTGAATAAGAATACACACATTTTAGTGCACTTGCGAGACAAAAAAATGCTTGTAACTGAAATCTTCAAAATGTAACAAATTTTTAATCCACATAACTTGTGTTTTAGTTTGTCAATTCGTGTAATCAGTATGTCGTTTTGATGCATGGATTTTAAGGATTCTTTAAAGGGTTTAGATTTAGTAAACTGTTCCTTTGTATAAAAGTTGTACAAACCTAAATGTATAGTAGACTTTTAAAAACAGGAAAAAATGCCAATTTGATTCAGGGTTCTCAATTTGTTTTCAAATATACCACATCATAGTTTTGCAGTAAGTTTACGCGCGGTTTATGTAGACAAAAGCAAGCTCTACAAGTACGTTATACGACCTACCCATCAACTGCTTATCCAGCCTTCAAAAGTCAGTATCGAATTTGGGTGCAGTCATTTGGAGGAACCCTTTATATTACTTATGATGGAAGTTAACACACATTTCTTAAATTTAGTTTAAAATTGTGGAGTTTTCTCCGATTTACAGACACTTTGGTGTTTTTTATACAGCAGATGAACTTTTCTATTATTTGCTTGCATGCATACCAGCAGGCCTCCTTGTTACTTGCATTTGTCTGTGAAGATGAAGATGTTATAAGTTGGTTACCATTTACCCGGCCAAGGACTAAGGTGAGACGCTTGAGGGGAAGGCTTGTGTGGCTTAATGGAGGGCTATATTTTTGTCGCTGGTTCCAGTCTCCATTTGATTGGATGGTTTGTTGTTGCGGGGTTAATGACGTGTACTATTTGGTGGTTTCTTAGTGAGACTGGGGGGAACGGGAGGAGGGTATGGATGCAATGGAAATGAAAGTGGAAGCGGCGGAGGTAAAATAGAGATCTTGAAGGGATGGTGATACTTAGAAATTCCCAACTTCCACCTATTCCCGACCACATTCCTTATCTTCCTACCGTCCTATATCATATAGGCTATATGTGGCCATGGTCAAACTCGATATCATTTATCCTTTGGCTTAGGAAAACCCCAGAACCACAGCATTCCCTCATGAAGTGCTTCAAAGGTGGGCCAGTGCATTTTAGTTACAAAAGCTTACTCATGGTTTTATATTTTGTAAGACACTTGCTTTGTATTGGGCTAAAGTGCAGATATTTGAAACAAATGAAGAAATATTGAAAAAGAATGGGATTGAAAGGATTCCCGGGAGTAATTTTCCGGTTAATTATGGGGGAAATGTTTGAACATCTGAACATTGAAATGATTATTTTTTAATCTACGATTTAATCATGTAAATAATGTAAATAGCGTGACACGATGTAAATAATATTTTACCGTTTAGCCGTTACTAAAATCTACGAGTTTCATCATTTCAAAGATAGTTATAGAGAAGCTCGCACATAACGGTATACTGCGGATTATTTAATTATTTGCATTTAATGAGAAGCCTATTAGTTTGCAATGTGTGAAATTACCCTTGCATTGTCCGGTATTCTAATACTATACAACGTTGAATGAAAAACTTAATTCATACCAGTGAATGCGCTTGATTTTTAAAATTCATTATTTAATTTTCTACAAGTCGCTACAACAATTTTGTGACTTATTTTGTGTTTGAGAACTCTGCTTCACAGAGGACTTTTAGTTGTTGATTGCATAGTCTATAGTAAAATGAACTAATATTTTCCCCTCTTCTTATGCTTAGGCAGGCGTGGTACGGATTCCATGGGGATTCACCTTCCCAACCATAACTTTGCCAGAAAGCTATTGGTTCGTAAAATGAAAAGTCATCCCACGTAAATCCTTGAAGTTCTCGAGCCTCACGAGCCCCAGTCCAATGATCTAGGTTGTAAAAATGTTATTAGAGGTGATTGTGTTTTAAAGGTATCAATAAAATCATGTAAAACGTGTAGAACCTTCCTCAGGTCCCCTTTCGTTAATAAACTGCAGCTGTTCTTGGGATAATATCTGCAGCAGACGGAGATTAGCTGCCTGACAATAAGTTCGTGCGTCTTGCCAGCTCTATGCATAAAATATTTTGCTAATAATAAGTAATTTTGCAGAAATCTTACACTAAGCATTACATAAATAGGATGTAGGTTAACATAAATATTTTTTACAACTAACTTTATAGTGATTAACCGTACAAACATGAACTCGGATTGTTATTCATCATATAAATCAGTCGCAAAGCGCTTGTACTAGTAAATGTATTAAAACTTTTTTGTAAAAAAGTATACCAAGTTTAGGATTTAGCACGCAGATCTGTTTATAATATCAGTGGTTAAGATGCCTTGAGAATTAAACTATAGATAAGACGTTGTAAAGTAAATATGTTAAATAATGGCTGACATAGTAAACAAACGAAATTTTTAATTAAAAAAAAATCAAAATTTTTAAAAAACTAAACTAAAAAAGTAGTTAGGATTCGAATTATGACTTTTTTCAATTTTATCGACCAGGGAGCGTAGCTGTGGGACAAGTTAGGGTTTTATAAGATGCACTAGAGCCAAAAGATAGAAAACAGAATTGAAAAAACTACTGACGGACCGGAATTACTTTTTCGATTTTGGTTACTAGGGCCACAGTGGTGGGACATGTTGGTATGTTGGAAGATGGACAAGGGTAAGTGGAATCTATTTCAAAAACAGAACTACTAAAATTCTTACGGAACTGGAGTTATACACTATTGTTCAGTAGCCTTCGGTGTATTTTGTGAAAATGCTTTTACGCCAGACGCAATAGGTCTTGTGGTGTGCTAGCGTTTAGGAAAATACTGAATTCAACAATTTCATTTCTTAGTGGCGATGGACGAACTGGTGGTCCAGAACCGACCAAATGTGAGAAATGATTGCAATACAGTGTGGTGTTTTTTTCTGATTTCACATTACACACTGATGCCAGATTATTCTATTGAATAAAGTCAAACTAACTAACTAACTAAATACCAACTTTGTTTGTCTACTATCTAAATATCAGAGATTTGAGATACGTGCAAAATTAAATATTTTGCCATCTGCTTAAATAAAAATTACTATTAAAAAACTATAAAACGTACCATTAAATTTGATTCCGCAAATATAGCTTTTCCGTCACTAGTTGTTCCCAGAAAAACCATAGACTTTGGCAAGCTATCCACTAAAATATTTTAATTTCAAAATTAACATAACAATTATGCTTATGGGGCTTTTACCATTTAAAAAATGTGACTTACCAAACGCTTTCAGTGAGGTCTTGTTAAACGTTTTCCTGGGTTCTTCGGGTTGGGAGCCATTTGGACCTTAAATCGAGCAAATAAACTATACTGCGTGTCCACCTGTTTTATTTTTTACTATAAGTACTTACGATGGTTAACTGAGTTCCTTTGGATTGTGAATGGTAAGACAACCTTAGCCAAAACACACAAAAGGACACAAGCTAAAAGTCGCATGTTGAAAACTTACAATATGGAATTTAGTAATCGAGGTTATCTACCGTATCTGAGAATTGACGGAAAAGTTATGATAGCGTGCTGAATAGCTGGAAGAAGTATATATACTACAACCAACCAAGGGCAACTTTGCTGGTGACCAATAAATAACAAGGTTGTTGTCAGCAACTTGAAATCTTGGAAAGCATGAGCTTTTAACTTATAACTGCATACGTTAATCCCTTTCCCCAATCAATCACAAGTTGACGCCTTTGAATTTGGATGACATTTGGATTGACAAGTTCAATGTTGGTTTATGCAACTAATAATAAACACGTGAATGACATGTTAACCTAATTTAACCTAATATCTTGTTTTTAAACTTCATTGATGTTGACACACGATTCATCATATTTAGTTTACATCAATCATCTTTTTAAAAAACTTTGCCAAAAACCATGCATTGACAACGTCGTAGTACAGAGGGTTATTTTTTTAACTTTACTGATTTGTATTGTCAAATAAAATATATTTACAATCTTGCGGCTCAATTTTCATTGGTATGGTCTTAAAGAACAGATTTTCTAGTTTTATGTAACATAATTTTTTTTACAAAAATAATTTACGGATTGTCACCAAAACTTTCACCGGAAGTGATACGGTGCGTGTTTTGAATGTAGAATGTTGGTATGCCAAGCCAACTTTGACTTTGTTCTGTAAAATAACGTTCAGGTTCATAGAGTGAGAGCGGGTGACTATTTGTAATTTTAGGGAATGAAGATTATTGGGAGATTTTTATGAATGTAAAGCCAATGTAAAAGGGACAAGAAGCATGATGTTTTTTATGCCAGGTAGTTACTGAGTTGGAGATTACTTCAAGCTATTTTCTGGCCGATAGATTCGGCACTCTGTTGTACGCTAAGGTGAGAGTCACTTGTGTGGGGCATAAATTGGACATATGGATTATTACCAAAATTACTTAAATTAAACTAATTGACATGTAAAAGTTAATAAATACACTTTAAATTGCCCACTATTCCGATCTACCGTGTTATCATCATTTTTACGCCACAAATTTACAGCAAATTAATCAGTTCACTGCTCATCACCTAACCATCACACTATCACCACCAGTGCATCTTTTAAAACTATTCATCAGTTTATTTCAGTGCGTATTGAGTTTTCCAAGGTTATTTCTTCCCAGAAACGGTCACAAAATACGATGCAAAGTAAATGTATCAGTGTTTCTGGGAAGACCATTTAAAATGTAATCAGTTGCAATTAAAAAATTTGCTCAGCAAAAACTGCAGGAAAAAATATGCCACCAAGAAGCCGGAGCGGTAGAAAGCGTACGTCCGCCTTCGTCCGGGAAATCAAGTTTTTTACATCCAAAAAGAACCCCCATAACCAAAATGATTGGACTAAATAATGCACTGTAGCCTGCCGCAATATTTAAAAAGTTATTTGAAAAGGTTTGAATAATATCATGCTAAAAAATGTCAATGGTCTATCATTTTTACAACTTTTTATCGTTCAATGCGAAAAGGTTGGACACAATGCATGTCAAGAATGTACATGAAAAATGTAAGAAATGCATTATATCAAAGAAAACACAATAGTAAATAGTTGGACACTGATACAATAGACACTGGTAGCTTTAGTAGCTTGAAACAGCAACTTATTTACAAAAACAGATTTGCTTTTGGACGTGATTTGGAAACGTTAGAACCGGTATGAAAGAATGCGACCTCAGAAATTGTACGAAAATTTATGGAATCGTAGAAGAGCCGATTTGTCCGAGTAACTCTAAACTCCGGAGAATATTCTGAAAGTTGTGCCAAGATCTACAAGCGCAAATTATGAAAGTTATAGTGCAAATAAAATTGGTAAACTTAAAAAAATAACCCTTTGTATAGTTACATAAGGAACGATTTGCCTCGCATACCCTGCATAATAATTTATTTAAATGAAAATTGCATATCCAATGCATCATTATTTATCGACACGATATAGGAGAGACTGGTATTGACACTACACATTTATTTCTTACTAAGCATATAAACCGAGTACTAGGGTATCTAGTAGATGGCGCTGATTTTAGTGCAGAATGTAGAATAAGTTGTACACAGGATAGCATGCAATAAACTATTTTAATTAGCCTTCCTTACGGTTTTGCTTTGACTTTCGAACCCTATTAACAATTTCATGGTTGTAAAGTTTTACTACGAATACATTCTCACTATTATGTAATAAAATATTAGTATGATATGATTAAATTATATGAGTAAAAGAGGTATAATCAGGTAGCGCTGTCTGCCAACGAATTTAGCCCTACATAGTATATATTTGGAACACCTTAGACATACGTTGGAACACCTTAGACATACGTTGGAACACCTTAGACATACGTTGGAACACCTTAGACATACGTTGGAACACCTTAGACATACGTTGGAACACCTTAGACATACGTTGGAACACCTTAGACAGACGTTGGAACACCTTAGACATACGTTGGAACACCTTAGACATACGTTGGAACACCTTAGACATACGTTGGAACACCTTAGACATACGTTGGAACACCTTAGACATACGTTGGAACACCTTAGACATACGTTGGAACACCTCAGGCATTCCCTGGAACCCTTTAAAACGCCTTAGGCATTCACTGGAACCCTTTGGAACGCCTTGGACATTCATTGGAACACCTTAGGTATTCATTGGAACACCTTAGGTATTCATTGGAACACCTTAGGCATTCATTGGAAACCTTAGGTATTCATTGGAACACCTTAGGTATTCATTGGAACACCTTAGGTATTCATTGTAACACCTTAGGCATTCATTGGAACACCTCAGGCATTCACTGGAACCCTTTGGAACACCTTGGACATTCATTGGAACACCTTGGACATTCATTGGAACACCTTGGACATTCATTGGAACACCTTGGACATTCATTGGAACACCTTGGACATTCATTGGAACACCTTGGACATTCATTGGAACACCTTGGACATTCATTGGAACACCTTGGACATTCATTGGAACACCTTGGACATTCATTGGAACACCTTGGACATTCATTGGAACACCTTGGACATTCATTGGAACAACTTGGACATTCATTGGAACACCTTGGACATTCATTGGAACACCTTGGACATTCATTGGAACACCTTGGACATTCATTGGAACACCTTGGACATTCATTGGAACACCTTGGACATTCATTGGAACACCTTGGACATTCATTGGAACACCTTGGACATTCATTGGAACACCTTGGACATTCATTGGAACACCTTGGACATTCATTGGAACACCTTGGACATTCATTGGAACACCTTGGACATTCATTGGAACACCTTGGACATTCATTGGAACACCTTGGACATTCATTGGAACACCTTGGACATTCATTGGAACACCTTGGACATTCATTGGAACACCTTGGACATTCATTGGAACAACTTGGACATTCATTGGAACACCTTGGACATTCATTGGAACACCTTGGACATTCATTGGAACACCTTGGACATTCATTGGAACACCTTGGACATTCATTGGAACACCTTGGACATTCATTGGAACACCTTGGACATTCATTGGAACACCTTGGACATTCATTGGAACACCTTGGACATTCATTGGAACACCTTGGACATTCATTGGAACACCTTGGACATTCATTGGAACACCTTGGACATTCATTGGAACACCTTGGACATTCATTGGAACACCTTGGACATTCATTGGAACACCTTGGACATTCATTGGAACACCTTGGACATTCATTGGAACACCTTGGACATTCATTGGAACACCTTGGACATTCATTGGAACACCTTGGACATTCATTGGAACACCTTGGACATTCATTGGAACAACTTGGACATTCATTGGAACACCTTGGACATTCATTGGAACAACTTGGACATTGATTGGAACACCTTGGACATTCATTGGAACACCTTAGGTATCCCTTGGAACACTTTAGGTATTCCTTGGAACCATTTGGAACACATGAGGCATCCAATGCTGTAGAATTATGCCTGAATCTGACCATTCATATTCCATTATTTCGGTCTTGTGACTAATCTGTTGATCATCCGGCTATTCTGGCTGCTCATGTGCAGCTTTTGCCTTGGTGTGACTTCTGCACTATCTGCACTAGAATCAGAGCCATCTACTTTGAGCATGTAGTATTACGTCATTTCTTTTTTCCAGCTGTGCTGTGCTCACAAGCTTGCAGTATCACTACCTGTCTCTCCTATATCGTGTTTATCGAGTAAACAATAAACTTTTGTGAAAGAAGTATAATTAGGTAGCGCAGATTGACCACGAATATAGTTCTTTATTCATTTACACCCTTTGGAACATCTTAGGCTTATTGTGGAACCCTTTGGAACACCTACGGTTTCATTTAGAACACTTTGGAAAACTTTAGGCTTCCCTTGGAACCCCTTGTCAGTATTCCAAAGCCAATTAATTAGAGTTTACGTTCTAATATGTAAATTCCCTATATCAAATTTCGTAAGAAGTTTTGCATGTTACGTAAATGGCAATATTTCGGTTAACGGTTAACGTTGGCACACTGCGGCGAACTCAGACGAGCTATTGACATGAAGAATCGATTGATGAAAACTGTTTTAAAAATTGTTAACGGTTCTCGAGAAATCGTGTGGACGGACGGACGTATGTAAGTACGGTAAACTCTTTTCATAAGGTATCACTTCGCGCTACCTAATAAATCAATGTCAAAAGTATTGTAAACCATGCATGATGTATAAACGATAACCTGTGGCTGACCACTAATCCGTTAAGTAACTGTCATGGCAGTTTTTTATGGCTCACGTTCTATCTGCACTGACATACTTGAAAAGTTAATGTAACAAATAAAGTTTGGGTATACATACCCGGTTGCGTCGGACTCGTTTGTTGGTATTAATGGGTTAAAAGTCTGATCGGTCATCACGGTACAAGTTTTAAAAGATAAAAGAGTCTTGAGTAATCCAGCGTACAGTTGCCTCAAATTTATCTCAAAAGCTTTAAAGGCACCAAATTCACCAACATGGTAACTCGTAGAAATACAAAAATTATCATTAAGGTGTTGAAAAGTTGGGTTGATTACAAAGAAACCTGAGTAGTACTTGAACTGAATATTTTATCTGTCTGAGATTATTTGTTTCAATATTAAATAAAATACGCTAACAACCAATCTAATGTTGACCGTGCACCTTAGCTAAAATTTATCGGAGATAATTATATCATGACGCTGACTATTTAATATGCAACAAGTTTTCCTGGTTCTCAGTCTGACGTTCAAACGCATAAATATTAATTAAGATAGCTTTCTGCACACAACATTACTCATTTGTCATTGTCGTATCAGGACTGCAATTTCAAGTACACATAAGCACTTGCGCACGCGCCACGCTTCTACACAACAACAAAACACTTAAACTTCTTTGCCAAAAACCTTGACCGGACGCATAAATTACAAAATATCTACATTGCAAATAGCAAATTTCATCAACTCGGGAAATACATACGATATTCGATGTAAGCTAATATTTTTTTATAAATTCACAGCAACAAACACTTTTTGTAGATAATTGTTTTGTTTTGCAGAACTACAACTAAGCAGCAAGAAATGAACCATTATTTATTTTTAGAAAGCGCATTAGAAGTATACAATCTTAAAAGAACTTTGGTTTGAGTACTGCAAATATGGATTACGGCTGTTTACCAGATTACAACAAAATTTAAGTTAAGACGTTGCTGTAGAGTCTGTATGATATACTACGGATTACCACAAAAGTTGAACTGTTAATTGTTTTAAGATGAACGAAACAATTTTGGTAGCAGCATTTGCATTTAATCGTTTCTGCTGTAGAGTAAAAGTGAGCAATCGTATGCCAAGATTTATTAGTTATCAGAATGGCACTGGTTTTACTTGCACGCAATATTCCTAGCAAATAGCCTGAAAATTTACTCAATATGCTCATTAGGCAGCAAATATATAAAATATTTAATGTGGATGCATTTGTAATTATTATAAAGATTAGAGCTAAAAGAAAATAACTAGCAATAAAAACATCGTTTGATAACGTTGCGCCAGTTGGTTGCGTCGCCTAACCTAATATCATGCTGTTGCGATTGTCAAGTTGATAGTTTACGTATGTATTTTCTAAGCATCTAAAACCAGTTTGCTGTTGATACTGATTTATTTCACAAAACTCCAGAACTCATTCATGGGTTTGGAAAAACAACTATTTCTGTCAACTAGAATCATATTTACTATAAAATACATTAATTCATGAAACACCAATTGAAACTTTAAAATAAAATAAACAATTTTATTTCCAGTAAGTCTCAATTTTCTGGTGCCTTTTTCAGCAAATTTATTTCGTGCACAAATAATAGCTCTAATGCTTAATTTATAACTGCTTTTTTATTTACAAGTTGTGATTCCGCTTACTTTTTGCTTTGTGTCTAGTGACTATTCAATACCAACAGATATCTGTATTTGCGCTTCATATTCATCGAAACAGGGATACAAGTCAAACTTTCTGGACGACAATTTCTCAATTATTATCAATTGTTTAATACGCATTTTTAAAAAAGCCGAATACCAAATGAATGACAGTTGCCACCATATTCCGAATTTGATTACGATGACAACACACAATAACAACTACCACAGTTCTCCCACACAACAAAAGAAGCTATAAAAAGAGAACATGAATGCCAATAAACTTGAGGAAAGAAGACAAAAACGAAAATTTAAAACCATGTCCATACTATTAATCTTTAGTCCAAAAGTCTATCTTTGCCTTTCTTACTGGAGAACTGAACAATGACGCCGCATCAGCAACAGCATCCCACTTCTCCACAGAACTGTGGGTCTACTTACGCCCCTGGTGCTTCTGAAGAAAATTCTGTTCTGTAGTTTCCCGAGAAAGACAAAAAAACAAACGAACCCTCCTCTAACCCACAACTTCTCCTCTCCTCACAAAAAACTTTCTAAAAATTTGAACGAAAAATCATCATCATAAGAAATCAAAATGAATGTCATTCGAACGAGGGAAAACGGGATCTTTAAACGGCACTGTACACAAAGAAAATACAAAAGCTTACGTACAAAATGAGTAATGCGCCGTTTTCCGCTCCAATGCATCCAAAAATTTAGTAACAAAGTTTTATTATAAAAAAATTTAATAAACTCCCGTACATTTTTGTTGAAGCTTAATATCTTATATAAGTGCAAAAACTGTTAATAATAAATGTGTTTGTTGTGTTTGCATAATAAAAATCTAAAATTCACAACTTCCGTTTTTGAGTCATATCAGTGTATTAAATTCAATAAAACTAATCATCAAAATATGGTACACAATTCCAAAAGTAAAAAGATTCTCTATTAGTTATGCTCCTATCCTTTTGACTTGTCCATTTTTCACGCATGGCTTTAGAAATCTATTATTCAATAAAGCACACATATTCTACTATTACTCTTCTTATTTTGGGTTTGGTTACAATAAGTAATTTTTTGTTTACCATATGGGATAGCTCGAACTCCAGTTTGATCAAACTTTCCATTTTCAAAAATGCGTATTGAAATGTTACATCGGTAAGGCAGTGCTGCTTTGCAACAGAATAATCCTGTTTGTAGGTGGTTATGCCCAGTATTTGCAATTCTGTAGTTTAAAAATTTGTCACTTTTTATTAGGAGGTTGCCATTTCTTGTGTTATTTTTGTACTTACTTTTCAGGTTTATAATAGATGGTAAGCCTGGCCTGCGCATGAACTCCATTAAATTCTCACCCTTTTCATAATTCTCTCGTAGTTCTTCAGCCTTCTCGTGTGAGCATCCAATAAGCAACGCGTCCCAGTTTATTCTCCCTTTTAGTACACGAACTATTAGTTTTTCCAAATTGGTCATTTCTAGAAAAATGTAATTCATGCCTTCTTCATTTTCTAGAAATATATCCAACTTTGAAATGTTTGGATAAGCCAAGTTGACTCGATCCAATTGCACAGTAGTTAGGCCCGTGAATTTTTTAACGTTCCGACAAAATGCTACACGCTTAATTTTGAGTCCAACAGTTAGACATGTTAAAGTTTGACAAGGGTAGTAAGTTGTCCATGTGTCCAGACTTTCAGGTGTGGTAAAAAGATTTAATTCGTTCCAGTTGGGATATCTGGAGGAAGCGTCTGATGAAAAAGAACTTCCCTGCTTTGGCGTTTGTATATCCCAGTAACCAAAAACCTTCAAACTTTTCAACTGATTTAGACAAGGTGGCAGGCTAAACTGACTTTTAGTAGACTCTTTGAATTGAGCAGGGTGGCGGGATGTATATACATGTAACATGGAAATAACATGTAAAAATTATTTTTTACATGTAAAAAATACTTGGAATTTTTCCATGTAAAATGTAAATTATGGAAATATTCCTGAAAATTTCGACTTTTTCTGCAAAACACAACTCAGTGTTTGAGTTTTAAGCTTTTAAGATGTTAGTTTAACTCCACTAAACCGTTACATTTGCTTTTAAAGTAATTAAAACCGTCTTGTGATTCTCCATCGTAGATGTAAATATAGCTATATGACTTCTTTGGCTGTATTTTACCATTTTTACATGTTATTTCCATATTTCCATGTTTTTTACATTTTTACATGTAAAAATGGACAAAATCTATATATACATGTATAAAAACCACCCTGGAATTGAGTAGCTCTGCTGTGTTTATCAAGATAAAAGTATTTGATAGAAGGACAAAATGACAATATATTTTCAAAAAAGTCGGAATTTTTCATTTTATCTGTGTCAGAGAGATAAATAGAAATACTGAGATGCTGAAGGCTGGCAAATTGCTTTTTGTTAAAATCAAATAACGAGTTAAGTTCAGAAATATTTCCCCCAATTCGAAGCGAAAGCCTGGAAAGATTTTGTGGAAGTCGTAATGGGTCAACTAGATTTTTCTGTGACTTGTAAGGTAGAAACGTAAAACTGAATGAATGCAGGGACCCGTTGGCTCCATTCAGCAAGGTTTGGATTAATTCCAAATTCTTATTTACATCTTCTTTGGAAAATTGACGACAAAAGGGAACAGGAGAAAACGTCGTCAGAATTTGCAAGTCCGGCAGATCCAAGTTTATTTTGTAGCTTGAAAGGTTTAGCATTGAGTTCAGAGATAATTTTACCAATCCAGATGAGAACTTGCTTAGAAGTTTGATGATAGCTTCGCTTTGGGGTAACGAGTGGGTTTTATTACTTGTCGCCAAATCAAATGGAAATATCTTGTGAAATTTTAAAGCTTTGGTCTCTAAAAGTTCTATAAAATCGGCGATTTTGAAAACATCAGTAATCTTGACAGGTGTACATGTCTTCAATTTCTGGAACGGGTTAGGGATCTTTCTAACATTTTGATACAGACAGTGATTTACAGTTTCAAGCCAAGCTTTGCACACAAGGCGCAGCGTTTTGATATTGGAAATTATCAGCCAATGGTTTTTGTCAAAGAGAAGGTATCCCAAGATTATCTCCATAAGCTCAGGTATTTGAGATACTTTTTCGACGCTAGTTTTCATTTTTTAAACCTGTTCAACTTGCACTGTTTGTCGAAGCCAAGCAACGGAATAAACCAGGGAACTTTTTGATTGAAGTTTACTATAGTTCATTAGACAGAAAAATGGTGAATGAAATACGTAAAGGCAAACAATAACTAAAACCTGATAAAACACCGACGTAAGTGTTTCATAATGATAACAATTTTACGTAAGATAAGAGAGCATGAGTCAGAATTATGTGTATAAAGGATTAACAAAAACTGATACAGAACAGTCTGTGTTTCACAGTAAGAGCTCAATAAATATAAGATAAGAGAACAGGATGCTACTTTGTGTGCGCAATGACTAAACGAAAACTGGGATTTCGCAGAAAGAGATCAATACACGTGGAATACATTGTGTGTACTGAATGTTTAAAAAACACAGTCCTAATATAACCAGCCTTATCACCATTCCAGAATGTATTACTTACAACCTTACTTATTTTCCACCCCGTTTTTCCGTATTCTGGTGATTGTGCATCACTACACAAACTTGATGTTTGTTACATGAGCTTTATTGGCACATTTTATGAAATTGACAAGTTTTTGAATCTAAACATATTAGGTTGATTGAACTGATACATGAAACATATAGTATGACGTCCTTTTTATTAATAAATTTGCACATAGGTTCATCTAAACGAAAACTAAACTGAGGAGCCTTGTTTGGTATTTTAAAGAGATTCAACAAAATTTAAATAAACGGCAAAACAATTGAAAATGATTCTGTAAATTAGAAGAAAATTTGTTATTTATAAAGCGTTACAATACTTGATACTTTAAAATATGCATAAAGCAAATTAGATTTAGCTCATACAAGTAAAATTATTCTGCGTACAGAAACCTCACTGAATTCTCGCCATAATACTTCATTCCAACATATAAATCTTCGTAAACAATTATTTATAGGTATGATCATCCACCAATCTACAAATTTTCACAAAATTGGCGTCCAACTAACACAAATTTGTCCATAAAAACCAGAATTTCTTAATTATTGATTAATAGTTAGTTCTTTAAAGCAGATAATTAGTTGCTCTGAATCCTAATCCTAAACCTGCTTCACCCTGCATCCCCTGCAATGGATCATCTCTAAACTTAATATAATTTCGTTAGACATGTGGTCTGTTTTTAGGGCTGTACATTAACTGTTCATAAGGCTTGATTGGTACAGGTTCTAGAACATTTCGTTAATCAAATCAATCAATTAGTCAACCAACTTCTCCATAAAAATAGTCCAGCTTTCATTTTATTTACACAACTCGATTCTTCATCCTTCAAAATCTAATCTTATTTTAAAGCTCAGTTCTTCCAAAAAACCGTCAATAGCTAAACATTCTTCACAGTTTCAATTGTAGAATTGTTATCTCCGTCACCACGTTTTCAAAATATCGCCTTCACTTAATTTTAAATGTCGACTCTTTTTAAAACACTTACTTTTAAACTCTAATCAGTTTACCCTCAGAACATAAAAACATCCACATCCACAGATTCCCTAAAACCAGGAATCCTTTCGAAACTCAAAAAATAGATAAGCTACTCGAAGGAAGGGTCAATATTTTTTAGAAGTTTCATGACACCTCACCACTTCATTCCTATAAACTTAAAAGAATTCGAACCCAAGAACACTGGGTGTAATATATATCTATTTTGTATTAAAAGCACCCGTACATGGGATGCGATAAAAAGGGTGTGGAAATGTTTCAATCAAATCAAATTGCACAGATTCTTCCGTCATTTCCCGGTGAAACTTGTACTCAAGCTGCTGTAACTATTTTCATCATCCCATCTGATTGGGTGGGAGCCCGGGGTTGTCGGTATTAAAAGGAAAACTTTTTAGGCAGTTCGCTGCTGATGATGATTGTGGTGGACTAAGCAGATAGATGGGAGATCACTCGGATGATGAAGGTTAAAAATTTGAGATGTGCAACAAAGAAGTTAAAACAAAAATGATTACAACAAGATGATTGAAATAAAGATGAATTTTAAAAAATGTAGCGTTTTGCCTTGGACTTTCTCGTCGTCGTCGTCTCGGGTCGAAGAAATGAGTAGAACATAGCACACAATAGGTTTAGTGCTGATAAGTCAAAATACTGAAGTGTATTTTACAAGGCAAAAAATGGGAAGGTAAAAAAGGAGCCGCTGAGCAGTCTTCCGAGAAGTGACGGGAATTGTGTGTGAGATGGGTTGAGCCCATGAAAACTTCTCTCTAGAAGGTTCTTTTGCGGTAAATGAGGTTACACGAGTTTACAGAGCGAACAAAAAGGTAAAATGTCAATGAACTTGGGTTCTGCACGTAGGCTCAAAATTAGAATAATTTGTGATGAAATAAACAAACTATAATTCTGCTGTAAGCATTCACAAAAAGCAAAAGTAACCTGTTGAGTGGCGGCTGCGGCTGTACCATGCAATTTATGCAACACATATATCAGTTTTCTTAATTGCTAATTATGTTACTGATCTTTTTTAGCCAGCAACCATGATGTTCGTATTTTTTCAAATTTTTCATTTCACAATTTTGTTTGAAGCATTTAAATTGATTAGTCTCTTGAAATAAAATGTACACTGAGAATAAACTTGAAATCCAAGTAAATAAGAGAACTTGACAGTAGTAAACATACGGCCGGAAATATGTATCTACTGTCAGCGAAATCCACAAATCCACCAATTTTCACAAAATTAGCGTCAGACTTACACAAATTTGAAGATATATTTTATTTTTCATTAAAAATCATTTGTTAAACCTAATACCAAGGTAATAATATCAGACTTGCCTGCAGATAAATTTTGTCCCTTTTATTTACACAAAATGCTATTTTATATTTCCATTATTCCAATTTTGTTTTAAAAAGCACAAAAAAATTCCCACAGAGCAATATTATGTTCATAACTTCACTTAAATCACTAATAACTATTTAATCGTATAAAAACTCAAAACTAAAACTATATCTCTACAACCAAAAAATATTTTTAAACCAAATTCCAAAATATCACTGGCCAATCAACAACAAAAATGAATACTTGAGATGCTCAAACTGTTCCCGTTCCCACCATAATTAACTGGCAAGCTACTCTCGTCAATCTATTCGGTCTCAACTTTTGCAATTTTATTAAAGTGCATAAAATCACTACACTTTAACCCAATCTAAAGCAATGGTCTACAAAGCCATGAATAAGCTTGCGAATCTGCTATGCAGTGACCGACGTCGGAGGGGGATTTTCCGGCTTATTTGATTGCAATCCGCCACCTACCCGCTCCCCACCATTCCACCGCCGCTTCGCTTACAAATGCAAAATGGCTAGGTGGCACGTGTCGAGAATGTAGTAAATGAAAGTTCTTCTGGTTTGTCAAAAAATGCTAAAGTGACAATAATTTGAAATTGCTTGGTGTCAGTGCGCAATAAAAGACTGGTAACCAAATGAACGAAACTTTTTAGAGTTAGTTATTTGAATAGCATAACACAAAAGCACAGGACTCAGGTATATCTGCAGAAATTCCATTCCAGCAGCCCACAAATTTTCACGAAAACGCATCTAACCATCACAAATTTTAATATGTATATTTAATTTTTCAATGAAATCTGTCTTTAAAAATTCAATTTCTTTCAAATTTATTAATCCTTTCAACTTAACAAGATTCCACTCATTTGGTTTTTCTATTTACAGTCATCCCTAAGCGCTCATTTCTAAACACTTAACTTACAACTTGTTAGTTTGGTAAACTACTTAAAACATTCCCATTTTTGTTCTAAAAACCAATCAAAGCTCCTACAGAGCAATATTATCTTGATAATACTACACTAACTTTAATTTCCTAACCAAATTCACAAGCCACTCAAAGATCAGTGTATAAACATCTCCATTATTTGTAAAAATCGAACACTTTTGATACTCAAATAGTCCTGGCGACCTACTGTCGGCAATTCTCCCGATTCCAGTTTTCTTACGTACTTAAAAGAGACCAATATTCTTTAAAAGAAAAATGAACTAAGAAACTTTTTTTATAATGGGCTCTATAATAATCTGCTTTAAAACAGGTACAAATATAGGCTGAAGACGTGGTAGATCCTACGTAAAATAAGTGTTTTTATTAATTCATTCAATGCATTTACGTAGCAGTTATTTGTTGTCAGGAAGACTGTTAGGAATGGATTCTTTTTCAATTAGATTTGCTTACCTGACAAATTTTTGTTACTGCCGCTGTTGACAATGCAAATTTGAATCTTGTGCTACCGTTGAAGAAAGCTGAAACTATTCAAGCAGGAATATCCAAGTTTTGGATTCCCAAAATTAGGAAAGACGCAATCTACTACTAGCATACTATTAGCTACGCTTAAGTGCCGGCCATAAATATTGCTGGTAAAAAGAGCCATATTATAAGTTAGATACAAAGTTAAACACAAAGTTTACTTTTAGACTTTTGAAACAAAACTTTATCAGCTTATTCCAAAGTACTCCGAAAATCCCTATTTTTATTAGCTCGCTGCTTCTACAGGGGAGCTATTTAGGATATCGTTGTCCGTTTGTCAGTCTGTCCGTACACTTTATTTTTAAACCAGGCTAAGTGGTCTTTAAACTAGCAAAATGGGGTTTTAAAAAGGCAAAATGGGCTCTAAACCAGGTACAATAACCTCCAAACCAGGCAGACAAGCAAGTTGGAGTTTAAATTATAGAGAATGGGCTCTGAACCAGAACAAATCTGCTAGTATTCAGCACGAGTGGGCTCTATACCTATTAATATCAATAATAAAAATAAATCTTTTCTTGTAGTTATTACGATTTCGCTTTGATTGTCTTCAGTTCAGACACTCATTGTCTTTAGCAGCGAGCATTTTTCAATGGCTTACCCTGGATGTTAAGTTCATTTCATGTTTAGAGTGTAGTAATTTTTCAGCTCGTCTTCTGGAATCACCAGCCGCCAGAACATCAATTCCTAATAAACCCTACGTTAAGTGTGTCTTGTTAAGTACCCGGGTACCACCGAACAAAACAACCGCCTACTAATGAATGAATGAATGCCTATGGCGTTGATACCTGCTCAAAACACATCAATAAAATTTCCGTGGCCGGGTTTGCTGGGTACACCCACCTTAAAAAAATTTAATCAACCTGTTCAGAACAGTATCGTTCTAAAATGTGTAGGTATTCCGTACTTCATTTAACATTTTTGTATTTGTCTTTGTTCATTTTTGTGAAGTAGTGTACATGCAGCTTGTGTATATTTGCTGCGGTAAAAAGGTAAAAAGTAGCTTGAAATTATATTATCAAATGTACACACTTTTAAGAGAGCTTATACATGTAAGGATGCAAAGTTTGGTCACTCCTGCCCTTGTACAACCCAATCAGATTTTGATATTTGTAAAAGTATATACTTGTAATATTCCACTCTTGTCATTCTAGTTGTTTTAGGATTACGTGTCAGTTAGAGATATCCTAATCTCAAGTGTGTAATGTATACTTATGAAGCTGACGTGGAACGTGCTACACACATTTTTGACTTATCATTTTTTACCTTTCTTTTTATTTCATGGAGCATTAAGTTAATTTGCTACCTGTAATTAAATTACAATTTGACTTATTTGGAACACTAAAAAGTTGTTAATTCGCAATTCCTTTTCTCATCATTTCACGGGCGATTTTATTTTTGCTAAATTCATCTTCATTCTTCATTGGTTTTACCTGTCATCATCTTCTTTTCGAATGAACCATTACGATTGATAGGCGTTACCTATCTGGTCCTTCGTTTTTTAATTAAGTTTTAAAATCAACCTAACATAAAACCCCAACACAACCAAAAATCAAATTTACTTAGAATCTTTGAAGCTCTTAAGTAACCCATTTAAACCATTTTCTCCTCAGAAGTTCGTAATTTATTGGTTTGAACTACCTAATCATTTTAAACCATTTCGAATGGCACTTATAAACACGTGTTCTTTAGTTAAAGTTGATATAAAAATCAGTTAATTTGAGGTCTGTATGGTAATATGTAATCCAGGGGCTGAGGAGTAACTGGCGTTTTTAGATACTTTCGAGTAACCTCAGTAACAAAATATTGTTTTGTTACACGAATTGCTAAAACGTTAGGACTGTATAAACCATACCACCTGAAACATTCAGTTCATATTCCAATTCTGGGGTAGTACTATGTAGTAATCTCTGTTACAAATTAATGTGTTCGCAAAGCTGTGAAACCTTGCACTTAACTGAGTGTTAGAGGATTTTGGGAACCAGGTTTGCTGGCAGCTAGGTCTACTGGTAACATTGTCGGCGGTCGAATGGGGTCGGCTGGGAAAAGGTTAAACTGGTAACTTGGCATGCTGGGAACTGTATCTTCAGGGGACTTGGCTAGCAGGTAACCGGGTTTACTGGAACTGGGCATGCTGGGAACAGACTCTCCAGGGAAAAAACTCATGCTGGGAACATGCACCGCGGGTAACGGGCCGGATACCTAATACATCACTGCAAATGATGAATCAAGTGGAATGGAGGATGCATTGTGTCATGAGGAGGAATACAGAGCTTCTGTAATTCAAGATGGAAGAAGACGAGAAGTTTATCGGATTAAAATGTCAAACTGGAGGGTATGATCCTTTCTAGACATTCTTCGGAAGAGAACAGCTTTGAGCGAGCCTCAACTATCTCTGCACCCAGTCTTCATCTTCCTCCTCCTCCCACAAAGAGCAGCTTCCCTCCTATCTCTGGCAAGTGGTCGGACTCGATATCCGCCTTAGTTAAACCCCAGAAGAACCTTCCAAAGGGGAACCAAGGCTTTCCAGATTCATATTAATTAATGAGATAATCTTTTTCGTCCTGGGAAAATCTGCATTTATCTATGGGATTAACGACTTTTATTGTGGGAGGTAAAAAATTCAGTACTCCCTTATCCGGGAGTATTTTTCCAGGGTCAAGTGAGTATTCTTCCTTTTTTGTGCAACAAAACTTGGTATTTTGTCCCAGTATAGTAGTGTACTTTTAGAGTAAGTACAGCCAGCAGAATTTTCTGAATCACGCTTGGTTTGTGGTTCAACGTAAAGTCCTTTTACCTTCAAGTCATTGTATGTATGCTTTGGCTTAAAGTCTTTACCCAAACATTACTTCAACGTAACAATAACGTAACTTTAGCCTGTTGTGTTTGGTACTGTACAAAATTTAAATTTAATTTAAATGTCCTATGTTACTAATTTGGATAAATGTTTGGGAAAAAGACAAAATAAAATGGTTTTTAAGAGGAAAATCATTAACAAACTTTTGTGTTTTATCAAAATTAATGTTTTAGTGGAAATTTGCTAGTGACAAAAGGGCCTATTTATTATACATCATAAGCTAACTGAATAGAAACTCCAAATAGCTCTCATCATAACAATATCAAAAACCAGATCGTACACCAAATGGCACATGATTCATGTTCAGATATTTACAGTTTATATTTATGATTATCTCTATAGTACACAACTGGGACAAAATACCAAGTTTTGTTGCACAAAAAAGGCAGAATACTCGCTTATCTCTGGAAAAATACTCCCAGATAAGGTAGTACAGAATTTTTTACCTCCCAGAATAAAAGTCGTTAATCCCACAGATAAATGAGTATTTTTCCATAGACGAGAAATTACATGCCTTAATTAATTTCCAGATTCTTATTTGGCATCAGGAAGCATCCCTTTAACCATCTTCAGTTATTTACCCGGATTTACCCATAGACACCACCAATAATTCCACTCCATGAACAACTAAATGAAATATACATATAACTTCTCCACGTCCTCTCCAAACTCTCCACCTTAAGCACCTCACCTTATCCGTGATGTTTTGGTCACCAACTAACAGAATCCTGCCCGACACTTCCCTCCAAACGCACATGCAAAGGACTATGGTGGTAAAGGGTCGGGAGATTAGCTGGCAGTAAATAATTGTAAATAAAACCAGAAGTTTAATATAATAAGTTTAACCGATATAATAGAAGTTGTAAACAGATTACTAGTGTTTATCAATTCAACTTGTAAAATGGCAATAGTAGCTACTAGTTTTGGGATAGTTTATATATATTGCATAATAAAAGCCCAGAATACATTAATTTGGAATACGATTATGTTAAATCCTCGGCGCCGATACTTGCATTCAGACAACACAGATGGACATATTCAGTATAGATGAAATAGCAGCATATATGAACTTTTAATCAACTTGTATTAATATGTAGCTACATGCGTTTTATCAAAAAGTCGGAAGTCGTTAAAAGAACGGCGTTGTGTTAACCGGGTGAAATACCCAGTTCCAAAAAATCAATCCATAATAACATCCAATGCATTTTCTTGGTCAATCAACATCATAAAATTCTTATTTCGTTCTGAATTAATTCAGTTATTGAAGAAATATTTTATATGACAATAACAAATTACTAATTAGAAACCGATTTTTTGCCAAAATTGTTGAGAAAAAAAGCCATTAAATGGCTTCGTAATTTCCCTGTTCACTGACTTGGACTGATGATAATGACATCACTGATCAATTGCCTAGACAAAATTTAAATTCAAATGATGCAAATGCTGGACATATTAAACACGCCCGCACATGCTATTCTAAAAATTGAGAGATTGAGAAAATGGCTCGTATTCCAGATTTTAGGCAACATAACATGCCTTTAATCGGTACCCCCTTCATCTTAAATTGGCACACAGCGCAATCTACTACCGTGAATTTTATGGCCGGGTGGACAGCAAAATATTCTATGTTCCGACCTCAAAAGTGATCGAGGTTAGCAAAGTTCAAAGCAATCTCTTTGTACTTGTAAGTAATTCAGCTTGCATAAGATGTCCATCTGCATTCAAAATGTCGACCTTTGTCGTCTACAATAACGTATTGGCGCCGAACTGCCAACATAGTCAAAATCCAATTCATTCTGATCTTGTCTTCTATTATTCAAATGTGAGAAACTGTCCTCCAAAATTTAGCTCCAAATTCCTTGCTGTAATGCACTATTTTATGCAAGTTCCCGGTTAATTAGTGAAATGAAAATCACTGAGAAAACAATTTTGTAGAATATCCACATATTCACAATTCTGAATATTCTCATATTCTCTGTTAAACCTAGTTCATGGTCATTATCTGTCTCCAGTAATGTCTGCCTACCAATTATCCAATTGTAGACTAGCTATCCTAATGTACACCTACTAAAACTCTGTACTCATCTCTGGGTCTTCTCAGACCACATTCAGCCTCCGAGCTAAACACTTAATAAACCTTGTACATTATCAGGCAAAGCTCCCTCGCACCTTCACTCATTCCTCTACCTCATTCACACACAAGTTACTCGGTCATCCAATACTTCACAAATTTTTTTCAACTTTTCTCCATATACCACGAAAGTCCCAAATATAATTGTTAAAAATTGTGTCCGATTTCATGCATATCTTGTTAAGTTGCTATTAAGATTAGAAGGAAGTGAAGATTTTTTATATGGTAACGTGTTTTACAGAAGCAGATTGCATAAGAACTGAAGCGATTGTAGAATGTAGTCTAAACATTTTTGTGTTATGGTGGATTATTTATGGTGCCGCAAAGAATATAACAAAACGTGTAATGATTAGTGAGAAGAAAAAGCGATACATTGTATAAAATTTTTCTGGGTAGCTTATGTTCATGTACATTGAAATACTTAGTAGTCATAGCCTTCATCTTCAATATCTAAATTAGCACATAGCGTGTTTCTTCATTTGGATATTTAATATTAATTTACAAGAAATATATAAACTACCCATTGCTTGAAAAGAAATCAACTATCTAAACAACTAAATCACATCTGTGGTGGCTATGGACAAATATCGGCACCGAACTTCCTACAAAATTTTAAACCAAACAATTATTTTCTTCTTTCCTATTGTCCAGTTGCGACAAACTACCCTTTCAATTTTCAGATAGCAGTAGACTCCTTGCTGTAATTGAAACAGCTACACTTTTTGCAAAATTTGCAAAAGAAAAGACTATCAAAAAGCTAACAACTGTCAAAAAGAGTAACGTGTTTAGCCAAGCATTTTTTATTTTAGAATGAGTTAATTAATTCGGTTAGCCGACACTGCATTTATCATGCATCTTAAGCAAGATTAATATATAACGGTTAACTACTGAAATAAATGAATCAACGCTGAATTTTTCGATGGAAACGGAGACTCAAACTTCCGGTTTTACGGTAAATCCGTTTTACCTCAACTCAAAAACATCAATGTGAAAAGCAGCACTACAAAACTCCCGCTGTTTAACCTGCTTGTACGGTTTCGTACTTTGTATGTGGACCAACTGAAGCAGCTCGTTTGGTACGATGAGATACATTCATGGGAGTATTTTGTTAGTTTACATATCTTGAAAATCGGAATAGGATCTAAAGCCGAGTTGGAAATCCTGAAACGTGCTAGAAGACGTATGGAAAAACTCATTAAGTATCTTAAGGTAAATCAAGCAGACATCATGTTTTAAACATGGAACATTTGAAAGTATTTCAATCTGTGAACATCTTGAACGTAGTCTGATCTTCCGAATTTGCCAAGAATTTCAACTTAACAGTGTCAGATTCATATAAAGTGCAACCAAAGTAATTTTTTATGTTCAGCAACTATTATAAAATCGGATTGTAAACGCTGGCATAGAGTCGGTTCATCAAACTAAAAAATAAAAAGTTACAAAACAAGTGAGAATATAAGCCAGCACCCACACTCCCTGCGCGCTTCTTCCAACTGTACACTTAAATTACCGAAAACAAGATAGCACTCCACTCACCCAGGCATTTGCGTCCTTCCCTCCATCATCAAAAGTACCACCTCAGCCTGATATTTTGCTAGTAGTGAAAATTCCACTGAAATAATTGTGCTAGTACTGCTGTTAATAAAACATGCATTTTTTTATATGATTCAATAGTTTAAGTGATATGATTAGCCTTTTTTAGACTAGAGCAACTGGAACAACCATCAACTTTGTAAAATTCTCTTTGTAAAAAATTTGGTTTTGATATATTTTAAATTGCTGAAAGTGTGCTATGATACATACATCTAAAAAATTGGTAATATCCAGTTGAGTGACACTTCTTTATGATAGCCGGCACAGGAAGAATATTGGTTGGTACGCATCTGATGAATCAAAAATTCACGAATCCACAAATTTTCACCAAAGTAGCATCCAAACAGCACATATTTTTAATGCATTTCTACAATTTTATTTTCAATAAAATGTATTTAATATTTTTTAATTCTTTCAAACTTCCAAAGTAAGAGCAGTGGAGGCAACAACTTCTCTTAGACGGAGGGAAAAAGAATGAAGGAGTGTTCGAGTTTGAAATAATGAGTGTTCTTAATGAGTTGGTGTTTTATATAACAGGCCAGGACAGAAATAGTCTGGATAGTTTTGAGTTTCTGAAGGAAATGGAGTTGAAGCAAGGAAGTTGGGAGAATGAGGAAGCATAGACGGGTGCCGGAGTGTTTGGAGGAGGATTTGGTGGTTCTTGTAAGACAAAGGAGGAACCAGCATTAGAATAGATGGTGGAGGGTTGGCTTTTCTGGCATGTACATGGTGTTGAAAAAGTCGTAAATATAAAATAAATAATAAAAACCTATGGGCTGGTAATTGCATAACATGCCATTACTGTGCTGACCACTTACCTAAACAACAACTCACTAAGAAGTCTCTTAATTCCAAATTCAGTTTCTCCTCTTCATTCCTTTTCTCCTCCTGCTTAGGAAAACCCAGAAGTCAAGAAAAAGTCTTAAAAAGCCCTTCAAAAGTGGGCCAGTGCTTTCCAGATCCATAAGCTTATTCATAGCTTGATACTTTATTTACAGTTTGAGCACCCGAAGTATCCGATTTTTAGAAATAATGCAAATGTTTATTTCTTGATACGTGATTATTTTGTGTAGACTTTTGTTTTGCGTGTAATGTTCCATAATTGTATTGTGAAAAAGAAAGTTTTTTGTGATAATTGTAAATAAAAAAGACTAAACTATTTGAAGAAAAGAATGATATTACTACTTTTGAAGTTGGGAGGATTATTAAACAGATTTTAATGAAAAATAAAAATATGTAAAATATACATATAAACTTGTGTTGGTTAGATGCCATTTTTGTGAAACTTGTTGGAAAGCAGCATCACAGCATTATAACGAAAATTGCTTTCACATTCCGCGTACCATCTAATTAAAAAGCTGAAAGTTAGACGATTGAAAGGTGTTGATATGAAGATATATTAGAAATAATAGAGCGTAGCTCACGAGACTCACTAACCTATATAAACTTGCCGCACACACAGCAGCATTATTACAGAAAAGAGTGTCGACCTAACTCAAACTTTGGAATCCATAGTAATTTTTCATTAAAATTTTATTTTCCTTCCAAATATAATAATAATTGAAAAACTTGAATATGCAATTAAATTTTCTTTATCAGCAAAAACCGAAATCATGGGAACCAACAAAATCCAAATTTAGTGCACTTTGCCCCGCTCGAAATTCTCCTCTGGATTGAATGTTCAAACCACCCCTTTGCTAGGAATTCCTCCTACCTTCCCCTCTGCTCAAGTTCGCGATGCCTTATGACTCCCAAAACTCAGAGTCGATCCATCACCAAGTTTCCCTTCTGAGTCAGCAGCAGACCCTTCTGAGTGTCGAAAGCTTTCACACTTACTCCACCAACTCTGCCCATTGAGCCAACACCTTCAGCGTCCATTCCATCCACACTAAGTTTGACCCTTTCACCGTCTTCCCCAGTATTTGATTACCAAAACGCGCCTTTTCCATTTATGTACTGGGCTTCTAGTCCTCCCGCGCCACCATCAGTTCCTCTAATGCCTTTCATTCGGACCACCGTTTTGGATCCGGCCACACCTACTTCACTTAATAGTTTACTTGGATCACCGTGTTACCCCACAACTCCCTCCGGGACTTTAGCTTCTGCCTTTTCCAGAAAGTGGTTTAGAACCGAGCTTCGATCCATCAGAACCACCTCATCCATCTGCATCCTAACCCCCACCCATTTCCTTCTCATTTCCATACTTTGGAACTGGAACTTCAGAGATTCCTTGAGATTCCAATTACTCGTCAGGTAATCGGTAAACTCATTGACAGGTATGGTGGTGGTGCGGGCAACAGAAGTTAACCTGGTAACAACAGAAGTGTGGTTTAAATTGGACGGGTTTCATGGCTGACCAAGGAAGAAACAAATGCAAAATTTAATTGAGAAATGGGAAAATTAATTTTATTTATTTGAGAATTTTGTTTACATGTATGATTAATGCTGATTGAGCAATATAATATAACTTTAGTAATTTTTAAAGTGAACTTCAAACAGAGCTTAGAAAACAGGAGTGTGGGCCCTGGGTGATCTTAAAAATCTGGGCCCCAAACTTTTTTTTAAAAATTTTACGAATTTTCAAACGAACATTTTCATGGAATGATAGTAGCAAAAGAGTGGCATGAAATTAATAACAAATTTAAATGCATAAAAGATGTCTCATAATTTCTAAGGCATATTTGTATTTCTAGTGCAAAATAATTAAACTTTTCTTTGACCATATGTTGCGTAACATTGTGACCTAAAAACTTTCCATAGTTGTACAATGCTATTTTATTTTAGGTGACCCAAACTTTGAAATTTTCGCTAGTCAAATTTTCGTGTACGGAGTACGTGTAATCAACTACTGTGTGTTCCAGGTAACCTATGGCTCCAACTAAGTTTGCGTAGAGTTTTCGGCATTTGCTTTTCTATCAACACAGATGAAACCCAATACTTTACTTTTCGTTAGATTTTTTACGCAGACAATCTTTGATGCATTGATTTAAAACTGATGAGTAGTGAGTGTCTCTACTACTATCTCTCAGCAAGAACGTCTTAATCTTAATCTTTAAAACGTCTTAAAGACACGTGCCTAAAAACCCCGGTTTACCCGCTTCCCCCTCCTCAATGCGGTACGCAATAATAGCACGCAGCTACGCATTTCTCTCTCTCTCCCCTATTATCAGAGCACAAAAAAAGGGTCCGTTGTTTTACAAAGGGTCCCACAAACAAAAGATGCTTCAGCAAAAGGGTATACATAAAGTATGGTATATGTATCCGGTCGGCTGCCGGTGCGCAAGCACATTTACTACGACAAACCGTGTGAACGGTACCCTAACCGTATGCGTATTATACTTTACACAACTTATCCTATATATAACACGTGTCGGTGCACTGCCACGTGCCAATAGTAATAATCTCTAATGAATTTTCACAATTTATCTACATCCAGCACGCGCAGTCACGTGCTCATTTGCATATTATGTGATCCATGTGAACCAACCAACTCGATTATGAACTTTAAGCGTCCAAAAGTGACGCCTTAGTCTCATATAAAAGGCAAACCCCACTCAGAGCTGACACATCAGTCTGACTTCAGCACTCATCCAACTAGGTTTCTCCAGCAATCAAGTCTTAATACTAAGGTTTTATGGTGATTTTGGGTTCAAAAACCTTTATTGAGCTGCTATTGCATGTTCATGCACTACAAACGAGACATAAATCGGGTTTGTGAACCTCGATTCGTACGTTAAAGTGGGTTGTTTAACTTGATATGAGACAAAAATCAGGTTCGTGAACCTGACACTGTTGACTTGAAAAAGTGTATTTAAAATACATGTACCATAGGTACAAGTGACATTCTGATTTACAACTTAAACAAATCAGTAGCTAATCAAGAATTCTATTTGCAATTCAAAATTTTGATTTGCACTTTCTAAATTCGATTAGCAATTAGAAAATCTAGTTTGCAATTACACAATTATAGTGACACTACAATTCAAACAAGTGACAAAGGCTTCTCTTCATAGTCTACTAGACCATAGTCTTACGCAATTTTCGTTCGTTTCGAACAGTTTTACGTTTGCACACAGAGGTTTAAACTTTGCAAGCGTATTAATGATAAGAAAGTTACATTTGCCCATTAGAGGGCAAACATTGCAAGTGAACTTTTTACAAAGTGTATTTAAAATACATGTAAAAACATTTACTAAATAATTCTGAGTGGCCCTCTGATTCAAACTAGTGGCCCTCTAATTCAAACTAGTGGCCCTTTGATTCAAACTAGTGACCCTATAGTTCAAACAAGTGACTAATTCTACTCTTCAAACCTCAAGTCAAACACATTCTTCGTCCGCTTCGGACAGTTTTACGTTTGTTTACATACGTTGAAACATTGCAAGCGTTCTTTTTTATCCAAAGTAACATTTGCACACTAGTGGACAAACATTGCAAGTGAACTTTTTACAAAGTGTATTTAAAATACACGTAAAATTGAACGCAACCAAATTCCTAATTGTAACAATATAAATTTAAAGTGTAACAACTTAGAAATAAAGTTTAACAATTAGTGAACTAAGTGTAACAGTACGATTTTAAAGTGTAACAACATAGAAATAAAGTTTAACAACTACAGAACTAAGTGTAATAACACTACAGCTAAGTTTAACATATAAAGTAAATTGTGCAACAATTTGACTATTCTTCAAGATGCATTGCTCATTGTGCGGAAGGTATTGGACCAAGTCTATTGATAACCTACTCATCCATCTTGAAGCCCATCATAGATGTAGGTTTTGTCGGCTTATCCAAAAGTCGCCTTTAGACTGCGTCTGCAATGGTAAGTACTTCACTACTACTATCTATTAATAATAACTATGCCAGTACACATGCATATTCTTAATATATGCTATCATATTTTGCCTTGTTAGCGACGCAACAAGGTGGAGGAGACTCACAAAGCAACCATAGCTCTGAGAACGAAGAACATTCTACACCCAGAAACCCAGAGCCACCCCCAGATTCTACTCCGATGTCTGGTGCAACCACGCTTTCACAAGCCAATAGCCCAGAACCAGGTCCATCATGGCTTCATCAGACTAATAGCCCAAATCGGATTACCTCCTGGCATCATCGACTTATTAGCTCAGAATCCAGTCCTCAGTACCCCATTAGTGCTAACCAGGTGACCGCACTATCCGACAACGATCCTATAACCAATGGGTTTCAACGACTTAGCACGGAAGAGGACCAGACCTCAATAAGCCCTGATCATGGTTCCACATTACCTCAAAGCAACAACAACCCTGGCTCCTATGGTAGTTCTAACGGAAACAACACAGAAACATCCCTTCAAGGGTCAAGGGAAGACGTGGAAAGAAGAGCAGGTATAGCATAGTTAGTCATTCTTACTACTTCTTTAGTCTTTAGCTAACTACTTCTTTGTTTCGTATTATAGATTTCTACCAAGCTTTTCGAGACAAAACTTGTCCAGTTTGTAGTAAAAAGATGCATAACATCCAAAGCTTACAGGAGCATATATGCAATGAACATGAAGAATTCTTTCACAAGTACTGTTCAAATAGGATGAACGCAGACTTTCCCCCTTTAAACGTACAACTAACTAGGCGCGTATTAAAAGATGCATATAAGGTTTACGAGGTAGATCTATCAGATGTACATGCAATGGATATAGAGACTTTGTTCTATCGTCTCAGGCAAACCTATACTGATACGCTCTTATACAAACTTTTTGAGAAAAGGATATTTAAAGTACAGTTTGATGTATCTGTACAATTTTATAAGGACGAAGAAGGTGAAATTACTCATAGATTTGTCCCAATGCAAAGCTTCAACTTTACAGTTTTGAATACTAATGATCTTTATTATGTCTACTCTACTGCGGCCGAGCATTTTAAAGTTAGAATTGAAGAATATGAGGAAAACGGTAGTGGATGGATCTTTGACAAGGTAAACGAGTTTAAGTTTACCATACAGGATATAGGTAATTTAATGGGTGGATCAGACTCTGACCTATTACCAGAGGTTTTAAGGTCTAAGTGGCATACACTAGTTAACGTACCAGGAGAAGGTGGCTTATGCTTTAAAAGAGCTATACTAGCTCATAGAGATATCAAGGGTTATTTAGCTATAGGCCAAAATCGCAAACGCACATTGCGTAACACAAAGTTCTATGAACCTTTCATGAATGATCCTATAGTTAATTGGGAAGGCATATCATTCCCATTCTCAATTGCACAATTACCAAAGTTTCATAGTAACAACCCAGACATAGGGGTTTCTGTATTCATCTATGATGAAACACCAGCTAGTATTGAGGCACCCACTATGAATCTAATTGAAGATGAAGATACCATTGACGAAGATGAGTTGATTAGAGATGAAGAGATGTTAGATCCAGAAGGATCACATACAAGAAAAAGAAAAATTGATGTTTATAACACTATACGTACTAATACTTATCCACTTAGTATATGCAAGGAACCCAGGAAAATAATGATTGACCTACTTTTAGTTATGAATGGTCAAGACAACGGTCACTTCTGTCTAATTGAGTCTCTACTAGGCTTCCTGCGTAACCCAAATAGATCAGATATTCAGGGAATCTGTCGATTCTGCCTTCAAACATTTGGATCAAGTTACATTGATCATGAGATTAACTGTGCAATGCTAGGTGGACAGAAAGTTAACTTCCCAGAAAGAGACCATGTCTCATTTTTTCAACACAAACATCGCATAATGAGACCATTTGTGGCATTTGCTGACATAGAGTCAGCCTTACTTCCCCTTCAAGATGGGGAACCTTCACTGCTTAAAAAGCATATAGCTACAGCTTACTGCTATGCAGTTGTCGATTACAATGGAGATCTTATCAAGTTTGAAAGTTATTTGGCTGAGTCACTGGAAGAAAAAGTAATTGAAAGGATGATAGAAAGCCTACTTAGCACAGCCGACGACATATTCAAAAAGGTTGATGAATTTGAGAAGGAGGCCTACCGTGTGGCACCTGAAATACTTCAGGATGTTCCAATACCAGAAGAGCCTACCCCATGTATGTTTTGTAAGAAACTTACCACCCCTGGAAAGATACATAGACATCACTCTCACACTCCTCCATACAACTTTGTGGGGTAATTTAAATATATTTGTTATACTAAAGCTATATTTTACTGAATAACACACATTACTGTATATAACAGATACCTCTGCCAAGGCTGTAACGTTAACGGAAAGGTTTCTCGGCAGCTAAACGTGTTTTTGCATAACCTTAAGGGTTATGATGGGCACTTTATTGTCCGTGCTGCTGGCAACAAAGATCTTGTTAAAGATATTGAGGTTATAGGACCCTCATCAGAGAAATTCTCCGCCATCAAGATTAACAGCAAAATAATGTTCTTGGACTCTCTTAATCATTTTCACACATCACTGGACAGTATGGTTAAGACTATGGATCCCGAAGTGGACTTTAAACTGACAAAGTCATACTTTATGTCACAATATAAGGATGTAGCAAAGGTTGACCTTTTGCTAGCCAAGGGCGTATACCCCTACAACTATTTTTCATCTATTGAACGATACAACGAGACCAGCCTACCACCAATTGAAGAGTTTTTTGACGATCTTGCTCAAAAACCAATTAATCCATCTCATTACCAACGAGCCAGAGACGTTTGGACATCCTTGGAAATTAAAGATCTAAGACAATACACGTTAGTTTACTTGGAAGGGGACGTTCTTCTTCTGGCAGACGCCTTTCAGAAGATGAGAGCCATGTTTATGGCTGAATTTACCTTGGATCCTGCACACTACTTCTCCATTTCCCAGTTAAGCTGGGACTGCGCACTCTCCTACACTGGTGTAAACCTACCATACGTCAAGGACGAGTCTTTATACTGCTGGCTTGAGGCAGCAAAGAGAGGTGGAATGTGTTCAGGTAAATAAAGTCTTCAGTTAAGTTGATTGACTCTTACACTGATCACAAATGGTTATTGATATACACAGGTGGAAGCATCAAAATGGCCAAAGCCAACAACAAATACCTTCCAGATTATGATTCAACCAAGGAAAGCTCATACATTTGTTACTTTGATGTAAGTTACGCATACTTTAATGGGTAATTCCTAATACATTGTACTAATATTCGGTTTAACATCTAGCTAAACAACCTATATCCTGCTGCAATGTCCACGTATCTACCATGTGGTGACATTGATTGGGTTGGAGGGGACGAGTTTGAGGATCTCTTAATTCGAAATGAGGAGTTTATAATGGAAACTCCACCTGATGGTGATTATGGCTATTTTTATGAGGTAACTTTGGTTCCTTTATATGAATGCAATAAGTAACTCTTTATATAGTAATAAATTCATGTTTCCGTAGGTGGACTTGTTTTTCCCCAATGATACCCATGACAAGTTCACGGACTTGGTTCCTTGTCCATACAAAAGACAAGTAGCATATGATGAATTATCTACCAGACAGCATGAGCAGGCCAAAGCCCTCGGAGTATCCAAGGGAAAGCTGACAGCACCCAAACTGGTTGCAGACTTTCATGTGCGAGAAAACTACAAAGTACACTATCGTGTACTGCAATTCTATCTTTCCATAGGTGTCAAGTTGGGCTACATACACAAAGCCATTAAATTCCGTCAGTCTCCATTCCTAAAACCATATCTGGATTTACTGGCTTCAAAACGAAAGGTGGCAAAATCCAAAGTGGAAGTCAACTTTTGGAAACTGCTAGGTATGTACTTATCCCATGAATTTATATATAGATTTGAACTTATCTCCTTATTTAAGCACATTATTTCTTATAGGAAACACAATATATGGGAAAGCATGTGAGAACCTTAGGCTGCGAACCAACTTTAAGATTGTGAGATCATACGAGCAAGCCATTAGGTATAACCGTAAGCCCACCGTTAGTCAAGTTATAATTCTTGACCCTGAAAATGACAGGGAAGGCATTGTCATTGTTTCCCTGAAACGACTCTCTGTCACTCTAAATCGACCAATATACATTTCCATTTGCTGTTTAGATGAGTCTAAACGCATTTACTTTAACTGGTATTTCAACTGTGCCATCAAGAAATGGTCAAACCTTAAGACGCTAGGGTTGGACGCTGACTCTTGGTTCGGAGTAGTGTACACTGAGGATGTATTTGAGGATGTTACGAAGCTCGATGGGTGGTTTGATAACTCCAACTATGACCCAAACGACCCAGTTCTTGGTAAATTCCATTCTGATAAGAATAAAAGAGCATTAGGCTTCATGAAAAATGAAACGCCAAATGGTGTCATCTCTGAGTTCTTTTTTCTAAGACCAAAGCAATATATGTATAGAGTTGTCAGTCAGGGTGAGTGTAGGCTCACTGGTGTTCCCTCTTACTCACATAGTGACGTAAAAAAGGGTAAAGGTATAGACAGAACAGCATTAGAGCGTGAGTGTCGATATGAGCATTATAAGCAATGCCTGAATGAGGACATTCAGTTTACAAATACAAGCTACCGTATACGTAGTAAGAAACACAATGTTTTTACACTACAGGAGAAAAAGTTAGGCTTATGCAGCCTTGATACTAAAAGGTATCATGTACCAGGTACAATGGAAACAATTCCTTTCAACCACTATAGCATTCAGAAGTCTAAGCCGGATGCAACTGAAAAACCATGTAATTGTCTTATGTGTACATAAAAAACTCAAAATATACTCTATAATATCTTAACATAAGATTAATAACTCTAATTTCTAATGTTATTGTAAGTCTTACATTCATAGAACATATGTATAGGTACTTAAGGTACTTATCTATATGTGTAGCATATGCAATATAGGTATAATAATACCCAATGTAATTTAACTTTTGGTGTGAATCTTTGATTATCTAGTTTATAAGAATAAAACAAAAAAGTGTAGTAAGTAATATATATATAGATAAGAAAAACATATAACGGGCCAGTGACTAGTTTATTTTGATGAACAAGTATAATATACAAAATATGTAGCAATAAACAGTCTTTATTCAGTCTTGAAAAATACATTAATACAATAAATTGATTATAACAATAAATTAAGCAATATCTTGAATCTCATTATAATGGTTATCTATCTCTGCCTGTAATTCTGGGGAAATACGAGATTTTACCTTAAACCAATAAACGCCTGCAATAATAATAATGGCAAATAGGCAGGGAAGAAGAATCCACAACCATAGAAGGTTTGGTCCTTCAATGATTTTTTCAGGAACTTGGAACTGAATTTTGTTCTTCCCCTTGTACTCCACAACTGTTGCGTTAGGTTGTTTCTGGCTTGGGGTTAAAGTGGTGGATGTGGAAGGTGCAATATAGTCTGCACAAAACTCTTTAGCGTAAGGCCAGACAACCGAAACCTGATCCCCTAAATCCTTCTCCATATCATCCAGACATAACGCACCATCATCCATCTGAACAAAGTAGCATCCTTGATTTGAGCAGGCTTGGCACTTTTCCATAACATAGCACCCTAAAACATAATCATTTTAAAATACTGGCATACTTATTATATAAACATTAACATATTAACAATTATAATTAGGCTTACCTTTTAATACTGCCACGCACAACAACAACAACACTAGCTTCATGACGAAGCGAATTGAGATCAACAGACTTGATAATACTATCACCTCCCCCTGCACCAGCGTTAGCCACGTTCGCGTTTGTGTTACTCACTGGGACGAACTGGTACTTGGGCACCTCACAGAAATGTTTTCCATTCAACTTGTTCCGTGGCTCGTTCGATGTACTTTTCAGGCAGATTGGCAAACTCCGGGTAGATTTGGAATTGGATAGTATGCTAATCGAATCAACGTTTTCTAGTTTTCTATATTATTGACGGATTGTTTGTTACTAATTTAGTTGCACTTTTATAACTCTATAATAGTGTGTAACCTATCATCTGAGTACGGGTAGGTGTACAGAGCTCTCAGACAGACAGACAAACTCATCTGTTTCTTAAAATGGATGTGCAAACTGTGAAATGAAATTAATCACACGGCGTTTACTTCCACATCCTTTGTTCATTGGAAAATGAACGGTGCATATTTACCACTATGAAACAAATCGAGCTTAATAACAGTTTAGGATTTAACTTTCATTGTACTATTTGCTACTACTACTACAAGCTATTGATTTACACAAAGCGAGGAATCTCAAGAAGCATTTAAGCAAGCTAGAGTAATATTTAAATGGAAATTTTGTATAAAGTTTGTGTATTTACAACAAGAATTACATATTATATCCGTCTGAGCTGTCAAGCGAGTAACATCTCATTTGTGAATCGCTCTGCAGAGTAATCTGCTTGTTATAGAATAATATTTAAATTAGTTTCTGTTAGCAAGCAAGAAAGGAATTTTTGTTGACGCAGCATCGTAAAATGGCTTTGCTGTGCCCAACGTCGTTATCCGACTTCTTGTCTTGTGTGAAAAATACTTGTGAAACAATTTCTGAGAATCAAATGGAAATTTTGTCATTATTCAAAATGAATATACTTGCGATTAAATCGGAAGTGGACACATGTTTAAACATGTTAATAGGCCGGGAATTAGAACTAAAACACTGTGAAAATTCCCGTGAAATCCAAATTGATAAAGACAAAATTATTGGAAATGTTCCTGAGTTGTCATTGTGTGAAAACAAAATTGTTATTCATGGCTTGAGTAGCCTGAAAAATGGAAAAAATTCTATTGAAACTGTTAAGACATTTTTTAAAGAAGCACTTAATATAAATGTGGTCGTGGAAAAAGTTGACATTTTAAGTAATACTTCACACCCAGTTGCTATTGTTTCGCTCTGCTCAGTCGAAGATAGAAAGAAAATATTTGGAAATTGTCATCGTTTAAAGTCTTTCCATGAAAAAGTGTCAATTACAGATGACATTCCATCAAAAAATCAAAGAAGAAAAAAACGGACAAGAAAATATACTATCTCATCGGTAGAGTGCAATACAGAATTAAATGAACCATTAACTTCATCTGAAACAGAAACAGAAAATACTGAGCTGGAGTCATCAGACGACCTTGGACAGAGCTATAGTGAAGAAGATACGAAAGCATATAAAGAATCACTTGTATATCTTTGGCGTGTATCTGAAATCGAAGACAAATCCAAAGAATTATTTGCCGTTGGGAAACTTTACGGATTTGAAGAAACGGACATGCATTCCATTTCCGAGCTTATTGCCAACGAAAACCGTAGGCGTCTCATCGATCAAACTTGCATCTGTAAAACATTTATGCAAATCAATTGGAAACATCTCATGGAAACATTTGAACTGAACTTGCCCAATAAGTTCATTAAAAAGTTGAAGGCCATCACAAACGAAATAATTGGACTTTGGAACGCGTACCAGCGGAGGATCGTGGGAGAGTGCTATTGTCATCATGTTACAAAACTTCACGGAGAAAACGACGACTAAGCTAAAATTCAGTATCTGATAACTTGTCATTTTTGTGTAAAAAAGAATGTACCAATATAACTTCTTGATCTTATGTTGTATGAACAAGCAGAATGAAATATTGTTACTACCTAATTGATTATATATATAATTATATGGTAATTTAATATGAATATGAAACAGAATATTGTAAAATGATGTTAAAAAGACGGATCTCCATGTTTGTCAAAAATTGTAAAAATGTGTATTGATGCTCTATAGGTCTCAGACCTGAAAGAGTTTTTTGGGATGCCAATAAATACATACATACATACATACAATTACATATTATATGATATTGAACAATATCACATGTCACTATTGACTGTCTCACAATACCCCATACTTAACATTTTAAGCCTTTTACATCAGTTAGATATTATCATATTGCCTTTCAGGTTACTTAAAATGTGTTGTGTCTATTTTCATCCCGTTGCAACGTTGAGGATGAACCGTGATTTATGGTCAAACGGGATTATCTTTCAGTGCCAACTAGTCACTCAACTTTTGTTTGTTGGTTAACAAACACCTTGGATCTTAGCAACGACTACATTAAAAGCTAAACAGTTAGCAACATTTTACGCTGTTGCACAACTTCCTCAGCTTCATGAACCCCGAGATTGAGCTTGATAAAAAGTCACAAAGTAGCAGTAGAGGAATACAAAAAAGTAACAATTATAACCACAATATGATGTGATAACAATGACCAGTCACCAGATTTAATACCAGATTGATAAGTTGTCATTTTGTAAAGTTTCCAATCAAAATATGAATATGAGTAGATGTAGTAATATGATTGCATTATTATCATTCATTGTCAAAGTCATTGTGCATAATATGCACTTCTTTTCTGCGTTCCACTCGCCACATAAGCATTATACACAAATACTAGGCAAAGCTATGCTTACAAAAAGGGGTGTTTGTAGAAAGGAGTTTTACAAATACAAGTACAAGTGGGGATAAATGAGACGTCCTTTTTTTCTCAAAGACCCTTGGACAAAAAGGTTTTTTTATAAATTCTTTCTACATAGTAAACCCACTATGTGTGTGCTCATATAAACAAATATTGGTTGGTGCAAGTAAGAAGGGAAAAGGCAGTAGCGTAATCTTCGTTTTTAGATATATTTATTTTTACGTATACACTGGTATAAAGCTATAGCATTATACGTATATAAAAATTACCTACTCTTTTCCTTACAAACCATGGTTTTCTTACCCACATTAACGTATTACATGTATAAATTTGTACTTGTACAAAATACATATAAAATACACATTGCATAGCTTTAAAAAAATACAAAACGTTTTAGCTGGCTTATGAACACTTGTTCATTAAAATGTATCCATAAATACAAAACTTCTGTTGCTCTCTCAGGTTTACGACAATAATACGTGACAAACGTAAATATCACTTATGACTAACATAATAAGCGTGTATGTTCTAAATGGAATAGTCCGTACTTGTACCTAAAATTCACTAAGCCTTGGCTTCAGATCGCAAAATACATGACTCATCTTTAAACTATTTCATGATTCGAACGCAGTTTTTAACAGCTAGCTCGAGTTCCGTATTGCTCATCTCCTTTCCTCGCTGAACTCGACGCAGCTTGCGAAATAGTGCCTGTTGCCTACACTGAAGCTGGATGATTTCAGATTTGATATCTGTAATAAAGATATACCAATGTAAACATTTATATAAGCTGATATGTATATACCCAATTTGTATATGCCTTACCCAAAATTTTAAGCCTTGTAAAGGCAAGTGGTGAGAACGTAGTTGGACCGTCCCTTTCCTCACTAGTCCGCTCTGAAACTATAAAATTTACCCTTTATAAAATGCTTTATGGAGCGTGAACCTACTTTTAAATAGAGAATTTAAGGGTTTCTCACTGGTTGTATTGTTACCCGGATGGGTAGTATCACTTGGATTGATGGGTGCATCTAAAAATACAATGCAAAATGCAAAATTATGAAGAGTTCTATTCAGAATTTAAAATATGATGAAGTCATAAATGTCAACCTTGATTTGTCATTGTCTCGACCATAGTATGATTTTCCGGATTTGTTAGAAACAAAGGGTTTGGGATGATAGCGTCCAGAACTGAAGGGCTTAGGGTGGTTCGGTCTGGTGTAAACGATGATGTTGGAATGGGGGTAGTGGTAGATGTACTGGTGGTGGTGGTGGTCCCTTCATCGTATTCTAGAGAGTAATAAAATTTTATTACCGTTTCCTTTTGAAAGTTCAATGAGAGCACTTTTATTCAACTACAACATCAACTATTTTTTGTTGTACTTACTTTCACACAAGTCTGCTGAACGGATTTTTTGTGGATATCCTCTCATAATGTCAAGTGTATCACCACACACACCTCCTGACTTTCCGGCGTAAAAAATACAATTGTTGTGTTCTAAACAATGAATACAATTCCAGCTCTGATCGCATTGAGCCAGTATGCACAACGGCAGTGCTAATAGCACACACAAGCGTAGCAAATGCATTGTTGCTTTGGTGGGAAATGGGTTTCACAGGAAAATTGGATTAGCTCTACTCACACGCTTGACAAAATAGGCACTGATTGTGATCTGCTAATCTCAACAACAGCATAGCTAATGAGACGTGATGTTTGACGCTTTGTGCTTGTCACTATGCTTGTACTTTATGATGTTTTGCACAGTGGTAATGCTCATAAAGTATGAAAGATGCATGCAGTGGTGACAGTTATTGGTATTCGCAAGCTTTTTCCAGTCAAGTGTATTTAAAATGCTCAAAATAATACATTTGAAATTAAATGCAATACTATCATGAATATTTGTGTGACCTGAAAAAGGTATAAGGGTTGATGATTTCGGAGGCAATGAAATACTTGAAGTTTTGATCTCACTGAGTGAAAGTTGTTTCTCTTAAAAATATTTTTAAAGTGTTTCATACGGGGTAATCTGATAGAAATGAGTGTAGAGTGGCTTGGCATTGGTTTAAATGAGATGGTTTTGCAAGTGCATAACCCAAGACCCAAAGGATGTCCAGGGTTTCGTGTTCAACGATTGAAAGATAGAATTCCTATTGATGGAATTCATTACGATTCCTCTTCTCGGACAGTACCAAACTGGATTTGTCAGCATCGTGATAAAGAATGTGTCCTTGAGGCGGAGTACCTCTACTTCTTCTACATGTGTGTAGCTAGAGGTATTCTAAAGAAAAGTTATTGGAAATTGTTCTTTCCTAGAAAGGGGGACAAAGGAAAATGTATTCCGTGCTTTTCTAAGGAAGAAAAGATTGGTTGTGTTGGGTTTCAAGTGCTCGAGTATTCTGGTGATGGTGACACCGTGCTGAAAGCAGGGCAGTCTTGGCATGAAAAGCTGAAGATTCCCTTTAGTGCTCCTTGTTTTCATAAACGTGGGTGCAGTACCTTCTCTCCCTACTACTACGCCATGGTTATGTTGTACGCAAGGGGATTTGACTTGAAAGTAAAAGACGATATCGGTAAGTTTATATTAATACATACTTCACTACTTACAGTGCGTAGACCCTCATAATAAGTTTTTTATGAAATTCTATCGTTGGTTACAGATTTCTTCTGGTTCTTTAAGAAACAAGGATGGGCTGCAACTCTGGATCGCTATGAGCGTGCCGGAGTTGAATGGGCACGTGTGTTTGGAGACTTAACTTGTTACCCCCACGATCTCAAGGGTGAAGCTAGTGAGTTTGTTTGGCTCCCATCAAAACTTAGCATTACAAAGGACTGTGCTGCTGCCTTACTAAACGATGTGTTGAAGGACATTGCGTGTTTTGAGGGATTTGGTGATGGGATAGATATGCTAACTCTGTTTAGTGTGGAACCAGGGATGAATGGAGAACCATGGCAAAATGAGACTGAGCTAGCTACTGTGAAGGTTATAACTAGTTTTTCAAAATCAAATGATTGTGTTTTTCAGCTAAATTTTAACTTGTGAATTTGGAAATTTCTAAATTTCAGGTAGCTACTCCTGAGGAGGATTCCAGGGAACCCAAGATGGAGGAAAATACGTCCCGGAAGCGTGGGAGGTCACCAGATGTTGTGGTTGCTTCTGAGGACTGTACGGCTTCTACCTCCAAAAGGATTTGCATGACCCCATCCGCTAAAAAAGCACCAAGGAAGCGTACGGCTGCTCCAGAGGATGATGCGGCTTCTACCTCCAAAAGGATTTGCATGGCTCAGCCATCAGGATCGGCACCTAGGAAGCCCATAGCAATGGTTTGCAAGACCCCAAGAAAGCGAGTGAGAATTGTATCCAAGGCCCCGAGGAAGGAGTTCACAGGGAGAACTGCCAGGAGGGAAGGGAGTGGGATAAAGGTTGGGATTTATAGTAATAGTAAGAAGTGGCTGTATTTACAGCGTAAATCTAAGTCAAAGGGAAGTTTGTATGTAGACTTTTCTGCTAAAGATGTAAAGGATATCATGCAGCAGGTTATCAAGAATGCATTGAAGGTTGGTGTATCCCGTGAGTTGTTAAAGAAAACTCTGGGAGAGTGCATTCAGATTGTTCGTGAGTGAGCTTATATTGTGTTCATTTACCCAAAATGCTTATTTTGAGACTGTTATCCCTAGTCCTTTTTTATACGTACTTAATACTTACTGAAATTATTAATGCATGTTATTACTTTATATATATAGGTTTATACATTTAACATCTTTCACTTTGTATAAATAAATGAATGACTGAATATATGAGTGTAACGCGTTTATTGAGTAGGGTACCGTTCACACGGTTTGTCGTATTAAATGTGCTTGCGCATTGGCAGCCGACCGGATACATATACCATACTTTATGTATACCCTTTTGCTAAAGCATCTTTTGTTTATGGGACCTTTTGTAAAGCAACGGACCCTTTTTTTGTGCTCTGATAATAGGGGAGAGAGAGAGAAATGCGTAGCTGCGTGCTATTATTGCGTACCGCATTGAGGAGGGGGAAGCGGGTAAACCGGGGTTTTTAGGCACGTGTCTTTAAGACGTTTTAAAGATTAAGATTAAGACGTTCTTGCTGAGAGATAGTAGTAGAGACACTCACTACTCTGATGTACTAGTAAGTGTACTTCTTTAGAAGCAGTATTTTTGCTACAACGCAGTCAATTCTGGAACTGTGGTTTGTGAATTCTGAAAGCTTAAAAATGGGGTACAAGCACCGTGTAAATATATATAAACTTTGAGCTTATATGTCAAGTTATAGCACTCCAAACTTACTTTCTTTAAACAGTTAAGCAAAAGCAAAATATGGACTTCATTAAAAATGGCAAACATGTAACTTAACTAACTTTCTTTCATATCAAATTTGACATGCCTGTGATAGCTCATTTCCAAATTTGCTCGTTCATCCCCGGGCCCTGGGAAAAGTGCCCAGCAAATCCCAGCGTCCCTTAGGCTCTGAGCAAGGTTGCAATAGTTACCAATTGCAACGTAGAAAATTCTTGGTGATAAAAATAAGATGGTCAGAATAGAAAATACTGACTATCAACTTGATTCTATCAAGTAGTAAGTCGAATATTTTCAAAGTTTCCTGATTGACACTCACTCCCCTTCAAATTAATACAAACGAGAGATATACGGGAGAAAATAGAAAATTCACGAATACCAAAAACGTGCGGACTTTTCACAAAGTAAATTTTATTACGTTTCGTTTTTCTATTTGGATGGAAATCTAGATGAAGGCAAAGTGCATATTGAGTCATGGTGGTGTGAGCAGGTATAACTTTTTATCTAACACACTGTCTGAGAAATTAAGAAAGATTGCCTTTTGATAATGTTCTATTTTCATTTTTACGTTATTCTGTTTTTATATTCAGTTATCCTGCTAAGTTTAAGTGCCAATAATAGTTTCTCAAGATAAGGGGACGATACTTAATTAACTAGATTGCCTATAAATCTCGACGGTAGAATTTGATAAATTGAAAATAGTATATAGTACTAATACTAGTACAAGAAGACTAAAGACTTTACGACGAACGAAAGACGAACAAAAGTTTTTTACACGAGCACAAATTAACAAGTTAAGATAAATCGTTTTTAATATATCGTAAAAATTAGTTTCCGAAAATCCACCAAATGCTATTGAACTGTAGCTTTTATTTTTCACTTTAAAAGCTGAATAAAAAATTTGGTTTGCTTGAAAAACGAACCAACAAACCTTTACAGTGCATACTGTAAAGATTTAACCTCAGATTACCAACTTTGTTAAAAAATTATGCAAAATTGAAGCCTTATCTGTATACCTCTGTTGTATTAGAAAGTTTGGTGCTCTTACCTGTTGACGTGACATTCAGCTTATAAACCTAGCTTTTTATAATGCAAGTATCAATTAATTCAAAAAATATATAAAACGCTTCACTACATTTTACCTTTTGTTTTGAACTGTTTGCTCGATTTTGCACCAACTGTACACCAATTGTTGTAAAATTCAAAGTATAGGCAATTTAATTGCAGAGCAGATAATAGGGGTTTTAGTGCCGTTCTGTTGAACTTGAATTTGCCGTAAATACGGAGAAGTTTGGGATTTGGATTTTATCCATCATAAAGCTTGCTCTCAGTTTTGACATGAATTATGACATCAAAGAGTTTCCGAAAGATTAATTCTGTGCACTTTGGCCTTTCGGAAAACGTACAGAAAATTGTATTAACCAACAAAACACAAACCATGTACTTTTCTGTAAAATTTCATTTTTCAGAATTAGACAATCAGAACTGGCACTTGGCCCTTGGCAAATATAACTTGACAAACCGTAACGGCCTTCATGCATACATTTCTTTAAACATGCTGGAATAGTTCAGAGTAAAAAAAATTGTAATTAGTTATGCATTCATGTTATATTGCAAAAAACTTTTTATTTTTCAAATAAACTCAGTTAGATAGGATTATAGAGAAAGGAAAAATGGACTCGTTGATTGCTCAAAGTATAATTATTATACTTAATTAATTTGTAAAATGACCCTGACAACTCAACCTTAAAAATACTTAAGTAACTTACTGAAGCAGTAAATTTTTACCAATTTCAGAGAAGCATGATTCTACGCTTCAATCGTGGGTTTATTGCAGGCATTGTGTTTATTCGTGATTCTCTCCAAAGCATAACACGCATTGAAATCTGTTATAACATATGTCCGTCGCAGACACATTTGAACAATTAGTGGCATTGACACAATACAACTCTACACCACGTTGTTTAAAACCCAATATTGCTGAAAAGGTTTTGTCGGCATTTCTGATTGATTGGATTCTAATGATTTAACCTAAAGTTTGTAGAAGCTTGGGATTTGAAGTTTATCCCCAAATACACTTCTTCTAGGGTTTTGGGGTTTCACATGATATATGACGTCATTGATGCCAAATAATTTCCGGAAGATTAAGTCACAATGTTCTTTCGGGAAATGTACAGAAAATGCTTTGGTAAACAAAACACAAGCCTAATATTTTATCTTGGTAAAATTTTATTTAATTCGGTTGGGCAGTTAGAGACTTGTCAACTATAACTAGACAAACCCTTAGCCGCCACCACAACACTTTTGGTCCTTCGTGATCGCACTTAAAATGCTTGGCCCAGTTAGTCAACTCATCACCTGCTTTACCTCAGCAGTATGCAATGACGACCTTAAAATGAGATCCCAGAGGTTCTCTGAAAGAAACTCTGATTTCTGAACATTTGAAGTCAACACCAATCGCTTTCAATTCAAAGCTCATGGACAAAAAGTTTAATATATTTTCTGGAAGCATTGCAAAAGACAAAAAGAAATTTGACTACGGTACCAGTAATCAATTTATTGCACAAAATGAGCATATTGATATTACAAATAGTCCAGACATGCCACTTTATCGGTACCTAACAGGATTTAAAATTTCAAAGCTGATGTCTCAAAAACTGATATATTGCGTCAATAATACTCACTTGAAAAAGAATAGTCATATGAACCTGCTAACGTGGACAAATCCTTTCAAATTTGACAGTTGGATTTTAATAGCAGTAGCTGTGCCAATACTTGTCGGACTAGTTTCTAGTCAGAAAGCAGAAGTGTCTATTAACTTGAAGATAACTGGTGCCTTGTCGGCATTCCTCGGGAACTCTATTCCAAATTGTTTCTCAAAATTTAAATGGTTTGGCTTGGTCTCCATTACTGGTATGCTGTTTTGTGGATTTTATGGACAAGGGATTGTCAGCATATTAACACTTCCGGACAAGCCTCATGTCTTTATATACTTACAGGAAATTTTAAGTGCGGGGTATAAAATTCTATGCAGTGATTACGTAAAAACATGGAAAGCTTATTATTCGGATTTTAATAAACGTGGAATGTTGGACATACTAAATACCAGTTGAGCTCGCATTTATTGCCATACGTTGGCTCACTAGACCGTTTGGGCTGCCCACGAGCTCTAGCGTTTCTGAGAATATACTAGCACATGCTCAGCATACTATTGCAAAAATTCTGAATGAATCGGAGATACAATGTTTCATACTTCCTGACAGCTTGTATAATAATGCGAGGTACGTAGAAATGCACACAAACAATAGATACTGGTTGCTTCAAACGTATTCCAGAATTCTAGAAGGTGGACTGATGAAGAAATGGAGTGAATGGTCAAGTTTATCATTTAGGTGCAAGTTGGGCCTTACTTCTGTATTTGAAAGTCAAACCGATCATCATAACGATACCATTGATATTCAAAGCATGAGCGCGATCGCCGTTATGATTGGAGTACTTCAAATATTGATAATTATGGTATTTATAGGGGAACTGTTTTGCTTTAGAAAGAAGAATCGAGTGACATCACTTAGTCATAGACATGACATATTCAAATGAGTAAATAAAATGGGAAAATCTAATCTGACCGCGTAGAGAGAGATAGATCTTATCTTCCTCATACCCTTATTCCCAATATTTTGGAAAGAAAGTAGAATTTTGGAAAAAATAACAAATGTGTTTACAAATTTGTGTTAGTTTGACGCTATTTTTGTGAAACTTGCTGCACCAGTGGATTTCTGCTTCAATTCAATTGAATCAATTGGTTACATTCAGATATATGCTGATACGTTGTACTGGGTAACTAAACAAGTTCGTTTTTCTCCGCCTTGTCACGTTGTTTATATCTTATTAAGCTTTACTACATGGTATAGTTTAAATAGTCTGTTTATACATAGGTGTACAGTGTACAATATGGGCTCTGATTCAATAATATTTTAAGCAAAATTGTTCTGATGAAACTGATAAACTCAACTGTTCAAAAGCTGCTCATTGTACCTGTATTCATCAGCACACTTAACTAGTCGACATTAATGGCTTTCGAGTATGATAAATTGATTTCATGCATTTAAGTATACAAGAAATCAAACTTTTAAAACTTTTGGAAATAATCAGAAGTTTTTTGTACTGAAGTGAAAAAATGTAGTGAATTTTGCGGTTAAATTAGCAGACAAGAAAAATGGGAATGTCTGCTAAATAAGGGAATAGGGGAGATAAATCCTCCCTCTACGCGGTCGGATAAAAATCTCCCGTTCTAAAATGTCCCGACTTTTTTTTAACTTACCTACGCTTTGACCTGATCTCGTAAATATTGTGGGACCCAAGCCCTTGCTACTTTGCATTTGTCAATGGGGGGGGGGTTGATTAGCATGCAAAGATATTGTGGGTCGGTTACCTTATACCCCGAAACCTATTGTTGGAAGGTTTAGAAAGAAATGGTGGAGAGGGAATGCGTGGGTTAGTGAAGGGTTATCTTGCTTTCGTTTATTTCAGTGTCCATTTGGATGAAGGTTAGAGGAGCGTGGGTGCTGGCTAGCCCGGGTTGAATGATTAATGTCGAAGCTAGAGAAATCAGAGATTTCTAAGATATCAAAGACTAACAAAGCCAGCAAAGCTGTCCATTTAAACCTCTACTGCCCACACCACCACTGAACCTGTTAAAATGCAAAAATTCTAAAAATCAACACGACTCCCTAAGCAAAAATTAGTAAGTAGGCATATTTGTCATCTTTGCTGCTTAATTCGTTGATTATGATTTCAAATGCCTGGCCGTGATGCTTGTGGTGGGGGCTTTGTACAAATAAATATATGTAACATATGATATTTAATTTATCTGCTGATTTACCCATGTCGTGGGTAATTTGATTTAAAAGGTATTTAAATCCACAGACAAAAGGTTCCACACTTTCCACAGAATGTAAATAAATTCAGAGAAGCTTTTAAAATGCATTTTTGGACGGTGAAAAAATGCTTACAAATCTTCTCCTTAAAAATAAGTTGTATTTATTAGAAGAATTGTTAGAATGAGTGCGCTGGCGACTACTAAAATAGTTGTTATTTTGGTGGTCGATGTCGCCTTTATGTCTCTTATGATTTTTGGGCGTTATTCCCGGTGGACTTGGGAATTTAAGAGACATCAGGGGAATTGGTGTAGTTTAGGGGTCTTGTTGGAGGTTCCCATCGATGTAAAATGGTTCCTATCTGATTCCAACCCGCACCTCGAAAGGCCGGCTTCGGAATCAGGTAGGGCCACTTTACATGCACTCTCCTCCCTTACTTCCACTCTGCACCCGGTTGGGCCGACTTCGGAAGCACCGCCAAGGAGGGTGCTTTGATGGGTAGACCCTACAGGTAGACGCCCATGCCGTAACACGGACACCTCCTGCTCTACACCAACTCCAACACTGCTGACATTGGTGTTAATGTCAGCTGAAGGGCAAAGTCTATGCTGCACCATAGACTTCCCCTTCTTATGTTGGTGCCTATGCTTTACATCCATAGGCTTCGGTGGGGGCATGGTGAGAAAATAACTCGACGTTTCGGTGCAAGTCACCTTCTTCAGGATAAGCGTTTCTGGAGATGTTGTCAGTTCAACTTCCAAAAACGCACTGAGGCAAAAGCTGGAAATGCAGGGGTATTTATAGGTTTTTGGACCCTGCTTATGCCTAATTAGCATATGCCTAATTTGCATATCCAATAGATATGCAAATGAGGCCTATACTAGGGTTCACTTATATAAGTACCTCAAAATTTTTTTGTTCACCCCACCTTCAGGGCTAAATATCTCGACAACCTGAGGTTTTCAGGGCCTGAGATTTTTTCTGGTGGGGTTGGCAGAGGGGGTAGTGAAGTTTGGACGAGGAATTCGATGGTGATGAGATCTCGCCCAAATTTCCACCTCAGGTGGGAGCTACGCCTGTTTTTTGAACTTTTGAGGATAGAATGGCCCCGTTTTCATTCTATATATAAGTGAACTCTGTATTAAGTCCCATAGGTGCCAGAGTACCTAAACGATGAATAATGCGTGCTTCTTGCTCCCGCCGACTCATCTGGTTAGAAGAAGCCAGTTGGATAGCTGTCACACGCATATCATCTCGTGTATGTACTTTGGTGAAATGTTCACTCACTTCAGTGGGCTCTCCATGTGATAGGCTATTGAGATGCTCCCTGAAGCGGTCACGAAGCTTACGCTTCGTCTCCCCAATATATATTTTTGAACATTTCGTACATACGATGGCATATATCACGCATTCACTCTTACAGTGAAATTGTTCCCATACCTTAAGCCTTCCCTTTGGTCCCACGATCTCTTTTTGTAAGATGGTGTGTTTACATGTTAAACACTTACCAACGTTGCATGGGATTGTACCCGGATTTGGGTGACATATTCTAGGTAGCACTGATGTTAGTCGTGCTCGGACTAGAATATCCCGAATGCTTTTCGGCTTGCGAAAGGCTGCAACAGGAGGAGATGGAAAGATGTTGACCAACTCCGGTGTTTTTGAGATCGTTTCGCCAAAGAGGCTTTTTATAGCACTCATTGTTTGTTGGCCTGCCTTACTAAACGTGACGACAAATGGCAGGACTTCGCTATTTTTGGCCGAGGATTTAGTCAGGGCATCAACTCTAGAAACAGCTGACACCCTTGACAAGGCCTTCTGAATGATGTTTTCGGGATAAAGTCTACCCCGGAAGAATGTTGCCATCTCCTGGCAACGTTTAGCGAAGTCGTTGTCATTTGAGCAAATCCTTCTCAATCGTAGAAATTGAGAATATGGAATTGCGTCACGTGTTGTTTGAGGATGGAAGGAAGTGTAAGGCAGGTATGAGTGCGAGTCTGTCGGCTTATAGTATATTGTCGTATGGAGACGTCCATTTGACGCTGATACTATTGTGTCCAAGTAAGGAAGTGAATTGCCTCGTTGAAACTCTATTTTGATGTTAGGATGCATAGAGTTTAGTGATTCCAGGAATGGTTCCATAGTATTAGAGTTGGTTGGAGAAAATATAAATATATCATCTCTGAACCTTCTATATCTGGTGTTAGACGGAGGTGTGACCTTCTGGAGCAATTTGTGCTCCAGGTATGCCATAAAAAGATCGGCATACGACGGTCCCATCTTCGTCCCCATTGCCAGTCCTGACACTTGCTGGAAAAACTCCCCGTTAAACTCAAACGCATTAAGCGTGAGAACTAGTTCTGATAGACGAAGCAAGCAGGACGTTGGAATGGTTTTTTCGGGTCGTTGATCCAGAAAGTGCTTAAGAGCTGCTAGACCTTGCCTATGAGGAATCACGGTGTATAACGAGGCAACGTCTCCCGTGACTAGCGTAAATTCCTCATTATATGTGATATCCTGTATGGCAAGCAGGATATCTGTGGTGTCCTTCAGAAATGCTGGCGTTGTTTGTACCAGCGGTTGAAGGTGAATGTCCACAAATGAGGAAATATGCATCGTTGGACACGAGCAAGCCGAGACAATTGGCCGCCCTGGGTTATTCACTTTGTGAATTTTGGACAGCAGGTAGAAACGGGAACATCGAGGATCCTCTACACCAAGTCTTGTTGACTCTTCCGGAAGGTCTCCCAGGTTTATTAGCTGTTGTAAGGTAGCCAAGGTGATTTCCTGGTAGTCTTCCGTTGGGTCGTTAGGCAGTTGCTTATAATGACATGGGTCGTGCAACTGTCTGTATGCTTCCTCCAAGTACAGATCTTTCTGCCATGCAACGATCGCCCCTCCTTTGTCAGCTGGTTTTTTGACAATATCCGCCCTTTCTCTTAGGTGTTTGAGACCTTGAGACTCTTCCTTGGATAAGTTGGACATATTGGTAGCGTTAGATGAAATTAAACGCTGTGCCCGATCCCCAAAATAGTTAATGGCTGGACGGGTGGTATGGGGAGTCCAACCAGATATTTTGGGGTTTATCTTTTGGAAGATAGACGGTTCGTTTGAGGGTTGATCTTTGAAGAAGTAACGCAATTTCAGCCTTCTTGTAAGGTTTTGGACATCCCGCTCGATATCGTAAGCGTTGGTTTGCTTTGGAGCAGGGACAAACGAAAGACCTTTGCAGAGAACGGATCTTTCATTCTCAGAGAGTGAAAGATTCGATGGAATGCAAACTACTTTGGTTGGTTGAAACTTAGCCACATCAGTAGATGGGACCGTCGTATGCCGATCTTTTTATGGCATACCTGGAGCACAAATTGCTCCAGAAGGTCACACCTCCGTCTAACACCAGATATAGAAGGTTCAGAGATGATATATTTATATTTTCTCCAACCAACTCTAATACTATGGAACCATTCCTGGAATCACTAAACTCTATGCATCCTAACATCAAAATAGAGTTTCAACGAGGCAATTCACTTCCTTACTTGGACACAATAGTATCAGCGTCAAATGGACGTCTCCATACGACAATATACTATAAGCCGACAGACTCGCACTCATACCTGCCTTACACTTCCTTCCATCCTCAAACAACACGTGACGCAATTCCATATTCTCAATTTCTACGATTGAGAAGGATTTGCTCAAATGACAACGACTTCGCTAAACGTTGCCAGGAGATGGCAACATTCTTCCGGGGTAGACTTTATCCCGAAAACATCATTCAGAAGGCCTTGTCAAGGGTGTCAGCTGTTTCTAGAGTTGATGCCCTGACTAAATCCTCGGCCAAAAATAGCGAAGTCCTGCCATTTGTCGTCACGTTTAGTAAGGCAGGCCAACAAACAATGAGTGCTATGAAAAGCCTCTTTGGCGAAACGATCTCAAAAACACCGGAGTTGGTCAACATCTTTCCATCTCCTCCTGTTGCAGCCTTTCGCAAGCCGAAAAGCATTCGGGATATTCTAGTCCGAGCACGACTAACATCAGTGCTACCTAGAATATGTCACCCAAATCCGGGTACAATCCCATGCAACGTTGGTAAGTGTTTAACATGTAAACACACCATCTTACAAAAAGAGATCGTGGGACCAAAGGGAAGGCTTAAGGTATGGGAACAATTTCACTGTAAGAGTGAATGCGTGATATATGCCATCGTATGTACGAAATGTTCAAAAATATATATTGGGGAGACGAAGCGTAAGCTTCGTGACCGCTTCAGGGAGCATCTCAATAGCCTATCACATGGAGAGCCCACTGAAGTGAGTGAACATTTCACCAAAGTACATACACGAGATGATATGCGTGTGACAGCTATCCAACTGGCTTCTTCTAACCAGATGAGTCGGCGGGAGCAAGAAGCACGCATTATTCATCGTTTAGGTACTCTGGCACCTATGGGACTTAATACAGAGTTCACTTATATATAGAATGAAAACGGGGCCATTCTATCCTCAAAAGTTCAAAAAACAGGCGTAGCTCCCACCTGAGGTGGAAATTTGGGCGAGATCTCATCACCATCGAATTCCTCGTCCAAACTTCACTACCCCCTCTGCCAACCCCACCAGAAAAAATCTCAGGCCCTGAAAACCTCAGGTTGTCGAGATATTTAGCCCTGAAGGTGGGGTGAACAAAAAAATTTTGAGGTACTTATATAAGTGAACCCTAGTATAGGCCTCATTTGCATATCTATTGGATATGCAAATTAGGCATATGCTAATTAGGCATAAGCAGGGTCCAAAAACCTATAAATACCCCTGCATTTCCAGCTTTTGCCTCAGTGCGTTTTTGGAAGTTGAACTGACAACATCTCCAGAAACGCTTATCCTGAAGAAGGTGACTTGCACCGAAACGTCGAGTTATTTTCTCACCATGCCCCCACCGAAGCCTATGGATGTAAAGCATAGGCACCAACATAAGAAGGGGAAGTCTATGGTGCAGCATAGACTTTGCCCTTCAGCTGACATTAACACCAATGTCAGCAGTGTTGGAGTTGGTGTAGAGCAGGAGGTGTCCGTGTTACGGCATGGGCGTCTACCTGTAGGGTCTACCCATCAAAGCACCCTCCTTGGCGGTGCTTCCGAAGTCGGCCCAACCGGGTGCAGAGTGGAAGTAAGGGAGGAGAGTGCATGTAAAGTGGCCCTACCTGATTCCGAAGCCGGCCTTTCGAGGTGCGGGTTGGAATCAGATAGGAACCATTTTACATCGATGGGAACCTCCAACAAGACCCCTAAACTACACCAATTCCCCTGATGTCTCTTAAATTCCCAAGTCCACCGGGAATAACGCCCAAAAATCATAAGAGACATAAAGGCGACATCGACCACCAAAATAACAACTGTATTTATTAGACCATAAAATTCGACATAGGAACACATGATAGCGAAGTAGAATCTCTTAGGCAGCAAGTCGTACTACTGCTTGCAGCCGCAATAGTTGGCACTTAAGCGCAGCAAAGCCAGTATTACCAATCAGGTTAAACGATATTTTTCCAGTTGCGCATATTTTCAAAAAAACGAAGTTGATAGAAAGTGCACCAAATTCCTTTATTGTTGAAAGTCAATTATACTAGCAGAGTTAATTTTAACTTGTTTGATAAGTGGTTTCACTTTAGAATTTTAATACTCAAAAGATAATGGCGCCATTCGCACTTTACCAATTGCTTTGTACCCCATTTCTCCTTCAGAAAGATTCGGGCCCTTGAAGAATGCGCTTAGTTCTTTGACCAAGTACCTTCCTATCATTTCCCCCTCATCTCCACCACACACATCCGTCTGTGGATATACACATTTGACACGTACATTCAAAACAACCCCAACAAAATTTAATCCTCTCTATTACTCCCCTGCCAGCAATATCCTACCAAAACTTTTGAACAACCATCAATACTTCTTTCACAACTTTGTATCCTCGAAATCCTTTCAAATCCACTAAATTCTACATTCCACAAGCCATGAATATATTTTTAAATCTGGAAAACACTAACCATCTATAGAAACGCTTTGAGCAAGAATTCAGGGCTTCTGGAGTATAATGAAATCTGAGCATGAATCTCTAAATTAGTATTCACAAGAAGCATTCAAAATTAGTTTCCGTCCATTTTTATTGTCCATTAACTTTCATTTCAAATAAGAACTTTAGCTTGTAAATTGCTTAAAGACTCAACCTCTTTAGCTTCCACTTCAGTCAATATTGTAAAATGACAACAAAACTTTTATAAAAACAGTATAATACAAATATAATATACTAATCAACCGGAACAATAATCTAATTCTAATTACTTCTAAGTCCTTGCATTTCTCTATTCATGTTGGTGGTGCAACAGATTCAGCCATGCTGTGTTCATCTCTTATTTATAGTCTATACAAAAACACCCAAACCATCCAAAAATTACAGGTGGATTAAAACTAAACCAAAATGCCATGTTATATCTAAGCATTAGTAAATAATCTGAAATAATTTTTAGGCTGAGTTTCACTTGTCTAGCTAAAGAGTTGTGATTTTTATCATTTTATGTTGACATTGGTAGCTGTGTTTAGGGAAGTTTTAATAGGTTTGCAAGGAATGTACACAAAAATATTCAAAAATTTACTTTTTTGAAGATCAGCGATGTTTCAACTCATAAAGTATCTAAGTAACTGAAATCCCACGCTAGTAGCATTTTCACAAAAACAGCGTGAAGCAAACACAAATTTTTAAATGTGAATTTATTTTCATTAAACTTTTATTTTCCTTACAAATTAATATCTTTTGTACTATTAGTGTACAAGCCTGTTACCAGAAATACCAAGCCATCAAAAACTATCTTTATTCTAAAAAATGAACAAGTGAATAGCTTATCAAGTTACTGCAAAGTCTTACTGACCACTAGAGTCGCATATGAAGTTAAAGACAAATTTTAATGGCCTTATCTTTTCTTTTCACACAGCTATTTATCTACTCGTAAATTTCACAGAAACTAAATTTTCAAATTAACTTATCAAGTCGTGGTATAAATTTCTGGATTACTAAGAAATACTCCAGTCCGGAGTAAGCGGTACAGACAGGCACAAGTACTTTTTGGTATGGTTGGTTATACGGTTATTTTATTCAGTGGAAACTTAATTTTATGGAGAGTTGGTATTATTTTGATGTACAATTTTGTATTTATTTTAATCAAGTTTGCTTTATCTGCTGTTGATGGGGCGTTTCATGCACTACTTCAATTCCTCTAAAGGAGGTTCCTTACTGAAAAAGCAACGAAAAGGAAAACTAATCTGATGGTTTTTATGTAGATCCCCCAAACACAACTTGACATTAATTTTATTTGTAATAAAGTTGGCTTTCAAGTTATAATTTACTTGCTTGGTTGCTACCAATAATCAAGTTGCTTCAATAAAATTGCGTTTTGGCAAAACTAACTTTCACGTCTTAAATATTTCCTTGTGCCCGCAAAAGATTTTCTGAAAAACCAGATTATTCCGAGTAGCATCGTGCGTTAAGAAATCTAATAGAAATATAAAAATTGTACGGAATTAGTTAGGTCTGGTTGAATTGATATCATCTTCCTTCTTTTACGAAGAAGGGACTTCTTGGGAATAACCTTCAAACTTTCTTCAGGTAAAAAGCCGTGAACTGAAATGAGACAAGAGATCGGAACAGGAATTTGTGGAACGTGGGCCACATCTAGTACTGCTTTCTTTCCTCTGAATGCAAATTTCCATTCGTTGGCAATTTAATTTGGTTGGGAAAGCGTTTGGATTTTTAAATGGAATGAAGAGACTCTAAAGTTGGAAGAGTTACTTGATAGAATAAAGACAGTTGGTTTTGGCAACTCGGCAACTGTTATCTTTAACAGTAAGAAGGAGACAAAGTGTTTGGAGATCACATTAGAATTGGTATTAAAGATGAGCTACGACGCCACATCATTAACAGTTTGTGTTTAGCAGCCTTTACGACACAAATAGATCAATCCCGACTATTCAAAGGTCGCTACGTACCACTTGTAACATGTTTCTTCTTCAAAAAATGGCAATTGTAAAATAACTCCCAGTAGTCAGCTTGTTTGCCACCTTTGCTTGCTATTTCGTTGTTGTCAAGTTGTCAAAAAATTGAGAAGTCAAGGGAAGTGGGAAGTCAAGAAAAAAATCGTCAAGCACCTTAACCAATAATAAAAACACTTCCCAATAAACCAAAAACTCCTTAAACCTTTTATTATTTCCTTACAAATCACAATTGTCTAATTAAAACTAATGCTTCCGTCACTTTGCCCCATGCAAGTTTGCAACCTTTCTTAAAATTCTAAACCAAGCTATTTACCTGAGAAAACTGATATATGGCACTGGACCGAACTGGCATTCCCCCTGAACTGATATTTAGGTTGATAAGCGTGATGACTTGAAGCAGATTGATAAGCAACAGTACATGGACGTGATTTTCTAAAGGGAACTTTGTGCTCAAAATTGGTCGCTGGAACTCCAGTCGCTGGGACGCAAGTGCTCCCTCTAATTTTCAGGAATGGAATGGTTTTCGACCCCTGGAGATTTGCTCAGGAGACTACCATTCCAATGACAAAGGGAGTTTCCAGGATTGTTCTAAGTCGGTATGTCGTTCCCCCTTCGGAGTTGATGAAGGTGAAGTAAGGCTGGAATTATGCACAATATTTATTATATGGAAAATATAATGTATTGATTGTTACCAGTAGTATGGTCAGGTTAACCAAGGCAAGTGTTCCTGGTAGATTGTGGGATAGGTATAATTACTAGGAAAATATTTAAATACAGTTAACGTTATTGGGGTGGTTTACGTTCACATTCGTAGCCTATGACGTAGCCGAATTGGAAAATCAGTAGCAATCTAAACACCTGGAATGCACCAGCAAATTCATGTTCAGTATATCCGGCGCTCAAATGTTTCAAGAATTCCATACAAATTAAGTACTTCGTTTCAAATCCTTTTCATTAATCGAATTGCTATTCATCAGCCATCAGTTAATCGGGCTGCTTTCCACAATTTTCTATTTTAATGCGTACGATTGTATGAATTTTAAACAAAAATGCACTTAAGTTTTTGTAATTGTATTTCAACGTAACAGATGCGGTGAGACTGTTGTTGCTGTACATACTTTAAAAAATAAATCTGCATACTTCCCAAGGTCTTGTAAAATTCTGTTCATGGCCGTCAATTCCAATAAAATAAAATTCGATTGTACTTACGTCATATAATGCCCCATAATTTGCTTTGCGATTATTTATATAGATTTTAAAATTAATAAAGTGTTGAGAAAGTTCAATAAAGATTAAGTACTTTCTATTTTTCACTTGGCCTTAGAACGTTGGCTAGCGCAAACGAGGGCTTCTTTACTGATGCCGATCGGGTCTCGGGGTCGGGATGAAACGATTAATCGAAAAACAAAAAGTGGAGGAGAAGCAACGGAAATGGAGGGATGATGAAGGAGTACTTGATAAGTTTATGGAAAAATGGAGCCTGTTGGCAGTAGCTAAAGTAGCACTGGCCCGGCCCGCGTGATGATTAAAACATGTTATTTTGCATTTTTTATAAATATTGATTAAGCTAGTCTATGAATCTTTACCTAAGCCGTTGTACCGTGCTCAAGCTGTGTGGTCGTGTTAGCACTTTCTAAGATAATCGATATTCTTTTAAATAGATCATCAATAAAGGAAGCTTCAAATTATTTATAAAACATCTCAAAATATAAACTCTATACGCCGTCATAAACGTCGACTCCAGCCGTCGTTGAAATATATCAAGTTGTTTCGTAAGGTTTGTTGCAATATAAAATTTAACCAAAGAGAATCATATACATACAACAAGCAGGAAAACAAAATCCAAACCAAGATTGCAGACCAATGGCGGCTTTTGGCGTATCCCGTCTGCCAATAAACTCTGCGGTACGGATAGCTAAACGATAGCATTGGTCAGATTGGATCAACTGTTAATTATTGATTTTTTCCCTACTTGTTGTCTACTCTTGATATATACAATTCTCTTGACAAATTGGTTTATACAAAATTTAATTTTGAGTCATGCATATCATTATAAAAGTTTGAAACTATTAGATAATACTAAATATGACGGATAGAATCATAACATTTCGTAGAATTGCAATTACACGCAAGGATGAATTAACCCAATAAATGCTTCAAGAATATACGTCTATTGATACCATTGCACTACGGAAACACTTTTAAAATGAAACTCTTTCGCATATAGCAAACTATAAACGAACATATTTCAAATTGCCGTGAAACTGTGTTTGATTAAACGGCAAATGGGCTTGGACAATAGAAATCTTTAATGGCGTAAAACGCTTGATATAAGGAGTAATTAAACAAATATAAATTGAAGCTTAGTAATTATTTAATTTTTATTTTATTAAATTTTGCCTACACATATTAGTTATCAAAACGTTGGACTACAAAACACATTGGTGCAAAAGAATTATTGCGAAAGTTACTGTACACTGAGAGCTTTTATTTTTTGTTTAGCCCTGCATTTAGATCTGCATGCCACGCGGTGAATTACGTTGTGTGAAAAAGAAGTTAGTTTGCAAGTTTAGAGTCTCTGCTAAATGCTATTTTTTCAATGTTACCCCTCTTCGCGCCTTTTTCATTTTACTACTTAAGGGTATTGGATTGAAATTAGCTCGGTTTTCTAAATCGTAAAATTGGCATTGAACTTTGCGAGTAATGTTACAAGTTTCAACTTGTTCTTCGGAGTTTAAAGCTATTAAAAGCATTGTGATTCTCTTAAATTTTCTGCAACTTCTGGTGTTGCTTCCTTTCATGCCTGTTTGAATGATTTCAGATGAAAGTCCCAAAGCAATGCTTTATTAAAAAATATCGTTGTTTCAAACAACTAATGCTATGAGGTCTACTGGTGGACCAAAAACTTTTTGGTTTCCCTGTTGTCAACCTGCTTTTTGTTGAAAATATATCAAATTATAACTAGACATCTCTGAAACGCTTACGTGTTTTGTTACCAACGTGTTTATGAAACTTTTCTAGTTATCTATTTTGAAGGCTATAATTTGTATTTTTGAAGTTCTGGCTACAGCATTTGAGAGAGTTTGGTAGCAAAATGAGTTAATGCACATAAACGAAAACTAAAATGCCTCGTTTATAAATACAGGTCAAGGTTCCGAGGATAGTTGAAACTTGAGTACCAGTGTACCAGGACTAATAAAATGAATTATCTGGAAAAGCAACAGGGACATTTGGTTGACAAACAAAACACATATACTCCGTGTCATTAAGATTAAATATCCTATTGTTTATATATTTTTGACAATTCTAACGACATGTCAATATGAAATGCCTTTAAAAATCTCCATTTTATCAAACAGTTTTATTTTATTTTTCTCTCGGCCCGGCCCCATGGCCTTAGTTACATAGCCCGGCCCGCGTGGAAATCACGCTCAAAACGCGCCTATTTTAGCCTCTGCGTTGGGCAGCAAGGCGGAAGCTGAGAAGTTGAAATGGAGAGAATTTGAGGTTGGATAAGATGACCAGGGAAATGAGTGTCCGATAGAAGAAACTGGATTGATGGATGATTAGGATCAAACGATTGGGATCCAGAAACAGCTCAACCAATTGAAAGCGGAGAAGTTGGTGGTAATGAAGGCTCTGGAATTGCATGTTAAGGAAAAGGAATTGGCGGGAAAGGAGAAGGAAATAAAGGTACAGTAATGATGTCCAGAAGGGGAATGGAGAGGATTTCGGGAGAAACTTGCAATGTAGAGCTAAACCTAGCACATCCACGGGAATGGACCGGACACAGAGGGACTAGGCTGCATTCAGAGAATGAGTTAAGCAAATAATAATAAATTGGAGGGCCAAGGTTTATTCGAGAGTTAATTATGGAGGAGGTGGAGGGTCACAAAAGACGGAGGCAGGGGTTTTGGATGGATTGCTATTAAGTCAAACTCAAAACATGTAAAAAATATAGTTCAGAAATCCTGCTGGAGGATGTGGATGACAAAAAGAGTTGCCCAGGACGGCCTAAGGTGCAAAGTCAAAGTGTGGAACAGGAATGCGGACACAGTGTCGGACAGAGCAAGTACCTCCTCAGGTAAGGGATTGCAATGGAGTTGAGTAAGGCGATGGATTTGTTGAGTGGAAAAGAACAAGTGGAAATAGTGGCAGCACGAGTACAAGGTCGCTTTGTATGTTTTTCGAGGTGCTGGACATTTATATAACTGTCAGGTTCCTGAAATAAAATTTTGGCATTTGCTAACTAGCAGAGCCATTCCCAACATAATCATTTGATAAGCATTTCTAGCATTTCCATGGCAAGTACTGTACACGATATGTTCTTGTTAATCCAAAAACAGGATAATTAGAATTTTTCACATCTTTTTTCTCCAGTTTGAAACGCCAAACTTACAAAACTTTCATCAATAAATTTTGCCTCGTTTGCGGAAGATTGTTTTGGCATTATATTCATAAGTTCTGCCAAACAGTTTTTGTTTAAAAGCTGCTTTTACAATTTGCAAAGTCAATAAAACTTTTAACATAAAAATATGCACAAACGTTCAAAAAATGACAGGTAATTATAAAATATTATTTGGAGGATTACAGGTTTCAATTTTTTCAGATTTCGAGAATTATAACAATGTGCAACTTTGCAAATCATAATTTTATGTGGTTTATGTTGCCAGTAATTTAAGTGTCAGGCGTCGTCCATAAATGACGTCACGTTAAAGGGTCAGTGGGTCACTATGGTTTAAAAGTGACGGCATTTGTTAAGTGCCCTATCCTTTAGCGTTAAAAAATAGTTACAGGGGCCTTTGGGTCACTCGAAACATCGGCTTTTTAAAGTGACGTCATTAGTGGATGACGCCTCATTAATTGGTGCTCCAGGCATTGTGGCAGTTCATGTGTAACCAGGTTTGGAGGCGGAAAACTAATCAACATTGTTTTTAGGTATTAAAGATTTATTTACTTGAATTATTCCCGGGTCTTAAGCAACCTAATTGTTATGGCTCTAACAGAAACACATGAGTGTTATAAAAAGCAATGTAGTTTAGCTACGTGTTTGGTATTAAAAATGCAATAACCGGAATGAGGATTACTGGGTTACATGTATAAAAGTTAATATTTCATAAATGTTTCAAAAACAGGCCTCTTGTTTTTGCGGCTCCTTTAGCTCAAACAGTGCAGCAGTGCATTCAGATTCTTAAGCATTTACATATTACTACACATATCAGAAAAAGATTCCCTGAGACACAAATAATTTAAACTATTTTCAATGTGTTTTAATTTTCGGTTTTAGTTTGAAATTAAGGTCGCAAAATGCAGAACAAGCCGTTTTGATCACAATATGTATAACTGCCTGTGAAGAGTTTCTACTGCCGAATAAAGGCAGAGTCTCTTTAGGGTTTTTGTTAGCTTGATTTCATGCACCAACTGCAACGCATTTTTGGTGGTGGGACGGTGGTTTTGGATGCTTGCTCGGCTTGCTTGTTGAAAGCACTGGTCCACTTTTGAGGTGCTTTTGGAAATAATTCTTGGATTATTTCCTTAAGAAAGAAATCTCTAAGAAGCCCTTTAATTTGTAATGAAAAGAGTTCTGAACGAGTTGGTGTTTTAGGCAACAGGCGAGTACACTCATTAATAGCTTGTTATATAAATAACAGTCCATGGAGTTTAATCTTCCATAAATATTTGTAGCTAATTCGACATCAGGTACATATTGAAAAAAGCAAATTCTCCACCATCTAATGCTGCTGCTTCCTCCTCCTCCTTTCAAAACCTACCTCCAAACACTGTAACAACCTATTTGACTTCATTACAATCGCTAGATCTCTCGTGTACTTTCGTCGCTTCCAATTTCATTCAATTTGCATTCATATTTATACTCTTATCTTCAACAGCTTCGTTGCTACTCCATATCCTTTCCGAAAACCACTTTAAAGGTACAATTCATTAACCCCGAAACCACAAGCCATATAAACCCACACCCATTCCATCCAAATGGAGACTGGAACCACTAACAACGAGAGAGTCCATCTTCTTCTCAAGCGTTCCTCGTTAGCCCTTGACGTATTTGGTAACCAACCTACAACATTTTCGTCTGCAACCCTACCATAATTTCCACCAACCCTTCAATGACAAATGCATACTAGCAAGGGGACTTCGAGCCACACACACAGGGCACGGAGAGTGAAGGAAAATTCGTCTGCTTTGTCAAAAAATACGAAATCGTAGGTGAGTTTGAGAAAAATTGGGAATTCTAAGTAAATTAAAAAAATTAGGGCTTTTGGGGTATTTGAGATAAGTTGAAAAAATCATTTAAATTAAAAATCTTTTGGGAAAGCAACATTTGGCAGCGATATGGTATAAGTTCAATGATAGTTTGAGCGTTGGAAATTATTGCAGAATGTAGATCAGTTTCAGCATATAGTTAAGTACTATCTAAAATTTTAAAAGGTAATTTTCTGGAATTGGAAAGAGGACACACGGACTGAAAAATGGGGTTGTTCTTTTGTGAAAAATTACGTTGCCGATGTTTGTCCCTAAGCGTCTCAGTTGGGCATCACATGCTCAGGTAATTCAACCTGATGGTTGTGGATTCGAATGAGCAAAACTCGAAGGTTAAAATCTAAGCTAGTAAGACACAAATTGTATTAGAATCTCTGAATTCTTTTTGTATAATGCCAAAGATACCGAACTGTAATAAATAATTTAATTAATCAATCATAAACGATTTATCAAGTAATTAGTTCATTGAAGCTGTAAGTGTTGTGTTTTTAAATATTTTGAATTGCTGAGTGTGCAATTAAACATTAAAATTTAAGTTTTAAACCAAAACACAAAATTCAGATGAATAAACCGTGCTGGTGTAATGCTTTCAGGAAATACAACGTAAATAACTGCCAACCGTATTAGATACCTACTGCTAGAATTGTCAGTCCAGATTGGATTTTATTACAAAATGGCGTGGAATTATTACCAAATAAAATCAAACCAAATAGTTTCAAAAATCAGAAATTTGTAATGCAAAAATGCAAATGTAACGGATGAACGCAAAGCATTCAGGTAAGCAGAACCTACGTCAGGCAATGATTTGCTCTGCAATAATTTAATGGTGAAGCTTTAAAGGTGAAGTGTTATTATTTTTGCAGAATCAACCAGCTGAACTCTGAAATAAATCGGAGCAGTTTCTCTCTTAGGAATGGTGCATGTATGGGCAAAAGGAATAAGGTCTTTTCGAAATTTCTAATGGCTTGGAGTACGCAACCATAATTTGCATTTGCGGTTATAAGCAATCCCTAAAGGTTAGCTAACGGCTTGGTTTCCGAATATCTTCAAAAAAGCTTTGAATGTATATAAAATCCAAGATATGGAATTTTATTGGATTTGGGCCATTTCTCTGGTGTGAAAACTTGGTTGGTGTTGGAAATGGCGTCAAATGAGCGTTTCAGTGCACCGTATTCACCTAGTAGGTTTAACCTTGCCTTCTTTTGTCACGGTTTTAGCTGGGATCTTCTTGGAGGATTTTAGGCAAGCGTTTGCTGGAACATTAGTTTTATCTTTACACGGCTGATGATTTCAAGCAGTTTGTAATGGGCTATGGCACACGGAAGTTTACTCAGTTTGCACGGGCAAGGGCGAGATTAGAAATGAGCCAGAATCAAATGCCAATTCAAAAAATGGATTTGGATTGGGTGCTCAAAAATTCATTAAGGGTACATTACATTTTGGTACAATCTCTGAAAAATGTTTATATAATGCCAAAGTAACCAAACTGTAGTAAATAGTGTAACTAATACGATTAGTGAGCAATACCGTCAAACTCGTAATATTCTTGAAGTATCTTGTTTTGGAACATTTTTAATTGCTTGGTTATTTCATGTCTCAAACAAAAACCAAACCAAAATCCAAACGAATGGAACGAATAGTGTTTTAAGAGATAATTTGGTTTTTACCTTTATTTCATGCGTAATTTTTTGCGATGGTAGTGCATTTAAGGGTACACTTAGATAACTTAAAGTCTCCGTGTGGTTTCTTGTAAATTTATCGTCACCGTAGCACTGGCGACTGGAAGGGAATAATGGAAATTTAGTTAATTTTTTAAATTTATTGTTATTTAGGATTTGACCATTTTTTCTTTATTTATAGATACTCAGGAAGTTTAGCCTTTAAGAAAGGTAGACGCGTTACTTTTTATTTTAAATGAAGGTTAATTCACAATTAATAATTTTTTAACGACTTAAATTAATTTTGAATTTTGCTAGGGAGTATAACTTTCCCGTTGAGAGATGCACGATCAGATTTGGAGCAAGACGACAAAGCTCTGACCCGATTTCAGCACGGTATATTGAGAAAGTTGTAAAGAAAAATAAATACCTAGGTGGTATATTTTTTCCTGTTTTAAAGTAAACTTTATTGAACTTCTAGCTCGTAATCCGACCGTTCAAAAAGTAGAGGAAACGCTACGAACTCTAAGCTGTCATTGTTTTGTTTAAAAAATCATTAAGATAATTCATTAATTAAATATCCAGCCAAAAATCATGTGTTGATATAAAATAAAAAACATTTTAATTTATTTAGATGTTTTTTCTTTCTCATATATTTTTTCAGTTAGCTTTTTAAATTGCAGAAAGCTCTGGACACAACTACTAACTTTAGATGTAACTCATGTAGGTATTATATTGCTAATTAGTGAAAAAATCTCTACTCTATTAAACAAACAATTTATCTAACTACATTATTGAATTAAATTCATATGACAGATAATTTTTATGGGCAATAAATTTTCTCAAACCCCACAAAAATGCATTTCATCCTGAGTCTAGCTTAAAAAATTAAAATCAATCATCTTAGCTTTTTCTATGAGTAACAATTCGTGATTGGGACCCCCCAAAAAATTTTTGTCTTAAATTTTAAAAACTTTTATACTGTTATGAAGTATGCTTATCGAGAATTACTACATACAAAGTATCATTTCCATATGTTGTTTTAGAGAGGCTGGACAGAGGTTTAAAATTAACGTGTACCAAATACGAAAGTTTTTGATTTTTTCAGACTCGAAGTATAACTGACCAATGAAACTTTTTATGAAAGTTGAGCAACTTATGACCTATTAGTATGATGATACTTGACGCCATGACCAGTTCTTGTATTTTTTGAAAAATTAAAAAATTGAATTTTTTCGGTTTTTTGGCGATTTTGCAAAATGTTTTGTGATAATTTTCTACTATTCCATAACTTTATCGACTTGATTTTGGAGTGACCATCTACAGTTTTGTCCGCTCTATTAAGCACAGAAAACCACTTGATAAAATATTGTCATTTCTAGAAGATATGACCAAAAAGTTTAAAAACTCCGATTTTTCCCGAAACTTTCTGGACAGTCATGGCTCTGAAACTCTTGTCTTTCCCACTCACCTTCTAATTAAAAACGCAAGGAAGATAGCTAATGGTTTGTTCTATATGCCTAATGTATCAGGTATCCAATAAACACGGCTGGTGAGAAGTGGTGACCACGAATACACAATAGGTTGCGGTAAACCGGAAGTGCACCAAAATCAAAGAATCCTGTATAACTTTTTTAGAATCTAGATATCAAAAATTTGAGAAACGACATTGTAGCAAATTTAATGGGGAACAATTTGATATCTGAAGTTTTGAAATTAAGCATCTGCACGAAGATTGATCAATGACACCATTTTGTGAATTCAGGTAATTTTCAAAAATTTCAAAAGATTTGATTTTTCGGCGTTACGTTCAAATTGGCTTAAATGTGTTTATCATTCATCGTTGCTATCGAAAAGTCCAAGGAAGTTTAAAAAATGATAAAAATAACCCAAATATTACAAATCAAGTGAACTGATGGTACCAAAATGCGTTTCAAAATTTCCTGATCATTTTGGTACCATTAGTTCAAATTGCCCCAAAAATCATATAGCATCATTTGAAGTCCTTGAAAAAAGTCATATAGCACAAATCGAAGTTTGTGAAAAATTCATATAGCACAAATCTTGAAGTATGGGTTTTCTTATAGCACATCCTGTAAAGTTGCCATCGATATGCACTTTTGGGGCGAAAGGAGATATGGCTATCATGTTGTTGCCCATTTCATTCTGCGCATTTTGATGTGTCGTTCATCTAGCTCCCTTGTTTACAAATGCAATGGTGAACCTACAAGATGTAAATATGCTATGATAAATAGCTGCATTTTCATCAGTTCTTTGTAAAACTGAAAGCACTTTAGTCAACCAGAAGTCATTTTTTGGGTTGAAAAACATACTTTTGATAAAATCACTGCACATTTGCAAGTTTGCGTAATTTTTAGTGCCAAATTTAGTTAATGTTCTAAGGAGCACTGAAAATTGGATAAATTTAGTTTTTTGAAAATTACTCAAAACCAGCAAAAACGTACTTACGAGGTTCTAGTTCAGGCCAAAATTTCATGTACGATATCCTAGAACAGACCGAAAATTCATGTACGATATCCTAGAACCGGCCGGTTTTGCATTTACGATATCGAAGAAAGACCCTGACGATATATAGAAAAAATTTGTCAAAGTTAGACGCTTTTTTATTGAAGATTCCTGGATTGGGGGATTAAGGTTTGTGCAGGTTCAAGACAGGACACGGTTTGTGATGTTGAATCACTGATACATAAATCATCAACAAGGTTACTGATTACTAACTGACATAGTACTAATAAATAATTTTAGTTACAGTTTAACTATTTAGTACAATTTGATTTCTTTAGCATTACAAAATTAATTTGAGATATACTGTTACATTGCATTGTATATATCTCATTACTAGCTTGAGGGTTAATTATGGGAGAACTGTTTGAGCATCCGAAGTATCCGATTTTCAAAAATAACGGAGATGATTATATTGATTGAAAAACTCTGATTAGCTTGTTTAGAATTTGTTTTGCTCCTCCGCCATTCCAGTAAACAAACTGGTGCGCATGGTCTTCGCTCGAAAATCCGGGCTCATTTCGAATCTCGCCGTGATTTTGACCGCAACTTTCTTGTGCTTCAGTCCACATTAAAAAACTGTTTCAAATCATCAGTCGTGTCATGATAAAGACAATGTTCCTCCAGAAATGCCAACTTGGTCCAGGCAAAGAATTCAATTTTCTTTTGACTATTGAGCTAAATACCCGGGAGCTCTGCAAACGCCCGGGTAAACGTTCCAAGAAGATCCAAACTAAAACCGCGACAAAAGTGGGCAAGATTACAGCTACAGGGTTAACACGGTGGACTGCGTACGTACTAATTCAATAGCTCCTTTCCAGCACCAAGTTTTTACACCATAAAAATAATCCAAATCCAGTAAGTTTCAAAATCTAGCGTCTGGTGGTTCCAATTTCTAATTAGATGGAGGGGTGTGCTTTTTGTGTGACGCTTGAGGTTACGGGGGAAATGAAGCGTAGCTTTTGATAGCTGCCTGGGCAGGAGAACTGCGTGTCGGGGAGCTAGTAGCCTAGACTCGTATGAAATTAGGGTTTCTGATGACACTAGTCGCCTGTTGTTTTATTAACAAAACAATGTGCTATGATAATTGAGCGTAAAAATAGCAAGTTAGATTTGTAGAGGAGTATGCTAGTGTTTTAGAAGAAAGGTTTATTTTAGTTTACAAAAATGAAATATGAATATGTAAATTTGTGTTGGTTTGATGCCATTTTTGTGAAGATTAGTGGGGTGGTGGTTTTAAGTGTAAGCAGATGCATGGATTCCTTTCCTATGGTTTACTGAACAAGAGACAAGTTTAACACCCACACGTTTCCGTTATCTTAATTACGGTTTTTGGTTTGAAAAATGAAATTTAAATTGTAAGCAATTAAGAATACTTAAAAATATAACAATATTTATTACGAATTTATGGTTGCTGCAGTTGCTCACTAATTAATGACTAGTCATTTTTGTTACATTATTTAATACAGTTTGGTATCTTTAGCATGCTTTCCACTAGCTAAGGTTATTGCTGGTCAAAGTCATCTATTTAGTTTATTTTTGTTCCATAAATTATATATGACAAAACGGTAATGCATATTTGCTGTAATATTATGATAATTCAGAATTATTAATTTGTACTACAATCCATTTAAATGGAAGGCTTAAGAAGCGTGGGTGCTAGATAGGATTGAGGAAAGTCCAAGAGGACGTAAGTAGTAACGATAATGATGGCAGTGAGTTGCTCTGAATAAGAACCAAAAACATAATTTGGGTGGAGGATTTCGGCGCCGATACCTGTCCTTAGACAACGCAGATGGTCTATAATACTTTAGGTTGCTGGGATTACCTCGTTAAATTTGGTATTAGGCAATGCTTTATTTTGCTTATTATTTTTTTAATTTATTGGGTTAGTTGATATTGGGAATTCGAACTTGAACATTCATGTAAACACAAAGTTTGTATCAAATTAAATATAATGAATGATACAAGACACACATTACTACTGAGCGTTTTAGAAGAAATATACATTTTAATGCTAGATCTAAAAATTTGTGCTTTTTATGGTAGGGAATATAGAGCTCAAGCAGCTAATAGAATTTGGAAATGATATATAAATTCAGCAAAATAGAATAAACTTCATCCTAGCTGAAGAGATTGACGTGCGCTTTTGTAGAATGACGCCTATATGTTCAAATTGTTTAGTAAATTATCATCTGTCTTACCTGGACAAGGTGGAGGAAATGATGCTAAACGTAAGCTTACAAAATCAAATAATTTTCACACATTATTCCATTCTCGTTCTCAGACTTCGTTTCTCATGCTTCGTGGTTTGAAATAGTTTAATATTATTCACAAATTCATGTATTAAATCATACGTTTTATTTTGCATCCATACATTAGTCAGTTTCAATTTTCTTACAAATTTCAAGCACAGAACCTGAATTTATATATATTTTGCGGTTTTTAACTGTGAATAGTTTTACGGAACATTGTTTGCGTGAAGTTGAGATTTACCAGGAAGACCGAATCAACGATTAGAATTCGGTTCCGATTAGAATCAACGTTTTGAAGGCGCACAAGACGCACAAAATATGAGAAAATATATCAGTTTTCAATCCGAAAATCAAATAAATGATATTTAGTTTTACAATGAAAATGAATGTAAGAAAGTAAGCAAGTAAATGGTGTAAAGGAAAATAATTTACGCCAAAAATTGCACATTGCAGGGCCGAACAAATAAATTGGTTATTTTTGGGGTACATTTTATGATTTACGGCTTGTGTGAAATTGAGTGAGTCCGAAAAATATTCGACATTTTACTAAACAAATTGACAGAAGCAATTAACAAGCAACCTGTAAATTTGGAGAAAACTGCGTTTTTATGAAACATTCTGAGCATTCCACGCCTGTTCCGGAAGCCGAGTGAGCTCCTTGTCCTCCTTCGCCTTTCTTAGCATCGCCTTTCTTAGCATCGCCTCCCTCCCCGGATACACCCAAAGCTTTTCCTGCTCAAAATCCTCCACTGGCTTGACAGGTCTAACCATTACCCTCGCCTCGCGAGAAGTTTCTCCAGCTTCCCCAGAATCGTCACCTTCCCAATACGCTCCCGTTCGTGATGCCTTACCACTCCCAATACCTTGAGTGGATCCCTCATCCAGTTTACTTTTTGAGCCAGCAAGAATCCCTCCAACCTAAGTGTCAATAGCTTTCCCACTTGCTCCACCAACGTTGCCCCAGAGCCTTCAGCCATTCCTTCACCGTTCCTTCCTCACCCTTCACCTGCGCCAATTTCCTGGCATTCGATACCCAAAACTCACTTTCTCCGCCTCATCAAATGGGCTTCCAATTAACCCTTTCCTTCACTTCCTCCACTATCCTTTCTACTGGGACTACCGCCCACCTACACCACTTCCTGCCCTTCATGGACCACCACTTCTCTCCACTCCTTATCCCATTATGGTTACAATACTTTAAGGACCACCTCCTTCATCTACCTCCAACACCCATTCCACTCTCATCTCCATTTTGGAATTTTAATATGAGATGATTTTTAGAACTTAAGAGTTGGACAGAAGTGGTGGTGATGTGGGCAACAGAGGTTTATATAGAGAGTGGCTCAAATGGTCGGGTTTTCTAGCTTACCGAAAAAGAAACGGATGCAAAATTTAAAGTCAATATATTACTGACTCCTGTAATAAAACAAAAGCTGCCTCGCCACTATACTTTGTTTGTGGCGAGACAACAGCAACCACGCCCCTCCACACGTTATCAAGATCAAAATTGAAGTTACCGAAAACGACAGTGACTGTTGTCAATCTTCTGATTCATTACTCCATACTCCAGGGGATTGGTTAGATTATATCTTATAGTTCAATATATGTCCCAGTGTCTGTAACAGCAATAGTTGACATTCAAACGCAGCAAAACTGTATTACGAATTACGTAAAACTACAAATTTTTCAGCCACGCACGTTTTTGCTCTATCTTTTTAAGTGGCTCGGTGCCGACACCTCTTCTTAGACGACGCAGATTCAGTTCTCTGACATAGATTATATAAGAGTTAAAAATTTACTTTAACGTTACTTATGGTTAGTATTACTTAAATAAGCTATTAAAACATTCATTTCTCTGTCCCAAAATAAACTACTTCAAAATTTGTTTGTGGTCTAATTTCTTAATTAATTTTTCTTAATTTGTTCTTCAATTAACGCTTCAGAAAAAATAATCAGAAATAAGCCTATGCCAAAAACTGAATCACGAGAAGCTTTTTCCGGATAATGAGCGGAAGTAGATTGAATGACTTAATCGTAAAGTTAGTTAGTTAATTAATTAAGCCACTAATGTGGCTTTGTGGGAATTTCGAAACAATCTAGCTACTCTCTTCAGGATTACTGTATTGCTGGTCTGCACCATTTTAATCTCGAGAATATAAGCACCTAATTCCAGTTCGTAAAACTTAGATCTAGCGCAGGCTCATAACTTGATTTCCGGGAGATATTTACAGCACAACTTTGACCTTACCACTTTACTAAAAGAAATCATCTTCAGATTAGCGAAATTACTACACTTTGTTTAAATCTTTATGACAACGAAGGGAGATTCGCCTGGCTTCAGATTAGCTTTGTCCACTCCTACTCCAGCTCGCACAAAAGCCCCTGAAACTTCTGACGCACCTCAACCCCATCCATTTTCTTTAGTAGTTTGGTACAGCAAAAGCAGACGTTATTGCGTAATTGTTTTTATAAAAGAGTTTATGCCACTGCACAAGAATCACTTTGAATAATCTAACCTAAATAATCCAATCACGTGGAAAATAATCCAAGCAAAGCTTAATATTTGAAGGCACACAATTTATCATCACCATAATTTAGAGATTTCATCTCCATTATTATAATGCTTTTATCCGAGAAAAAAAATCCCCTATAATTTTTTATCACCAGGAGGAAATGTTATGATTTTATGGTGTAAAAGCAATATTTTCTATCTTTGTTATGTAAAACTACAGTGTTAACATGGAATATCCTGACTTGTTTTCACTGTTTGACTTACCCCTTGGGATATTTCTTTGGCTGCCTAGACACTTTCCAGTATTTACTTTTCCCGTAATTGTTTCAAGAGATATTACAAGTAAATTTAAAATAGGTGAATGTATATTGATACACATAATTTGTCTGTAAAAGATACTTTGAGTAAAACAATTTTGTGAGGATCGTGTCACCAAAGAAAGTGAAGCTTATACAAGAGAGAATCATTACGAAAGGGCGTAGGACTGTCAAGCTAGCATAATACAAAAGAAGCGTAGCGCAGTTTTGCACCTCTGTGACTTCATATTCATATTACAAACATAATGTTTGAAATTGATAATTCTAGTGATAAGCGTGCGCATTTTTCTGATACTTGGTTGGACCAAAACACAGGAAGGTTTTTCTGTATGATTAATTGACAGCTTACACCCTAACATTGTGATTTACTCTTTAAGAAGCGTTGGCTCCACTTTCCTTTAATTTTACTACCCAGTTTCTGCTTACCTATGTTAAACAATGTTATTTACTATAAAGATAAGTATAAAATACTTTATACTTATCTTTTGAAGACATGAATTTTGCTAGATGGTTATGTTATGCCAAAGATACCATGTACTGTATTAAATAGTTAAATCATTATTAATATTATTTAAATATAATAAAGAGAATATAGGGCATTACATACGATGTTTATTTATGGATTATTATTGTACGTAATTAAAATAACGGAGATATTCACCAAGCACCTTGAGTAGCAAAAACCCACCTCTTCACGAATTTTTACAAAAACGGCATCTAACCATTACAAATTTTCATACGTATATTGTTTTTCATTTAAAGTTGATTTTCCTGACATACTGATCATACTAAACTCCTCAACAAATACAATTTGTTCTTTTCCTTACGATTATCTCACCATGCATTCTTCTTAACCACTTCAAAATATCATCTTTGTTTTAAAAGCACAACAACCTCTTTACAAACAAATCTCAAATCAATAAATCAACATTTCCACGATTTGTAAAAAGCCGTATGCTTCGGATATTCAAAGGGTTCATGCGCTCCCAATATTTAAATGACCAGCTACGCCCGATAATCCTTATTCCTTCATAGCTGTCCACTACCTTTTCATACGCTTTTCCCAATCCAATGCGGTATCTCTTCTTTTCCTTCTGGATTCCCTCCCTAAAGACATCAAGTGAGATGAGGAAGAGGAACCCTAAACTTCTTCTGTAAATCGACCATCTTGCTTTTCCTCCCTCCAACAGTCCCTTCTCCTATCTTAATACTCTTGCAGCTGGTGAATAATATTCTAATCCACACACTTTCAAACCACCAATCCGTTCAATTTTACAAAAATAACGTCAAACCAACGCAAATTTTTCGCGTGTTTTATTTTTCATTAAAATCTTTTTCTTCGTTTTACCTTGATTGTTGCGTAATTATGGTTTGCTTTCATTAATAAGTAAAACGGACAGAGCTGACAACAGTCCAGTACATATCTTGTTTTTAGTTTTTTAGGCCAAAAACACACTTTAAGTTAAATATAATCAGTAGGTAGTTAAAACAATGTAAAGACTACAAACTTCTGATGTTTTAAATGGGTTAATTTAGAGCTTTAAATTTAACTAAATTTAATTATTGATTGGTTTTTACCGGAGGTGATGGCTCGGATTTTTCTAAGATGGCTGTAACTAACAATCCCGGCCACGGAAGACGGAATTTTGATTGATTTGTTAGTCTGGAGAGTTTGTGAGCAAGTATTAAAAGCTTTAGGCATAAATCAGTCATCACTAATGACTCATCAGTACACGGTTGTATTGTTTGGTGGTACACGGGTACTCAGCAAGACAGCTGGAATGGGAGTGGATCCGAGGGAAAGGAAATGTATGGTGGTGGAGGAGATTTGGAAGGATGACAATTTCCAATTCGAAGGTTGCTGGAGATTCTCGAGAAACGTAACGCAGGATTGATTATAAATCGATGTTCAGGCGGCTGGTGATTCCAGAAGACGAACTGAAAAATTACTAATTTGTAAACATGAAATGAAATAATAGGTAGACAGAAATTGGGATTTTTCCAGTATATTGAAAAACTTTCGTCGGTAGTACTAGAAATAATAATTTTTCCTCATCAAATCTATCTCACCGAATGGCTCCTTTTACTAGCAATAATAATTGCCGGCACTTAAGTGTTGCTGGCAGAATGCTAACATAGATTGCTCTTTCCCAAGTTTTGGAATTCAAAATTTGGATATTCCTTCTTGGATATTCTCAGCATTTTTCCCGGCAGCACAATATCCGAGTTTCCAACAGCGACAGTAAAACAGTTTGTCAGGTAAAGAAATCTAATGACGTACGCCACGTCAAATCAAGATCGTCATATTTCCAAATCGACGAAAACAAGAAAAAGCATTGATAGGTCGATAACTAGTGTCAAGCTAATATTAACACAAAAAATTTCGTGTTAAATAACCCTAACGTTAGGGAGTTATGGGCATTTAAAGTTTAAATGACTTTGAACAATTAGTGCTGTAGAAGTGCAATTTTGGTGAATTAAATTTTTTGGCTATACTCAAATGGCATAATAGATGTAGCCGAACAATTTCTGACCAAAAACTTTTTAAAAGGTTAATTATTTTTTTAATTGCCCTGTTAACTTTAACTGCAATTATCTTCTTTGCGCCACCAATGCTAGAGCAAATACAAACGTCATTAAAACCAGTGCCCTCTAAAGTACCAAAAACAGTTGTAAACAGGTTTAGCACTGGTGGCGCAAAGAAGATAATTGCAGTTAAAGTTAACAAGGCAATTAAAAAAATAATTAACTTTTTTAAAAGTTTTTGGTCAGAAATTGTTCGGCTACTTCTATTATGTCATTTGAGTATAGCCAAAAAATTCTAATTCATCCAAATTGCACTTCTACAGCACTAACTGTTCAAAGTCATTTAAACTTTAAATTCCCATAACTTCCTAACGTTAGGGTTATTTAACACGAAATTTTTTGTTAATAAATATTAGCTTGACACTAGTTATCGACCTATCAATGCTTTTTCTTGTTTTCGTCGATTCTGAATTTTGATGAGTTCGTATAAAATCTTGTTTTGACGTGGCGTACGTCAATGCAAGAAAAATCCATTCCTAACAATTTTCCTGGCAACAAATAAGTGATACATAATTGCATTGAAGAACTTAATAAAAGCAACACATGAAACTTGTTGTTACGTAGGATTGACCACATCTTCAGCCTATATTTATACCTGTTAATCTGTTTTAAAACAGATTATAGAGGCGATTCTAAAAAAGAACTTCTTAGTTCATTTCTATTTGAGATGAATCCTAGCTCCTTTTAAAAACGCTTGCTATTTTGATCGGATCCTGCCCTTCTTCATTTACCCCAAAAAGTAGTGGGTAGTCCGCCGGAAGGTTTGTCGTTTGTGCAAATACTCAGTGGACGAGTAAATTCAAAACTATCTCCAACTAAACTTAATTCGCTGTACTACTTCCCTGCCAGCAATATCCTATTTGCAAAGAGCTTTTGAACAATGAACAATACATTTTCACAACATTATACCCTCGGACATCGAGTCTCCCTTTTGCTTTTCGGAATCTTGTAAACTTAGCTAAAGCGCAAATATTTCATGCAAATTAAGGAAAGTGGGAACACATTAGGATCGGGAGGATTGCCGACACTTGGTTGCCAGTTACTTTTGGAAGAACTATTTGTGTATTCGAAGTATTCGATTTTTAGAAATAAAGAAGATGTTTATTCACTGATCTTTGAATATCTTGTGAATTTGGTTTAGAAAAAGTGTTATTGTAGTCTGATGAACAAAATATTGCTCTGTAGGGACTTTTGTTTTGTTTTTAGAACATAATTGGAATGATGGAAGTAGTTTAATAAACTAAATTAAGTGGATAGAAGATAGCATTTAAGAATAACTCTAAAGAGAAAAACCAAATTTATAATTCATTTGCAGATGAGTAGGATATTATTAATTTGGAAGGATTTATAAATCTGAAAGGAATTGAGTTTAAAGAAACATTTGATTGAAAAAATATGCATATTAAAATTTGTCTTGGCTAGATGCTGTTTTTGTGAAAACTTGTAGATTGGGGGATTCTCATTTCTACAGATATATCCAGTCAGGACTCCATGCTGTGATACTAACTAACTAATATTGTGATAGTAACTAATTTTATCAAGTTTCATTCATTTGGATACCTGTGTTTGTAGAATTGTATTGTATTATAGCAAAGCAAGTAGATACAAGGTATGTATTCATTCAATTGGATTTTAGTTACACTACTAAATTCAACAAGGAAATGCAAGGTTAAGGAAAAGCCATTTTTTGTCTTTTGAATTGATTGTAGATCACTTACATAAATTACGTATGAAAAAAATCAGTTTTATCAGCAGCAGCATCATCTTGATCATGATTATGTATTTCACAACTGACAAAATATCAGGCTCAGGTGTGAGGCTTGATGCAGGAAGGTTTGGAGTTGTATGTCTGGGGGTTATATTGATTTCGGTAATTTCAGTGACCATTTGCATGACGGATGAAGGGGATGTGTGGGTGCTGGTAAGATTAAATGCCAAACTACAAAGTAGAACACTACACAAATGGAATTGGTAGTATTCTATTGGTTACTATTAAAGTTTATGGACGATATATATCATTTTTATAACAAGAGAGTGATGACTGATGGAGCATTTGTCTTGTCAATGAAAGCAACTAATTCCAACACATTCCATTCTATTTTATTGCATATTTCGCAATTTAAAAAAATTTTATGTATTATTGTTGAAAAAGCAAATAACAGTTTAAATAAAAAATTAAGGGTTACTAAAATTTGTGTAAGATTGACGCTCTTTTCGGTGAAAATATGGCTTTGTGTGTAACATGATGGATAGATAGTTTATCTCTTCAGCCTTTATCATGAATATATCGTTACTACGGGTTGGTTATCCAAAGTAACGCGGCCATCAGCTTGATAAAGTATTAATTGATTGCAAGTTAAACAGTTTAAAATTTTTCCAAAGCAAATTATTTGCCTGAAAATCCCTTGTAAGATGGGGTCTAAACCCTGCTCCAATTAACTTTCTGAAAACAGTGGTCGCCGCTGGAAAAAACTCGATATCTAGGATACCGGGAAATTTTGAACCCAAGAGGGTCGTAAATAGTGATGGCAAACGATTAATCGCGATTCCAAAACGATTTCCGATCCGATTTTTGGTAAAATCGTTTAGATAATCGGAAAACCGATTCGATTAGTGCTTAAAACGTTTAGAAATCGAAAAAAATTTTACTTCCGTAAAAATTTCTTCAAAAACTCACAGTCCTACAAATAATTTTCTTGATTTCTAGATTCCTATGTAAGCAACTCTAAATGCTATATTTGCCATAAAATTGTGTTTTCTAGAAATCGCGATTAATCGCGATTTTCGATTCGATTTTTGCATAAACGTTTCCCATCTCGCACAAAACGTTTGAACAAAAATCGGAATAATCGCGATTAATCACGATTAGTTTCCGATTTCTGCCATCACTAGTCGTAAAGGAAAGGGAAAGAAGAGAAATAAATCCTAGGATGAAAAGGGAAGCGGGAGGAAAGGGGAGGTAAAATGGGGAAACGTGAATGGGAAACAAACAAAAATGTGGAAAGAAATCTTCAAACAAAAATTCAAAACTTCATGGAATTTTCCCGCTTGGTAAGCGATTTTTTATAAACGATTTATTTTAAAGTTAAAACTAACATTAGAAGGCTGTCGGTTTAAAACAACTTCATAAATGGTTTTTAAATAATAGATTATTTCAAAACCCTCTATGGGTATCAATGTTCTTCTATCGAGTTGATAAAAAGGCTGCTATATTATCCACGCATAGTTTGCTATAAGTTTTGTGAACATGACAGCATTTAATTACATGGCATTTGATAACAAAAACTTTATCGATTCCTTAAAATAATACGCGTGGCTTCAAATAGGGTTTTCTGCAAGTATGAAATTAAACAGGATGAAGTAGATTGAGACTTTGAAGTACATATATACATACATATGTTTAAAGCTTACCAGTTCTTATTGAATTCAAATGATATATGCTTACACGTACACCAATTTACAAACTGGACAACCTAGCATTTAAAAACTCCCCGTTTCTTATACATGTTCATTTACTATTCCCAAAAAGCACCAAAGTTCATCTTCTTAATTACTCGGAAATTCATAGTATCCCACTATACACCCGCCTTCAAATAGCCTAAACATCAAATCAATTCAACTCCAATTGCCGTTAACTTGACTTTTACATATGCGTAAAGCGTAGCTTGCACTCCACTCAAAAAATTCAGATAGCAAACAGTTTTGCATAAGAACAAGAGAAAGGTTTCAGATGCGGAGCGAAGCCATAGAAGCAACCTCTAGCCTTAGCTGCAGGCTTGAGTACAGACACTTGGAAAATTTCTATGTATATTCTATGTCTATTCTATTGTGATTATATTTTGTTACGAACATGATAATAATACTTTCTTAAACAAATGAATAGTATCAGCATGTTCTTAGCAATCTTATCTTAGCAATAACATATTGCAAGTAAGATTACTTGCAAGCAATAAACAATTCAGCGGAGTGACTTTTTCAACAAAATTGTTTGACCCGAACTTTAGTTTTAAAGGAGCACACGACCAGTAAAATCTTCGACACGTTTTAATTTCTCTGACAGGCCGTTTAGCAAAAATTAGATTTTTCTCCAACAGCTTTGATGCTTTGCAAGATGCATTGTGCACACCAGCTAGTCCAGTTAGCAGTAGTAGTAGGATTGCCACACAGTCCACAGCAACCATCAAGAAGAAGCAAATTCCAAGAAAGTTTTGCAAGTTCCAATCAATTAATATCAGTGATGCTGAACTGAGAGCTTGACCAACAATACCAGCACAAATCATTAGGGGAAGTACACCCGTTTGCTGTATTTCGTTACTGATATCAACCATAATTTGAGCACTTCGATACCAAAGTAGGGCTTTCAGTGTTGGCAAACCAGGCGCTAAGCATTTGGAAACAAACCTGAAAAAAGTCATAAAATTATTTGTGAACTTAAATTAACAAATTATGTTTAAAATTTATTAATTTACATTTGAAGATAACTTTGCAGACCAATTGTTCCAAGTACTTGAACATTAGCCAGTACCACTGCAGCTGATGACGTAGTCATATGCCAGAAATAGTTGTTTCCCAATAGAGCAAGCAATTTGACTGCCGAATTAATTATACTCCATACAAAATTATCACAAATTCTAAAGCCTTCAGTGCATTCAGGAATCAACCAAAAACCAGTTAGTACTCTAGTGCAAGGGCCATTATAATAGTAAAATCCAAAATTAAAAGCATCGCCAAATAGAATCGATGATATTGCAATCAGGCGCACAAAATATACAAAATATTTGGAGTTCAATTGAAAATCTATCTTGGATTTTTCCTCTGTGATTGCCGGAGGATCTGTGAATTTGTCAATTACTTCCTGAAGGAAAAACTTGATTTTGGAACAATGTCTTACATAAACGTACAAGTATACCATGTCAAGAATTTGAAACATTAAACCGATATAACGTCCAAGTTTTACAAGACGTCGCATATCTGAGCTTAATTCTGACGCTCCCAGAAATTCTCCCGTGAAAATGAACTTTCTCTGCTGATAAAATAAGGCTAACAGATAGAGTGAATAGAGCATTAGTTGTACGCGATGTTTTAGGTGGTTTGTTTTAGTTTGCGGACGAACGAATTGTACGGTGTTATTTTTTATCTGTAAGCTACGATGGTTGAAAACGCTGTGTATTTGAAATATGAATTTAACTATGCCTAAGTTGTCAAGCAGCAGATTTCCATGTTGCATTTTAGTTTTAAAAATGAAACAAAAGCTTTTAATTTCCCTGCAACAAACGCAACCTAGAACTTGGATTCAAATACTTTTTATAAACCAGCTTTAAACAGTAATTTTAAATACTCTGCTGACTTCCAAATCCCATTTGGTCCTTTGTTTAGCGTTGAATATGTGTTAGCATATATTTGCAGAAAATTTTAGAAAATATCTAGTAACTTGGCAAATCATTGAGATGTATGTGTGCTTGTTGTCTTTTGAACGCGGCAATGACAACTCTTTGGATTGTTTGGATACTTTGAAAACAAGGGCATGAAAATAGCTTAAATCTAGATTTGTAAAAAATATGCGATATGTTGATGATAGAAATGTTATGATATATAGATATGTTTGTTAGATATATTGTTGTTTGTTTACTGTTGCGTAAGCAAATTTTACTCTACGTCATAACAATATATATTGTATGCTATAATAAATGTTTTATTTCATGCCACCCTAACTCTTTAGTGAAATCACGATGAAACGTTTTTAGGTAGACAGCATCTACTAGAAACCGTAAATGCCTGCAACTTTTTGGGCAACTACAAGCAAGTTTTGTCCTCAAAATTGTTTGTCTAAAACAATCCTGTTTTTATGGACATAGCAAAGTGTAGCATCTACATGCAACTGTCCATAAAATGTAATAGCGGTTTTTACTCAAGATAAGAAGTCCAGAAATAGATCGACCTCCATTGTTTGTGTATCTAGGTAGGTATTTCTTTCGAGATAAGATTTGTAGCTTGTTTGCATACGATTTATCAAAAATGTTCTACATGGCCTGCCACCATAAAGTCTGTAAAAACTTTGTAGGATGCTTGTTTTGGTGTATGGTTATTATTGATACAATCACATTTCTTGTAAATCAAATTCTACAAGTAAGGTTAAATGAAATCTACATACTAAATGAAATTTTCCAGATATTCAATAACATGTTAACAATTACCAGGAAACAACTTTATCATGAACCTGGGTATATACACTTTGCATTTTACATGATTTATGCGTACACGATTTATAAAAAACATTCTAACGAAACGGCAAACATTCATGGATCTTTAGAACCCAACGACATATATTTTTTTGAGAAAGCAATTAATGAAAAAATTATGAAATAATACGGTATTTTATTTGTTCTGGGAAAATTATTAATGCAAAGATGTTGATATTCCTAGGTTAATGGTTTATTTTTTTACAGAGTAAACTTTTAACGTAGCACAACACAATTGCTTATTAAGTTTGTGGAAATGCCTATAATATTATTTTATACAGCTGACAGACAAGAAAAAATAACTACACAAAAGACTATCATAGTTACGCATGATTGGTTATAACTACGCATGTAAAACCTGAAACAATTCCGTAACATTCATATTGTTAAAATAGATAAACACTTCATTGATTGACATGACTTGACCAATTTAAATTTGCAAATATTACGGAAAATCTAATAAGTACAATAATTATCTTCAATCGGTATGGCAGTCAATGCTGTTGGAATTATTAAAAGCTCTTTAATATTAGTTCTGGTAAGTAAAATTGGGGGGAAGTATATAATATCAATGAGCTTTCTGCAATAATGTGAAAAATCCCATTCCAGAGCTTTGCATGTATATTTGCATTAAAAATCTCTAGTTAAGCCGAAAATATATGTTCCAAATATACTTCAAAAAAATTTATTACTGTTTGTAAGAACATTGGCTTAAAAATATATTGATTACAATTATAGCCAGCGAGCTTCAGCGCTTACCATTGTTTACGACATTTTCAAAAACAGGGTTCATATTGTTGTTGTGTATTCAGAATTTGCAAACCAATATAAAATTGTGATGCATTATGTAAGCGTGTGAGTTGAGAGTAAAGCGTGGTCTAATAATTACTTACGTGGCATGATGTATAACTTTTGTAACTTGTGATGCAGAGAGAAAATATTATAATGGAAGCATGCACTCATCTCTCTGCGCCCGGTCCGTATTCCTAGCTTTAGTCAACTTTAGTGTAAAGGAGCTCAAGCATTTCATAGAAACGTAAAACTGGGAAGTAAATATCAGGAACTTTTTCTAGTGACAAACTTTTTTCTCGAAAGCACTTTAACGAATTGCACACGAGCAGCGTTATTAACTTGATTAATTTATATAAGCGATGGAACATTTTAGTATGTGATGGGATATTAACTTAATGCTGAGCAGAGCTAATGAAGTATTTGTTAGATTTCAACTAATAAATGGGTAACTGGTAGCTACTTTAACTCAGTTTACCCCTAAGTTCCCTGTTGTTCTTGTGTCCGTGACTGTGACTATGAAACAGCTAAAACTGACGAAAAATGCTACTTTCAACACTTTAAAAATAGCTAATCAACTAGGCTAAAATAATGGACCAGTTAGTGACAACTATTTATATTTAATTGCGATTAAATCGCCTCTTTGTTTCAACAAGAAATTACAATGAAAAACTGACTTTGTACTCTAAAAACTTTCTACGAAGCAAAGTGACGACTACGACGAAGTGACGATGACGAACTGACGACTGACGAGAGACGAGACGAATCACGAGCCCACGACGACGACGAGGCTGACCGTTTCACTCCTAAATGCACTCAATCTCGTTGCGTTCGCAACGAGTTTCAAATTTTGAAATAAAAGCGGGCTTCTACATTTTTTTCCTAAAAGCTTAACAACTAAATGCCTCCTCGGCTTCTGACAGTATTCAAGAGTGGCCAGTGTGCAAATTTTATTGAAAGAAATTCAAAATATTTTATATAAAATCGTATTTTTCGTGAGACAAACTTTCCTAAATTTTGAGCATCAGCCTTTCAAAATCAAGAACTTTTATGTAATTACCAAAACTATATATTTACTACAAAAAAGCAACAGTCAAATATGTGTTCTTCTGACTAAGTATTTTGGAAACAATTACAATAACTGACCATCATATTAAAAACTTCTAAATTTAAAGCAGTTACTCAATGTAGTCAGTAGTTGTTGTCTCGACTATTCCTAACTAGTCAATGGATCTATATTTTCAAGACTTTCTTTCTGATTGTGCGTCCAAAAGCTTTTACAATTAAAACCAAGACTTTTTAGAAACTCCTTGTAAAAAGTTATTTTATTTTTGGGCCGGAGTACTTAGGTTAATTGCACACGAGCGACATTATTGATTAAATTAGTTTATATAAGTAATGAAATATTTTAGTTAATGCCAATGCAGTACGAAAAAAGTATTGTGGATTAACTAGTGTGCAAAAATAATCTTGCCGATGTAGCCTAGATTTTCCTTGAGTTAACTGGTGTGTTGCAAATTTAACTTTTGTTAAACGACCCAGTTTTCATGTAACCATACCCCAAAGCCATAGATTTGCAAAAAATTCCCATGTGCAGCAGTTTGAAAGTTTGTTATAATAAAATTATCTGCCAAAAATAATTTGAGTTTTAGGGAATCCATCAGTGTTGGAACTACCATTCGATTGTAAATTCCTGAATTTCCAGTTTTTAGTCAAACCAGTCAGTCATAAGCACAAAATATGGCTAAACTTATCATGAACAGAATTAGCGGTATTATCCTATTTGTAATTGTGCTTGAAAACGGTGTTGACTCCGAACTAAACTGTACCAAATATAGAACGTACGTAGATATGCGTGACTGCTATCGTGCATTGGTTCCCAAACATAATAATTTATCAGCAGCAGTTGAAAATATAGACAAGCTTTTTCAACACTTTTCAACTAACTGTAATCCATTTTTTAGTATAATGAACTACATCGAGGCTGATATTGCGCCAACAAATATTCCCATTATTCTGCAAAACCTTCATAAGTAAAGCATGTCCAAGTACTACTGTGACTTTTTTAAACGCATTGGTCCTCTAACCCCAAAGTGCAAATGAAAACCACTTGAGTGCAGTTTTGTAGCGCACTATTCATAGAATACAATTTTAGTTATTATAGGATACTAGCGTTTTAGAATTTTTGTTCACTCGCTCGAGAATTAGATGCTCAAAGTTATCTAAATTCCTGTTTTTTTAAGTCACACCTTGCAAGATTTCTCATAACTTCTGTTGTACTCATAGTTTTATCTTGAAACTCTGCATTTAGGTAGCAGAAGAAACGGGCTTTAAAACCTGCATGCGATGGATGGTTGCGGCAAACTACGAAAAATTTTATTAGAGGTTGAATTTTTACGCATTTTTAATGAACACAATTTGCTAAACGTAAAAACGGGTCCGAGATCTTTTTTCTTTATATACTAAACTGTGAATTAGTGAATAAAGAAGTTCACACATGTTTTAAAGCCTGGACATTTTAGAGTACCACAGAGCTTTAAATTCTCCGATGTCATCAGCACTTAGCTAAGTAATACCACAATTTTAAAAGCATGAGGCAGACGCCGAAAAATTTACCACATGTTTTGATTTATCTAGGAAGCATCCAAAGGATTTTCAAAAAGACACTTAAAATGATAGCTAAAAGCATAGAAAGCAAAACGCACTTTACAGATTTTGATTTCCTGGTTTGGTTTTAAAGTTACAGCCATTTGACGGGGAAAATTATGTGAAATTTTTATACCTGGAAAAATGACATTTGAAGGTGTCAGAGTTCAAAGGCTCTGTACATTACGCAAACAAGTTTATTGATATGAAATATTTTAAGTTATAAACTACAAAAAACGGGCTACAAAACTGCACCATACATGTTATCTAATTCCATTTGTTTTCGAACTTTAATTATATTATTTAAATTAGTCACAGTAGTACTTGGACATGCTTTACTTATCGCATAAGACACAAGAAGTTTCCAAAATAAACTGTAGTTCTCGCACATTTGGAGCCATTTTTGATAAAAAGCTTTTCTTCAGGTCTTGGTGTGGCGTGGTACATATTCACTTGTTTATGCCAGAGCCATTAATTTTGTATCAATATGAATGGAACGATAAGCGAATAAATCTAAGAAAACCCGAATCAGGCAAGATTGGTCTTCATGACTTGTCCGTTCCTGTGTTTCATATCATTGTTCCAGTTCGCTACAACCAAAAGTATTTGGGTTTGATATGTTCTTAGATGATGAGGGTAATTGAGGACACATTTTACAGGAGATTTACAGGATTTACAGGATTAGGTGATATACGGCCAGCAACTGCAGAAAACCTGGCTTTTGTCTTAGTACGTACGACAGAAACTAGTAGTGACATATCTAAAGTTAATTTGCTAGAATATCATCCAGAAACAGAAAAATGCGAAGGAATAACATTAAGTCCAATCGAATTTTCACAAATGTCTGCAAAAGAAATAATTGAAATTGAGTACTCAAGACAAACAAAACGCGCCCACGTGTTTTACGGAAACCTTGCAGTGACCCGTTTGCTGGCAATTGATCTATCCAACGCAATATCTGGAAGACATAATGCGCGCCTACAAGAAAAATTCCACTATGGGATTTCGAGATTAGTTCTTCTTTTATTGTCTAACTACACTTACGTTGTTTGGTACCAAGACCAATCCAAAATTGCCAAAAATGGGTACATGCTCCAAGCACTAGTTGGTCCTCCTTTTGATTCTGTAGAAATCCAATTAAGTGATGTTGATTTATATGGACAATATGTTTACCAACTGGTGGTTGAAAACCACTTGCAAAGGCTACGCTTTGTATCATGTGGACGACGCGGCTTAAAACCATTTCCGTTTAGTGAATTGTACAATATTTTCGACACAAGCACATGGATTACGATAACTTCTGTCTTAGCGCTGCTTGCTGTTACAATTAAAAAGTCATTCCGCACGCTCAAACATAATTTTAATATTGCTGACAATTTTTTTCGTCTAACAAAAGTACTTTTGGAGCAAGGAGATCCATTTCAAGCTTTCATAGAGCGGAATTTTAACTTTCGGATTTTGTTGTCTGGACTATTTCTAGCGGGGATGGTGCTAAGCAATGCATATAAAAACGATAATGTTTACAACATGGTGTTACCAAGATTTGCCCAACTCTATGAAACGCTTGATCAACTAATAGCAGACAGTATTCCAACGTACAGCCAGGTTAATCTGTTTTCTATTTATGTTAGCAATTCCTTTGTAGATCCAAACACTTCATCACCCATTTGGAACACAACGTATCCAAATGATGATATCAAATATAGTGAAAATCATAGGTTGAAGTTATACGCACCAATTAATCTTACCATTGAAAAGACAACAGACGTCGGTGTGGAACTTCTAAATCTAGATGATGCATCGTTAGAAAACCCAGCATCAATGGAAAAAAATCCAATTGTGAAACTAGCGAGGGCTTCAAAGATAGACCCAAAGTTTGATGAGGAGGTCGTAAGCATGATAAATTCTCTAGTGCCACTTAAAGAAGCTAACTTGCTTAATACACATAATTTTGGTTTAGTGGACAAGTTTAGAAGTTTTTTTCATCGTGTACTTGAAAACAGGCAGAATGTACTTAATGAGCAGTTTTTCCACGCTTGTAATAAAAGCGCAGTGGTATTTCCAGAGTATTTGGCAATTGAGTATTTTCACAAACTTATTCGTATGGGAAGCGACTTAGCATCCATAGGAAAAGAAGTATTTAGTAGACCAACTGTTTTTATCGAAATATGGAAATATGTTCCAAATTCAATGTTGCTGAATGCAAAACGTTTAGTTGAGTCTGGCATTAAGGATTGGTTAACTCAAGTAAATTACCTGTCCAAAATATTAAACCATGAGAAAGCACAAGAGCCTCAGAAGGCATCCTTAAGTGGAAATATCATTGTTATATTCGCTGTGTACGTAACAGGATTAGTTTGTAGCATATGCAGCTTTGCTCTCGAGTATGCGCCAAGGAAAATGAAATTGGCTGTTTGGGTAGTTAGGAAAATGTTCAAAGCGAAAGCAAGTTCTACTGAAGTTGTCAGATACATAAACTAACTATGCATCTTAACGTATCCACTTATATGCTCTTGTACTTGTTTATCGGCAAATGTTTCAACATTAATTCCAATAGTCATGCTGGTTTATTTCCAGTAAAACGATTACTAAAATTAAAACTTGCATACATATTTTTAATTTCATTTAGTCATAAACAGCCCTAATGCACTATTTACTTAAGTTTTATTTCAATAATTTGCTTCATGTAATTAAAATAATGTTAACTGCATTTTCAAATATATTGTAAAAGAAATTGGTTTTTGTTTCCATATCAAACCTTGCTTGACCGTAATAAAACGTAATTGGCCTTTGAGAAGCGATTGTCTTACACCACGTTCTGTAATCTTTTTTCCTTGCAACTACAGTTGTAGAACATTTTTGCCAGTAATTACTTGCCATATTTGGCCATACTGTTGTTAACAATTCTATACTGATTTCGTTACACTTAACAATGTACGGAACCGTTTCAGCTATAACAATATAAACAATACCTGTAGCAAATGTCATAACAGCCTGTACTTGTAATGGCAGAAGTCTCCATCCGACAAAGAAAGCCCAGGTACCAATAGTTGCTACGACAAATCCAAACCCCATCAGAGTTCCTGCCAAATTCCTTACCGAAGCCATTCCCACTTGCGTAATAATTTGCAGTTGTGCATATACCCAAAAAGCGTTTTTTGATGGTGGGTAAGTACTTATGATACTAAGACAGCTTATGTACAAATTGAAAACGGATACAGAGGGTAACAATATAATTAGAAATGTCCTACTTACTTCTACAAAGCACCATTGTATTGATACTAGTCTAATAAATACTATAAGATAGCTGGACTCCGGATCGCCATCAAAGTCTATCATTATACGGTATAATGGATCCATTTTCATATAAATTGCAAAAATTCCTGTGGTAAGTGCAATGGCACACTCTAAAAGGACCAGTTGGTTCATCAGTAGTCCAAGTATGTCAGTTAATGTTTCTCCCTTTAGCAATCTGATAGATTCTGTGGTAAAATAAAAATCTTTTTACTTTTATATCAAAATACATTATTAAAAATTTTACCTTTGATAAGTATTTGCAGATGTGAAATGTTCTGTGCGTATCCAAATGGTCGCTTGTCGTGCCTTAGCTTTCGGTCAAATATATACAGGCTGTTTATGAATTCGTCAAATAGTTCATGACCATGTGTTTCAATTATAATGATTAGGCACAAGCCAAGAATCAGCATAAATACAACTTGTATGTAGACGATTGATTGTAGAAGCGATGCGTGTGTGTCTTCCCTTGCGTATTTAAGAAAGCAGTACATGCAACCAAGCGTCGATAATACAATATTAAAGCAAGCTAAATAAAACGAAATTAGGTTCCTTGACATGGATTGAAGGGCAAACTGTTCTTTGTCAAGATTCATTAGAAGTTTGTGTGCATACACAAACCTCCCGTAAGTTTTTCCATATAGCTCAAAAGCTTTCCACATTAATGCGGTTGCCATTATTACGAAGTTGTAGTCTTTAGACAGACCGACCAAAGTGTTAGACAGAAAAACCAAAATAATTTTTTTATGTGGAGAAAGTATCTTGTTTTTGCGCGTGGTTGACATCAAAGTGGGCTACTATTAATAAGAGCGTACAAAACATATTCTGGTTTTGTCCTTTTGTCTGCTAATCTAACTTAAAGTAGATCGATGACTTTTACGTAAAGTGTTTTTCCACTCACCCACACGGGTTTTCAATACTGTCTGCTTTTTATAGCATATATTAGAAAAACATCCAACCAGAAATTGACTTAAAACTTGTCTTATCTGTTATATTTAGCCTATCTTGGTTAGCTTTGGTTGATACGTTGCGATATTTCAAAGCAGTTTTAAAATTGTTGCAACAAAATGCCGAAAATACATGTATTTTATTTGCAAACTTAAACTATACATGAGAGTTTGTATGACTTCATACATTCTATTCCAAGCATTGGTCTTAAATTAAAGCGCGAAATGCTAAGAACAAAAAATCTTAGACAAACAATAGTTTTGTAACAAGCGAGCAGGATCGATTGAAAGTGATCGCTTCAAGAAACACATTATCGGAGGAGATACAGTCTCACAGTTCCTCCTAACCCCGATTAGTAGAGCAACGTTGTTTTTATACATTCATTACATTTTATTTGCATGAATACATTTATTATTCAGTAGTTTGGTTATACAAATGTCGAGAAACTTTGTATGTGCAGAAGATAATTTACACAGAATATATTACTTTCTTGTTAATGTATAATAAAGCAGTCCATCTGAAGAGGGAGTCGAAGGTTTAAAATTTCGAAAAACCATAAAAAGGTTGTTGACCACAGTCCATTGGATATTGTCTATGCAAAGTTTCACCAAATTTGGTCAACCCATGCCTGAGTTACAACCTGCCCACTGGACCCATCTCAAAATGTTTTATAGCTGTATAACTCTACTATTTTGCGTTTTATGAAAAATTAAATGTACATTGTTCATATCATTAGAACCTAAGCAATAATTATATGTAGTCGAAATTTCAAATATAAAACTTCGATTCAGGCCTTGCATATAACCAATGGAGTTACTCTACTTTATATCTAGAATTTAAAGAAAGTTGAGGTCACATATTAATTAATTCACTATTATTTCATACTTCTCATCAAAAGCACAGTTGTTTGTTGGCTAGATGTACGTATGCAAACTTGAAAAATCTTTGCACAGTCTCTTGTAAACATTAATATATCATTTGTGGTTTTCCAGAAAATTCTGTACAACCACCCGTATAAGTTTTCCCTTGATTCGTACTCAAACACAAAACCAGTTACACCAAATAAGCATCCGATTCCGTACACCACAAATATGACAACAATGTTACCTTTCAACGAAGCATTTTGCGGTTCATTTGCAATATGCTGTCTGTTGGTATCCCCCAAACCTTGAACATTTGTAAGCCACTTTGTAATGCCTGACTCAGTTAACCACTTTGCGGTAACAAGCATTGAATTTGGAACATAATTTGAAATTTGAATTCCAAAGAGAGACATACTAAACACCTCTTTTCCTAAAATAGCAAGGTGCTTTCCACGAAGCCTTAATTTTTTCAAATGTTCATTTGCTAAATATTCGGGTAACACTAACGCCGTATTATTACAGGCTAGCATAAGTTTATCATAAACTACATTTTGCCGCTTCAAAAGCATACGTCTTAAAGCTAATCCGAGTGTGTTAATTCCATTGTTAGTATTCCACCAGCCAATTCTAGCAAGCGGAACTAAAGCGTCTATCATACTAGTAAGCTGGTGTGCTATATTTGGATAAAGTCGAGAAGATTCCAATAGTTTTACAATTGGAATATTTGCAGCAGCTGTGTCATTACTATACAATGTAGTATCTAACGTATGTAAGCTTGCAAATGCTTCACTTACTTCAGTCATTGCCTCGATATAAATATTGATTACTAGGTTCTTAACTGAAACTGAATGATTGTCATAAATATATTCATCACTAAAGCCATTTTTCGTAGGTGAACTATCAATATTATAATAAAAATGTTCATAATCAATAAAATGAATACTATTTTCTGAAATTCTACTGTATATTGGCACGCTGTCTTCCATCAGTTGATTCAATGTTTCATATAATTTGGGAAGTCTTGGCAGCACCATATTGTAAACATTATCGTTTCTATAAGCGTTACTTAGTACCGTGCCACCCAGAAGAAGGCCCGACAGCAAAATTCGTAATTCAAGATTCTTTTCCATGTATGACTGTAATGGATCGCCTTGCTCCAGAACTAGGCCAGTAAGGCGAAAAACATTGTCAGAAACGTTATGGGTACGTTTACGAGATCTGAATAATTTTTTGATGAAGACGGCAAGGAACGCCATGGAAATCAATATTGCAATCCATACATACAAATCAAATACGTTGTGAAGCTCACTAAACGGAAATGTACTTAGGCCTCTTTGGCCACAAGCAACAAAGCGTAATCGTTTAGGCTTATTTTCAACTACTATCTGGTACTTGTTTTGATTGAGAGACACGTGTTGAGTGAAACTAATTTTCACATTAAACTTGTCTGACCAGCAGGTCGGATTTTCTAGAGATGGGCCAATAGTGTAATCATTTCTGCCTGCGTAACAGGCATTGTCGTAATATACGTTGTATGTGTAGTTTTTAAATAACATTAGAACCAATCTGGAAACCGCAAAGTGAAATCTTTTCATTTGGGTCTGAGACGTAAGATGCGTTCTTGCAGCCTTGTGGTCGCTAGAAAGTAGAAAATCAATTATTTGATTCAGCATTGGAGTATTGTGTAGATCCGTTTGTAAAGCTTCTAGATATCCGTTTGGACTCTCTATGGAATATACTAACAGCTGTATGTCTTCTGGAGATATTTGGGCGAACGCTGTTATGCTTAACCGAATTTCCGTACAATGCTTATAATCGTATGGGGACTGTAGAAGAACGATGTTGGATATCACACTTTTACTGTTTTCATTTGAATAAGCTAGAATGAATGCCAGGTTTTCCGCTGTGGGAGCAAAATTATATTCACGTGCTCTGACTGTAGCCTCAATTTGAAAATACGCCCAAAAACATAGCTCACGCAAGTACTCTTTATCATAATGTATTGGGATAATAAATTGAAACACTGGTACGGACAAATTAAACAATCCAAATTCAACTCTAGTTTTATCAACTACGTAATTTGTGTATAATATCCATTCTTTAAGAATAAATTCTAGCATAAACAAGTGAATTTGTATAACAGCGCACCAAGACTGAGAAATTAGTTTATTTTTAAACATCGTTCCATGTATGTACGCGGCGGTTTTAATATCAGCCATAAAATCCCATTTGGATTTTTGTACATTATGAGCGTCCAACCCGGTAACATTTGTTTGTATGTCTTGTATCAAATGTATGTAGACATTTGTTATGGTTACAGGAATATTCAATGGCACAATATCCGCTTCTGCATAGTTTATTATATTTAAATGTGGATTGCAAGTATTTGCAAATTGTTCCAGAAGCTGGTTGAAATTCTCAACTTGAAGCGTTGACAGGTCACGAGAATTTTTATCGATGAGAGATCTAAAGCAGCTAAATATTTTGGGGTATCCATTATTCCCAATGCAGTCTGGAAACTGTTTAGCAACTACATAATACTTTACTGCATCAAAAAGTAAATGTAACAATAGAAATGTATACATTTTGAAATGTTTAGAATTGTCAGGGTGCCATCTGAACTACATATGCGTAATAATACTTTCGTTTATATTTTGTTTGTCAGTCTTTGAAAATATGATTCCTTTATCAAATCCACTTGTGTGAGTTGTAAAAATTCCTTAAAGCCCAATTGCCACTTTCAAAGTTTCCGTAAAACTAAGATTGAAAGAGTCAAAATATTGTAAACCAACCCAATGGATATTGCGGCTTTGGAATGGGACAGAACAAAGCTATTAGTTAGTTTCCAGCACAAGTAATACAAGGCTCAGTTCTTGTAGAGACGCGCTTGTTCAATTAAATGAAGTGCTGACCCATCAAAGTTAATTAATGACGTCAATGCGTTTTCAGAGCAACAATATAGTCATCGTTGGAATTTGTTGTATATTTTCTGGTAAGGTTTACTATTACTTCTTCGAGATGTCTATGATACGTAAATTGCTTACTTTCCTCCTTATGCGCAGTAGTCACCATACTGTTAGATGTATTCAGTTCAGCACGTGTATAGGAAAGATAGGAAAAATAACACGACAAAATAGTATAGTTTGAGTAGTTTGTGTTTAAAGATAGCAGCAAGTAACCATCACTTAAAATGCCAATTAATTATTTATACTTCTATCATGCAAGCTGCATGATTTCAACTGCTACATTTGAAAAAATAATTGCTTATTTTCTAAAGTATTGTATGTTTTGCTGCTACTGTATTTATATCTTTGATCAAAACACATATTTTGGTAGTCACTTCCTGAGAAACACGATAAAAACATAATATATTGAAATACCAAGTATTTACGCTAAATTAGCTTCTATATGGAACACGAGTGAAAGCTAATGGCGCCACGTTCATACTGACTGACTAAAATTGATGTTCTTTAATAAACTGTATTTGATAGTTCGTGCGAGATAGTTTGATAAATACGGTACACTTGAAACTTTTAGCTTTTGCTGGATTTTGCGTTTTAGGTAAAATCTAAAAAAATATGTTTACCAGTTTTTCCATAGTCATGTTTATAATGCATACTTTAATGCCTATTATATTACGAACAAACATATTTCAACGAAAGCTACCTATATATTTACCGACGACCAAAATCAATCTAGCTATATTACGCATTCCCTCCACGTATACTTGTACTTACTTCGTAACATTCAATAAGGGAGTTATCAAATGAATAAAATGTCCGCTACCCCTTCTTTCTTTAAAAACATGTAAACATCACATTTATATTACAAAAGCCGTTATATATCTCGAGACAGCAACATATTTTCTCGAGACTTTCCTACAAATAATTACGAATTAAACCTTCGTTATGTGTGTTGTCAAGAAAATTTTCCGGGGGCAAAGCAAATGCAACCGTATAGGTAAAACTCCCGATTTGTTCATAATTAATGACACACTAGGCTTTTAAAACTAAGCTTATCTAATCAGTTTGTTTTTAACGTACTTACATTATTTGCGCTGTTGATGTCGGCGTAGGCTACAGTCATAACTGTATAAAATGATTCAACAAAGCGTTATTATTCCAGCTAACAAAGTCTGTCAATATATTTTAACTATGGACACAATATGTCAACGCGTTGTTGAAACTTGCTATGACTTCAAATGTTCTATAACTCAATCGGTTTAATTTTAAATGCTCGGCCGCTTCTGAAAGACTTATATAAGTATACTTTTTAAACATTCGCCACGAGTTCATTAAAAATTTACAAGTTAAATTTTTAAATATTTGTTATGAACCATATTTTACTGCTTGACTCACTCTTTTCTTTAACATACATATTTCACGTGTTTGTAGCAAGTTCAATTATCAATTCATTCTTTGCCAGACTGTAATTCGTAACATTTCAAATCTTTCTAAAAGCATTAAAAATGTGGTTTGTATTTTTACAAGTTCAAATGTTTCTACAACGTAGACTTAGCCTTCCTTGCGTTTTCAACGAGAAAAGCAAGAGGTTTATGTTTAATTCCAAAAAACCATACCTAACATACTGGACAAATACTCAGTTTTTCTTCGTCTTTCTCATATCAATATACAAAATCCTGAAATATCTTAAAACCAACCAAGTGGAAACAAATTTTGTTGGCTTTTTTTTTGACATAATATTTTTTGCTTTAATGTTAGCGAGCCTTGCATGTGCCTGGACTAGTCTGGTATGCTCTAAGGAAACTATCTGGCTACTAAACCAAATGAAGTCAACAAAATCACATTCAGGTATTACTGTTTCCATAGACAATTTTGCTTGGCTATTAAAATATGCAAAACATTTAATGTTTTTTAGAAATCTCAAACAAGGAACTAACGGCGGTAGCTCTGGTTACTTATATTTGTGGTGCTGGAATTTTAATCCTGATTTTTATTGTTACTGCGCTACCATTTATTTTGAACGACACTCTTGCCAATGTTATCTTGCGCTTGTTGCTTCCCAATTTTCTCCTAAAATGCAGTTGGATTGAAAACATATTATGTTCAATTTATTGGTTTTTTCATGCATACTTTGCAAACGTAGTGAACTTTCAGGTTATCTCAGTTATTTTATTGGTGATGTATGAAAGCACACAAATGGTTACGCCTGGCTACAAGAAAAGTAGTTTCGTTAAAATTGCAGTTGGCCTCCGAAAAGAAACTGTGTTTCAGAAAGCTTTATGCATTTATCGAAGAGCAATGCTGATTCACCGGGCATATCGGCAATTCGCAACAACTCCTTTGCCAGTCCTTTTATTTGTGACATTTTTAGTCAACGTGGTTTCAACATTTGTGTGCACCAAGTTACATGATACATTTCCTTCTATTTTGGTGGCTTTGTTTGTAATTATTGGTGTTAGTGCTGCAGTTGTGACGTTGTTGATATATCCAATCTTGGAAGTGATTACTAGGGAATCTGACGCGTTCCAGAAGTTTTGGAAACAGCGGTTAGTTAAACGAGAAAACAAATTACAGTTGCGTACGTTAAAACTGATTAGAGTTTGGATTGGTAGTTTTTACGTGGTTCACAAAGCTAGTGCCCTAAAGCATTTGATGCAGGTAGTAGACAAAACCGCTACTTTGATTTTAATGCGAAATTAGTCTTTATGAATACTAGGTTTGCTAAAGGAGTAATTCGGCTATAAACCATGTTTAACTAGGTCTAGCTTGCAAATTATATCATGTCATATAATATTTGAGTACATAGTTAAGAATAAACATGCGAGGACAAGTGTGAGTGGAGTGCAGAAGCAGCACCAAAGCAAACGCAGTTTTACACTATACATTGCAATGCATTTTATGCTGCTTCGACTGGCCGTCTACCTACATTGCCTATAAGGGGCCATTGCTAAAATACTTAACGCAAAAAAACCGATTTTTTGACCCCCACCCCCCTCTCCGTAACAAATCGTAACGCAAGTACCACACCCCCCCTGCAAGTGCAGTTTTGGTTGGAACAAAAGCTAACAAACTGACATAAAGTCTGTCCTCAGCAGGTTCAGGAGTAGAATCTTTGTCACCACTCCACTGTAAGCGCCATTCACTTAACTTTCCGTCTCCATCTGAATCCAATATAATTTCCTTTTCTATTATGTTGTGATATTATTTAGAAAAAATATAATATTTTCAAATTTCAAGTTACCACAAGGCCTAGTTTTAAAAACTGGACTAAGTTCCTCACTAGAACCTGCATGCATTGTCACACGCACAACAAACAAAACCGAAAGTAGAGAGTTCATTTTGCAAAAATATTTTTTGCAGATGATACTACTGCAATAGTGGAACGGTAAATGGAAGTGGAACTGTTTGCAATATGCACTTAATGAATGGTTCCTGGTTGTATTTAATGGCTTTAGTAAGTAGCATTAATGATTTTACCCTAGTTCGATCCCTAACTTTGTTTTATGAGCTTTTGTGGTACCGAGGTGAAGTGCAGCAAGGACTACTATTCATGTATTCATTAGTGAATTATCATGTCAGTATGCAGGATTGCGTACATATATGCCATCGTATGTACGAAATGTTCAAAAATATATATTGGGGAGACGAAGCGTATCACATGGAGAGCCCACTGAAGTGAGTGAACATTTCACCAAAGTACATACACGAGATGATATGCGTGTGACAGCTATCCAACTGGCTTCTTCTAACCAGATGAGTCGACGGGAGCAAGAAGCACGCATTATTCATCGTTTAGGTACTCTGGCACCTATGGGACTTAATACAGAGTTCACTTATATATAGAATGAAAACGGGGCCATTCTATCCTTAAAAGTTCAAAAATCAGGCGTAGCTCCCACCTGAGGTGGGAGTTTGGGCGAGATCTCATCACCATCGAATTTCTCGTCCAAACTTTACTACCCCCTCTGCCAGCCCTACCAGAAAAAATCTCAGACCCTGAAAACCTCAGGTTGTCGTGATATTTAGCCCTGAAGGTGGGGTGAACAAAAATATTTTGAGGTACTTATATAAGTAAACCCTAGTATAGGCCTCATTTGCATATCTATTGGATATGCAAATTAGGCATAAGCAGGGTCCAAAAACCTATAACTACCCCTGCATTTCCAGCTTTTGCCTCAGTGCGTTTTTGGAAGTTGAACTGACAACAACTCCAGAAACGCTTATCCTGAAGAAGGTGACTTGCACCGAAACGTCGAGTTATTTTCTCACCATGCCCCCACCGAAGCCTATGAATGTAAAGCATAGGCACCAACATAAGAAGGGGAAGTCTATGGTGCAGCATAGACTTTGCCCTTCAGCTGACATTAACACCAATGTCAGCAGTGTTGGAGTTGGTGTAGAGCAGGAGGTGTCCGTGTTACGGCATGGGCGTCTACCTGTAGGGTCTACCCATCAAAGCACCCTCTTTGGCGGTGCTTCCTAAGTCGGCCCAACCGGGTGCAGACTGGAAGTAAGGGAGGAGAGTGCATGTAGAGTGGCCCTACCTGATTCCGAAGCCGGCCTTTCGAGGTGCGGGTTGGAATCAGATAGGAACCATTCTACATCGATGGGAACCTCCAACAAGACCCCTCAAACTACACCAATTCCCCTGATGTCTCTTAAATTCCCAAGTCCACCGGGAATAACGCCCAAAAATCATAAGAGACATAAAGGCGACATCGACCACCAAAATAACAACTATGCAGGATTGCGTGATTACCAAAACATTCAGTGTCAATCTAATCAACAATCAATAGTCTCACGCATTCACGCATGCAATTTTTGGACAAGACATTCGATTATTTTTGCGGTTATTTGGCCTTCATTTTTATATTTGATCAATATATTTTGCAAAAAGATGAAATGAGACAACATAATGTGTTACGCTTAACAATTTTGTTTTTTAATACAAACGCAATATCATTTTCACAGCTTCAACAAAAAATTGCTGTTATTATTCACCTGTTGAAAATGGTTTGAACACACTTCTGATGGTACTATAAATGCACTACATATTATTTTATTTTACACACTTCGAAACCATGCAGCTTCGTATACACTTTCATTTTGCTTTGTTCGCGTTTTCCGATACTTCATTATTGTAACTTCCGTGAGCTTCGTCTATCCAAATCCTTTCAGCTCGATTCCTATGGCTTTCAGGAAGTTTGCTGAAATAATTATAAATAGATATCAAGGTTTTTTTAAAATTCATTTCTGAATTGGAATTCATAACATAACCATAGCAAAAATATATTACCTCCAGCCACACGTATATAATTTTCCAAAAATTCTGCCACCGTCACCGGCACTAAATTACTTGGCAGTTTTCTTATTCCCACCACATCCAGCACTGCTGATCTTATTACAAACCATATAAACTGAAACAAATATTTTAAAATACTAGGCGACGAATTAGTTAGCACTAATGTAGTAGGCATTTTGAAAACTATTTGTCACAACTTTAAAAATTCTGATTAAATAGGTGCAAACCCGGATTCAATAAAAACCACAGTCACAATACACAAGTTGTTTGCATGTCCTCAGTCAATCAAGTACTGCAATCCGCACAATGTTTCATGCAATTGAAGATGCAAGCAAAATGAAAATAATGCCGTTATTGACGCCCCTGGAAAAAACTTTTTCTTCCCGGTATCCAGGTGTACTCAAAGATTTTCCCGGTGAACATATAATTTAAAATTTCCCGCTAGACATGTAACGTCACGAGTTGATTATAAAACTGGCAGAGTTGAGTTATAACACATGGACTTAACGACGCATTTTATAAGAAACTTTTGCATAGTTAAACAATTTTGCAAAAAAATTAAAAGAATTTCTGAAATAATGCAAAAATTTTGTAAAATAGTAACAATTTCTAAATTTAAAAAATGGAAAAGTTTTCAAGAAGCAACGAAAAAAGGGCTTTGTACAGAATTGAAAGATTCTGGATATAGAACGAGAACATTTGAAATTTTAATACCAAATCATTTTTTAAATGCGTAAAGTAGTATGATAATATAATATTTTTTAATGCGCGAACTCAACACATTCTAGAGTAAACAATCCTATAACCTTGGAAACGATGATGGTGCATCCACCCTACCAAAAAAAACCGAATGCTGCCGATTCATCGCAAAATGCTTTATAAGTGTAAAACATTGTACAATGGTTATTGTTACAATTACGGGTTTTCAGAACATGCATAACGGTAAAAATTTGCCAATTTACATAACAATTTTGGATTTATACAGTTCCATTTTAGGCTCATTTTGAACTTAATGAAATTGTTATACTAAATCATTTTTTTAAATGCGTAAAGCAGTATGATATAATATTTTTTAATTCGTGAACTCAACACTCTTAACGGAATGGCAATAGTCATGAACATTAACGACAAGGCAATTTTGTATAAGAACGGAAAAAATTTTATTGAAAGAGATCGCATAGGACTGGACAATGATATTGTTATAAAATGGATGTTTTATGCATAAAACTCGAAAAGGCTTGCACAAGGCTGTGAAAATTCTATGAAACTCGAAAAGTTTGTATGAATATGGGAAACTTTCTATGAAACATTAATTTTTAAAAATAAAATCTAGAATTTTTTACGAAGCCAGGAAAACTGCATAAACTTTGGAAAATTTTGTATAAGTCAGAAAATTTTGTGTATAAATTTGGGTAAGTTTTTGTAAAGATTTTGTAAAATTTTGCATAAATCTGGGAAACTTATGTTTAAAAATTAGGAAACGATTTTTGTACGAAGTTTTCGTACCAAATACAAAGTTTTGATTAAAAGCGAAAACATTTTATTGCTTACAAAATCGGGAAGTCTCATGAAGTATGGAAAAATTTTGGATCATATCGCTCTACATTTTGATGTTACTTCCCTATTTCCGTTCCCCTGCCGTTGCCTTCTATTCCCTTTTTTCCCTTTCCCCTTCCTTCCCTTTCCTCTTCCTTCCCTTTCCTCTTCCTTTCCTTTCCTCTTCCTTTTATTTCCTTTCCTCTTCCTTCCCTCTTCCTTCCCTACCCATTTAGCAGAAGTTTCCCGGTATCCTAGATACTAGGATACCTAGTTTTTTCCAGCGGCGGTTATTGAGCAGAAGAGGTTGTACCCAACAACAATTCAAACGTCAAACTGAGGTAGCGACGTGAGGATAAAGCATTAGTTTTTCTTTCTTAAAACAAGTTTTTTCCTTCAGCAGAGCAGCCCATCACATTCTTTGTTTCAGGCTGCTCCGTAAACTGGCCAAGCTCTCATTCGGGGTTCGTGCTTCATAGGCTAATTGTTTTGGTACATGAACGCAGAAGAGCTGCTAGCAATATAGACGCGTGAGGTGGATAACATGCAAGAACATATTTTTGATGGTGTGCTTTAAAAGATAAATCGAATTTCTAGAAAAAACGTGAATATTGGATTTAATAGAGTACGTGAAATGGCAAAATTACTGACCTACAACCACAACAACATTACATCTGATAAATTACTAGTTTTGAAAAATTAGAAAAAATCACTGAAATATCTGTACAAGGCAGTATTACATTTTGTTACAAAGTTGTTGCACAAACGACCTATTCTCATGCAGCTTACTTTTTGCCTAGACTGCTAGTCTATATTCATGGTTTAAACTGCGTTGTTATAAAAAATCTCGATGAAACTCTATAAAACAAAATATGCAGAGAGAAACATCACAACGAACACGAATAAAAATAAAGTAGGCAACATGCCCACATGTAGCAAAGTAGCGAAAGTCGAAGCAATAGTTTCGTGCCAGACATCAAATTAAAACGTAAAATGTAGTATATTAGACCAACAAAAGATGTTGGTAATTTCAAAAAAGTTAAACTAATTGTTTTATGCCATCAAAAAAATTGTAACCTAAAATGTAGTATTCTTGACCAACAAAAGACGTCGGTAATTTCAAAAAAGTTAAACTAATAGTTTCATGCCATCAATAAAATTGTAACCTAAAATGTAGTATTCTTAACCAACGAACGACGTTGGTAATTTCAAAAAAGTTAAAAGATTAGTTTCATGCCATCAATAAAATTGAAACGTTAAATGTAGTATTCTTGACCAACGAACGACGTTGGTAATTTCAAAAAAGTTAAAAGATTAGTTTCATGCCATCAATAAAATTGAAACGATAAATGTAGAATTCTTGACCAACGAAAGACGTTGGTAACTTTAGTAAAAAAGTTATAACAATAGTTTTGTGCTGCTTTTATATTTAAAGCGTAATATGTAGCATCCTAACTTTGTTATAGTAGTAATAGAGCTTATGTGACTTATGACCTCATAACGTCTGATCTCTTTGACCTATTAACCTGAAATTTTGGCCACAGCTGCCCATTAACATGACACATGTTTATGCCAAGTTTCGTTGAAATCGGTTGAATCGTTACGAAGATATTGCACGGAGAGACAGACAGACGGACGGACGGACAGACGGACGGACGGACAGCTTGCGCCAAATTAATAAGTAGCTTTCGCTACTTAATAATGTTAGAACTGAGTTAGTTCTCTCTTCAACCCTCACTTGGCATCGCAAAGCCAAGTGCAGTATTTCATTGGCTTACCATTTTTATTCCGCTAGCTTTTTTGACAAACCCACATGAGTAGGATTAGTGTTGCCAAGGTAACACTTGTTTGTAAACTTAATTTCAAAATTGCAACATCTTTATTGAAGCAAAACATAATCTTAACAAACTTCAATGCGTGATAACAAACACCTCTGTTGTTTGAACAGTTTCCTCCATAATTAACTAGGAAACTATTCTCGGCAATCTTTTGGGCCTTAACTTTTTGCCATTGTTCTTGATTCGCATAAAGTATCTTCACCTTAGCCAAATACAAAACAAAGTACGAAAGAATAAATAAGTTTGCAAATGTTGAAAGCACAGGTATTAGAACACTTATCATTTGTGACCTACAACCGGAAGAACCTTTAGGCGTCATCTCATCAATGTTTCGTGTTTCGTGAACCAACTCAAAATACATGGCCCTTTTTTCCATTATCCCGTTTCACCTCATTCAATTCCCTTTTCGAATGGTTTGTAAAGTTATTACAAACATTGAATAATCTTCTATAAATGGCCACAAAAGTGAAATGTTCATGTTTGGAAAGGCAAGAGCTGGAAATAATGTTCAATATTTATTTTATACTTTTACCAATCGTTGTGATAAAATATGCAATAACAACAATAGGGATTACTTAGTAACGCGCAACAAGCGGGATATTTTATTAGTTCAATAATCCTGAATAACTGCAAAAGTGAGGAAAGTTGAAGGATTGCTCTTTTGCCAGTTTTGTTTTCAGACATATGCGTAACTGAAAAAGAATATGCATAGCAAAACTTGTGTGGGTTAAATGCTGCTTTTGTGAAAATTGGTGAATTGGTGGATATACGTTGAAGTAGATTCTCGGTGCTAATACCGTGATTTAATATTGATGCTAGTTTTCTCAGACAAGTAACGCTACTCGTTCAATTTATTTGGACGTTAGTTTGGCTTTTGCTTGTAAAATGTAATAACACAAATATGCTTCCAAACCAACCTGCTTGAAAAATATTCTGAATATGATAGTTGCTCCAGTTGCTTACTAATCATTTTGTAACAATAAAATAATTCAGTTTGGTAACTTTCACATTATTGTTATAGAAATATTTTTCAATATAATATGCTCTCCATTAACGCAAATATGCTCACCCGAATCCAAAGCCATTTTTTGAATTTATTGTTGATCAGTTATATGAATTAATTATGCAAAAATGACGCTACTTTATTAACATGATGATAATTACTATTCCACTGATGTCAACATAACAGTCTGGCTGATTCAGTAAATAACAGGATAATAAAAACGGAATGTTTTGGGGCAACGTAAAAACAAAATCCTGTTTCTAATTTTCACAATCGTCACAGTTTTCATCTTCAACTTGCATATAGTGTAATTCACTACTGTTAATTGTATAGCCGGGTGGAGATCGAGCATTTTGGATTTCGATCTTCAAGACAAATTTGTTAAATTAGTTAAAACAGAATTAACACATTACCAGTTTGAATTTATGGTATCTGTGTGGAGGGAAAACCATCCGCGCGGTTATAACACTGAAAACGGCGCCGAACCCACTAGTATTATCCAGTTGCAAGAAGCTATCCTTTCAGATAGCACTAGGAATTCTTTCTTGGCTTTCTTGTTGGAATCACTATACTTTTCTGTAAAATTTGCAAAAGAAAAATCTACCAATTAGTTAGGGCTAAAACCGACAACGGAAAAACGGCTTATGGTTTGACAAAGAGTTCCGATTTGGGAATGAATTGATTCGGTAAGCTGGTACTGTATTTCATCATGCAAGTACAAGAATATTATATAACGACTTATCACTGACATGAATGAATCAATAACAATAAATCAAACCTTCAATATTTCCAACGCTTCGCAAATATCCCGTAAACCTCAATCGTTGTCAATATCCTCAAAACTTGCCGACTTTTCTTCGAGGGTATAAAGTGGAACCGTCAACGATGGAAAGTTGTCTTGTTTTTGGTGGTTCCAGCTCCGTTAAGATGCAGGAGGTGGGAGTGGGAGGAGGGGTATTGAAGTTTAGCTTTGGAAGCGGAGAAGATGAAGGGGAGAGCTTGAGTTGATGAGGATGATAAGATTGGTGCATGAATATATGGATGTTTTAAAAGGAGATAGAGGAACCAGGGGTCGAATGGTGAAAAGGCTTATTTATTTTCAGACACTTTGGAAAGGGATTTTGGGTTTCTGGGATTTCCGTAAGGCGGAGGGGAAAGCAAGCAAACCAGAAGGATAAGCCGATTGGATGGGATTGCAAATTAGGGTAGTTTGTGTAAACAACTTGTGGACGATTTGAATCGGGGCAAGTAAAGTTGCAACTTATACTAAAGTGGGCATCCCAAATACAATGCCCGAATTTTTCCAGAAGGTCAAACTTGACTAGCCACCAGTAGACTTGACAGGTTTAATCCAGGGTAATATATAATAATTGTGGGGGTGATAAATGGACTTCCTCTAAAGTTTTGGTAGATTTGTAGGTGGACTTGAGAAGGTTCCGAGAAATAGTAGAGAGATCCGGGGTCTGAGGATACAAAGTTGCAGAAGAATTATGGATGCTTGTTCAAAAGCTTTTGGTAGGATAATCCTGGCAGTGGAGAATGATAGTGAATAACATTTAATTGGGGGTAGTTTTCATTGTACTGATCCACTGAGTATAACTTTCCAGTAGACTACCCACTTCCTTTTAGGTGGAAATGGAGTAATGTAAGAAAAAGATTTGGTCAAAGAGCCAAACGTTTTTGAGGGGACCAGAATTCTTCTGGAGGAGGAATGGGCTAAGACAATTGGATAATTGGGAGGGTTGCCATTAAATGCTTCTTTAGAATGGGCTCCAAGCTCTGGTTTAAAAGCAGATATAAAATTAGGTTGGAGGTGTGGTCTTTGAAATACGAATGAGGGTGTAACTCGTCAAGAAGTACTAACAATCCACTATCCAGTTGCTCACGGTTATTTTGTTCAGTAGGAGTATTCTCTAAGGTCTCATTTGATAAGGCAGTAGTAGCTTCAAGCGGAAGTGGTTCATCCTCTCATGAGTTATCGATGGGTGTGTCAGGGCAGTTTCCATTCTCTTCCGTGTTGACAACAGCCTGTCATCCAGGAATGAATTTTTGGCATGAAAAATTTTGATTTTAAAAAACTAAGAAAACATTAATTGCTAATAGCAATTTGCTATCTGTTTTTCGTAATAAATACACAGTTACTGGCACTAGCGATTTATGCAAAACCATTACTACAAAAGTACTGACTATAAACTGCTTACAAAGTGTAAGTATGAGAATGTCTTTCTTCCATTTTTCTGGATGAATAATGCAGATAATATTTTCGCCTCGTTAGTATTGGCAATGCTGAAACTGCTGAATTTGAGTGGCCGGGATTACTGACGCTGGCATTGGGGCAATATACAGGATTTTAGGAAAATAAAAACAATGGTAGTAAATTATGCTCATTAGCTACATGTTTGGTGATATTTTAATCAATAATCAAATTACGCCTAAAATTTGCGAGTCATTTAAAAATAAAACTTGATTAATTAATCAGAAGCTTATAAGATTATGTGACGAATGCCGGCTTTGTCGCACGCAGACTCTCGTTTACTCGTCAGCGGAGACGAAGTTGAATTACTGTGGTAGGTAAAGATAAAGAGGGCAGAATATTAAAAGCTTTTTGGAGATGAGATGAATAGAGCTGGAGGATGGAAATTGAATGAGTTCATGGTGATATATTCTAAGATGAAGCAAGGCAGGTCATGGGAACGGTGAAAAAACGTCAATTCAAACCCACCCAATCGTTTCAATGCTCAAGATTTGTTTTGCAAAATAATGTTGCACCGTTAAGCTGTAAATGTAGTAATGTAGAAAGATTAGTAAATCAAGTTTTTCGTTTTTGATTTGATTATCTCTTTTGTGAGTTGTTAATGCATAAACCAACAATAGAATTGGCGTAAGAGAAAGTATCTGGTTTTGAAACAATATACTAGGAGTAAAACGTAACATATCATTTGATACTTTTCGATTATAAAGGTTTAATGATAATTTACCTTATCATACAACTCAATTCATTGATAATTGTGTTTTTCATAGTTTATGGACCAAACACTCTGTATTTTGGTAAATATTTAATCATATAATGGGGGTATGTCCTACGAAAGCAAACTACTTTCTTAATGGCTCACGGATTCAAATATTTTCAATGGTACCTCATCGTCAAATAGTCATTTGCTCCTTAATAAGGTCCAGATACAAAGTAGGGAAGCGCACCAGTAGGCTGGTTTACGGAAGTTCCTGAGTGCTTCCTGTCACATTGACGCTTCCTGACGATTTTTAAAAGTATCCCATCGCCAGATGGACAAATATATCACTGTTCGGGATTAAGAAAAACCAGGTTTCAGTTTTTGTGGTTTGATTATGGTTAAACGTTTATATAATATTTCAGAGATCTCTTGAAATAAGACTTACCTGCACAGCCGTCAATATCATAGTCAGTGAATGTGCGTGTGGAAAGGTGATTAAAAATGAAGAGTTTGTTGTTTTCCGAAGGAATTCAGCACGTCATGAAATTAGGTGGCTTAAAATGCTTAAGATAAAATGTTTCATATTGATAATTCAAATTCAACTGTGTGCCACCATATCTAATCTGTGCTATAAAGCAATCTAAAAAATCAATGATTTTATTAAAAGCCGCCAAAACTTTACAAATTTTACATCAAGCTTTTCGGTCAAACGTTTATGTATTTTTTCTTGTTCTTCGAATTCTTTTATTTAAAAAACCGCTGTTTTAGCATGAAGTAATCATGTAGCAAAGTCTCATTTGGGGTAATGTTTACACACACTAAACAGCTTAACAAAATGTAACAAATTTGAAAAATCTCTAGAAGAGATTATTTAAAACAACGATTAAAAGTAAATAAAATGGCTTATTGCATATTATAAAAACCTTGAAAATTTTCATAGATAAGCATAGATGAAAATGTAAAAAGTCGTTAACGCATATGCATTGCAGTTGACAGGGTTAACTTGAAATAAAATGCATTTTTAAAACACAAATTTTTATCTTCAATTGACACACATGTTACAGCAGATGCTAAACTTGCAGAACACAAAACTACCGCTGACAAAAAAGGAATGCAATTGTGCCCAATAAATCCAAGCATCTTGGAGTGTCTTTGCCTCATCCTCCGTCTCCTCTTCCAATTCAATACAGTCTTTTTCACCTTTTTCCCAATCAATAAGCAACGCCTTTCAGGTTTAGAAACTCTTGAAGCTTGAACCCTTCCAAAATCGCCTGGCCCCAACCACCATTCTTTTGAAATAAAACCTCAGAAAATACTCCTACCGAACAAATAACCGCGGGGATATAGGTGGTTAATTAGCAGTTTTTCCTGGCCACGTATATACCCACATTCGCGTTTTAATGATCACACCTCCAACCTAATATTACATTTTCTTGTTTCAATCACATTCAAATTCAAGCTTCAAAGGATGTCGTAACTTTGTTCAAAATCCCCATGCTGAATATAAATACCCGATCCAACATCTTGATTACGAAATTCTCCTGTTGGAGCAGCTAATCTCCGTTGAAGGGAAACTCCGGATGAGCATAATCTCCTTCCAAAGCACTTCAAAGCTGGACCACAGCTTTCCTGGTTCACCAGCTTATTCAAGGAATAGTCCAATGATTGCATTCATTCATCTGCTAATTAACAGTGCCATTATTCCGCCAATAACTTATGGTACAGATTAACAATCAATAATCTACATGAATAAATAATGCTCGAGTATTTTTTGCATTAATTCATCACAGAGTTGTTTGTTGATTTCAGACCTGTAAGAATTCATATCCACAAATCTACAAGTTTTTACAAAAATGGCGTCTAAGCAACACGAATTTTTACATGCTGTATGTGCTTGCTTTTTTATGTTTTATTGTTCATAAGTAAACTTGTACCGTTTTTCATGTACAATTTATGCAACTGATCAACAACCAATTCAAACAAAGAATAGCTTTGCATTTAAATGAACCGTAACCCAAGGTCAAGGGAGTTGCGGAATGTCTAAAAAGTATTTGTACAATGCGAAAGATGTATACGTTAGGTTTATGTCTGTAGTCTTTAATTAGTGATACCTAAACACAATAACCAATTTGTTTTACCATTTTATACTATTTTACAGTAGTTGAATCACCAAGGATATATAAAAGGCTAATTACTAGTGAATAATTTGTATTCATTTATAAGTTTCATTTGTTTGTACATTTCCGTAGTTATGTAAACCATATTAGTATTTCCATGCATTTGGGTCAGCAGTAGTGGTTGCAAAGTTGCAACCACTTGTTTATAAATATACAGAGCACGCGGGTGTAACCTCGTTACCATTCTTAGCACCAATCTTGCTCCATTATGTGTGCACCAATTTCAAATAAAATGGATACTCCTAATTCAGAATTCATAGCAATGTGTTGTTCTGTTAATTCACCTTCTTGTTCGTCGTCCATAAACCGTCTTAATTTTTCTGCTTTAGTGTATATGCTGAAGTTATCCTGAAGTAATTCGTCCAACCATGTGTAATGTATTACATGCCGTGGGCCTCCTAATCCGAATCGAGTGATGTAACTTCTGTAAACGTGAAACAGTACGATCCAACTCAATAAAATGAGCGATAGAAATACTCGAAACTTCTGAGCTGATCTTGATTTCCATTCAAATAGGATTCCATGACTGAGACTTACTTTTATCAGGAGTACCAAATGACCAATTGGATTTGCTTTGATAGCTTTCTTCATAGCTGTGTCAAAGTTGTACCGTTTTATCGCAGTTAACATCGCTGAAGTTGCCACTATTCTAATCAGAATAGCAATCCAGATCGGTGGACTGTAGATCATGATAAGTTTATTGAATTCGTAGTTCAGAAGTTGTAAGGTTTTACCTTACTACACGCTTCTTCGCCTACCCGTCTTCGTCGTTTTGTCGTATGGATTCTACATTGGCCTGTCATCAGCATTAACCAAGGTCACCATACTCTCTAGCTTTAGCAGTAGAACACTAATTACTTAGACTGAACGTCTCAACTCAATCTTATCTCTTATTTAAATTAACACTGAGTTGAGATCTGCTGACGGATCTCAACTAGTTGCTACACTGTGTTTTCCTTTTACCACGCTCTGGAGCTGCAACTAAAATACTTTTTCATCCGCACTCCAGAGCTCATGTTATAAATACAGCAGCAAAGCTGCACCACTGTTAACATTCTTCTCCGCTCCACATGCTGGGTAAGAGCTCTGCTAGGGATGCAGATTTCCCCGTGACTCTTGGGACAGAGTCATGCGCATGAGCTCTTACCAGGAATTTAGGATGTTCATTTTCTACCTTCTTGTATAATAAAGCCGTGACTCTGTATAGTTCAGTTCAACTTAAATACTTGGCCTTTTACCTGCGACCTTTATTTAATGCTCTACACATGTGCGAAGCGTAGTATTGCCACACACTACAAAGCATACTACCCCACAAAGTTTTGCAAACGTTTTCATAGTATGTTTCGGATTCTAGTGCTACACTGATTTTCAAAATTAGGGCAATTATCGGTATGTTTGCAATCATTTTAACTTAAATCAGTATTTTAGATTTAACATTTTATTTCTAAGTATTTTTTTCAAATTTGTTGCGGGTTGCCTGTGTGTTTGTTAGCAACAGCACTTCTAGCACATTATAACTGCAATATGTGTGAAGTATTCAAATTTACCTATTGATTTTTCTGTACGCGCGTCATTTCCGAAGTAAAAATTTGGCTAGCTGTTTATGGACTACGGACACGCGATCGTGCCGCATGAAAGTAATTTAAAGTTTGCCTTTTATTTTAGCGGTGCCAAAGTCTATTAAAGTATGTAGAAATAAAAGAAAATCTATTAGAGTGTCACGCAAAACCTTTTAAAGTTGGGGCATGGAAAAGTCTATTAATTGCAAGATTTAATATAATAGGTGAAGATGAAGCCTGTAGGTTTCCATCGCAAATAAGGAAGAATTATGTACCATTAAGGACAACTTTTAGAAATTTGCTATGAATACGCGCATATGCTATAACTGACCTGCACTGAATGAAATCAACTAATCCACCAGGTTGCACACGAATGGCATCTAACCAGAACAATTTTTGTGAATATTTTGTGTATCCTTAAAATCTATTGAATAAAATTATAATACTCTACTCGTCTATTTTTATATACAGTTGTAGCAAAGCCATACTTTCTGAACACTAAACTCTTTTCATCTCTCCAATTATGTTCTACAAGCATAAAAATCCCCTAAGCAATACTAGATTCATGGTTTCTTTAATGCCACTATTGAACCATTTAATTGTTTTAAAAACTAAAACAATTCTTCTGGAATAATAAAACACTTTTTCTTAAACCAAGTTCCAATATTACAATTTTGCAACCAAAAAAAATTGCAGGCTTCTTTCTCATTTAATTCTGTCTGTATTAATGCATGCTTCCGTTACCGAAGTTCCGAAACTTTGAAGACAAAAATTCATATTCTTAATTTTAAAAATGCGTACTATGAACATTTGCTTAATAACTACAAAGGCATTAGTTGCAGCAGTTTCAAAATGCATCAAGTTTGATATACGAAAACTTTGAGGATATAGATTTAAATAATATTTTACTGCTGGACAAACGAGAACTTAAAAGTGAATTGTACTAAGGTTAAATATATATCAATCTGTCAGACATTATTGTTTTAACGTAATAACTAGATTACCGGATTACCAGTGTTTATCAGTCCAAATAGTAAAATGGCAATAGTGGCCATAAGCTTTTTGATAGTTTAAATATTTAAAATTAAAAGTAGTGCAATTCCATAAAAAATCTGGCTTTAGAAGATAGTTTCCTACAATTTGATCATCATAATAATACAATAACTTCTCGTTTAAAAATTGTTAAAACTCCTTAACTCACCGTTTTCTTGTATCTGAAATCTTTTACCGGCTTCATAAATCAATTTTCTTGTTTAAATTTTTAACTGCTACCGAAATCGTAGTCTTGTTTGATTTGTTTGCCTATTTTGGCTTGTTAGTCATTAACTTTTGCTAGCACTATGCTTAATTATAGTAGAACTTGGAAACTAATAAAAATTGACTTAAATTTCAGGCGCTACTTCAACTTGCTGGGACAAACACAAGATTCATTGAAATGTATGAGGTAAAGTGATTTGAAAATTCCATAGTCCGCCAATAGTACATCTTTATAATATTACGATGCATTTTAATCAGTTATATAGCCTACCGTATTTTATATTTATGCATGTGCATTCAGTTTATATGCAGAGACATTTTTACCAAAAAATCAAACCGTGTCTGAATAGTATCTGATATTAAGAATAATTCAATGTAAATTGGGTTTTATAAATAATGACGTTGAGGTGGTACGTGGTGGTATATCATCATACCAAACAGTCACAAAATTAAAATATTTGTATTTAGAGTTATACATTCTACAAATAATTAATGACTGCTGTATAGAAAGCTTGTATTACATGAAGCAGTAGTTGACATGACATGACATTAGGATTTTAAAATGAAAATGCCATGAAGAAGATTTTTTGTACATGACATGACATGAGTCCAGCACTATAATGGTTCTTCATTTTTTAAACAAGCTGTCGTGTTACAAAGCTTTGCTTGTCATGGCTATCTTCGGAATCTCAATTTACCCTACCATCATCATTTATCATTTATTCCTACAAGTAACACCCACATTCCCTGACCCCTTCATCCAATTGGACACTGATTCTGAGAACTCAGATAATCCTACACTACCAACGCCTACCCCATTCATCTACAAGCCTTAGCCTGGTATGTTGCCAGTAATGGAATAACCATGGAAATGCTGCTTTAACTTGGCTTTCTATATGTCCAGTTATATGATATAGTACTGATATCCAGATGAATGAAACGTGCCTGCCCTACATCCTTCCCAAGAAACCACCTAAAAGTACACTTCATCAACCCCGCAACAACAAGCCAACCAAATAGAAACTGGACCCATCGCATCGACAACAAGATAGCCTTCCCAAAATCCACACCTTCCCATCAAGCGTCCCACCTTAGCCCTAGGCAAATTTGGTAACCAACCTAGAACTTCTTCGTCATCCAACTACCGCCTCCCCAGTCTCTTCCACACATTCACTGACAAATGTTGACTTACACTAGGGAAAAAAGGAATGACAGCTTTACGCTTACAAGTCATTCAAAATTGCAGATTAAAGTTACTTTATTATAGTGAACTCATTTGGACTTGAGTTTTTTGTTAAAATATGAGTATTTTATAATATACTAAGTAATCAAAAATATTTTAAAACCAAATCTTAAATAGTATTACAAACTTGATGGTTGCTGCAGTTGCTCAGTAATTAAGGGTCAAAGAAAGCCCAATCGTTTTAATTAAACTACTTAGAACAGTATAAAACCCTTGGTAATACATAAATATTTTAGCGATTCCAGTAAAATAGTAAAATGTGATGTCATCCACCAACCTAGGTTAGTTACTAATCACCACAATAGCCGCAGTCTTAATCCAAAATTGGAACACAGCGTAGATCACTATTTTACTGAGTGATGTGTATCAGCATTGGATGCCAATACCAAACAGTTTTGAAGTTCTAGGCAAAAGGAAAGAATTCGTTGTTAAATTTTGTCTTTGTCAACAGACCTCATAAAGAAATTGTAGTAAGCCTTAATTAATGAAGTTAGTAACACCCTCAAAGACCACTTCAAACATATCTGTTTGCTCATTAATTGCCCAAACACATGGTGCAACAATAATTGGCACTGAAATGCTACAGTTTTTGTGTAAACAGCACCAACCACTTATAAGTATGATTTTGCAGTTTTTAGTGCATCCAAAGACTCAAAATTAAAGACTGTTCCTATCCTTTTTTATATATTCTAGTAACATCCCATTTTTAAATTGAGGAAGTGAATGTGAGGGAAGAACTGGTGTGATGCGGAGAAGGAATTGAAGTCAAAGAGTATGATCTAGAGGTGGTGCAGACTTCTGCAAAGAGTGAAGAGAGAGTAAAATCAGAGTGCATGTTGATGTTGCTTATGCTTACTGAAGTTATATGGGGGTTGAGGGGCATCTGGAAGAGAAGGAAAGGCACATTGAAAGCCATTATCCGTTGAAGAATTTTTCAAGGTTGGAGGGACCCACCTTGCAATAAAATGTGTCACTAAAATGAAGTTGGAATTATGTTTGAAAATGAGTGGGCAATGAATTTACATGAAGAAAATACAGGACTTAATTGGTTAAGTTTTGGAAATTGGTTGCGATTTGAGATTACGCTTGGGATGTGTTGACTGGTTTGCCGGATTTTTCTGGGTTATCTTAGGTGTATTCCAGTCTGATTTCTACGCGAACGGGAAACCAATCTAGCAGCTGGGCAGGGTTGATACTAATGTGGATAAGAGTTTTTGATATTTAGAAAGTTTTATATTCATGGTTTTGAGATTCTTAAAATTTTGAAAGTATTCATAAATTTATTCACGAGCTTTTTTAATGGTTTATTAAGCACTTGGAGTTGGGAGAGGCGATTGACTGACTTTTGATTGATCATTTAACTTGCCCGCAGGAGAGTAAGGAATGTTTTCTAAAAATATAAAATATTAAATCCACAAACTTCCCAAGGCCTTCTAAAATATATTTCGCTAATTACCGCTAAATACAATAAAATAAAATTTCTAGTTCTTCGGCTGTACGTCATATAGTGCCCCATAATTTATTTTGCGATTATTATTACTATTGATTTGAAACTTGTTGAAATATTTGACAGAGTTCATTATAGACTAAGTGTTTCTATTTTCCACTACAAATCCATTAAAATTGCGAGTGCAAACGAAGGATTCTCACCGTTTGGAACCCACACCTCAGACATCCCTCTCTAGAACCAACATCGGAGATCCAGAATCCCCTCTCAAACCGCTTCAAAGGTGGGCCACTGCATTTCAAATTCACAAGCTTATTTATGACTTTGTAAGACCATTGCTTTGCATTTGATTACAGTGTAGACTTAGATATTTTATACACATTTTAAATAAAATGTCAAAAACGTTGAGACCGAATAGATTGCCGAGAGTAGCTTGCCAGTAAATTATGGGGGAACTGTTTGAGCATGTGAGGTATTCAACTTTGTTGTTGATTGACCAGAGATTTTTTGGAATTTGATTTTTAAAAATATTTTGAGATTGTAGAGGAATAGCTTGTGTAATTACACGTATAAATAGTTTAGTAGTGATTTTAGTGATGCTATGAATATAATGATGACCGTGGGATTTTTGTTGTGCTTTGTAGAACAAAATTAGAATGATGGTGGTAGTTTTGTGTTTACAAAAAGTGTTTTTTGATAATTGTATATAAAAAATACAAACTTTTTTATAGACGAATATGATATTATTACTTTGTTTTTTAGTTTTGAAGAATTATTAAATAGATTTTACCAAAAATAAAGAAGGCATCTCCAAATTTGCATAAGTTAGATGCTAATTTTGTGAAATTCAGTGGATTGGTGGGTTATTAATAAAACAGATTGTTTTTGGCTTTAGATTTTATGCTGTGCTATCCCAGTAAAATTATTCCAATTTATGTTTATTTATATTTCAGTTTTTTAAATGTACGTTTTATTACAAGTTAAACAATTTAAAATGCTTGAAAAGAAAACTCGCTTGAAATTTAATGGTTGCTCAAATTGTTCACTAACTTAACATCATTTTAGTTACAGTATTTAATACAGCCTGGTAAACTGGACATCTTCCAGAGAATCTATTACAATTCACAGCTTCCAATAGTTTTGGTTATTGAAAACGGTGGTTCCAGTAGAAAAGGAGAAGGAATTGATGGCGAGGGTGAACTGAATTCCACTGGATGGGAGACTTGTCATTGGAAAAGGCGAGTTTGGGACAGAATTCCCGGGAATATGGTACAGGTATGTAAGGCAAATTGAGTGAGGATGGAATGGACGTTGAAATTTTTGGCTTGGCTCAAGGCTCTGGGGGCAACGGTGGTGGAACAAAAGTGAAAGCTATCGACTCTCAAGTGGTGTGGTCTGCAGTTGGCCCAAAAGGAATACTGGTGAGAGAACGGCATAAGATGTTGGAGGCATCCTGAACTGGAGCAGATGTGGAAGGTGTCGACTATGTAGGAGCTTGAGAAACCACTATAGTGAGGGTCGACGACTCTCGCTTGGGAAACTATAAGCTCAGAGTCCTCTCCAAAAAATGCAGGAAAGTGGGCCACTACATTCCAGATACACAAGGGCTTTAATTTCTTTGTACTTTTATTTAAGCATACCTTGAAATTGTGAGATCTTTGATTTGCATTCAGATAATATCAAGATATTTTATGCGAATTAAGAAAAATGGCAAACAGTTGGGACCAAAAGGATTACCCAGCTTGCCGGTGAGTTCTGAGGATAACTGTTTGAGCCAACGATTTTTAGAAACAATGGAAATGTTTATGGATTAATCTGTGATTAGTGTATGAAGCTGTTGATTTCCTTCCAAAACAAAAGTGCAATGTTAGTATTTGCAGATTTGCAGTATAGTTTCAGATTTACATTTTTAAATGGATTGAATGAACTATGATAGATGGAATGTCTACAGTTTAGCGTCTACAGATTCTGCGCACAAGCGTTTGTGATAATTCTAACTAAAAGATTTATTTGTAGACGAGTATGATATTATTACTTTGGGAAGTTGGAAGGATTATAAAAAAGATTTTAATAAAAAAGTATGCATAAAATTTGTGCTAGTTAGATGCTTTTTTGTAACAATTAGTGGCTTTCTGAATGTACACTTTTCCGTTAATGCTGTACTACTCCATAAACTTACCTCAACATGCTTCAATCATTAAGTTTTAGCAAAATTGCAAAATGAATAAAGCTCTAAGAAAGAGTAGTTAAGTATCCCTAAAAAGAGTTAATCAGGGCCTTAAAGCACAAATTTTTACAAACCGTCTGTAAAATTGTAATTTTGGCCAAACACTGACCTAAACTCATGTGTCGCACATCATACATGCTGTAAAACTGCTGTATCCGGCAGTTAAGGTCCTGCATCAGGGCCTTAAAGCACGAATTGTAACAAACTGGTTGTTAATCTGTTATGCTTGTCAAAAACTGACCTAAAATCATGTGTCGCATGCTATAATTGCTATAATGAAAAGTTGAGAAATCGCTGTGACCTCTGACCTAGAGTTGACCTATTGACCTGAAATTCAATAGGGTTGTGGCTGAGGTCATGTACTATCTGTATACCAAGTTTGGTTGTATTCGGTCTAGCCATTGCTGAGAAAAACCCGTACGGGCGGACGGCCGTACGGGCGGACGGCCGGACGGCCGGCCGGAACACAATATTATCAAGTATCTTTAGGGATACTTAATAAAGTAGTCATTTGAAACAAATTGTACGATTTAGTGCATGGCTTTATAATCAATCAATCAATCAATTTCTTCACAACCAGCATCCCGTCCTGGGTTGTTACGCTGATTGGATTTGTCTTTTTAAGCATTTTAAATTCAGCACTAGACTATTTTCCACTGTTTTAGTACTGTTAGTGATTATGATTATTTGTTATCGATTATCAATGATGTATATTAGACGCAGAAGCACTTTTACACAACTTTTACACGAATAAAGATTGTATATTTAATATAACATCATCAATGCATGATAAGTCACAACCACATTCACTTTTCATTCTATTGTTTATAATGTCTTGTTTACATTGTTCTTTAAACTCATTTATGTTTTCACTTCCTAATTCACGTGTTTTTGCCGGTATACTAACCCATGCTTTCATACATTTATATTGTAAGAAGTCTCTGCAGCTCTCTCGCTTTACACATTCAACAGCTTTGCTACGTGTGTGTATTTTTGTTATAGCATCTTCATTCATTATATAGTTTAGAGGTATTGGGAACGTTTTTTGTGTTGATTGTGCAGTGAGCATAGCCAACTTGTATTTATACATTTCACTAATATCTAGCCATAATATGTCATCTTTGTCTTTGACATCACTAGAGGTGTGCGTTGCGAGTCTTTTTGCATCCTTTATTATTTTATTTACTTTATAGAGGGATTTCTTCGTTGCATCACCCCATACTGCACACATGTAGTATAGCTGTGATAATATGAGTGATTCCATAGCAATCTTTAGTTGAGTAGAGGTGAGTAAATCTCTCATTGTGCGTATTTTCCAAAACATTTTACTTGCTTTTTTTACAGTATTATCTATGTGCATATTCCAATTTAGTTCTTGGTCTTTAAGTAGTCCTAATGATTTGATTTTTTCACTGCACAACACTTCGTGATTCTCTATTTTTATTTTCTGTTTTAGTGCAATATGTGTGTGTTTCTTTTTTGAATGTATGATCATTTCAGTTTTATTTATATTAATTTCTAAGTCATTTTTCACAAACCATTCGCTAAACCATATAAAATATTGTAGAAACCCAAAGACAATGAAATACACAGAGCATTCAAAAACATCTAACAACGTGATTAGAATAATGTGTGAACTGATAAGGCTCTGTACGCTTACATTTTGCAATATTTTGCAACATTTCTTCGGCCTTGCCCAGGTCAGGTTTTTGAGCTAGAAAATTTGATGTACTAAAATGTTACATACATCAACCTTTTCAGGAAGGCTTCACTTTTGTTTTATACAGTTGCATCAATATATCATTTTAAAATTCAATGAGCTCCTTGAACTCCACAACCCTTTTTTGCAGCCCATAACCAGCTCGAATTCTTTAGTCAACCCCTAAATATTTTTAGTTTCTCCAAAAATGACTTGCCTACAAATCAAAGGTGTAGAATCATGTTCTGTTAGGTATTCTGAACTCTATGAGGCCACAATGAAGAATTAATCTGGTGTCCGAGTTATCGTATCATTGCTTGCAAAAGAAGTAGTTGACACTTAAGCGTAGCAAAGCCAATATTACCCATCAGGTTTACGGTAACGCTCCTCCTCCTACCTCCAGTATTAGTCCATAGGCTTTTTGGAGTTCCAAATTCTGTACAGTGCTTTATAGCCTTCGTTAAATTCAAGAGTTAATTGCTACTCGTTCAAAGACGAGGGCACCAGTACCCACCCCGTCAAAGCCAAAATACGCTGCGAATTGCAATACAGCGCTTAAGGAAGAGACAAATGATAAAACATGAATGTCTAACAGATCAGGGACCACCTACAACATTGAGATTATATCCTTTTTCTAGCAAGTGATTGGTGTCTTGTCGGTTACTTCGGATTTCCAAAGTTTCTTTGGTGCATTGAGAAACAGTAATGAGTAATTTTGCAGATATTTTGGTTAGTTCAATGAAAAATCACTCCTGTGTTATATTTCGGAAAAAAGTTAATTAGGTCAGTGAGCGAAATCCCCTGGTACTTGACTGAACATAGTTTTGCGAAATCCATTATAGAAGACTAGAAGATATAAATGCAAAATATGATCATGTTGCATGTTAAGGGCTCGGCGCCGATACCTGTCCTCATACAACAAAGATAGGCTTATTTCTCACAGATAATTGGCTCCCCCTTCTTGTCGGTCAAGGATGTTGCATTAAGCTTTACTAATTTACTGAATTCATTGAAAAAGTGGAAATCAAAAATCCTCAATCTCAAGATTTCAGTAATTTCATTAAATCATTAAAATACTCGCCAAACAAGTTACGGGTTACTGTAAGACGTACAATCGAAAACTAGAAGTTGTATTTTGTTTTAGTAATTCAAAGAATATATTTTGCAAGACCTTTGGGAATCACGCATATTTACTTTTTATAATATCTACAGCAACAGTTGTTTTGTGTTTCAGTGCGCTATGGCTTGGAAGGCTTTACGTCTCGAGTGAAGTTATAAAGTCCCCCCACCAAGTGGATTGTGGACATTTGGGTTAAATCAACGTCTCTGCTTGGTCTCACGATGTAAACCATGATAATCAGTGGCTTTTCGAGGAAGAAGTATTGTGGTGCAGGGAGGAACTGGCGATGGAGATGGGAATGTGACGGGTGAGGACGGTGTGGATAGCAAAGTAGAGCCCGTATGAGGCATAAAATTTTCGCATGAAACAACTATGCTAGCCGTATTTTTATTTAAATGTTTCCAAGCAACGCGTTGAAAAATCTTGTAATCACAGTTTAGATTTGATTTCTATACTCAATGTTTTCAGACAATTATTCATGCACCAAAGTTTCCAACCTTAGGCATCTCTAATATCGAATAAATTGTAGTTGTGTCCACATTGTTTTCAATGTTTGCAAGCATAACTTTGGTAGCAGCTAGCTAATTAGCTAATTGAATACCTTTGCCAATAACTGGAAGTACTTGGTGTGCCTATTGTAGTTGATAAAGTCTTGAAGTGAATAAGATAAGAGGCCAATAAGAAGACAAGTGGAGTACCTGAATGCGGAATAAAGAAAGACAATTTTAATTAGTATAATAGCCTGCTGGCAGTAAATGAACGGTCATGACAGATAATATATAAAAAACTACTCAAATTTGTAAGACTTGTGGGTAAATTGGAGTATCCATTTACAAAATTCTATTTGCTTATAATCTACAGTATTAAGGCAAAACCACCAATATGTTTCCAAAACTCAGAAGACATAAACCGGATCATCTTTGTTATAATATCTACTAACCTAAGTACTTAAAGTTGTCGTTGCAGTACTCTTGTTTTAAATTACCTTATTGAATGGCCTTTAACGGCCTTATTGTTTCTGTGTAGCAAAAATGTAAACAAACTACGTTTTCAGGCAACTAATAAGTTATATAGTAATTTCAAATTTATGGGTTACACTAGCTTTTTAACAAATCACGCAAGGATCGGAAAATTTTCGATAATACGCAAACAATCTTGCCGTGGAAGCCGCTAAGTAAATTCAGTTTGAAACTCCGCAATGAAGGCTGATGTGGCCACAACAAACGTTCTGTAACTTAAAAAGATTGCGACTTTTCGTTACAATTAATCCCAATACAAAAACCAATGAGTTTGTTTACAAGTAGGTAATTGTATAAAGATATAAAAATGTAGCTATATATTTGAACATGCTTTAGTTGTTATGAGATATAAAATGTCAGTATGCTAATTGGCAAGTTAGAAGTGGTTGCTTTTCCAAGTAGTTCGTGCTGCTGATAATACGCTTTTCTACTTCAGGACAACTAAAACTTTTGCGCAGTTGACCCAAGACTTTAACAGAATATACTGGTGTTGGTTGTAATAGAATTGTCAAATTGCAAAATGTTCTCAATTTTACTGCTGCTTACTCAGTATGTATATACGTATTCATACAGTGCATCGATATACCATGTTGCCACTGTAACTGACTTAAACAACGAATTGCTAGCAAAATCAAGGAACATAAGACAGAGGTATAGACCGCTATTAAATCAAATTGTAGAAGACTGGAGCCTGGACAGAAAGTTTGAAACCATTGAAAATCTCAAGCAGTTGCTCAGTCCATTTAAGGGCAGCCAATGTTTTGTGGCAATCACAAACTTTCGCTCCGTAAATATTCCTGATCTGTTTCCGCAACCGTATTGGCTACGAAGCCTGGTACCCGTTTTTTTAATGTGCTACTCAAAAACTCGCTGCTATTTTAAACCCATCTATGACAATTTGAGTTTACAATGGTTTCCTAGACACATGGCTATTTCAAACCGTTCAATAGCGTTTCAGAAAGATTGTGGTTACTCTAGATTTTTGGACGGATATCTCTACAGTGCAGAAACCTATTGCATGGTACTTAATATTACTAGATGGGTCTCAAAAACAAAACCTTGGACCTGTACTGTAAACATTAATATACTTGTTCCCAAATTTGTAAAAACACGAGATGATCACTCATTACGTTACCAGTCGTACTTTACTATACCTAAGTTACACATCTTTAATTTTTTCCTGGTGACGGAACAAACCAAACTAAATTTCAGCACAATAATAAGACTTCATGTAATACCCCAAGATAGCGAACTAAACGATGTCTATATTACAGCTTTGCTGGTCCCTAAGAGTAGCAAAAGTAGAAATCTCTCTCTACGTAGCTTTCAAGTTTGGCGTTTAAGCAACTTAAATATCAAAACATCATTGGAGCTTAAATACGTCGGTATCAAAACTTGGCAGATGCTTAGAGTACAAGAGGCAGTGTCATTGCTTGCTTACGAGAATGTAGATAATGTTTGGTACTGGTACACCGAGTTGAACAATCCACTTGGCCAGCATATTTCAAGTTGTTCATCTGAATCTTATAATATACGTCAACTGCACCTGTCCTATGGTGCATTGAAATCTCCCTTGACCCATTTTTATGATTCTCTTATCAATTTGCTTGCCAACGTCATGAATCCGCAAAACGATACAAACTTCAATCACTGCCAGGACGAAAAGACATTAAGCCAATATCAGCAAATCTACAGATGTCCTTCATAAATTGTTTACGCTAAGATTTATTAGTTGTGGAACGCCAAACAAGATCGGACCGTATGCATTCATAGAGTTTACTCGTGTGTTTGACAATGCGTTTTGGATAACCCTGCTAGTTGCTTACTTGATGGTCGTGCCTGTTTTGACAGCCATTTTTGGATACACACGAAGTGTTAAATGGAACAAAATTCCAGCATACATTCTGGCAGCTTGGAAAGTTTTAACCGAGCAGGGCGATCCAATACCCACTCTAGTGGGCACTAATATACGACTACGCCATGTTATGGCTGGTGTTCTTTTAATGGGTGTGGTTATAAGCAATGCATATAAAAACACCAACGTATACAACATGGTTCAGCCAAGAGAATACATTCCTTATACTAAACTTCAAGAGTTGATTAACTCAAACTATACTGTGTATGTAAGACCTCATAGCGTTTTGCTATCAGACTTTGTATACCTACGTAATAGAGGTGCTATTCCTACCTTCATACGATATTGGGACAACTCCATTGTTGCATACGACGACAGGTATAATTTGAACCAACCTTTCCGTCCACCAAAAACCGTAGTGGCATCAGAAATACAGTATTTCGTAAACATGCGCGACCTGTTCAGCTTTCAAAAGGGTGTATCTAAAACGAACTATGAAATACTTAAGACCCTTCAGATGCACAATTCTCTTCTGTCTATTCTAAATCGAATATTTTTAAGCCTCCGATACTTACAACGTAGATTACTGATGCCGAAATCCTATGTGATCTCGAAACTTGTTAAACAAGTTTTTCTGCAGGAAGCAGAAGAAACCTTGTTCGAGGAACTTCAATCCTGCCAACAAGTAGCAGTGATAGCACCGGAGTACATCTGTAATAAATATGCTCTTGAATTAAGAAGAAAGGTAAATCTCAGCGTGGATATTGGTAAAGAAACATATGGGAAATTGTATATTGACTTAGATTTAGTTGGACATATGTCACCTGTTATTCGAAAAAGGTTTCAAGGAGTGCGTTTGTCAGGAATTATTGAGTGGTGGATGAATTTTCTAAGCCAAAATCGAGCACCGCCGATGGAGGCTCCACTTGAAGTACCTACCATGAAAGGGAATATTTTAATGATTTTTCTAATCCTAGTTTGCGGTAGTACATTATCACTGTTTGTCTTTATATGTGAAACCACGTGCATCATTTATAAAAAGGTGAAACATGTGGCGTGTTCTGTTTACCAAACAGTTTGTTCTATTTTAGGTGTGGTTCTAAGACTACTCAAATTGTATTGCTTTGAAAGCTCTTTTCGATGTAAATCATGTAACAACCAAAAATATATAAAAGATTCACTTCTGAAATGCTTAAATTGCGTGAAAACTGTATGTAAAATTCCTGCTAACTCACTGAGAAGACAAATTTTAAAAGTTTCTAATATATGCAAACGACGACTCAATTTGGTTCCAGTCAACGTTTTAATCGTCAAAAGAAAATAGGCAGATGGAATTTAGTAATGATATTTGTTATACTTCATAATTTTTGTGTCAACGTAGTAGTCTACTTGTACCATACCTGCATTATATATAAATTATAATCTTTCACTAACTGTCCACTACTTAATTTTTAATTTGTAAACCGACAAGCTCCAGTAATTAAGCTACACGTGCTTAAAAACTTACAAGTTAGTTTATTGATATATTTATACAAATTAGTAAATAGAAGCACAATTAACATTTCCAACGTAATGAGATCTAATTATGTGCCGTTAAATTAAGATGAACTGTATTTTTGAAGTAATTAATAAGTAACAAAAAGTAAAAAGAAAGAAATGCCTAAAACATTTTTTCATCGCACATTACAACCATATATGACGCAGCAAAATTCTCGCAGGTTTAATCCCGATGAGCTTGAATTTAACTCTGTGAAGGATTTCAAAAGTTTTTTTTTAAAATATGGATTGCATGTTTGGGACGTTACAGGTACCAAATTAATGTAGAATCTAGATTGGTCACAACAACATAACTTTCTATAGACAGACACACATTATGCACATAACGCAATTCAAATCATCCTTTCAAACGCACCAAATAATTATTATTACACTAAAAAACTCTGCAATCTAGTTTCAACAACTATAAGCTACAACCCATGCAAGTACTATATGGATCAGATGATCAAGTTAATGATTAAGTAGTCACATTAGCAATGTAACGGAATAATTAACCTATAATCACTTCGTTGTCAGTTTACCTTGTGAAACCTTACACAAGTTTCCTTTATTTTTCAATTTAACTAGCAGCTTAGCAATAGATTACCTTAAGTTGACAAAAAGTCTGTTTTAAAATCTACTGCAAAAGTCCCTTTAAACCTTCATTTATAAGTATATAAGGAATACACACATTTCCATAATTTACTTACCCGACTAATTGATGTCTTTAAATTTTTGCCATTGCATTGACTATTTAATAGATCTAACTTTTTTGGTTGTCTTGCAATGCCTATAGTCCAGCTTCAAAAGAATCTGCCATTAGTTAACTTTAATACCAGAGGATTATTACCTAGTTTGACAAACTAAGTTTGTACATAAAAGCCAAAAAATACTTTTTACAAACGTATACCATATTTACAATTTCCATTATACGTCTACATATTTGCATGATAAGTTGTTTTTAAATTTTATTTTGAAATCAAATCATCGCAAGCGCACGAAACAGATATCTTCTTAATGGAATAATTCAATCCATCAATTTTCTAAAAAAGTGGCATCTAGCCGACACAAATTTTTAGATGCATGCTTTATTTTTCATTGAACTTTCTTTCTGCAATCCTGATACCTTTTAGTCCTCTATGTATGTAACTTGTGCTTTTTATTAGAATTATCAAAAAAACCATTCTCTCATAGTTTCCCGGCAAGCTAGTCTCAGGAATCCATTCCCCTTCGTCTTAGAATCCCCCGAATCCTAACAAACCCACCTCATTGCATTGCCGTACTCCTCTTAGATTAATCACCGTTTCAAGTTTCCTCCCGCGCTAACACTTTCATTTTTCACCTGAAAAAGATAGGCTTCCCCCTGAGCCCAGCGTTTTTGGTTGTCCAACAAACCATCCCCCAAGAATAGGCCCTCCACTCCACAAGAAAAAAAAAGAAGATAATCTTAATTTAGATGTCATAAAAGAATATTTGTTAGATCTTAGGAAAAAGAAATCTATTGTATGTATCTATTATATGTATTTGTGAATTGATGACCTGGCCTGTTTTAGACTGCATTTGTTTTATGGAATTACCTTAACTACTGATATCTTTCAGAGTCTGTATTGTTATTGTCTGGAAAGCAGCTTTATGTTGATACAATAACACGTTAATAAATCCAATACCAATACTCCACTACTGCAATTTAAAATGCAAAGGTACAAGAGTGACACAAGCATCAGAAAATTTACTTGATTTTGCAGTAGCTTTGTCAAAAGATGCCCATATGACAGTAGGGTTGGGAAAAATCGAGAATTCTTAAGCAAAGAGACAGAAGTTTGGAGTTTCGAGGAAAGTTTTCGAAAAAGTGGTCTCCACATGATCAGATGCATTCTGTGATAAAAAAGACGAAATGGCTGCAAATTCAGGATTAGTGGGATAGTGGATTATGCTATATTGAAAAACTATATGTAGGTGTGCCAACGCCCAACTCACTTGGACCAAATGACTGAAACATGTTTGAGTAAAGTTGTAAAGAAGTACAACAGCATAATAGCAAGGACATCTACACCATATTGTTCTCCTCCATTCATAGCCCACCAAATAAATCCCAAACAGTCGCGCACGCTTCCTAGTTTCCTCGTACCCTCAAGTTTTCTCGTCATCTCCTCCGCTTCCACTTTCATTCTCTTTGATCGGTACTTTCCACCAGTTTCCTGTGTCAGTTCTCCTGTCCTTATTCGGATATGCTATCTTCCACAAGAAACCAGCAAAAAGCTACACAACCCGGACAACCACAAGCCATCCAAATCCAGGCACCCATCCTTCATCTATACGGAGACTAGAACCACCAAAAACAGGATAACCCTTAAAGCCATCCTTCCCTTAACGTCCTATTTAAGTCCATTAAATAAAATCTGGAATGTTTTAGTAAATTGACAAAATTTGGGACTTTTGAGGTCAGCAAATACACTATCAGCTTACAGAATCAACCCATCCTAAATTATTGGGAAATATTTGGCTAGACAACTTACCACTCTTTGCCGGTCTAAGTTGTTTTCCAACAATTCCAGCAGGGAGGTAATTTAAGGAGTATATGGCTATATTTTTAAATTTTAAAGGACAATTCCTCTTAACTGGATAATAGGGAACGAAGAAATATAATTTGGTTCGGCTTTTGTGAGAAGTTCGGTGTCGATACGTGCTCTTAGGCGTCCCAGATGGATATTTCTGTTACAGATTGCCAACATCGGATGCCACCACGCGATGATTTTGCTTCAACTTTAATATTTATCTAAGATTAATTTTCAGATCCAAATCCGAAACTACGCTGTGTACCAATTCACAATTCAAGATGAAGGCTGCGACTGGTGACTAGAAACTGGGAATTTTTAACGTTATAAAAAGTTATAATGCAACCCATGATTTTGTTTTTGCTTAAGCTGGGAACTTTTCACATCAATTATTTTAATAATTCTGGAAACTGGAACTGGAAATAAATATACACAAGAAGAATCCAAAATTCATTTAAATCGTTAGAAAATTTACTTAATTTTGTCAGTTAACTAAAAATTAAAATCTGGACCTTACTTAAAGGTACTAAATATGTGTACCGGTGCTGTGGGCAACAAAGGTTCGAATTACTTAAATAGTCAAATCCTTGATTCAAAAAAGCTGTCTTGTCAACAAACTTTGTTTCCCTTGGCTATCTTAAGAATCTCAAGTTATCTCTCCTTCGTCATTTATCTTTCAGCCCTCTCCAGCCAGCTACCGCACCCCCTCCGCCTTTCTTTCAAATTTACACTTAAATTAACGAAAACAAGATAGCTATTCACTCACGCAAGCCTTCCGCTCCATCTTCAAGCGTACAATCTTAGTCTGATATTTTGCTAGCAGAGAAAATTCCACTGTAGGACAATTATGCTAATGCTACTGTTAATAAAACAGAAATTTTTTCATACCAAAGATGTGTAACTTATCATGAATCAATTGAAAAGGTGGATGTGAATACAATTGAAAAATAACCTAATGTAAGCTAATAAAAACCACTAATTGTAGTAGATTCTCTGAATTGTTAATGTAATGCGATAGGAAAGATACCAAACTCTATCAAATAGAGTACAATAAATAAGTCTTTTTAAGTTAAGCGCAACTGGAGCAACCATTAAATTTCTAAAATATAAGAATTTTGTTTTGATACATTTTAAATTGCAATGAAACATACATTTAAAAATTGATATACAATTGAATGTCACGTCTTTAATGTAGGACAGCTAAAATGGTAAAGCCCTTTTTACACATCTACTGTATTTGAAATCGGGAGATATTTATCCGACCAAGTAGAGAGAGTCTATATCTCCCCCATTCCCTTATTTAGCAGACATATTCCATTTCCAACAAATAAAACTGAAATCCAAACGAGTTAAGCATGTTATTACTTCGCAAAATAATTACATATGTTCACCAGCAACGGCATACGTTAGAGCAATCTATATGATTGAAATCCACCAGAAGTAGAGTTTTCACATAAAAAGCGTCAAATCCAAAAGTTTTTAAATGTAAGTAATCATATTTTAACAAATTATATTTTTTGTTTTTATTAATCATATCATACTGTTTTACAAATCAATTTGTCACCGAAAACATCGGCTCATCAAGAACTCGCTGCATTGCAATTTGTCGTGTTGTTCCCCCAAATAGATCAACCCACAAGTTTCACATTTTCTACGAACGTATAAGCTAGTCTCTTGTAATTCAAAAAATTTATCACGGACCACCGCCAAAACTTTTTTAGGCACACCGGTCCATCTTTCTGTAAAATTAATCGGCGTTTTTAAATAGGTCACAAGATTAGCTTCCACCAGCGCCTCCAACTAAGTCTACATCCTAAAACTCAAAAATTGCTTCAAAATCCATCCAACGCACCCAATACCTTCCTGCACCACCTTGTGCGCCAACATCGGTCGGTGTATACAGACAGACCATTGCCCAAGACACTGGGGACCACCGTTTGGAACCTTGAGTTGTCGAGAGCTCTTTTGGTCTCTGGCAATGTTCAATTCGTTCAGCTTCAGGTTTTCAGTGTAAGGCTACCTTCCAGCGCAAACTAGACGCCCGTAACAATTCAAATCCTAAGCTTGGCTAAGCCTATTCCTAAGCCTATTCAAAGCTTGGCAGCCAATACGCGAAAAAAATCAAACAAACTGAACTAAATAGACGATAACTGCAGCTGATTTAAATTGCCAATAAAAAATACTCTTGGTTTTGATTTGTACACAAATGCGTTGTTTGTTTTCTAATATTGCTTGAAAATTTGTCGTTTGTCGTGGGAAATCTGTCCGTGTGGCATCGAAATATTTGCAAATGGGAAACTTGTCCTCGTGTGAAAATTGTCAAATGGGAAAGTCGAAATGGGAAAAAAGTCCTAGTGGCAACGGCGGAAATGTGAAAGGTCCGTCACCCACTGACACACTCCCCCTCCTTCCTTGCTCCAGTGACCTGAGTTTAAACATGGTTTGGTCAAAGTTCTCTGGACACCTTTTGCAATCTCCCTCCCCGTCAATTCCAGCCCCTCCAATTTACCCTAAGAACTCCACAGCAGTGACCTCGTAGCTTAGAGGACTCCAAACCGAACCCAGCTTCATTCCGATTTAACACATACCTCTGAGTCAAAGGCTTTGACTAACATGGATTCGGGTACTTTGGCACTTGGTCCCTCTTCGTAGATTAGGAGGTTGTCTGGAGCCTCAGTTGCTTACGCAGCCGATGATCGGCTGCCGATCCTCTAGGTAGCGCACACAACGTCAAGCTGAGTACTTAAATTTTTCATTAAAGTTTGGTGTAACTTCTGAGGCCTTCTCTGTAAGTTGAGAACAATTGTGTAGTAATGAGGTGAAACAGAAGGTGATTAAGTTAGTTAAGAATTTAGAGTTGGAGCACGAAGAGCAATAGACAGAGAAGCGCTGTGAGGGTTGCTAAAGGTTTTTACGGTTAAATTTAGCAAGTTTTCTAATTGCCTAATCAAGCAAAACGAAATTAAACGGAAAAAGTACCAGGTTGTTGTTTCGTTGGCCATTGCATTTTTATGCACATTTCCTGATATTAATCCCCCGCAAATTATTTAATAAGTTCATGTCAAAACCGAGAGAAAGCGTTTTGTTGGATAAAATCTCCCCAAACTTTTCTTGCTATATTTTCAATGTTAGGTCAACCAAAGTGCACCAACGTTTCAAAAATTGCCGAGGAGTAGATAAGGCCTAAACCCAGTTTTGTTCAATTTTAAACGAAGTTGGAAATTAGAGGTTAAAAGTTGCAATAATAGGCACCGAAAGGGTTAGTTTGCTTGTTTTTGGTGCAAACCAAATCTTGTATTCAGTGGTTAAAGTAAAAAATGAAAGCTGAATTTTATTTTAATAGCAACATCATTTGGTGGATTTTTATAAACTAATTTTTATGAAGAATTTTTAAAATGATTTATTTTAAACGTGCTAGCTTTTGTCCGTCTTTTCAATTATAAGGATAATAATAATAACCATAAAATTGCACTGTAAAATCTGTATACAGTGCTGTCTATTATTCTTAATATAGCAAAATCTAACACAAATATGCCACGAGAACCTAGTAGTCAATAAATGGTCTCAAACTTGAATGACTTATTGGGTGGCGCTCGCATATCACAAAAATGCATAATGGCGGATAGTTCATTTAGTTCATTTATACAAATATGTTCTTCAAATGAATGGTTTGAGTTTTGTTCTAGTTTTAAGGTTTTAGGGCTCTACGTTCCAAGTGCGTTAGCGCCGAAATCCCCTCCACTCCCCTTCAGACCGACAATAAATGAGTTGAAGGTGTAAATTAAGTTTAATGTGGATTTAATAATCTAATTGTGATTTTGGTTTGTGATTTGGAGAGGTCTTTTTAAGTCCTCTGTTCCTTACTCCTGACCTCTAGTATCTCTTCAGTGAGTTTCAATTCCTCCGCTTGTTCCTCCGGTTGTTTCGCTTTCACCGCAAACCGAAAATTGTACCTCGTCGTCCTTCTCCTTTTCCGCCAATTCCTTTCCCTTAACCAGCAGTTCCAGAGCCCTGGTCACTTCCACCTCCTCCGCTTCCAACTGGTTCATATGCTTCAGAATCCCAACCTCTTGCTCTCTGTAATTTTGTTCAACCTTCGAGGCACTAATTTCCATTTCCCTGGCAATCTAATCCAGTCTCATTTCTCTGCATTTCAACTTCTTAGCTTTCGTGGCAATCTTCTTTTCTCCTTGCTGTCCAACAGGCTCCATTTTCCCCTTGATTTACCTAGTGCCCATCCATCAGTACATTTTCGATGCATCTCCTACAGATTGATAGATAGACTGATTTAATTTGAAATGGTTGAATAAAAACGGATTTTTTTACTTTTATAAAAATGCAGCATTTGAACGCCGGAAAAATGGTACATGCATTTAATTGGAGCATTGATTGAACCTAGATACAACATCCTCTCTGTAAATCTATCACTTATTGATTAGAATGGACTGTTAAACTACTGAGTAGTTACTACTCAAAATAATCATAATCACATCATGAAAGGATTAAAGATTAATCACGTAAATTTTAAATTTCATCTAAATCTTTTCTAGCCATATTTACAAACGTGAACTAAATATTACCTCACAAAAATATTCACTTAATTTTTTCATTCAATTTACCCATTCAAACGTTTTCTCTAATTAGATGTTAGCAAATACGATACCCTAAAACCAGGGTATCTGAAATGCCAGTTGTATAAAACGCACCTTTTGAATTTCAATTAATGGAATAAACTCAATATTTTTGCATTTCTTTTAACTTGCTGCAATAATTCTAAGTGAAAAATTTGTTATTCATTTATGTTTTATTGCAAAAGCTTTTTTCTAGTTCAAATAAACGTGGTTAGATAGAAGTGTAGGAAAAGGGAAAATGGAGTCGGTGATTGCTCAAAGTATAATTACTAAATTAATTTTTTAAATGACCCTGACGACTCAACCTTAAAAGTTGTTTTGTAACTTACTGAAGCAGTAAATTTTTACAAATTTCAGAGAAACATGATTCTACACTTCAATTGTGCGTTAATTGCAGGCATTGATCCCATGTTTATTTGTGATGGTCTCCAAAGAAAACCGCGAAAATTTAATCTGTTATACCTTACGTCCGTCATGGACGCATTTGTACAATCAATGGCGTTGACATAATACAAGTAATGGATAAACCGCATTGGAAACATTCATGGTGCCTGTTAAATTTGTGTTTAATTAGGAATGTATAGGTTGCAAAAAGTATCGTTGCTTTGTTAAAGTATGAAGCATTGCATACCAAACGTGCTACCTGTTAGCAACAATTAGTATCTTCAATCTTGCAATGAAAAATGTGTGTTTGTTTGACGACTTTTTTTGTAAAAATGGTACATTTGGTGGATTTCTACTATGCAGATTAGTTTTCTGCATGTTTACTTTTCGGAGATTCATGTTTGAACAATAATAGATATTCGTGATTTAACTCATTCGGGGTCAAAAGAATGAGAAAAGCTTAAAACATGGAGGAACAAAAATTTCGTGCAAACCAGAAGATGTTGTTGTTGGTTTGGCTGTAACTTTGTTGTTTTTTATTTTTGAACGCATCAGTGTTCATTGTGCCACCTAATTTTAGGTAATAAACTGTTAAGTATTCATTCATAACTAGTCTTATCTTTCTGACTGTTTAGCAGTGACAATAGACTAACGTGTTCCCATTTTAAAAAATTAACCGTCTTAATAGACACGCTTTTGGAAGAATTTTGCGTTTGTACATGGTCATCCGACGGCTCTCTCTGCAGTTTTCGGAAAGCCCTTAACAGCAGCAGGTTTTAAAAGTGTTAAAAAGGGCTAAATTTTTTGTATAGTGCCATATAGACAAGATCTACATAGCAAAATATTATCATCTATTAGATCTTTAGGTATTCGAAACTGCGACTAAACCGCAAAGTGGAATGAGAGATATCCAAAACTCATTTATAAATTTCAAATTCATTTTCACCTTAGTCACCTAAAATTTTTTAAGCAAGCAGTTTATTAATATTAAGCCTTCATTTAACTTTTGCAGTTTCATCCATCATTTGTTAAACAACTAATTACTATTTAATGCCAAAAACAAAGTAGCGCCAGTTCTGTGAGGAGGATTTGTGACGACAAATCGGAACGTTGAACTAAAAGTTATTGTGGCTTTAAACTTGCACTCGTTGAATTAAGCCCAATATCATTTTAATTACTAGCTCTTTTTGTTAGTGTAATGTATTTTTAATTTTGGATGAATAAGTTCCAGACAAGGAACCTGAGCATGCAAGAAAGTAGAGAAAATATCGACGACTGTAAGCTGTCGTTCTGCTTTCTTAAAATAATAAATAAATTCATAAACTAGCTTTCCAGCTTAAGAATCATGTTTCGACAATGAATTTTTTTTGAACTTAAAATGAATTGAGTCAGTAACCACAAAACAAGGCCAACTAAAAACCATGTAGTTTTAGTTTATAGAAGTTAATGCCTATTGCATTTAGCAATTGTCATAGAGCACACCGCACCTCATTGCTTTTTTGGTTCTCCACAAACTTTCTGACTTGATTACTTACTTACTCCGTGTGCGACTCAGAGAGAGAGTGCAACGTTTTCTTTAAATTGACCAGACAGTTTTTTAAGCGAACATTTAATCCTGAATTTAACAGTGCTTTCAGCGCTTCCATTTCTCAAACACTCACTTTTCAGTCCCAACTTGGCATTCACTATCAATTAAAGTTAGTTTAACGGCAAATTATTAGTTGTGAGAGAAAGTTAGTGATAGGTTTTAGATTTTCTGAAAAAATACCCTATATTGCGTGCTAGTAACGTTTCAAAATGCAATTTTGAATTCGGCATAACACGAAAAACTATAATCCAGATTCTCTTTTGTTGTTAACTTGTAGGTTTTTACTTTTGTAGTTTGATCTCAACACCATTTTTCCGATTCCGAATAGATTGATCAATATAAATAGGGGAGTTGTGGTCGAAACATATTATGGAGTGGTAAACAAAGAATCCGAGTTTGCGTTCTAAGAGGCAGTTAGTATGAGCCTTTTTACATTTATCCCTTTTTCTGAACATGATTCATGACGCTGTTTCGTTGCGCTTCACGTTTACGTATTTCACCATTACCTCCACCACCTTGCAATCTCCACCTCATACCCTCCCTTCTCCTAAAGGTCTTAATTTTTTCCATTACCTAATTCCCTTCGGACTAAAAACTGTAAACCTAGTACCTTTTCAAAGACACTTTTCCGTCATAAAATGACCAAGTTGGCCAGAAGGTCAATCAAACTACGTCGATAAACTTGAGAGTTTTCATACAAGAATAAATTGAATTTGATGTGGGCTACCTGTGGAATGCGGTAGATTTGTAGAAATTGGTAGAATTAATAAAGCTTTCGAGAAACAGTAAAGGAGTCAGGATACAAGGTTGCGTAATAAGTGTTGGTGATTGTTCAAAAGCTTTTGGTTCGATAATGCTTCAGGGGAGAATAGCAGATTAAATTTTGTTGTGAAAAGTTTTTAATGGACCGGTAAACTGAGTAAGTGAGTACTTCCACAGATAACAAACCTTCCGGCAGACTACCCACTGCTTTTTGGAATGGAAATAGGGGTAATTAAAGGGAAAAGTTTGGTCAAACACCCAAGCGTTTTTGGGCTGTTCAGCATTCTTCTGAGGAATGGGTTCAGAATTAATTGGACGAGCGGGAGGGGTGTCATTGCGTAAACATGCGTAACTGAAAAATGCTCCTTTTACTTGACTTGCTGTGCTGCGCTTAGGTGCCGACTATTGCTGTTGCAAGCTTCAGAGTACAATTTGTTGCGTCTTGGATACCTTGTACTATTCCAGTACTTTGACTATGTACAGAACTTGCTTTTACAAGGAGAATTTAAAAGCAATATTCTTATTAAGAGTTTCGAACCTGGCTTAAATTATTTTTTAAGTTAAAAAATGACCCGATTAAAATGTTAATTGGTGGGGCTAATGAAATATAGACTGTTGCTGGCTTCTTGGAGAAAATGCCGCATCTGATAATCAGATTCTATTAGCGTAAATAAAGTAAAGGAATTGACAACGAGTGTAAAAAGTAAAGATTTATTGAAAATCCGACCCAACGTTTCGATCTAAACCTTCGATCCTCATCAGGGGAATTTTTAACAGAATAAAATTCGAAATATGACAGACGTAATAAAAAGCTACAATAGTTTCTAATTGCGATTCAATTAAATTGTTACATTTGATATATTCCTTGGTGATGCTCCTTTAAAATTTGTATACTTGATCCAATATCTCCGCATAACAAACAGGAAGTTTTTTGCTGGGAATCTCATGTTTCCTGTTCATAAGTTGTCTGTCCTCCCTGATTGCCTTTTGTATGTACACGCTTTCTTTGATGTAGCGTTGGTACGGTCGGTCTTCATTGTCCAAAAGCTCAACTTGATCCCACAAAATTTCGTGTTTTGTAGTATTATCACTCCATACGTGCTCAGAGATTGCGGATTTTTCGATGTCTCCATTCTTTGTGTGGTTTTTATGTTCTTTTAGTCTTCTGTCTAAATCATTGGTTTGCCCGATGTATTGAATAGAACATGTGCATTTGATGAGATATACGCCACATTTTTTGCAGATTTCTTTGTCTTTGTGAGTAGTAACTAAATCCGACATTCTCTGAAATGGTATATATCCAATTGGATTACCCATTTTGCGACTTACAATGCGGGCAACGGATTCAGTTAGATCTTCTACATATGGTAAGATGGCTCTTGGTTTTTCTTGAGAATCTTGTATTGTGGTTGTTGTTTTAGTTGTAAATTTGATTACAAGCCTTTGAATCTTTGAATCAGATTCTGATTATTCGGGCGGCAGGCGGAGAATTGGAGGAGGGTATTGGAGCAAAGAGAATGAAAGTGGAAGAGAAGGAGTAGGGTTCATAGTCTTTCAGAAGTGAAAGGAAAATTGTCCTTCATTCCTTTCATTACCCCATCATTCACTGAAGGGAACGGAAAGAAATTACATTTTTGCACAACCAATAATGAAAGGAAAGGACTGAAATGAAAGCCTAAAAGGAATGGAAAGGAAATTAAAGACTTTTTTGAATCCTTTCCTTTCAAATGTAAAATTATGCAAAATAATAAAATTGGCCGAAAACGTGCCTCCAAAAAGTAGTTTGACGTAGTTTGACGCTGCTGTTTTGATAGTGCTGCTTGTGACGGATAATATTCTTAGTAGATAAGTAAAACCTCAACCCCTTTATAACATTTATCATCCATCTCTAGCAATAGGTCAGTTAGTCCAATTTCTCAAAGATTTTGAAGCCAATTACCCCGAGACTTTAAAAGCCTTATATATTATTTACAGTCCATGGGTCTTTAGCTATATACATGGGGAACAGGACCCGATTCCCCCGGTAAACTAGCCCCCGGACAATTTTCCCTGGACAAAATTTCCTTGGATGTTTTTTCCTGCGAAAATTTTTCCCCCGACACACTTTTCCTTAAAACGGACATTTTCCCCCTGACAAACTTTCCCCCAAAACGGACATTTTTCCCCCGACAAATTTTTCCCCAAACCGGACATTTTTTCCCTGACACTTTTTTCCTCCATAACAGAGCAGTCTATTGATATTGGTAGTGGGTAAAACAGACCAGCCAAAAGAAATACGTGACATGATCAATGAAAGAAGTAAGCATATTATACTACAGAATATTGGCAATGCAGTCTTAAAGTATTTTACTTGAATGTTTACCTAACATCTTGTATAATTCTAAGCACAAATGTGGGTGGTTATTTTGATTGCTGACTTTGTAAATTGATTTATTTTCAAAAAGACAAAACACACTTTGTGCATTTTTCATTGCAAATAAATTTTTAAAAAGTATGGAAAAAATTGTCGAGGAAAAATGGGTCTGAGGAAATTTTTGAGTAGGGAAAATTTGTCCGGGGAAATTTCGCTGAATTGGCAAATAAAATCAGGGGAAAATTGTCCAGGGAAAATTTGACCAGGGAAAATAGTCCGGGGATGAGTTGTCCAGGGGAATTAAGTCACCAACCCATATACATGGCTTTGTTAGACCATTGCTCTCGGCTAGAACTTTAGCCAAGTTGCAGATATTTAATGCACACATGGAAAATTGGAAGAGGTGGTTGAGTGGTAGTAAGACTCTTTGCTTTTAATAATGACCGTGGTCACATCTAAACAACAAGATCTTAGTTTCAACCAAATAATTTTATTTCTGCCAAACTATCTATGAACTTCATAGTATAAAGTGCGTCATTTGTGCAAGTCTGTCAATGTCAATGCAATTGCCGCTTTTACATATTTTCCAAGTAAAACCTGATGTATTGGTTACAGTTTCCTACTTACTATACAAGGGTGACACAGTCCAGTACTCATCATGTGGTTAAGAAAGACAAACGTTACTTTATGTCAATGCATATTTAATATTGAGTTTTGTGGAAAGTTGTGCTTTTCGTTTTGTGAAGTGTTCCCTGGTGCTTTGAATATGAAACACTTTGAGACTGGAGCCAGAAAGACTTTTACCGGGCAAAGGAACAGGTTAACTTTGTAACATAATTTTAAAGGTTTCTAAGTGACAATCCCGCCCTAATTGTGCTTTAAATCAAATGAAATAAATAAAAAAGTAATGCAAGTATAGTTTGAATTTTATTAAAATGGAAGCTTAGCCATTATTCACCTTGAATTTGGCTGGCTGCTTGATGAACTGAATTGAATTTCTTACGAGGGTAGACTCTACCCTCGTATTCGACAAAGAAACTGGTACCGATTGCCGTTAAAAAAGGTAAAGGTTGCAAAGCCAATTCCAGAAGTAAAAAAATCGCCACATTTCCAGGATCATGTTGTATAAACTAGCGTCAACAAACTACACAACTACATAGGATTATTGTGAATTATATGTGTAGATAGGTGTATAAAACATTCGCGAATGTTATCTGACTTACACATTCACTCAATCTTCTCGATAGTTTTGCACCAAACGACGTCAAAGTGCAACAAATTTAGGTTCCATTTTTCCCAACTTGAATGTGAAAGATGATTGCGAATTCTATGAAAAGTTTTCATTGAAAACTTAAATACTAATATGATGCTGAAAAAAAAATTCATTAAAAAATACACTGCATAAAGTAATAAAAATACGATTTTTGTTTTCTTTAAAAAATTTCCTCTCTTTTGCTCTCTGGGATATGGTAAGCCTAGGTTAAGCCAAAGCCATTTCTTGTCTTTTGAATTGATTGTAGATCACTTACATAAATTTCGTATGAAAAAATCAGTTTTATCAGCAGCAGCAATATCATGATTATTCCACAACTGGTAAAATATCAGGGTCAGATGGGAGGCTTGATGATGGGGGGGAAGGCGCAAGTTTATGAAGGGTTATGTTAATTTTGGTAATTTCAGTGACCATTTGCATGAAGGATGGAGGGGATGAGTAGGTAAGGTTGAATGACAAACTCCGAAGCTAGGGTACTTTGAGATTCTGAAGATATTAGTCAAGACAAATAATGAGGATGCAATGCTTTGTGGTAATAGATATGCATATTATGGAGGAACTGGTCCTGAATGTCATTCAAGTAAAAAGTATCTGAACCCGGTTCTAACCACTTTCTGGTGGTCCAAGAGGACGAAAATTGGAGACCCGGTTGTGACGGGAAAACGAGAGTCAAAGTATGTAGAATTGGGCTGGGAAAAGTGGAGGGCGGTGTATGACGGGAAGATGGTGCAGCTGAGGTTAAGGGAGTGAATAGTGGTGGACGGAATAGAGAAGAAAGTCATGGATCGGAAAGAGGAATGGAAAGTGGAGGTCCGAGTAAAACTCAGAGTGGACGAGTGGGCGTGGATGGAGAAAAAAATTGAGTTCGCAGTAAAGCTGGAAGTGGAGAAGGAGAGGCTGGAGCCAGAAGTGGTGGTCCGAGTAAGGAGTGGAGGAGTATCTGTAGGTGGAGCCAAAAGCGAAGGTCTAAGTAAAACCGGAAGTGGGGCTGAGATGTATGGCACCGAAGTGGTTGTTCAAATAGGACAAAAATTTGAGTGGGTGTAGCTGCTTTTCCAGGCAAGGTCTCAGTGCTACTGCATTATTGAAACTCTTCCAAGCACCAATTACAATACCACATTCTTTGAATCCACATACCAAAAAATCCTTAATCTGACCATTGAAAGCGTATGACTAAACCGAGAAAGAGAAGGAAGTGAAGAGAAAGAAGTGCAACATTTTCTGGCTTTAATGACTGACACATGTCAAAACTTAGGAGATCCAGACGCAGTCTAGAACAACCTTTGAATTGTAATCGCGACATGTGGCACTGCACAAATGGAAGTGGTAGTTTTCTATGGGTTACTTTGACACATTGCATACTATTTTATCAAGTATTTTGCAATTTATAAATATGTTATGTGTTTCTTTTAAAGGGTTGTTCCTTGTTCTGGAGACATTTTTGAAACTGAGATATCTCGGAACATTTAGGCTTTATTGAGCTACAGTATTATTTAACATTTAGTACAACTAATACTTAACAATATTCACATAAACTAAGATTCATTGGTGCCTTTGTATCCAGTGCTGCAAAGTTCTTGTTCGGCTTATGCTCAAACGCCATATCCCGATTTTCACGATCATGCTGCCACTTTAGTATTGATATTTTTCCAAATAGTATTGAAACCTTGGGGTAAACTGTGTGGGTTTTGTAGATTGGACCACCTTACCTTACATGAATCCCAAAAAGTTTCGATGTCTCTTGCCAGTGTAATATTTGGAGCATGTTTTGAGTTTGGTCTAGATCTTAGAAAATAATTTTTGTAAACAAATCTGGGTATAGATTTTGCTCGCTGCTCATAATCCTTGACTGCTGGTCTGTGCTTCCGACTTAGTGCAGGCTTTGATGCCCAATTTCTGAGCTTTAGTTTGACCTAGCGTTTTCGGACTAATGTTGAGTTTGTTGGCTGCAGAACTAATTGAGGTGGAAGGTTCCTCGTCGAACAACTTTGATGTCATCTTCAAGATTCCTAAGAAAGCCACCGTTGCAATACGTCCTTATGAGAACCTGAACCCTGATGTTTTTATAGCCTAATATCCCTGAATTATTTTGAATATACATGCCTGGCGCTTACCTTCTTCCAGAAAGTGTTTCACTGCTTTAATCTTTGACCTCTTAGCAAAATTTTCGAAGTAGGATATAACCAGTTTAACAAACGCCTCTTTCTCCCGGAAAATCATGACGATGCGTTTATTTTGGAAAACCGAAAATTACATCATATAACCCCCAAAAGATGGGCTATCACATGATGCATTCAATTTTTTATCTCCTGCCTTCATTAGCATTTTATCTCTATTTGCATAAATGTCTCCAGAACAAAGAACAGTGCTTTACTTTACTTTAAACATTATTTTGTTCAAAAAGAAAAAAAGTTTTTAATAAAAAATTAATGGTTACTAAAATTTGGGTAAGATTGACGCTCTTTTGGATAAAAATATGTTTTTGTGCGCTTTTCAATAGGAAGATACCCTTTCTTAAGCAATTTGTAGTAATTCCCACATAACACTCTTACGATTCGGTAATCCGGCTTTTTAACGGTTAAACTATTAGTTGATTGTATGCTAAACGGTTTAGATTCGTTTCAAAACAAATTATTTACCTGAAAATCCCTCTGAGTTTGATAGCTAATCCAGCTACAATAAACTCATTACTTTAAAGATTCTAGGTAAATATTTAGCAGCATAGAAGTATAAAAACAGGAAAACCGATTAGCTTTTATAAGTACTGCCAAAAGTGATAACATCGTTTGCCAAAGAATTCTGATTTTAGAACGGGTTGATTCGGGTAGCTGACAGCGTGTTTTACTATGCAAGTTAGGTTAGCATATTGAGCAAAGGAAAGAGGTTAACATATAACGGTTAGTAACTGAAATGAATGAAAAAACGTTTTTTCAACTTATCTCACAGTACTCCGGAAATTCTCATTTTTTTAAATTTAGTTTAAAATTCCCAATTTTTCTAGAAATCACTAACCCTTTGGTATTTTTGACATAACAGGCATACTTTCATCTAATATTAATCCACATGTGTCATCCGGCCATCTGGCCCAGATTTGAGGTGGAGATACCTACTTTAACAGTAGACTCAGCAATCTTCTTGAAAATAACTGCGTGTTAATACAAGTTACAAATAGTATAAAAGGAACACAGAAATGTTATAGTTTACTTGAGCGCAGACTCTGCCACGGCATAAATTGAATTAATTAAATTTTTTACTTGGTTTTCTCACTTCGCCCCTTACCATTTCTTCTTAAAAAACGGAAACGTGTTGATTTAATCTTAACGCAAATTAGTAACAAACCTCCCAGTAAGCAACTTGTGGATTTATTTTTATTTGTCAGGAACTTATGATTAGTATGAAGTAACGGCATTCCCGGAACTTCCGGCCAGGAAGTTGAAAAAGTTATTAATTACCGGTGGACTATATCCGTTCAATCTGCTAAGAAAATTGTTCAGTGAATGATTTTAGATACAAAACTTGACATTTTAAACGGAAAAGAGTGTCTTGCACATTGACACCCTTCAAAAGTACATAAACATGACTTTTGAGATTTCAGCATTAGTTGATGGTTAACGAAAGTCAACCGAGATTGTAACAGTTAAGTATGTAATGAAATGAAGGGGCTAAGCTGTGATTACATAAATACCATGCCAAACCAATAAAATACGTTAAAGCATGATAATTTACCAAACTTTTAACTAGAATGCAATCATAAAAATTATGTGCATAAAAATTATTTTTACTAATAAATTGACTACATTAAAATCACTAATTATATTTTATAGTTGGTTTACTGTTTTCAAAACAATTTCCAGTGGAAATTTTCCACTGCGTTTTATGGAACTCGTTTCACTTCACACCATAGAGTAAATAACTAATAGAGGAAGAAACCTAGCGTTATTTGGTCGAAATTGCGTAAATCGTAAAATTTCGCAAAACCGTTGTTTGACTGTACCTCCGTTACTATCAGGAACGTACTTAGCAAAATTTGAAGGGGAATTTATGAATTAGGTATGCTATAAGGTCAAACCATACCCGTCGACATGCATATTGCAAAACTGATCGTAGTCGACCAGCTAAGATTTTATTGCTTTTAAATTTAATATTTATAACAAATCACTAGTTTATACCTTATAACACATGAACAAACCCAAATCAAAACATTCTTCTAGTTGTAATAAAAATAACACTACAGATTACGAATCTCAATTACTGTAAATTGCATACAACGTGTAATAAAATTCGAACAAAAGTAAGTAACAAAGCAAAGTATGTAACGATCAAAGTATGTAACGAATCAATGTATGTAACGAACAAAAAGTAATTTGGTACCATTCAATTTCCAGTAACCTTTACAATATGACCGTTTGAGCTTCTATTAGTAATCGGGTTTAATTTCCTCGTTGCAATTTGTGCCAAAAGCTTAAATCGAGTTGTGCAGTAGGCCGAAGCGATTAGTCGCACCAGTTGCAATGAATGGCCACCCAAAGAATGCTTTGAAGATGTAGCTCCGCAATCAATTGATTGTACTATCCCTTTCTCAAAACACTCATGGGCCACTTTGGCAATTACTGCAGATTCTTTAAGCTTGCGTAATCCATCTTTTTCTTTAGCCCTCAAAACTTGCTCGGTTATTTTGCAAATTGAAAGTAAGTTAAAAGAGGGATAAATAAGCCCACCTCGGTCTCGAAGAAACGTCAAAAGTGATTCCGCACGAAGTTTAGGAAAGTCATCTTCAGTAGGATACAACTTAAGTAAGCAATCCGAGCATTTCATAGTTTTTCTAAGTTTCCTTACAACAAAGCCAGCTATATAGAAGACTACGTTACTGACATAGGAACTCAGGATGGACAAAGTAATATCATAATCGAAACAATCTTCCTCCTCATCCTCAATTAAGGTTGGATCATCATTGCCAATTGTTTTAATTGATGACAAAGCCGATACTTTGGTCGAAGTTTCTTCTTGCTCGATACAATTACCCGTGGAAAGTGCTTTGGTTTTCATGCACATAATACCTTTCACCGCATGTTGTAGCTGGAGAACATTTGGATTATTATTGAATCCGAATCTTGATCTAAGCAAACTGAAAAAGTTCTCTAGTGGATCTTGGGATACTTAAAATGTCGGTAGGTATCTATAAAAATTAGGTGTTAGGTATTAGGCAAATATAGAACCTTGCATTGTAAACTAGAAAATACATTGTGCAGCATATGTATTATCTGTACTGGAGATGTGACTGGGAATCAGATAGCACTTCAGTTAAAATCAGTTCTAAGCTTCTCATGGCAGTGAGCAGTCCTTTAACAGCGTACCCCCGCCTTGTTTTTAATAGTGGAAGCACTACAAGTTTCCCTTTCACGTAACCCCGCCATGTGAGTGATAACAAATATAGACGAGTTTTCTCAAAAAATGCTTTGACTTCTTCATAATTGCTCCACTTCAAAGGGGCACGAGTACCTACTCCTTTACTGATTGAGTTAAGATAATCAAATAGTCTATACGTAAGCATAATATATTACTTTAGTTTAGATTCCTAGTTTTAAGCTATATTGTAGTTTAATTTATCCAATTTGCAACATACAAGTTCATACGCTATCTTTGTCAGTCGGGCCTGGTATGATTGGTTTAAAGTCATCATTCATTTCGTTGAGGTCAGCTCCTAATAACTCCATAGCGCTTGAATTCGATGGCAGTCCGTCAAACGTTATAGTCAATATTTTGGCGTTTACATTTCTTAATTGCTGAATTGACCTTTCAATCACTTGCTGTAGCACATTTGCTTTTAAACCGTTGGTTAATATGTAGCCTATTGGAATCTTGTGATGACCATTAATTTCAGTCGCCAGTACAAACAGGGCTGATGATGCTTCGGTATTGTTAAATGGGAAATCGGCCATATTTCCATAGTCTACGTACCCAATGAAGCTGCCTTGACTGGGAATGACTTGTTTGCGAATGTGTACTTCGTCAATAGTAAGCGCATAATATATGGTATAAGGGGATTCGGCAATCCTTTGTTTAATGAATTCAAGGCTACTAGGTATGAACCCAGGCTTCACAACTAAATGTCGAGTCCAGTTAAGAAAGGAAGAGGCATGGGGTAGTGTAGGAATGGCATCCTTGCATTTTTCATAAGCTCGTGGGGAGTAGTATTGTATCTTAAACGCAAGTCTTTTAAGCGTTCTGAAAAGGGGGTTGTAATTGGCAGTGTTCCTCTGTGGCTGAGCTCTTCTAAAACTTCTAACGCATTGTCTGTTAGTCGATTTTACAACGTTTTGGAGGCGATGGTATAGCCTCCAGTTGGACTTTGCGTTTCGAAGCTTCCTTCCTCCGATCTTGTGCCTGATACATGCGAAGTTCCTTTTGGTATTGATCTGCCAACTCTGACTTCTTCTGGAGCTTGGTACGTAGGCCCTCGATCTGTTTATCTTTTTCTTTGATGACCGATAACAAATGTTTAATCTGATCATCTTTCACAAGAACTTCCGCCATTCCCACATACAGAAATAATGGTATCGGTAAGTTCAAGCTCTTCGTTTGGTTTTGGGTTTACCAGAGCATTCAATTCCTTAAATTATTGGATTCAATCACAATGTATTTGAATTTCATAATACAACATTGAAGCGTTCAGGTACTATAATTTCATTAGTATTACATCCTTAGTAAATACTGCAGTTCCATTGTGCAAAATGGGCAAGGCATCCACGTTTAGTTTGCATCGCTTACTTTGAAGGCGCTCTATATCAGTTTCCAAGAAATGATCTGAGCAGATAACCGTACTGTTTGTAACTTTCCAGAACCCCTTGTACGCATCATTGACTTTTTCTAAGAAAGTTTGGTAGTGCCAAGATTTTTCATGGTTAGCCACGCTGAGGAATTAAGTTTTTGTCGCATTTTCATTATCATGTTTTGGATAACTTGTAAGCATGAATAATGAAAATTATTTCTTACGCAAACAAGGACACCTTATCTTTACTAGTCTTCAAGCAATCGATAACAGCACAGGTCCTAGGCATGATTACTGTTCGCAGGTCGGAACTTACAGTGGAATTATTGGTAATGCGGTGAATTGACAAGCAAAGAAGCACAACAAAAGCATACAATATTCATGGGTAGGCACATAACGCTCGAAAATTGCAAGCTCATTACCAAAATCAAGGGAAATTTCAATCAAAAAATCTCTAAAGTAACGGAGGTACGTTGTCAACAGTTTACGGTATTTTTCGACCTTTCTTCCTCTCTCTTCTCTCTGCTTCACACCCAAGCTCAAAACCACACGGCTCAGATTTATACATGCATTTCCCAAAACCCGAACCATCACACGTGCATTTCATACAACTCCAAAACGAACTATAAATGGAGCTAAATCCGAGATTATTTAGTAAATAGGCAAATTATTTTTGTTAAGTATGTAGCCATCATAACAATACATATGGTACGCCCATGCAATTTTAAAACGTTTTTGTTACGACCCGGCAGCATTCAGTATTTTGGCGGAAGGGTTGTAGCATTATTTTTTTTGACCAGGTTAGATCTTCGTCTTATATGCTTTGCAGAGTTTATCAATTTGTATATGAACGTCTGTTTACGTTCGTTGGGCAAATTCTTTTTATTTGAAACGAATATATTTGAAACTACTTATGTAAAGACAGCAATTTTACGAAACTTTTTTTAACAACATTTAAATTTAAATAAAAAAAATTGTTTGAACGAATAAAATATTTCCTGGTGAGTAATGATTTCCAAATTAAACCCACTAGCATGACTATTCCGTCATTGAAATTGCTTATCCATTTATCCATCCCAATTTGTCTGTCTTGATATGATTCAGAGTGTAGTAAATGCTTCTCTAGTAATTTTTTCCGCTTCTCCCACATTTCTGTAATTTCAACAAAACAGAAATTCTGGCCATTTGTTTACAGGGATGACTTTTGAAACAACAACCTACTTACTTACATGTTGTAAGCTTTAACTAGTTATTTTTAAACCTTCTACTACAATTAGTTAAATCGATTTGTAAATATAGTAACGAAATAGTCTGGTCAAGTAAACAAATATTTTTGTGATCTTCAGCAGCATTTGGTTTTATGGTGGATGCGGAATAGCATCTTTATTAACAGATTTGCCAATTCCGAGTTTCTAATGAATCTGCATTAGTAATGCAGCTGTTTTAGGTAGCTAATGTAAAAACTCAACTGGGTAGGTAACTCAACTCATCGATTAAATTGATTCAATTTATTTACTTTCGACGGATTTGTTGCATGAAAGGCACCCATTTCTACCCGGGTACGGTCGAAGATCGAGTTCTAATGGCAGTGGAGGAAACGGATCCTGGGGAGTGGAGGAGGAAGGCCTGTGTCCACAAAAGTACCAAGATTCCGTCTACCCCGTAGGAATTGGCCGTGCTATTTAGCTCCCACCGGAAAAATGTAAACAAAAAAACTTTTTGAAAAAGTGGACCAAGCCAAAACTGTCTGCAAAGTAATATCTCATTATAACGGGGGAAATCAATGTTTCCCATGTCCTGGATTGCTTGGTGGGGAGGTCCCTACGACAATGGAGACAGGGATTAGAATATGACTGTGGTCATCGCCCTTGTAGTATAAGTATTCAATAATAGAAAGAGCAGATTAGATCTACCATCAAATTAACTACCTCCACGTCTGATAAAACCCCAGCGTCTCTGATTTGACACAACAGCTAAAACAGACAAGGAAAGCAAGGGTGGAAACCTGTCAGTCCATTTTATCTCTTTTTTCAATTAGCTTGTTCAACGTTTTGGTTTATTCAATGGTGAAACCCCCATGTTGCCACTCTTCCTCGTTCAGGAGTTATTCAGCGTCAAAGTTGGAAGCGCTGCGCCAGAGTTGCATATACCACCAAGCATAAATCACACAAACCAACCAAAACCTCCACCGGGACACTTTTCCGGTTTTAATTGTTCCAGGTATTGTATTAATGTGATGTATCATTTTCATGAGAAATGAATGGGCTTCACGGATGCAGGTTTAAGTAGACACTCAAGCTTTCGAAATTTTACTAATTTCTTCGTCAGGAGTAATTACAAAGCAAAAGAAAGAAACGGAGAAAGCATAACCAAAGCATTAATAGCATAATTTTGCAGATGACGACCAGCATACCATATTTACAATAATGCGCCTAATTATCTGCAATGAGCTTGCTTCAAGAACCATCACCATCACGTACAGAATATCGTATATCATGAACTTAGGTCATGATTATTAATGGTCATGTACTTTTATAGAGAATATCATTAATCGTGTAATCAATACTTTCCACAAAAGGAATACCTATTAATCTCTTATGTCGTATAAGGAATAAGATAATATCTATCTCCCATTTACGGAGTAGATAAATTGCTGTTTTCTATCCCTTACAATGCGTACCTATGTACGTACATTATATGCCTACTTATTCTAACAATATATATACTGAAATAAAGCATGACCAACTTATGCAGTTGGGATTATGGGATATTCGGGAAAAGACGTGCTGTTGGAGTCATCTCTCTTCTTTTTATTTTGCACTGGGCACATTTTATTATTTGCACATCCTTAATTCTTACAAGCTAAATGACTTAAAATTAGTACACCGAAATCATCCACTAAATACCAAATTTATCAATCTACCAATTTTCTCAAAAATGGCATATAACCAATACAAATTTTTAGTTGCAATTTTATTTTTTGAAATGAAACCTGTTATTTTTGATAGCACAAAGCCGTTCCCCCATAAATACCCGGCATCAAGGTGGTCTTAGGAATCCTTTCCCATTTATCTTAGGGAAACCCCGGAAGCTTAGCAAACATTGCTGTAATCATCTTAGTATTATCACCCATTTAAGTTCCCTCGCTTGTTTACACTTTCGTTTCCCAAAGAAAACAAAATAACCTCCCCCATGAGCTCTTGGCGCATTTGGCAGTCCAACTAGCCATCCCACAAAAATAAGCTCTCAACCCTCCTGCAGTCAAATGCAAAGGGACAAGAGCGACACAAGCATAATGAGATGATGTGGTTATGAAGCTGTTGTGTCAAAAAATAGCAAAGCGTCTGCAAAGTTGGACAAAATCGGGGGTTTTAGGCAAATGACGAAAGTTTACGCTTCGGGAAAGTTTTAAAGATTAGTCGCAAAAGCAAACGAACACGGCCGTTCTTACATAGTTCAATGTTTCATGCAAGTTCAGGATTATTTTGGCATTGGGCTGTATTGCCCCCTGCTACTTAGTATTTTTTGAGTGCAATTTTAATGTTATAACTGTGCAACTTCAATTGGCAGTTTTTAATGATAAGCATATTGGATAAATTTTTCTATTAGTTGTATACAATTAAAATTGCCCATCAAATTCAGGAAATGAACAGCAAGCCATCAGAGACTTCGATGGAACATATACGTGGAGTTTTCCAGAAAGATTGAGAAAGGTTTCCTTGCTCGTGTTTAAAAGCAATTAAAGGGAAAGGTTAATCTGATTAGTAATACGTATAGCCCAGGCACTTATGTACATGCATACGCTTCATCCATGAAAAAATATGCTCTAGCACAAAAGTAGCAAAGACATTCACAAAATGTAATTTTTCAGAGATTTTCCCGATTTTTGAGCATTGACTTTTTACGGGCTCTGTACTTCTTCATGGATGTGCACAAAACCCATAAACTGGCACTCGTTTGTGTTGATATAAGTCAAGGTATCTTGGGTTTATTTTATTTGATCCTAAGCATTATCCTACTTATAGAACCGGACATGCGGTTTTTTCGAAAAATGGGTGCACTCGATTTTCGTGAAATTTTGAGGTTATGTTTTCTAAAATCTCTTGTAACAACTACATATTTCTATTTAAATTAAAATGCTAATGTGATTCAGAGAGCCCATAAGTTGCTTTATATTTTACGCTATTCTACTTGCTACATATATTTTCAGTTTTCCTAGAAGAACATTAACAATGTTGAATTTATTATTAAAACACTTGCTTTGGATTACTTTAAAATTTGATTGACACTAAAAATACCAGTAGCATTAGCGAGCCGGATGTACCTACAGTAGATTCAGCTGAGTATGAGGATTATATAATACATACTAGTTATGATCTGACGGTAAAAATCTGTGTTGTAACACCCACTAACTTTTAAAGTAAGAAAATTTTCATGTATGCCGCAAGAAAAAATTTTGCATCCTAAATTTCAGATAAGTGGTTCTTTTAAAAGAAGCAAGCTGGGGTCACGATTGTTTGCACAAATACTTATTTATGACTCTTCTATTAACTCACAAAGTTACAAGCTCCTCGATCGTCTTACCGTCAGTAAGATAGCCGACACTTTCGTACCACTACGACCTACATCTTCAAGTATGTAGACGCCCTTATGTAATTGGTGGATTAGGGTAAGACGAGATGAAATTACTTCTATGGAATAAACTTGAGGAGGAGACACGAACAAAGGAGAGGGACAAGCACCACTTTTCACCGCGCTGACAATTAAATATTAAAAAAGTTCCCTCTGTAGCCAGTCACTGGTCCCAATATCATATTTATCACTGTAGAATTGGCTGCCATAAATAGATAAGTAGTGTGTATCTCCAAATAGTAAAACGACAAACCTTTGTGATAGTTTTAACATAGATTGTAAATTACAAATTACAGAAAGTGGAGTAGTCCCAGCTAGGAACTTAGTGCTGTCTAGAAATTCTAGACTAGAATTCTGGAAGATAATTTTCCTCAATTGGATAATAAAACACAAAAATACAACACTGAATTGTGATTATGTTGAGAGCTCGGCGCCAATTCATGTTTTAACACGACGCAGATGGAGTTTACTTATACAGATTATTGTGCGCTGGAATATCTGAAATTATTATTCTTGAACTGTCTGCATCTGGGATTACTAATAATCCACAAAAAGGTTGAAATCCCAAATTCTCGATGTCCACCCAGCCACCAAATGCACAGTAGCAGATTCCGTTGTGTACCGATTTGGGTTGACTACTAAATGCGTTTTTTTCGTTACCCCAAAACCTGAAAGCGTTCCATAGTTTTATCCTGTTCACCTACTCTAATCTACGTAATCTAACGCGACGCTGCGACTGTGAGAATATGAGAAGGAAGAAGGTGGAAATGAAGTAGCAATTTTTGCAAACTTGCATATAAAATCTTAATTGATCCGAAAGTACCTGCAAAAAACCAGAATCTCAGAATCCCCATTTAACATAAATGCAAATCTAACATACGTGCAGTACTAATCTGCTACATAAGTGAATCCCCCGTATATTTGATTCATAAAAACGACGTAGACTTATCACGAAAACGCATAATGGAGGATTTTCAGTGCATCAAAAAATAGCCCTTTCTACTTTACTCAAGAAATTGTGAATTACATTTCTGGAGACAAAGCTTCTCGGGTTAAGTGGAATAAAAAATGTGTGAAAAGTAATGATTTTTTCGAATCAGTGGTTTTGACGCCAATTTAGTATAAAAATGTTTTTTAACTGAATAGTTTGGGTTTAGGTCTAGTTTTAAGGTTTTAAGGTTCTACGTTCCAAGTTCCTTTGCTCTGAAATCCCCTCCACTCCCCTTCGGACCAACAATAAATGGGTGAAACTGCAAATCAAGTTTAATGTGGATTTAATAAATTAATTTTGATTTCGGTTAGTGATTTGGAGGGGTCTTTTAAAATGATCTGTTTCTTAACCCTGAGCTATAGTGCCTCCTCAGTGATTTTAAGTTCGTCTGCTTTTTCCTCCGGTTCTTTCGTTTTTAAGGCAAATCATAGGAGCTCCTTCGCTTCCAACTGGTTCAAATGTTTCAGGATCCAAACCCTTTGCTTTCTGTAATCCTGTTTCTCCTTCGGGACACTCATTTACATTTCCCTGGCAATGTGGCAATCTTATCCAGTCTCATTTCTTTGCATTTTAACTTCTTAGCTTTTGTCTAAACCTCTTTTTTATGTCTAAGAGGTTGTCTCCGTTGCTCTCTTAATTTATTTAGTGCCCATACAACATCAACATCCCTCCATTTTCGATGCTTCACCTACCGATTAATAGGTAGTTTGCTAGAATTTCAAATGTTGGAATATAAACGGATTTTTACTTTTGTAAAAATGCAGTACTTAAACGGCAAAAAAGTGGTACGTGCAGTTGATGGAGTTTTTAATGAGCATGGATGCTACATCCTCAACCCTGACTTTTCATTTATTATTAGACTGTTAAACTACTCAGAATAATCATAATTTATGGTAAAAGAATTAAACACATAAACTTCATCTACATCTTTTCTAGCCATACTTACAAGCGTGAACTAAATATGACCTTGCAAAAATATTCATTTGTTTTAAGCATTTCTTTCAATTTACTCATTCATATCATAAGTTTTCTCTAATTAAAAGCTAGCAAATACGATACTCTATGAAAACGGTATTTGAAGCGCGGGTTGTATAGAACGCACATTTTGAATTTCAATTAATCGAATATACTCAATACTTTTGCATTTTTTGTACTTTGCTTGAATGATCCAATATAAAAAATCTGTAATTTGTTATGCATTTATGTAATATTACAAAACTTTTTCTAGTTCAAACAAACTTGGTTTGGGCACAAATGTAAACTTGAGGGGAAAGCTGCACATGTCAAGAACTGTCACCATTATAACTATATATTTAATATAAATATATATTAACACAGGCTTTTTTGTTCGAAAGACTGAAATTTTGTTGCATCTAAATGCGTACTTTTTTGCTTGTTTTGTAATTGCTTAGTTTCACACATTATGAATGTACGAACAGTGTTGCCAATTTGTAAAATGAAAGAACATTAAAGCAAACACCAGTAAAACAGTTGATTGTTCACCAGCTACAAATTTATTTCAATAAAATACAAAAATGTGCATTTTGGATGATAACTTATAACATACTTTTATCAACGCGCAAACTTACACTCAAAATATTCTGTAGCAAACATTAAACCATCAACTTCATGTTGTAAGCTAATATTCACGCTTCGCAACTTTGGAAACCAGTTCCACAATTTGGGAACAAACTTCGTTTTGTACAACTTGTACCACTGAGCTTTTGTATATTTGGAGCAAGGTGCTGCATCGTGATCACAGTAGCCACTCCGATGATATTCAGCTAATTCTAAAAACTCCAAGCTTGGCATAGAAGGTACTAGTCTCAGGAATTCTTCTACATTAACCTCACACAAGTAATCTACCTGGTAACAGAGAATCTCAAGTCGTTTTAGGTTGGGCATTTGCGGTAAAGGATCATGAGGCCCAGAGAGTAATTGCAATTCAATTAAGCTTGCTTGAAACTTTTGCAACGCTTCATGAATGCGAATAAACCGACTCACATTAAATTCCAGCCTACACACACTATACAGGTAATAAGCCACATTGATACTCACTGATTCAACCGATGAACTGTCAAGTTGCAGCAGAGATGTCAAATTTTCTGGATGGCAAGTCACTTTCAATTGTTTCAAGTGTGGAAGGAAAACGTTTTGAAGATCCCAGGTTTTGGAAATGGGTTGACCACAATCCAATTTCAAGCTGGTTATGTGATTATTTGATAGCAAAACAGACCGCAGTACGCAAACTGGCAACTGAGAACAGTCAAAATGCTTTAACTTGCATAACTTGGGAAATGGCTCGACATCACCATCAAATAATCTGTGCCACCAAACTCTATCCTCGTGTTTTCCCTTCCAGGCCAAATTTTCCAAATTGGGCAACCAAACCACTAAATCCAGTACTGTTTGATACCAATCCAGGCAACCCTCAAGTAAGATTTCTGAAGAATTAGTCAATTTAACCATCTGAACAATGCTTCCATGCTTCTGTAACATTTTGATTATCTCCTTGCTGAGGATGCAATGATTGCATCTTTATCACAATCCTTTGGAAACTTAGTTTGAGATTCTAAAAGCTCGTCCTGTCTTCGGTAAATGTATGTGTGAACTATCTTAAGAGTCACAGATAAGCTTGGTCTTAGGGGAGATTTACAAAAACACAAATTACAAAATACATGAATTACAAATTTTATATTACAAAGTCTCAAATTACAAAAGTATTTTTTGTCCTAAATACTTAAATTACAAAAATTCAAACCAACATTTTAGAATACATTTTTGAGCACAACTAAAAAAAATGAGTACTTTTTAGAGAAAACTTTCACATAAATTTCAAATTTAACTTATATGAGCTCACATGAAAAGCGTTAATCTTTAAAAAATATCGTTCATCCGTAAGGAATCTTCTCATCGAATGTTCATGTTACGAAGGCAAAAATAAGATTTTATTCTTGCTGCACGCAAGTATGTTTTTATAAAATACACTATTGCTCATCTTTCAAATATACGCACAAACACGGAGTTCACTGTGTCCTGATAGTACTACTGTATATAAATTTAATCTAACATCTGAAGAAGATTGTATAAGAATTATAAAGTTCCAGTATTATACACACCATCCAGATAAAAGTTTAGAAGAAAATTAAATATTGTCTGCTAAAAGCATCACTTTCGAAAAAAGTATCATTCTCATTTTTTATTATACGTAGCAATAGTATTCAGTAAAATGCCATACATATTACATTATTACACAATATGTATTGATGAGTGAGGAAAAAAATGAATACAACTAGTTGAATCGATGTTTTGGTTTGAAATTTATATAGTCTTTAAGGAAAAATTCAAGAAAAATTTATGAATGGATTTTTTGTAATTTATGTACATTTTCATTTGTAATTTTGGGTTTTGTAATTCTCTCTTTTGTAATATGTGTCATTTGTAATTTAAAATTTGTAATTCTCCCCGTGCACCGATAAGCTTACCTTCGATATTTATCATTCAACCAGCACCCATACTCCCCACGCATCATTCAAATGAACACTGAAATTAATGAAAGCAAGAAAACCCTGCACAATCCTACGCCTTCCCCTCCATCCTTGAGCTTGATATTTTGCCAGTGGTAGAATAATCAAGATAATGCTGCTGCTAATAAAACTAGCATTTTTAATGCGAAGTTTATGTAGCAAATAAACAATCAATTTAAGAGATGGCTAAACGTATGCTAGTGGTGTAACAAACCGTTTGGTCCAAATTTTACTAAATAGTGCAAGTATAATAACCAGTCTTTAATTAGTTCGCACCCGGAAAAACCAACAAATTTGTAATATCAAAGCATATTAAATTGCTTAGTGTGCGATAAACATACATTAAAATCTGAAATCCAAATGAATAGAACGTGTTGACACAAATTCTTGTACTAATATTTCAAAATAATTGAAAGGCTTAAAATTAATCTTGTGTAAGTGTAATCCACCAATTTACTAAGTTTCACAAAAGTGGCATGCAATCACCACAAATAGCTATAAGCATCATATACTTCTCACAAATTAACTTTTAACAAAGATGTAAATTTCCCTTGAATAAAGACCTTTGAATAATTGTGGGCACTTACTATGTGGGGTTTAGGATGCGGTTTGTCCATGGATATTTTGAACAAGGAAAGTATTCAACATTAGACAAATGATACAGGACTTTGGTCCTGGAAGCTTGCAGGAGGAAGAATTTGAATGCTTTGGAAGAAACGGGTAAGAAATGCATTGGAATTTTTCGAAATGAAGGATTTATCTTAGATGGAGATGAAGAAAAAAGTTAAGATGATGAATGTGTGTGCATTGATTTTGATTTTTTAAGCAAGACTGAGGATGAAATACATTTTTGTGGGGTTTGAGAAAAATGAATGACCATGAAAATTATCTGTCAAATGAATTTAATTTAATAGTGTAGGTGGATAGATTGTTTGTTTAATAGTGTAGTGAATTTGTCATTTGATTAGCAATATAATACCCACCTGAGTTTAATTAAAGTTAGTAGTTGTGTCCATAGCTTTCTGTAATTTAAAAAGCTATCCAGAAAAAAAAATATTAGAAGGAGAAAGAAGGAAATAATTTAGTAAATAGAAATATTGCGTAGATAAATCCAAAAAATCAAAAAAATGTTTTTTAAATTTTATATCAACACATGATTTTTGGCTCGATAATTAATTAATGAAGTATTTTAATAATTTTTTTAAACAGAACAATGACAGCTTCAAGTTGGTAGCGTTTCTTCTACTTTTTGAACCGTCGTATTACGAGCTAGAAGTTCAATTAAAATTTACTCTAAAACGAGAAAAATATACTAGGTACTTATTTTTCTTCAAAACTTTCTTAATATACCCCGCTGAAATCGGGTCAGAACTTTGTCATCTTGCTCCAAATCAGATCGTGCATCTCTCAACCTGAAAGCAGTACTCCCTAGAAAAACTTAAAATTCATTTAAGTCGTTTAAAAAATTATTAATTATGAATTTACCTTCATTTAAATTAAAAATTAACGCGTCTACCTTTCCTAAAGGCTAAACTTCCGGAGCTTTCAATTCAGCCAATATTGCAAAATCATTACAACCAAAACCAAGCTTCTATAAACAAAGAAAAAATGATCAAATCCTAAATAACAATAAGTTAAACAATTAACTAACTTCCCATTATTACCTTCCAGTCGCCAGTGCTACGGTCAAGACAAATTTACAAAAAAACCAACACGGAGATTTTAATGTATCTAAGTGCACATTTAAGGCCACTAGCATCGGCAAAAAATTACACATGGAATAGAAGTAAGCCAAAAAACTAAATTATCTCTTGAAATTCAACAATAGTTTCAAGCAAAACAAAATTGCTTGAATTCGAAATATTATTTTCAAAAAATATTTTCTTCAAAACACTTTAGCTACAACATGCTCAGCAACTTAATAATAATTAACATAGTAGACGTATTTGTTAACTTCTTAAAATCTTTCCCCAGTAATTTGGCTATTTAATTTTCCTTTGCGCAAATAACGTCCCTCCCAATCTTCCACCAACCTAACCACTCAACTAACTTGAGAAAATATTTGTTTTAGATATTTCTGTCTGTGTCTTCTTCGGTCTTCTGTTCCTATCTGAAAACCCGTTCAGAAGACGGGCGGATCCTGATTCTGCAACAAACGTTTTGATAACTGATTGCTAAGCTAAACCGCCATTTGAAAATTTAAAGAATCTCGCCACCCTTTCTTTGGATACAGATTCGAACGATGAAAGCAGAATGTAGAAATATGATATGCGCAAAAGATCTAAATTCCAAATATACTTTGAATTTAACCAATAACTAATTCAATAATTTTCTGGTTTATTTTAAAATTGATTTCGTTAATATTATCGGCGTTTCAGGTGAAACCAGCTAATCCCCCTTCAGAGACTCCCCCACCCTTGTTCACTTCTCGTGCACCTACGAGTTGTCTCCTTTACTTCTACTTTCATGTCCTTTACCCCCTAACCTCCTGCCCTAATGTACACCTCTATACGCAAGCCGCCTTGTTTTAAACAAGATGTAAATTCATGTTATTTCCATGGTTTTTTTTACTGTTGACCAGTACCATTTTAAGGCATATATAGATCTAGATTATTTATACCTAATCATACAAATTCCTGCAGCAGCAATTTTTGGCACTTAAATGCAACAACTTCAATATTAATAACAAAGTAAATGTATGATTCTTGCAGGTACGAATATTTAAAGAAAAATAAAAATTTAAACATACCGCTTGGCAACGTGGCTATATAAGTGAAAAGCAATGAATTTATAATGGCCATTGTTTTAAATTCGTGTACGCCAAAGTGGTAATTTCGAGAACGTGCATTCACTTTCGGCGTGGTAAATTAAAGAAAATGGCAATATTCTTGTTTAAAAGTTGCTAAAATACCTACTTCGTATTATTAAGTATCGCTTAAGATACTTGATAATATTGTGCTCCGGCCGTCTGGCCGTACGGCCGTATGCAATTTACTCAGTAACGGCTGAACCGATTACAACCAAACTTGGCACACAGATACTTTAGCCCCTCGGACACAACCCTATTGAATTTCAGGTGAATAAGTCAACTCTAAAGGTCAGAGGTCACCAACGGTACAATATTTTTGCATAGAACCTATACCATGCAACACATGATTTTAGGTCAGTTTTTTACGAGGACTCCGATGGTGCAGTTTGTTTTTCAAAATTCAGGCTCTAAGACCCTGATTCAGGCTCTTTTTGTTGCCAGACATAGCATTTTTGCGTTTTCTCTGTAACGGCTGAGCCGATTACAACCAAACTTGGTATGCAGGTACTATAGCACCTCAGCCATAACCCTATTGAACTTCAGGTCAATAGGTCAACTCTAGGTCAGAGGTCAGAGCAATGTCACAACTTTTTACAATAGTACCTATAGCATGCGACACATGATTTTAGGTCAGTTTTTGACCAGCATTACAAATTTACAGTCGTTTTGTAAAAATTTGTGCTTTAAGGTCCTGATTAAGACTTTTTTAGCGATACTTAACTATGTGCTTTGCAATTTATTAAACCCTCATCTTTTCCAACAACCCACTTTGCCTCCTTCTCACTTCAAGTTTTACTCTGCCCACCTCGTTCATCCTCCTCAGTTCCTCAGTACTTCCTTCATCTTTACGGATTGGATTGAGGAGGTGCCTGAATTGCCTGGGGTAGTATGTCCCCCGGGGAAATGAACTCTCCTGTTGTGATGGTTCCTCCGCAGAGGGTGGACAACGCTAGTTTCAATAATGGAGAGAATTTTCGAGTTCATCACCAGCAACGCACCAGCAGTCCTTGTCCGTTTTTGATAATGGATCCTATTCAGGTGCGTCCTCCACTTCCGGAGGAAGAAGAGGTTCCCACTGGGGACCATTTTGAATAAATGGAATGAGCCACTGAGGTTACTCTGAGGGAGGACATTCCAGGTGGACAGGAGCATTTTGTCGAAGAGCATATTTTGCAGGGAAAGGTAGAGAATTGATTTTGGAGGTGATTTGGAGGGGATGGGGTGACTGGTTTAAAATGACCTATTGACTTTTAATGTGCATTGTTCATTTAATTTAAAATTATTACAATCTTTGTTAATTTTAATCGTCCAAAAAACAAATACTCCAGCAAACCTAAAGCCCTCCTCGTAAATCCGGAGACATTTTTGCAAACATGGATAAAATGCAAATGAAGGCAAAAGATAAAATATTGAATGCATCATGCGATAGCTCATCCTTCGGGGGTTATATAATGCATTTTTGGGTTTTTCAAAATATACGCATCGTCATGAAATCTCGGGAGAAAGAAACGTTTTCAAAACGGGCTATACCCTACTTCGAAAATGTCGCTTATGGGTCCACGATTAAAGCAGTGAAACACTTTGTAGAAGCAGGTAAGCGCCATACAGGTATATACAAAATTATTAGGGGATATGAAGCTACAAAAACATCAGGGTGCAGGTTCTTTGAAGAACGTATTGCAACGGTGGCTCCCTTAAGAATCTAGAAGTCGACTAAAAAGTTGTTCGACGAGGAGCCCTTCACTTCATTTAGTGCTGCGGCCAACAAACTCAACATTAGTTTACAAGCGATAGAACAAATTAAAGCTTAGAAGTTGGGCAACAAAGCCTGCACTAGGCCGGAAGCACCAACTAGCAGTCAAGGATCAGGAGCAGCGAGCCAAATCTATACCCCGATTTCTTTACAAAAATTAATTTCTAAGGCCCAGGCCAAAATCAAAACATGCTCCAAATACTCTACTGGTAAGAGGCATCAAAACTTTTTGGGATTCATGTAAGGCATGGCAATCCAATCTACAAAACAGACACAGTTTACCCCAAGGTTTCAATACTATTTGAAAAAATATCACCACTAAAGTGGCAGCATGATCGGGAAAATCGGGATATGGGGTTCTAGCGTAAGCCAAACAAGAACTTTACAGCACTGGATACAAAGGCACCAATAAATCTTAGTTTATGTGAATATTGTTAACTATTAGTTGTACTAAATGGTGAAAAACATTGCAGTTCAATAAAGCTTAAATATTCCAAAATATTACAATTTAAAAAATGTCTCCGGATTTACGAGGAACCCTTTACTAACAATTAAAATTCGGAATAACGCATACAGATTTAGAATTAACTTCAAAAATATTCAATCTTTCAGCATATCAACTGTTTATGAGATCTTGCGCAAAACCAGAAAAGCATTGTCACTCTGGTATATAAGTGGTATTTCCAGTTGGCAAGCGGACAGGGTGTCCAAAACGTGATTTGCCAAAACAAGTTTTTCCAATCCGAAACGGAAATTTTTCCAACCGAACAAATTTCCAATACCAATTTTTCCGGAGGTGATTATTTATTTTTTCTTATCTCCTGTTCTACTTTAACTTTCTGTTGTTGCGGAAAGTCTTAATCTGGATCATATTGGAAGTTATTTCTAGCACAAACTCTTCAAGTTTCGTGACCCTGTACAAAGCTACAATCGTAGAATTCGCCCATTTAACTGTTGGTAAGTTTTGTTTATTTTTAATTCTCACCTGCTGCTCGTTGCAAAAAAAGAAAGGAAGCATACACCGGTTCTCCATGCAGCAGGTGTATTAGCTTATTTATTGGAATATTTTAACTAACCAGCAGTAATCTCGTTACTCCCCGTAAACTCGTTTGTTTTGCTACGAAATGCTTGTGTACTAACTATCCACTTGTACTCCCTTTGTTTTGCATAAAACAGAGCTAACAATCTGTCAAGGGAAAATGTCCTATGATATATGTTGTGAAAATAGCTAAAAAGTCAATATTTAATCAATATTTACAGTAGTTTTAAGATTTAAAATACTTCGACTTACCCAAAGATAAGTAAAACACTGAATTGGAAAGTTTGTCCGTTTTTTAATGAAAATTTGGAAATCTGGTTTTGGAAAATCACGTTCTGGACAATTTGTCCGCTTGCGAAGTTGAAACTCATGATGATTACTAAACGATTTCCGATCCGCTCTCTTATAAAAACGTTTAAATAATCGTAAAAACCGATTCGATATTTCAAACAACTTTTCAAATTTGAGTATTGCTCAAAAGTTTAAAAATAAAAAATGCGATGTTTTCTTACATCAAGACAAAATGCACATAAAAACTGATAACCAAATGATTGAAACGTATTGATAAATCCTTTATTCTACAGAAATCCTCTTTAATATATCTATATTTTCAATTAGTCGACTGGGAACAGATTGATCTGGTGTACCTAGTGTCCACCATATCACAAATTTTCACAAAAATGGCATCTAACCATCCCAATTATTTGTATACGTTTTATTTTCATTAAGATCTATTTATTAATTCTTCCAAACTTAAAAAGTTATAACATAATCCTCCTCTACAAATAGATTTTGCTTCCTTTATTTACAATAATCAAAAACGGGTTTTCTAAGCACTTACGTTTTTGCTTCTCAGTCACCAATCCCTCTCCTTTAACTGAAAAATGGGCAAGGCGCCGATTGGCACACTTCACACAATAACCTAATTCTTGTTAAATTTTTTCACAAAATCATATAAAAGGTTGCTTCCTAAACACCACGAAGCAACATTTTCAATCTGTTGTGAATTACAAGCTGCCTCATGCAATTCATTCCATGTTTTTATCCTGTTATCTACACAACCAACAGGTCGGATATTTCGCCAGTTGTTCAATAATAGCCATTATGCTTTTGTTCATAAATCAGTGCCATTTAAAAAAATATGATTTATGTAGCTGATCAACAATTAATTCAAGCAAAAATTGACTTTGGGCTAAAACGTGCTAACTTTCGTGATTCAAATTGATTTTTAGATTTCCTGCTCCAACTTGTCACCTAAAAGTGCTGGGCTAGATTCTAGTAAATTATATTGTCACTCTAAACAACTAAAATGACTGATGTAATAAAGTAACTGTAGTTTTAAGTTTTATTGATAAATTAGTGGTAGCAATGGCAACTAATTTATTTTGCTGCTATCTATTTTGTAAGTACCTAACTTGTACAAAGAAATGCATTAAGCAGGGCTAGAGCAACCGTCAGTTGTGAATTAATTGCGAAATATTTTATTTTAAACATTTTTAATTGCTGGATAAACGTGCAATTAAAAGTACATATTAATGCAGTTCAGTTTTTTGCCATCTGCACCATCTTGCAGTCAGAGTTTTTAAAATTGCTAGTATTAATATATTAGTAAGTAGTGTTTGACAAATCAAGGGTAAAATGGTATTGGTAGCCGTATGATTTGTGATATTTTTAACATTTGCAAATTTTGCAGAATTTAGAACAGTTCCAGCGGGGAGTTATAGTACTTTTTTAAATTTTGGAAGATAGTTTTCCATATTTGAAGGATGACTTTGTAAAAGTTAGGCGCCAGTCCCGGTTCCAAAACTACGCAGAAGCACTAACTTGGGACAGATTTATTAAAACGACGATTTGTTTCAATATTAATTAATAAATTACTCAGATTTACTGATATTTAAAATTTGTTTAAACATCAAAATCCAAGATCTCCGATTCCCACCCGCCCATACAATGCACAGTAGTGGATTACGCCATGTGCCAGTTCAAGATTAAGATTAAGGATATTATCAATGTGCAGACTACTAGTTGGCTTTTTTTCATGTTGCCTTCAAAACTGCAATGCAATTGTCTTACCTATTCAATCAACAACATACATATTTTTACCAACACAACAATGGGCTAATTACGATACAAGTGTGTAACTTAAGTTTAAAGTTTAAAATTGTGGTAGCTATAATAACTAATTTATTTTGCTGTTTTATACATTATAGTTACCATATATTTGCGCAAAATAATTAATTAAATTAGTTTTAAATAATTTATTTGCGCAAAATAATTAATTAAATTAGTTTTAGTTAATTAATTTTATGGAGAACCTGAAACTGGGTTTATACTTGTTTAATAATTATCGTGTTTCATGGTTAGGAGAAATACCAAATAGATAAATTGGTATTTTGTTCCAAGTAAAGTGTTAACAATCATAAATGATAATATATTATATAGTAAATACCTTATGATGCAACTCAAGTCGTGGATAATGCTTGTTTATGTTTTAGATTGCATGATAGTATAGTGAATAATGCAAATGAAATGAGAATGAATTTTCAAAGCATCATGTTGGTTGTGAGTCGTGAGAAAATGTATTTTCTAGTTGGATTTCAAATTTTTTTTAAGAAGGTGCTTAAAATGTTTGAGTGTTTTCATTTGTTTCAAGTCAGTAGGAGTATTATCTGAAACTTTGTATTACAATCCTGGTACAGAAATCACTAAAACTTAAGGGTATCTATCATCTGTGTATTATCTAAATACCCTAATGCAAGCAACAGCAACAGTTGGCATTTTAACGCACCAAAACTAGAAAAACGAAACAGCAATAAGAAAGGATGGTCTCAGTTACGCACATTTACCGAAAAAAATAATGAGAGATAGTACTCCAGATCCTTTCAATTATGTTTGGTGTATGGTTGCGTTCGAATATTTTATTCCTCAAAAAGACGGAGGCTGTATAAAACAAACGTTGAAACACAAACTGTTAATTAAATCAAGCCAGAAAATTCTATTCAAGTTGGTTCTAAACAAACTGCAAATTGCAATGAACTTTCGTACGACATTGCCCGAGTAACAATACACACGGGAATTTACGTTGGGCCAATGCTGAATGCACAACATGCAATCGGCGTTGTTTTGACCATTTTTTAGCAATGGTCATATACTGGCAAATCATGCCGGCACGGGGCTGCTGCTGGCCCCAAAGATCTGGGTGAGCAGGATTGAACTTTTAGTGAGAGTTGTGGTTTGACCTGTCAAGCCGGTGGGGGATTTGGAGCGGGACAAAGTATTTTGGGTGTAGATGACGAGGGAAGAAATGGTAGAAGTGGCGAAGGAGGACAAGGTTCCGCTTTGGGATCTAGCGTGGGTGGTTCAGAAAAATGGGAGGTATGAGGCATTCTGACACGTGGATTATAAGATTTTTAGCCACTGTCATCAGCTTTTGAAAATTGGCGCTTTTGGAAAGTACGATGAAAAAAATGCATGCAAAATTTAGAAATTAGGTTTTCTGGGAATTGCTTGTATCAATTGGAATCTCCACCCAACTCTCCAAAAAATGTTAAAGTCAATTACTCCGAGACGCTAAAAGCCTGTTATATAAGTTTGTTTCCGTGGGATTCCCGCTATACATAGGGTGCCCTTAGGATAGTACTCTCCGCTAGCAAAAGTGCAGATGTTTGATGCAAGTATGGAAAAATGTAACACGTTTGTGATCAAAACAATTTGCAGGTTAAGTATGGGGAAGGCCGCAACCGTCTCTTGGTTCGAAGTTGCCGGTTTAGAGAAATATTAAAGATGTTTAATAATAACGCAGTGAACTTTGTGAAGATTGCTTTCGTTTTAGAAGAAAGCTGCAATGTTGAAAATGGCAAAATGGACTTGTGTAGGACAATGAAATTATGATTGTCAAAAGATCAAAAGTTGTTTTTAAACCAAAATAAATAAAATGCCCATGAAAACTTGTAATGGTTAGATGCCATTTTTGAAACAATTGATGGATTTCAGTTTAACTAGACGAAAGAGTGGCCGTTAGTTACAGCTGAATTACTGATATGAGATCCTGATGTAAATGTTTCCTCCAATTGTTCATTAGTTAACGACTAATAATTTTAATTACGCGTTTCTAATATTTAGTAAAGTTTGGTTTATTCGGCATTACACAATTATCTTCGGGCAATTCCACTACATTGCATGTACTCCACTAACTTAAGTTATTTGGTCATTGAAATCCAAGGTCATAATTGTTGATCAGTTCCACCAACTAAGTATTAACGAGGATATGGTGTTTCTCTCTTAGCAGTTACATTATGATTGTTATTATTTAAAAAGTATGTTTTAATTGAGTTGATAATAGGACAACAAAAAAAATTGATTGCGTTCCAAGTTTTAGGGAGAACTTACGTAAAACTCTTTCAACCACAATAGTTATCGCCTTCATCTTGACATGTTAATTAGCGCACAGCGTAATTGACTAACTCATGTTGTATGTTGTATCCCCGCATGGACATCGAGAATTTTGGATGTGGATTGTTAAAATTATTTTAGAACATCGGTAATGTTTTAAACAACCGCATAAACTTGCAAAGCAGTGATGGAATATTATCTATATATTATAGACATAACCGCGGTGTCTTAGGACAAGGTATCGACACCAAGCTTATCCCAAAATCAGGGAAACGGAAATCCGTAATTGGTGTATCCTGTTTTTCTAAACCTTGAGGCTATGCTTAATCAGAAATTAAATTACTAGATAGCTTTAACTTTGCAAGAGACACGTTGCAACAGATTATTTACTTATATCAATATATAGATTTAGTATAGAGATCTAAAAATTGCATTGTCGATGTTTTATTAGTATTTGAGACTTGGCATAAAACATCTGAGTACAGGTTATTTTTGTCATCAAAATCATCTTATGATTGACATGACATTTTTTAAAACCTGAAAGACTTTGAAAGACATCATTCCTTTCGAAAGACTTTGAATGAAAGGAATGACAATAATGAAAGACTTTGAAAGACTCCGGACCCTAAAACGTTTAGATAATCGAAAAAACCTATTCGATTTTCAAAACCATTTTCGATTCCGATCCGATCAGTGTTTAAAACGTTTACTAATCGGAAAAATCACGATTTTTGCCAACCACAGATCTTATGTCGCAAAATCAATTTAAGACATTACAAATTGAAATAAAGAGAATTACTGATAGCAAAAAAGGTCAAAACACACAAAAACCAGAACACTTGGTCTACAACTGCTTTGTAATCAAGCTCCTTATCTACATTGCAGTCATGTTGTAAGGTTTGGTTTAGCACGCACACTTAAAATGACCAATAATTTAAAATCGTGATTAATCGTGATTTCGATCCGATTTTCGTAAAAAACGTTTACAAACAATTTTTCACCGACCAACCCGTTTCCGATTTTTGGTTAAAACGTTTAGACAAAAATCGGTTTAATCGAGATATATCGCGACTACTATACGATTTTTGCCATCACTAGTAGAGATAAAATTATTCAAAACTGAAATGTTTTGAAAACACGTATTCTAGAAAACAACGTCAATATAGAAGCTTTTAAGCCAGAAACAACACAAAGAATTTTAACCAGTATTTCCAATTTCACCTAAAGTATTTTTTCATGAAATCGTATGTTTTGATGAACTTTGCCTTATCTATATTTTCTTAATAGAGCAAGTTAGTGTAAAAAAAAATTAACTCACTCTTGCGTCGACTACATTATATTGAAATTGACAGTAACAAACACTTGAAATAACAACATATATATTGATTGGTTGAATTATATTTTTTTCATTGGTCAGCTACCAAATCAATAAATCTTCATAAGCGTCATTATAATACTTTTATAAAAACGTTACAACAACTACAAAAACTGGAATTAGACATTTTCATGCGCTCCATGTCAAAAACGTAATATGAAAAGTATGCAAAACCACTGGTGTGTCATCAAGGCATGCATTTGACTTTAACATTACAGCTACTAGAAAAAACTGTCAACAAATCATTAGCAATGTACGGGATACACAAAACAAAAGTGAAATTCGTTAAACGGAAACTTTAATCTTATAATTTAAAGTTGTTTCCCTTTGTGGTTCATTTTATTAAATCATAATTGCACCATAGCCTTCATAAGTTAATCCCATTTATTAGCTCGCTGCTTTGCAGACGAGATATTTAAGCAGTTGTGTGTCCGTCCGTCTACTCTATTTTCCATACCAGGCAAATCTTATGTAACCAAGCAAAAATCAACATAAAGGGTTAGTATTTGTTATGGAGACATATATGCAAATAGGCATAATATGCAAATGAAGGCAAGAGATAAAAAATTGAATGCATCGTTAGATAGCTCATCCTTTGGCCATTACATGACGCATTTTTCGGGTTTCCAAAATATGCGCATCATCATGAAATTCCAGGAGAATGAAACGTTTGTAAAACTGTCTATATCCCGCTTCGAAAATGTTGCCAATAGGTCAAAGATCAAAGCAATGAAACGCTATGTAGAAGATGGTAAGCGCCAGGCTGGTATACATAAAATAATTTGTGGATATCAAACTACAAAAACATCAGGGTATAAGTTCTCTGAAGAACGTAATGCAACCGTGGCTCCCTTAGAAACCTTGAAGACGACTTCAAAGTTGTTCGACGAGGAGCCTTCCACCTCAATTAGTGCTGCAGTCAACAAACTCAACTTTAGTCCACAAACGCTAGGTCAAATTAAAGCTCAGAAATTGGGCATCAAAGCCTGCACTAAGCCGGAAGCATCAACCTGCAGTCAAGGTTTAGGAGCAGCGAGCAAGATATAGACACCGATTTGTTTACAAAAATAACTTTCTAAGACTTTGACCAAAATCAAAACATGCTCCTAATATTCAACTGGCAAGAGGTATCGAAACTTTTTGGGATTTATGTAAGGCAGGGTAGTCCAATCTACAAAACCCACAGAGTTTACCCCAAGGTTTCAATACTATTTGGAAAAATATCACCACTAAAGTGGAAGCATGATCGGGAAAATCGGGATATGGGGTTCTAGCATACGCCGAACGAGAACTTTACAGCACTGGATACAAAGGCACCAAAGAATCTTAATTTATGTTAATATTGTTAACTATTAGTTGTACTAAGTGTTAAAAAATATTGTAGCTCAATAAATCTTATATGCTCCGAAATATCAAAATTCCAAAAATGTCTCCATAACAAATACTAACCCTTTATTTATAGATTATGATAAATATTATGCAATTTTCCAATTACTATTTTTGCGATCATAGCAGCGAGCAACTTGTAATGGTTTACTATGGATGATTATAATTCATTAATTTATACATTTTCGCCGTGTATCGTCTACAAGCATACAGCACTATACGTGGTTTTCAAATAATTAACGCCAAATCACCCATGTCAGTGACATGATGTCACTCACCTATAAGTTTTCCTTTTAACAAACTGAGCGAACAGAGACCAAGCAAAAAAACTAGCTAATATCCGGAAAAATATATAACATCTATTCATAATAATAACCTAAAAATACAAGCAGGTCAATTTTAACATATTTTTATCCTTTATATTCAGGTTGGCATATAGTTACAGTAGTAAATTAAACCGGGTTATCTATCGTTCAAACTGATGTATTAAAGTATACAGTCGCTACAAAAACAATTATTTTAAGGTTTAATAAGGTGATGTTTTTATCCCACTTCCGTGTTATAACAGAAATGTTTCCAACGTATCCATGTTTTGCTTTTAAATATAACTCCACGCGAACTAAGTTTTGTCTATTTATAATATTGACTGTAGCTGACCGTTGGAAACACACACACGCAGGGGCGCAGCGAGGGGTGGGCACCTAGGGCACGTGCCCTACCTAAAAATTTGAGAGCTTCAAAACCTTGGTCAATTTGAGGGCACAAACATTAAGAAACATTAACAATTAATCGTGCGATTTGATGATTTGAGAACTTTTGCTAAAATTGACACCAAAAACACAAATGATGTAGACACCTGTATATATTTTATGCTATTTGGAACAAGCCAAGCTCTTTTATCGGATCTCATTATAATCAAGTTGGATTGGAACTGAGATTCTCAACTTCAGATTACAAACTGCAAAACTAATCAAACTGCTCCTTTTAAGCAAAAATCGGTTAAGCTTTGGGAAGTTCCGGACAAACTGCTACATGTCATTTGTATCTTGGAAGTAGTTCATTTGCAACACTAATATTATGGCAAAAAGCAAAAGTAAAGCTGATGATGAACCAGGCGATAGAATTGTATTATCAATCTCATATGATCATATCATAAGGTAAGGTATGAGATGATAAAATAAATTTTACAGAGAAAATCTTTGACAATTTACTAATTTTATTTCCTTAACATTCGAGTTGCCAGGTCTTTATTATTCGCTAAGGGTTATTTTGGTTTTTAAAGAATTTGTGTAAAGCTTTAACAAATAAATGTAAAAGGTAATGTACTCATTCCCAATAACTTGATTATTTTATTTCAGTATTCGAAACGTAACCCCATTCACAATACTACGAAATTGAAAACTTGGATATAGTAATTCGCTAAATTTTGCCACCCAACTGATTCACGGTCACGTTGGTCGTCCTATTATTGCAAAAGTGAAAATCTTAAACAAGTTCACAATCATTTTGACATTTTCTAATAGAGCACAACAGCAAATCAGATTAATTTTTTAAAGGATGGGATATTTTAAAACAGTCTAGAGTTATGGTATCACCTTTTATTTTAGGTGTTGTTTCTTCCTTTAGCTGATGATCTTTGCCAACTATATTTATCTTCTAACTGCAAATTGAGTGCTCGTTTCCAAATATTACGCGGTAATACTGGCACAAATTATGCTGTAATATATTATTGGTTGGAAACGACCCAATTTGAAAAATTATGATATAAACGGAAATAAAAAAATTTTCTGTTGATCTGATTACGACAGGAAATTCTTTGGGCAGGACAAATTGACAATTTCTAATTGAATAGACACGTTGATGATTTGAATTTTCCGTTTAACACGTTTCCACTCTAAGGCATTACACAAAAAATTCGGCTTCTAAATTGGTGAATATTGGAGAATGGGTGAAATGAAATAGAAAACCGTATACTACTAAACTGCAATACACTTTCCCGTAAGTTTCCACTATTTCCTTATTGTCACAGTATGCATTAAATTGTATCTGCAATAACATTTTGGAAAATATACACTTCGTATGTATGTTTTACCTTGTAATGATATTGCAATTAAAGTTTTCAAAATATCATGTGACTCAATTTTTTAGACTGTCTATACTTTGGTAGCAAAAGTTTTGTTTAAAACCTATTGTAAAATATTACAAGGTATGAATGGTAAAGCAATAATTCCTGCAACATTTGTGGACATCATAGCAAGATTCTGAAACATTTTAAAGCTTAATAATGCAAAATAAATGCGAAAATATGCTAATGTGCTAGAAAGAAGCAACAATTTTGTGTCCTGCCAAATAAATTTTCTACTCTATTAATTTCAGCATTGTCGTTGTATTATCTTGGCGTTCCCACAATTATTTCTACGCTTTTCTAAGTTTCTCAATGTTGCAGATAGCGTTGATTTAAAAACCAGATTTGTGTGGAATTCTTGGATTATTGCAAACATCCTTGCAAACGATTAAAAATTTCACGAGTTAATGAATTAAATGTGTTTTTTAAAGTTTACAGCTCAGAAAAACAAAGGTAAATGTTTATTTTGACTTATGTTAAGTTTGGTGCCCTACCTAACATTCACGGCTGGCTGCGCGCCTGCACACACGTAACATTTTATTCGAGAGAAGTCTATAAGTGCTTTTGAAATTTTTATGATACTTACAACTCAGAAATTTGTTGGGATAAGGTATATGTAATAAAATACCTCCTAATTTTTAAATTTATTTTACTACTATAATATGTTGGTTTGAAATATTGGTTTTTTAGAAGCGTAAAATCTCGAGTCCTAACCAGCATCAAACGAATAAAAAACAACTAAAGGTCTTACAAGGAAACCTTTTCAGGTGCCAGTGCGATCCAGAGACGAGATATACCAATTCTGGTCATGTTTAGTGCGTAGATTACGAATCTGAATTTTATTTTCTGCAAAATTAATGTTTTCGTCTTCTACAGTAGGATTTATGTGGCGCGCGGAAGCTGTATTTGACGCTGTTCAGCATAAGCGCAGCATACCTTTGCTCCTCCCTCCCGTACTCTTTTGTTGTTTGCGCTAGAAGAGAGAGGGAGAAGGAGGAGCAAGCTGCTTGTTGTGCTATGTGAAGGGAAGAAGCAAGCGCGCGCTCTCTCTTCTCTCGCGAGCAACAAAAGGCAAAGAGCAGAGGAAGGAGCAAAAGTAGGCTGCGCTTACGCTGAACTACAGAGCCTGACGGCTCGTCGAATGGACTACGGACTAATAAATACAACATGCTTTCACAACTTGGACTTTTAGGAGGGTGTAGGACCTTTCACATTTCCGCCGTTGCCACTAGGACTTTCTTCCCATTTCGACATTCCCATAGGACAATTACCACACGTTTTAAAATTTCCCATTTGCACCTTTTTTCCCATTTTCTCCCACGGATAGATTTCCCACTTCATTTTTTCCCATTTCATCTGCAACAAAGACAAAGCTTGATTTCGTTCATGCGCGACGCCTATACAACTTGCAATGAAATACATAAAAGTTCGTCCTTCAATTTCCAGCTGTAGCTAAGCGAGAGAGAGTTCAGAGAGTACCGTTAGTGAACACTATATGTGCGTAGACAAAAAATGTGGAGGTCGAGCACTTAAATCCAGCAGCACAATCACAAGGGTGTCATTTCCACTTCACACAATCAATAACAAGTCTATGGTAAACCATATAAAATGTTCGCTGCTAAAATCGAGCCGAGTCGAAGCAGCGTTAGTGAAAATGCTTTTGCGGAGCAATACAGTGCGGCTCCAATCCCAATCAAAAGGTCTAGAAAGCGTAAAGTACATGACACTACAAATATCAGAAGAAGTTGAAGACAAAAATTAAATTCAGTGTAAATAAATATTGTTTGATGTTACATAATGAATACATGACCGTGTCTACTCATTCTAAGCATTAGCCAATATTAAATGCTCTACGTTTTGATTTATACACAAATGCGTTGCTATATTTCTAATATTACTTAAAAATTTGTCGTGGGGAATCTCTCCGTGGGGCATGGGAATATTTGTAAATGGGAAACTTGTCCTCGTGTGAAAATTGTCAAATGGGAAAGTCGAAATGGGAAAAAAGTCCTAGTGGCAACGGCGGAAATGTGAAAGGTCCGTCACCCCTTTTAGAAAAGTCCTTTTAGGACTTTTTACGCTTGTACTAATCATAATCCAAAAGTGAATTCCGCATGTAGTATCTTTGGCATTACATAAATATTTTTATACATCCTAGTAGAAAGCATGTCATCAGCAACATCATGTTGGTAAGTTAAATCATTTCAAACCATTTTTTATTTTAAGTGATTTTTGTGCAGCTAGATAAATCATATTTAAAAAATATTATTAACAAAAGACAGGTTCATGGGCAGGAACATGATAATCTTGTGTCTTGCATTTTACATGTACTCTTACATTTGGCTATTTTTATTTGAAATTATTCAGACGAACGGCTTGGCACAGGAAAAACTTTCTAAAATACGCCGAAACCACCAGTTTTTGTCATGTCAGTTAGCAAACTGTCATGTCGCGACGCTTTAGTACTTTTTGGTTAAGCGGCTGTACTACAACTAATTTCTAGATCTATTGCCACCGTGTTCATATGTCCCTTTCCATTTGCCGGTGAAGGGTGTGGAGAAAAAATGAGGATGATGGAGCAGGGTAGTTTGAAAGGGGAAGATGTGTGTCGGTGGGAACAATGGCTGCAGTGGGTCGCTCAGTATTTTGTATTCACTTGATCCAGCGTCTATTTAGATGTTCATAGTTTAGTGAGAGTAATATTTTGGAGTACATCCCTGGAGAAATGGGAAGTGAAAGATTATATGGGCGATCCTTTTTGTTAAATTGAATAAGCTTGTGTACCTGGAAAGCAATGGTCCACTTTTAAAGCGCATTGAAACCTTGAATCTACAGGAGCACGGTGCGAGACTCGCAATCTGATTGGCTGAGCGGGAAAATGCATTATAACATCTGGTCAAAAACCTTTTACAAGCGGAAAAACGTTTTTATCTATAGCCCCTGCTTGATCAGTTGATTTATGACCCGGATTTATCCGTTCTCGCATGCCATTTCGTGCCGGTGGGAAAACGTATTATTACGTCGATTTCCGTTGTACTACTAACAATTTCCACGTCACGGGCTGTAGCAAATTTTTTTAATTTCCATTCCAGCTGATACCTGATCCACAAGAATTCCCACTTTGACTGCTGTGCTTCTACATTTTAATTGCCACGTGAGCTATCGTAACAAGGCAATTTTAATACCACTTTAACCATAAAATATTGGGATTTAATTGCCATGTGAAAAGGCCATTGAAACTGTGATCGTAAGTGGAGTAAATTAAGCTTTTTCTATATTCATTGATTCATTCAGCCCATGTCTCTGCATCACATGTTCCACCTATAGATCATGTAATTTTTTGAATTCACATTCATTTGATGACACACAGTAATAAAGTCCACTTCATGCGGATTGGGAAGTTACAATCAAAAAGGTATAATGACTTCCTAAAGCCAACTTAATAAATCTCAAAATGATGATCATTGCAGCTTTTAATCTGCCACTAATGAAATTCACCAATCCATCATTTTTTTTACAAATGGCATCTAACAAATATAATTCTCATACTGGTTCTAGCTACCATGGAATCTCAATACAAAATGTTTTGATAATAACAAGTTACCAAAACGCTGTATTTTGTTAAAAATAAAACAAACACATGGTACAAAAGTAGCGGAAGAAGTACCACAACTTTTGGAAGATTTTACTGACGTTTTGTGCATGAAGTTTCAAAATTGTAAATCAGATGGTGTACACAGGAATTTGGTGCACTTTGACGTTTTTTGTTTAACAATTAATACATCGTTTGGTTCATTTGTAATCATTAGGTTAATTGTAGTAATTCTCTTTAGGATATATTTTCAGGAAATTGGATTCCATCCTAGGTTGTTAATGTGTACACGTTTCCCACTAAAATTATTCATATATCCTGATACAAGAATACCACGCGGGGAATATTTTGATTATTTGTGGACAGTGTATTATTTAGGGTTATGTTGTATGATTATATCAAGTTGTTTTTTCTTTTGAAACGTTCACTAGCAAATAATTCATGTATTATACAATTTAAACGACATTTTGTTTAGACTTTGTTTTAGGAGCCTGGAACCCAGTTGATTTGTTGTTACTTCCCCTATGTTATGAATAGAAAATAGTTTTTATACCGTACTAAATACAAGCTTTATCGACTGAAAGCATATTTTGCGACATTTATTAATATTTACAAGTTTTTTTCAAATGTTATAAAACTTGCTGTGTATTGCTGGACAAATATTTCACCTCATAATTAGTGATTTATTTGAGCGCTGATTTAGTTTTGCACAAAAAAATAAGGCCATTCTGCCTCATTTATAAGCCACCAAAATTGTTTGCGCACAAAACGACTGTAATGATCATAATAGATTCCCACATCACCCGTGCTTTACCCGTTCCTAAATACTTCTAACATAGTGAGTTTTTAAAGACTCACCATCAACCTGTCACATATGCGTAGAAATGTTTGACTGTGATGTTTTAGGACTTCAATTTGACTGGTGGGGTAAACAACAGAGGTTTATAGACAGAGTGATTCAAATGGGTGGGTTTGCTGGCTTAGCAAAAAAGATACATGCAAAATGTATTTACTTAATCAGTTAACTCATTAATTTTCTTCTAAAAAAGCTAACTGGCTGAGTCCGCAGCAAATAAGAAAGTCAAGAAACCATGATATTTGTAACATTCTTTAAGTACTTTGTCTCAAATTAAGGCAGTTTAATATGCTTAATGTGCAATAAAAATACATCAAAATACTGATATCGTTAGCTTATACACCCTTATAAATGCAGCAGCAATAAAAGGCACTTAAATGCAGCAGTTACTAGTTTTATCATTACCAACTTTGTTGTAAAACTAAAATTTATACAACAGGAAAATGCATTGAGTCATCATGATGTGTCGGGATCGTGAAGATACTAGGATACCTCGCGCAAAGTAGAATGTGAAGTAAAAATAATAATAAGGAAAAACAAAAAGTTTTTTTTGCCACATGAAGTCAATTGAAACGACGCTTAAAGCTTGAATTTATAGAATAAAAAAGTTATGGAGAGTTTTGTTACAATTTTAAAATATAAAACTTATTTGTAGACGAAGATGATTTTAATACTTTGGAGGAAGGATTATTAAATACACTGTAATAACATATGCATAATACAAATTTGTGTCGATTAGATTCCAACTACGTGGAAATTGGTGGATTAGTGGATTATTTGCTCTGCAGATTGGTCCTGGGGTTTGTTGTCATGTAGTTCTGCTGAATAAAGTTCCCCCAACATATTTCATTTATTTCGATATCAGTTTTGAAATCTACATCAGATTGCACATTAGGCAATTTAAAATGCTTCAATTGAAAAAAAGTACTTGAAGAATGTTATTATTACAAATTTGATGATTGCTTGACTTGCTGCAGACTCAGCCAGTTAGCTTTTTTAGAAAAAATTAAAAAGTTAACTAATTAAGTAAATACAGTTTGCATGTATTTGTTCGCTAAGTCAGCAAGCCTACCCATTTGAACCACTCTGTTTATAAACCTCTGTTGTCTACCCCACCTGTCAAATTTGTATCATAAAAACAACACAGCCGAAATATTTCTACGCATGTGTTATACATTGGAGTATTTAAAAACTCAATATCAACGTATTTTTTCAGTTTTTCTGTAAATACTTCGGAACCCCCAGTTTGTATCTGCCTGTAACAGGCAGCTTGTTAGTTCCATGGTAATTTAAGCATAACGATTTTTTAATAAAACATCAAGCAAACTATACTATAATGAGTTTCCAAAAATATATTTTAATGACATTTATTTCCGTATTTAAATATTTTCATTAGTGTGTAACTAAAATAAAAGTCCAGTGGTTATAAACACCCAAAATCTATAATTTAATAAGATTTACCCACCATTTGAAATACAGTAGACACCGCTGACCTTTTACAAAAAAAGTTTGACGTATAAACAGTGTGTTCAAAAAACCGGAACAAAAACTACGGAAATTTACGAAATTTTAAACTATTTGCATACGCATAAACTCATAATGTAATACAAAAGTTTATATTTAAACAAAAAAGAACATAAGCAAACATGCAAACCTCATAATTTGCATGTAATGCGCCGATTTTTGCTTTGATTATTGCTTAAGATGCTAATAAAAAATCTTCACTAAGCGGAAAATAGTATTTTCAAAATACTCACAAAAAGTAATCATATTCAATCATCTTCTATGTTGTATTAACGCTATAGTTTTGAAGAACAATGCTTAATCCATCGTGAAAAAAGCCGCCTCCACAAACATCGGGACCTAGCGATACAAATTGTACCTAAGAGAAGGTGTTAAATAAATCCACTCAAGTTACTGCAACTGATGTGTTCATATCAACTGGAATGGAGGAATGGATGAATGCGAATGGTGTGATGCGGAGTAAGGCAAAGCTCCTGTAGCTCCTTAGGGAGGAGGAATGTTGGCGGAAATGTTGAAATGGGTAGAAGAGGCAGAGTGGAGCTGATCTTTGCGTTGCTGCTTCTGGAAGAGGAAAAGAGTTTTGTCAAGGTGGTGGTCCATCCGGAATCCGGATATTGTTGATACGGTCCACCTAGAGGCGCTCGTGGCGGAGGGAGAGTGACCGGTACTTCTGTCACCGGAGGAAACGGATCCGGTCTCTATCCACATTGTGGAATCCACAAAGTTACCAACTGTCCAATAGTCTGCAGGAAATGGCCCTATTTAATTCTTCATTAGTGCCCCTCCTGGAAGAACGGTAAACACTAAAAACGGTGGACCAAACCGAAGTTGTCTGCAAACTTTGCAGTGCAAAGTAACAAACCTCTTTACCACCGGGGGAAAGAAGTCGCCTTTTTGGGAATGTTCCAGATACAGACCTTACTGATACTCCAACAAGTTCGTTGGTCATGTAACTAATGGATAAGGTATGACCATAATGTCTCAACAAGACAATTACTCCATAATGCGAACTAAAAGTGGTGAGGTGAGTTCCAGAGGGGTACCTTCGTACCGTTGTGGGCCACCCCGTGTTCCAGTTAATCCGTGTTAAAATCAAATTATTCAACTAAATAAAAGTTTATGTTGTGTTAAAGTTGTAAGGTTTTCACACTTAATAAAGATTACTTTCAACGCGTTGCAGTAAAATTTTCACGTCGCAATAGACTTTTTTGGTACGCAAAGCGATTTTCAAACTACAGATTTCAATCCTCGAGGTTGGATGATGTTAAATTATCTACTAATATGAAACATCTCATGTATATAGTAACGCCACAAAAACACTTTGACATATCCGTCTGTCAGGGCAATACGAAGGATGACTGAATCATTTATTATTTTTTACATGGCTTTATTGGTTTTAAGTCTGCCGCTGGGCTGGGCTGTGACAATAACGTTAATGAGATGACCCAGTCCTTTAGAGAATTCTAGCACACGCTTAATTTCGTCCTTTAAACGGATCTATCTTCAGTATACCTGACTTGGATTCTTTCTGGCTATATACATTTAATCAACAAATAACTTTTAAAAGTATTTCTGCACTTACCCAGTAACTTACTTGTTAGTTGTACAGTGGTGTCTGTTTAAAATTATTCAGTTTTAAGCAAAGTCAGTAATTGTACTCACTATTGTTTATGTTTTGATTAAATGTTGCTAATGAATGATTGCGTAGTTCTCATTTACGGGGAGGTATAACAAACAAGTAAAACATTTTACAAAGCTTGCTCACCACATCCGGAATCCGGATTATGATCTAGGAACTAGACAACCATAGTCACACTGTAATAAAATACGGGAATCAGCCATGTACCCCAACTATACTCCTAATTTTTTGCTTTTTATTGTGGTATATTCTGAACTTATTTCAACTACAAGCTTCAGCTTGAGAACATGCTTAAAGATTTATATCAAACATTCTTTAATTACTGACGTACGTGCTAGAAATAATATATTAATGAAAACATTTATTGAACATACGATTACGCAAGTTTAAAATAGTCTAACTTTTGTTGGGGTTCCTGGTCTATTTAGATGCATTAGTACGTTTCAAGATTTCCAACTTGGCTACGAAATTAAATGCCCGAATTTAGCCAGAAATTCAAACACGCTGCCGCACTTTAATTTAAAGTTTTGGAGCAACATGAAAAAATGCATTTAGTAGTCATCAAGTTTTCCTCTTCCTTACAATTGGCACACACTACTATTGTGCATTTTATTTTCGGGTGTGCATCGAGAATTTTGGATTTTGATCTTTAAAATCAATTTGGAGAATTAGTAAAGCTTTATTGATTGTATCCGTTATACATTACTCAATTTTATAAAAAATTCTTAATCTATACTGGAAAAGCCCATCTGCGTTGCCTAAAAACCGGTATTGGTGTCGAACTTGCAACTAAATCTTAATCCAGTTTATTATATTCTTGTTTCTTATTATTATTCAATTGCGAAATACTATCTTCAAAAAATTCAGACAGCAATAAACTCCTTGTTGGAAATGCTTTGCTTTCTGCAAATTGTACAAATAATAAAACTCTCACAAACCTTATGGCCACCACTGCCATTTAAAAAAATATAAACACAACTAATCTGTGCTTACCATTTTTATTTTTGATTGAAATTGAACTTGACAAATTCAAAAGCAGAATTATTATTTACTTCATTGCACATTTCTATGCACTTTCAGCAGTGAAAAGATGTTTTGTCAAGGAGTCTCGAATTGGAATGAGTCGATTTGAGAAGCTTGCATTGCAGTTTATCATGCAAATTTTTCTACGTCAGATTCTGCCTCAATTTAGATTAGATTAAGAACTGTTTTGATGGTGTTTAATACGTAACATATTTTACGACTAAATGATATAGAGTGATGTAGTGATATAGCTTATAACAAAACTTACTGGACTTTAGTTTATCAGCAGCCAACTCTAATGTAAACACATATTTAGCTCAAAGCCAATAACCACCGGTTACATACTTTCATATGAAAATGGTTGATCCAGACCCATTAAAGCAGAGGAAGTGATTACTAGTTATGCAAAACAAGAAGATTGAATGTTCGCAGATTGAATTCTCAGAAGCGAGCTGGCAAATCAGAGTAGAATCTTGATTGAGTTTTTTTATTGTGAAACCATTCACAATAGCGGCCTGTCACCAGTAGGTGGTCACCAGTCACTTATCAAATTATATTTGCAGATTTTGCGAAAACTTGAATTTATTCAGGATGTACGCTGGATATTATTACGCTGGAATGATTTTATTTGGTAGATGGATTTTTGCAAGGTTGAGAGGGAACGTAATCAGCAATACCGTGGTTCTTCTATTTAGTAGCAGTTTTTTCTTTTGACTCAAAACAAAATTCCCTAAGAATAACGATTAAACTAGTTAAAAAAGACGGTACAGGTTGACATCTCTGGAATTACACAATTTTTAAAACAGGAATCTACTACAATATATGGCTTCAACTGCACTAGATATTATCATGGTTTAAGGGTACAAAGCGCAGTAACTCCCTAACGTTTCCTTCATTAGAAAATTCGTCCTCGTTTGGTAAAAATGTTTTTTAATCTCTGTGACCACGGAAAACTATGTTTTGTCTAGCAAGAAATTCAATGACTCGAATGAATAATGATACTGCAATTCTCTTATTTTTGGCTTCCTTTGCATCTTTATTGGTACATTGTTATCGCTGAGTTTAAGCTGATAAAAAACCATGTACAGCTATGTCCTTATGATATCCGGTTTCCAAATGATTGCGAAAGGCTCCAGTTGCTTTGTGCCAACTTTAGTACCCTGTCATTGCCAACCTAGAGTTCTGCAACAAAGTCTGCATTAAGCAGTATCCTTCTGCCTTGAGTACGCATGCTAGGAATAATCGTGCAAATATTTTAACTGAATTTTAACTTAAAAATTATATTGCTACAAGTTTGAAAACTTGTAATGCAGGAGAGCTAAATGCAAAAAAAATTCTGTAAACTTATGCAAACCTGAAATGATCGGTTAACCCCTGAGATTTTCCGTGGCGGAAACTTGTAGTCAGCATCCGCTCTCCAAATCTGTTTTAGGATTTTGTACGTGTCTTGATGCGTTAACTGTTTCTCGCAATAATCAGAAATGTCAATCCCAGTACGAGCATCAGTTATCGGTTCCGAAACTACTTGGTCAAATTCCTACGAAATTGTGTGTAAGGTCGTTTCTTAAGAAATGTCGGAAAGTGGTCCCACCGTGTTGTCCTCAACCAACGCGTTCGTCAACTCCTCTTCTTTATGAATCGGAGAGTTTTCTACACCGTCTGACTTTCCAGTGGTGCTCAAATGGAGGGGCTTTGGAGAAAACTAGGTGTTTACATAAGTGGAATCTTTCTGAATACAGAAACCTTGCTGTAGTGGTTCATCAATGAGCTTATCATGGTTATTGGTCGTGTTCTGGGAATCTGTACTTGTGTACTTGATTCTTAGGGACTAGCAATACCTGAGTTGGAATTAATTTCCAAGCAGGCTCCTGAGATAGCTTCCTTATCAATTCTTGTTTTTTCAGAAATCCAAAATCTAGCAAGCTCTGGCGCTGCTTTCCTTTCCCACACCACCTTTAGGTTTCATTCCACACGCTTAGTACGAAAAACTTTGCCAATTATACAGCAATTTTTACTTAAAAGTGCCGGAATTGCTGTGAGTTTGGAATCTTGAATTGCACACAGACAAATCGGAAGAGATGATGAAATGCATGTAGACTATTTACTTGCAAAATACCTGCATACTAGTCAGCGTCAAAGATGGGCATAAAAATCTTACACAAAAGCGTTAGGAAAAAATATCATAATTATCATTAAAAATATATTTATTATTCAAATTTTATGAGCTCAAAAAATTTTGGTAGGTGCAATTGCACCCGATGCACCACCCTGAATACGCCCTTGTGGCTAATGGCTAAAACCTAAACCCCGGACCATAAAGAAAACTCACCCTTACACAATTCTCGTTAATATGCGGTTTGCAAAATCGTACTAAGCAAATTCTAAGTGCTATTGCATTATTTAAACTCTATTAAGTAGAGCACCACGTCTTTTTGAATCAACATACTGGAACAATTCCTTAGCGTAATATTTGAAAGCGTACGGCTAGCCTACGTAGAGTAGTAAGTAGTAGAACTCATAAGGAATTGCAACGTTTTTTGGTGAAAATAACCACACACATGTCAAAATTAGGAGATGAAGTCAAGAACAACACTTTTGAATTCTAATCACAACGCGTGGCACTACACAAATGGTAGTTTTCCATTTCTTACTATATATTACAGTTCCTTATCAAGTATATTTCTTGCACTTTCTGTGAAGAGTGAAAGCACATGAATCAATAAAAATTGAAAACACATAATGCCAACGCATTTCATTCTACTTTATTGCATATTGTGCAATTTACAAGTATTTTATGAATCATTTTTATTTGTTTTGCTATATATATAATTTTCTTAAAAAATAAAGTACAATTTTAAATGAAGGTTAAAAGTTACTAAAATTTGTGTAAGATTGACGCTCTTATCGGTGAAACTGTGGTGTTGTATGTGATTTGACAAACAGATTGTCTATTTCCCAAATTGCTATGTATAAATCGACAACATTGACAACATATCCGCAATACGCTTCGATAATCCTGATATCTACCTGCTAAACGATTAATTGATTGCATGCTGAACAGTTTAAAATCTTTACAAAGCAAATTATTTACCTGAAAATCCTTATAGAGTTAAATAGCTGTTCCAGCTACAATAAACTCACTACTTTATAGGAGGTGCCTTTCACCTGCACCTTCCCCCAAATCTTCACTTTCCGTTTTACTTCTCCTAACATTTTCCCCAACAACCCCACTAACTTTTTTAAACCCGCTTTTCCCTCCACCAACCCCTGGCCTACTTGCAATCCTCCATCTGCATCCTTACCACTACCCATGCTCGTGTTCATCCTTTGGAATTTCAGTTTGACATTCAAATAGCTCGTCAGAACTTCGGTTAACGTCATGTCACCTCTGCTTAAAGAGAAGGGATGATTTATAGGACTTAATATTTTGATAGGTGTTAGCAACGTATGTTAAGAAAAGGAGTGTTCAAAATCAATTAATTCCATATTTCAAAAACAGTCTTGTCACAAAACTTTGTTTGTCTTGTCTATCTTCAAAATCGCTGAATACCCTGTCTTTGCACAAAAGAGCAATATAAATGGATAGTAGTTATCAGATGAAAAAATATAGAAAAAAATTGGTAAATAATATATTGCGTAAAAACACAAAATCAATTAATCTGCTGTGATGCTGGAAAATCGTTTTTAATGAAAGGTTTTATTATATTTGAACTTATTTACAGCTTATACATTCCTTTATTATGTAGTTTGTAGCATTCCCTCTAGCTTGCCGTCATTAGCTACCTAGTTAAAGCAGGAAAATGCATCCTACCATGAAAAAATTACACATGGAATAAAATTAAACCAAAAAACCAAGTTATCTCTACTAATTAATCAATTAACCTAATGAAAACAAAATAGCTTAAAAATTCACTATTATCTATAATCTATTTAAATCTATTATAATAATTGTTTATAATGGTCAACAAAAATAATTTTTACGCTACTTCCACCATCTATGTTTTCCCGCTTATATTTTATCACTTTCATAAAACTCATATGTTCTAACAGTTACATATTATTTACATATGTTTCTTCTAACTACTACATATTATTTAATTTAAATAAAAGTGCATTGCATTATCTTGGTGGTGTTTGGTAAAGTTTCAAAATTACAGAAGTTGTTAAATAATTATAGCTATTTTAAGTTATTTGTTTTATAGTACTAGCATGTTTACCAAGCTTATTATGCCCAGGGAGGTTATGGATGCCTCCCCCCAAAACCCCCGCGGGACTATGAAGAAGAGCAGCTATGAAATGTAGTATTGTGTTCAAGTTAGTTCAGTACAATTTTTTTACAAGTTGTTTTTGCTCTAGTTGTAAGCTTTGCCATTGATTTTTAATAAAGTTTGCGTTCGGAGCATTTATGGAAAACTTTTAAGTTCCAATTCATTTTCTTTGCTAGGCAGGGTATTTTTAAACTGTAGTAGATAAGACTTTTATTCAAACGACAGATAAATTCTATATCAATTCGGGTGATCTTTTGAAGCTTAATGAAATAACTATATTTATTGTCTATATTTATCTGAAAACAATTATACTACCAGCTAAACCAAAAAAACTAAACGCTCCCAAACCAACACAAAAATGTTATAAATTCGAAAAACTTTTGTACTTTAGATAAAGTTCCAACAAATTACGGTTTCGCAGAGAGTGCTTAACAATTTACATTGAAATTCTACTTGAAAACCCGAGCTTTCAGGCCATTTTTGGTTCATTTTGGAGTTGAATGAATGGCAAAAATGTGAAAAAATAGGGGTTTGGTGCATGCACAAAATCATAGGTGGATAATTTTAGCTTGACATGACGGTTATCCCATAAGTTTGTAATTTCAGAGGTGTGTTAAGGTTATGTTAATTTTTGGAATTTTATGAAAAAGAACTGTTTGTATTTCACTCCAATTACTCCAGGGGTTCATGGCAGGAAGGGAATGGAAATAACGCAATTGTGATACCTCTACCATACCAATTACCATCCTTATTCCGACCTAATACTAATTTGCTAAAGGACGCTTTACCTTTGACAAAGGACAGATAACCAGCAATTTTTGAGGTGTGGGATGATAAAGTAAGATTCGGATTGTGGCATGAAAAGTGTCTGTTGACATTGTATCTGTATTTAGTGGGATTGCCACTGTAGTTGGTGATGCCTGGTATTTTCACACAATTGCCCCCTGTCATCCTGTTCTTTAATCCGGACGTGCACTCATTCCCCTTTACATCTTATTCAACCATCCTTTCCACATCATTTCAACTTTTCTACCTATGCCTATATTTTTGCCACAACAGGCCAACAGGTTTCCTTGTTACTCAAACTTATCAAGTGCCATGATCCCTTTACTTCCGTGCATCCCCTTCAGCTTTTGTTTTTCGGTCAGCCATGTTTTCCGGAAACCATTTTCCTTTTTCATTCCGCAAGAAATTCAAACTGAATGAGTTGGTAAAAGACTACATCCCTTCCCCAAACCGCATCACAGAAAACCCTTAATTTGCACTGGCCATTTTAAAATTTTTGGAGTGGAAAATACAAGTGCTTAATCTTTAATGAACTCTCTCAACACGTCAGAGATTTTAAAATTAATAAAAATGTTTGCATAATAAGTTATGGAGCATTATTAGATGTACAACCAATAACTAGATATTTATAATATGTTTCAACCGTTTTACCGCATATGGTGCGTTTTGAATCGGATTTGGTAAATTTTATGAAAGTATTTGAACCTCAAAATGCTCCAGTTGCATATGCTGGGGTACTTATACTCTAAAGATTACCACATTGGATGTCCATGCCCACTTCATATAATTTCATTGCATAACTGTCCAAACTTGTATCTCAGACGCGCATCGTTTTTATCTCGGATTCATCTTTTTGTTGACACTAGTTCGTTCCAATGTTCATTTGTTTTAAATTAATGAATAATGCATTTACGTATTCTGTTAATATTTCACAACTGTACTTGTACTTCACCATCTGTGATTTAAATGTGGCTAGTTTATCCATGTTATAACGTATGTTGTACTGCTATATTCTCATCTTAAAAATTGTATAACGTTACACCGGCAACCGGCTAAACAATCAAAGTTTATATTTAAAACGTAAGAGCTTTTCTGAATAACGATAGTACTGATTTATAGTGTGTTGTAAAAAATGCGTTAGTAGTAAATATATCCTAGATAACTGTCAACTGATGACTGTCGACAAATTCAATATTTCTACTTAAAACCAAGTTTGGCAACTCTTGATGAAATTCGTGCTGATAGAGAATTTAGTTATTTAGAATTTTCAAAAGTTATTATAGGTTCAAAATTAATGTATTCTCATTTATGTAAGCCAAAATCTTTAGTGGAACTAAAAATGGTGGAAATAAAAACATTGCAGTTAAACATTTTTTGGAGGTAAAGACCGGGTGTAATTTAAAAAAGTGGATTTAGAGTCCGGTGTAACTAATATACTTTGAGCTAACTACTGTACACCAGTATTCGAACTACCAACCAAGAACACAGTTGGCTGAAAAATAAATTGGATATATGCCGTCACCCTTGCCATTTCCATTTTGTGGAATTTACCTACCTTTAACGCAATCGGTTGACAATTTTGAAAAACGAAAATGATATTTTACAACCTCTTCACATTTTCACATTAAAAAAATTTTCCCCAGGGCTTCAATGGTTGACTGCCAAGATCCATTAAAAGGGAGGCAAAGGACAAACGTAGTCGTCATGCAAACTCAACTAATACTTTTAATAAAACAGTTTTGGAAGATTGTGTTAGAAGACTAGGCCAATGAATGGTGGTCAAGGAAAGGGGATTTGCGAAAGGTTAAGCCAATGTTTAGCGTAAAATCAATTAATTCAGAATTTGTCAGGCAATTAAATAATTGGCATGCAAGGAATTCAAAAATGTAATTTTTGAAAAAAATCCGCTTTTGCCAAGTTTGCTTGAAGTAAAGCAGTTCCAGCTAGGAGTTCAATACAATCTAAAATTTTGGTTTTGAAAATACATCTATATTTAAACTGTCCATCAACACAAACGGAAACGGATATCGGCACCCAACTTTTCATGAAAGCAGAACCCAAATTATTCAGTTCCTGTTTCTTCTTAATCAAAGAAAACTTTAATCCAAAAACTGCAGACAGTACTAAATTGCTGGAATTGATCTACATTCGGCAATATTTGTCAATGCTAAACTACAAATAACAAAACTTACACCAAAGTAGTAAGTTGTTTTGGCAAGGAGTTAAGATTTGGAATGTTTTGCTCTAAAGTTTTTCAAAATACCCAAAAAGCCGTTATTTTCAATTTAGGTTAAAAGTCCAATTTTTCTCAAACTCGTCGATCTTGTGGTATTTTTTGACAAAGCAGATGAACTTTCATCTAATCTTTTTACACTTGTGCCACCCGGCCCACTTGCCCCTTTGCATTTGTGAGTAAAGGGGGTGTTGAATATTGGGGAGAGTGTGGGTGTTATGATTTCAAAAAACAAAATTCATCCAATTTTTAGTGCTTCTTGGAACATTTACAAAATTTGGCATTAAAAATTATGTAAAATTGCAAATGTGCACTGCGCGATTTTATCAAAAATATGTTATTCAACCCAAAAAATGACGGCTGCTTGACTAGAATGCTTTCAAATGTTCATTACCGGTGGCTAAGAGCATTTTTTTCAAAATCTCCAACTGTTTGAGCGTAGCCCAAAGCTGAGTTTCTTACTGTAATATTCCATGTTGTATTTTTAACTTGATGTACCTAAAATTTACCTACCTAACAATTCCTTTGTTGTAAACCGTTTTTAACCTTAAAAAGGTCTACGTGACTTATGATTTTTGTCATTCCTTTTCTCGATGTTTTATGCTAATGAGTTGTCCTTCATTCTTAAAAAGTGTAAAGATTTTCTTGACGTCAATGCACAATGCACTGAGCTTGTGAAGCTTTCGTTGTTAGAACTGTTCATTTTTACATTCACTACTCTCTGAGACTTTGAGACTGACTGTTGCAGCACGCAAGACGCTCAGCAGCCAGAATAAACTAGTACATTTTTATTGACCAAAGTAGCTCCCTTGTTTCTTTGTCTCTTTTTACTCACCACCTCCGGTGGCAGCATTTCTCTAAGTTTTTGAGTAGTCATAACTGTCTTTTACGCACCAAGTGCATCTCAGCTAGCAAAACATTGTTCACTAATCATCATTCAATCATCTCTTTGAAAACCCTGCGCCTTGCACCGTATTCATCATCTCATCTCTCCATGCTGACCTGAAAGCCCGGCTTCCTCACCAATTTATGCTCCACCTAACATCCTAAATTTAAAGTGTTCCTTCGGCGTTAGCCATATCATTTTTTGGTCCTTCGAACCGGATTCCAGCGAGTGCAGTTTTGTGGTCCAGCCACCATAGAACCATCCCGGAACTCCAAATTAGTAAGGAATTTTAACACTTTAAATAATTAACCACGTTAATTTTCTGGATCAGTGAGCCATCATGGCACCACCGTCATCGTTGGACAAGGCCAAGGCAGACAGGTCAGCCCTATCAGATCATCTTGAGTTCCTCGAGTTGGAACTCACACGCCATGCAACACAAGCTCTAAACTTCCATGAGGTTACCATGTACCTCCCGGAGTCAGACGAAACCAGAAAACTCCTTCCTTCGGCGTTAGCCATATCACCAACTTTTTTCTCCATACTCTCCAAAACACTCCAAACTTTTAGGATAGATGAAATATCATGTAGCTCGAGATGTTGCCATAATTCGAAAAAATCGCAAAAATGCTGAAAAACGTGGGTCGACCCAGCTGAACATCTGTAACTTTTTTGTCTTACAACACAAATCTACCAAACTTTGCACGCGTAACAACTACTAAATAATCTATTTTGCTGCGGAGTATCAAGTTGCCTCGTTGGCAATAGAGAAAGTTACATCAGATTTTATGCCAAATTTTTATTTTTCTTGACAAAAAACTTAACCCAACAACCATTAAAAATAATTATTTTCAGAAAACGAAAGAATGACTAAAACACCACTACTCTAGTCTAATAACTGCCATAAACTTTGAAGTATCTAAAGTTGTCATCCTAGCCAATGCAACAAACAAATTTCAAATTGTCATAACATTTGACTGAAGGGTCCAAACCAAGTAAATCTTTCAGATAACCTTACAGCACAAACCGCTGTATAACCTAAGTTGAAGAAACACAAATTCAAACACTTTTCAAAAAAAGTTGCCAAAATTAAGCAGGAAAATTTCACGTTTTTTTGCACTTAACCCCGGATTTCTTCACAGTGGCTGGATTTTTTTACATGCGACTTATGGCAGTTATTAGACTATAGCAGTGGTGTTTTAGTCATATCTTCGTTTTCTGAAAATAATTATTTTTAATGGTTGTTGGGTTAAGTTTTTTGTCAAGAAAAATAAAAATTTGGCATAAAATCTGATGTAACTTTCTCTATTGCCAACGAGGCAACTTGATACTCCGCAGCAAAATAGATTATTTAGTAGTTGTTACGCGTGCAAAGTTTGGTAGGTTTGTGTTGTAAGACAAAAAAGTTACAGCTGTTCAGGTGTGACAACCCACGTTTTTCAGCATTTTTGCGATTTTTTCGAATTATGGCAACATCTCGAGCTAATACTTCAGATTTGTGAGTTTTACATGATATTTCATCTATCCTAAAAGTTTGGAGTGTTTTGGAGAGTATGGAGAAAAAAGTTGGAGATTTTGAAAAAAATGCTCTAAGTCATTTGCGTTTTCAAATTAAATTAATATTAAATATTGTACACATCTCTTTTACTTTGTTATGATATTTAGAATTCTTTGAAGTTTATATTTATATCCATACATATTGCCCAGGTCATGGGTTGCGTACCAACCAAGAAGAAGAACCCTTCGCTATTTGGGATTTATATTTATAACGGTATAAAAATGTTTTGTTACAACTTATTTAAAACTTTGAATTATTGAGGTAACACTGAAAATTAAGTTTGCAAATCTATCACTGATAATAACTTGGCAACGAAAGAGAAACACTTTCAACGGCGTTCAGATAACCAAATTCAATTTTACATAACCTTATTCAGTTGTTGAATTCCACATACGACCGGTTTTATATACCTAGTGTAATTTCTAGCTCTCTAAACCTGTTTCTTTTGGCTGTGATACTCTTGTCCGTTTGACTGTGTTAGTTTATTTCACTAAATACTCATTTCAGATGTATTTTTAAGTGAAGCATTCAATGCAACATCCTTTTATTAGATTTTTATTGTAAAATTTTTATTAGTTTTGTTGTATTGAACAATACCCACTCAAACAAACAAAACAAAATATGCTCATGGAACGGTGAGCAATAGCGGCTTTCATTGTATATTCCAATGTCATATTTATTAGCTTTAGTACTAAATGTAAAATTACGGTGTATATGCATACCATATAACTTGTCGTTTAGCTTCTAACAACATTTTAGATACATACCTTTCTGTTGGTTTTACTGTAATTTTCCAGCATGAATTAATAATTAGTAAAAGGTGTAAAGTGGAAACATCTTCACGTATAATTTTGAATAGGTATATTATTACTGCTGTCAAGTAGTACTTTAACCTCAAGTATTCCAACTGGCAGTTTTTTTTACAGCCATTGGAATGCTATCCAAATTCAGTATTACTTGTGCCAGGCAAGAGACAACACGCAAAAATAACAATTTTAAGTAGTTTCCGCAGTGTACACAAGGAATTTTTTTAAGAATTAGGCTTACAAAGCCTGTGCGTTAAATAAAACCAAACTACTCTGCTTGTATTGGTTTATTTTGCTATCAAATTTTCATAAAAAAGTTTTATTGTGTTACAAATCGTTTTAATTAGAAATGGTTCACAAGCCATCAACAATTTATTAAAGAACAATTGTTGTTTACGGTAAAAACGTCAACTCTATTTCATTTTTCTGTTTCCATTCGAGAAAATGCGTGTCTTGAGGAAACAGATGGGCAGCATTTTATTTAAATAATTGAGTTTTGCTTATATCTCGAGTCGATTTTCTCATGGTATATTGCTCAATTTGTGAATTCAGTAAACATATTGACGAGTAAAACTGTGTTCTGCTTTTCTCTTGGATGTAAGATATTAAAAATTAAGCCAGTAGTATACTGACTCATATAATCACACCCAAACCCAGCATCATGCTGGCAGCATGAGCTGGAAGATAATTAAATAATCAATACAAGACATGCCCTGTAGCCACCTGATATTAAATTATATGAAAAACACTTTAACTCTATTTTGGTTAAAGGATCAACCCTCCAACGAACCGTCTATCTTCCAAAAGATAAACCCAAAAATATCTGGTTGGACTCCCCATCCAGCCATTAATTATTTTGGAGACCGCGCTCAGCGTTTAATTTCATCTAACGCTACCAACTTGCCCAATTTATCCAAAGAAGAATCTGATGGCCTAAATCACCTTCGAGAAAGGGCGGATATTGTCATCAAACCAGCTGACAAAGGAGGTGCGATCGTGGTATGGCAGAAAGATCTGTACTTGAAGGAAGCCTACAGACAGTTGCATGACCAATGTCATTATCAGCAACTATCTAACGACCCAACGGAAGAGTACCAGGAAATTACCTTGGCTACCTTACAACAGCTAATAAACCTGGGAGACCTTCCGGAAGAGTCAACAAGACTTCCCGACAAGAAGAGATCCTCGATGTTCCCGTTTTTACCTGCTGCCCAAAATTCACAAAGTGATTAACACTGGGCGGCCAATTGTCTCGGCTTGCTCGTGTCCAACAATGCATATTTCCTCATTTGTGGACCTTCACCTTCAAACGTAGGTACAAACAACAACAGCTTTTCTGAAGGATACCACAGATTTCCTGCTTGGCATCCAGGATCTCACATATAATGAGGAATTGACGCTAGTCACGGGAGACGTTGCTTCGTTATACACCGTGATTCCTCATAGGGATGGTCTAGCTGCTCTCAAGCACTTTCTGGATCAACGAACCGACAAAACCCCTCCAACGTCCTGCTTGCTTCGTCTAGCAGAACTAGTTCTCACGCTTAATGCGTTTGAGTTTAACGGGAAGTTTTTCCAGCAGGTGTCAGGAGTGGCAATGGGGACGAAGATGGGACCGTCGTATGCCGATCTTTTTATGGCATACCTGGAACACAAGTTGTTCCAGACAGTCACACACCCGTCTAACACCAAATATAGAAGGTTCAGAGATGATATATTTATATTTTCTCCAACCAACTTAAATTCTATGCAACCATTCCTGGAATCGCTAAACTCTATGCACCCTAACATCAAAATAGTTTCAACGAGGCAACTCACTTCCTTACTTGGACACACTAGTATCAGCGTCAAATGGACGTCTCCATACGACAATATACTACAAGCCGACAGACTCGCACTCATACCTGCCTTACACGTCATTCCACCCACAAACAACACGTGACGCAATTCCATATTCTCAATTTCTACGATTGAGAAGGATTTGCTCAAATGACAACGACTTCGCTAATCGTTGCCAGGAGATGGCAACATTCTTCCGGGGTAGACTTTACCCCGAAAACATCATTCAGAAGGCCCTGTCGAGGGTATCGGCTGTTTTTAGACAAAATCCTCAGCCAAAAACAGCGAAAACTTGCCATTTGTTGTCACGTTTAGTAAAGCAGGACAACAAACAATGAGTGCTATAAAAGGCCTTTTTGGCGAAACGATCTCTACAACACCGGAGTTGGTCAACATCTTTCCATCTCCTCCTGTTGCAGCCTTTCGCAAACCGAAAAGCATTCGGGATATTCTAGTTCGAGCACGACTAACATCAGTGCAGCCTAGAATATGTCCCCCAAATCCGGATACAATCCCATGCAACGTTGGTAAGTGTTTAACATGTAAACACACTATTTTACAAAAGGAGATCGTGGGACCAAAGGGACGCCTAAAGGTATTGGAACAATTTCACTGTAAGAGTGAATGCGTGATATCCGCCATCGTATGTATGAAATGTTCAAAATTATATATTGGGGAGACGAAGCGTAAGCTTCGTGATCGCTTCAGGGAGCATCTCTATAGCCTATCACATGGAGAGCCCACTGAAGTGAGTGAACATTTCACCAAAGTACATACACGAGATGATATGCGTGTGACAGCGATCCAACTGGCTTCTTCTAACCAGACGAGTCGGCGGGAGCAAGAAGCACGCATTATTCATCGTTTAGGTACTCTGGCACCAATGGGACTTAATACAGAGTTCACCTATATATAGAATGAAAACAAGGCCATTCTATCCTTAAAAGTTCAAAAATCAGGCGTAGCTCCCACCTGAGGTGGGAATTTGGGCGAGATCTCATCACCATCGAATTCCTCGTCCACACTTTACTACCCCCTCTGCGACACCCACCAGAAAAAATCTCAGGCCCTTAAAACCTCAGGGTGTCGAGATATTTAGCCCTGAAGGTGGGACGAACAAAAAATTTTGAGGTACTTATATAGGTGAACCTTAGTATAGGCCTCATTTGCATATCTATTGGATATGCAAATTAGGCATATGCTAATGAGGCATAAGCAGGGTTCAAAAACCTATAAATACCCCTGCATCTCCAGCTTTTGCCTCAGTGCGTTTTTGGAAGTTGAACTGACAACATCTCCAGAAACGCTTATCCTGAAGAAGGTGACTTGCACCGAAACGTCGAGTTATTTGTTGTGAGTTATAAGCCTATGGATATAAAGCATAGGCACCAACATACGAAGGGGAAGTCTATGGTGCAGCATAGTCTTTCCTCTTCAGCTGACATTAACACCATTGTCAGCAATGTTGGAGTTGGTGTAGAGCAGGAGGTGTCCGTGTTACGGCATGGGCGTCTACCTGTAGGGTCTACCCATCAAAGCACCCTCCTTGGCGGTGCTTCCGAAGTCGGCCCAACCGGGTGCAGACTGGAAGTACGGGAGGAGAGTGCATGTGGAGTGGCCCTACCTGATTCCGAAGCCGGCCTTTCGAGGTGCGGGTTGGAATCAGATAGGAACCATTCTACATCGATGGGAACCACCAACAAGACCCCTCAAACTACACCAATTCCCCTGATGTCTCTTAAATTCCCACGTCCAACGGGAAAAACGCCCAAAAATATTAAGAGACGTAAAAGCGACATCGACCACCAAAATAACAACTGGATTGGAGGTGTAATTGTATGAGCGAAGGGCAAAACCACTAAAAGACATGTCTTCAGATACCAACCACACACTGACTGACTTTTTGTGACAAGATACATCTTTCTAAAAGTAGTATGGAAGAATGTAGGTAACTCATTATATTGCACATAATATTATGCATATGCGAATGACATAATTTCCTACATTTACACTAAATCATGCCTTTACTTCAAAAAATCATTCATTTCCGGAAATTCTGCAATTATTTTCCATTTGCGAAGGATTGCTTAAAAAATGCAGCAAATCAACGATTTTTTGCAGACAAACAAAATATTGCCATTTCGTTTTGTTTTTAGAACAAAGTATCATTTTTGTAGAGTAGTTTAGTTATCAAAATATTTCTGACACTTGCAAATAAATTGGACAAATTGGATTTGTGAAGGAGTATAATTGTTAATACTTTGGAAAGAGAGTAGAATTTATGAAAATATATATATATACAAATTTGTGTTGGTTTGACGCCAATTTTGTGAAAATTGGTGCACTAGTAGATTACTTATTAAGCAGGTATCCAAACCAAACACTTGGATAATTCTACGAGTTTATTGGCTACTCCAATTACTCACTAATTAAAGGCTAATCACTTTAGTTACGTTCTTTGAGTCAACTAACCGAAAAAATGATTGACATGACCTTTGCAAGCGAATGATTAAACCGAGAATCAAAAAAGCTGACCATATGCCCAATCCCCACATGGAACATAGTAGCAAAAGCAGTAATTGAGTTTCAAAACCAACAGAAAATAGTTTCAAAACTAAATTAAATCACTTTGCATTAACTAAACAAGTCAACTGCATAGAGAAGTTTTGATATCAACAGCTGACCTTGCTTGCGTTAAATTTTTAATGAATACCTAATATTCATTTAAGTTTGTGTTAGGTTGACGCTCCATTTTGTAAAAATGCCGTTTTGTGCATGTTTGGTTGTAGTAGATCACGACTTGCCTCTAGTCCCCTGTACCAATACAGAAAAAAATTATATAAATAACAATATGTGATTATGCAATTAAGAATATAACGTAGCGTGTACATGTTTGTGAGAAGAATTAGTGATACATTTCATACCATTTTAGTAGATTAATAATAATTTATATACGATTAAGCGTGCAGTAAAGATTTTAGTAATTAACCTAATAGATTGCTCTGAGATTAGTTTGTTTGTATTTCAAAACAAAATTGCAGTTTTAGAATTTTGTTTAGAAAACGAATTTTGTGATAATCGAAATAAAAATTGGACAAGTTAGATTTGTGGAGGATTAAAATGGAATTATGGAGGAGAGGGAAGTAGATGTTAATGATAAATAAGACATGGGCATTGGAATGCCCATCTTAAAGTTGGTTACCTAAGTTCCCACCTCGTCGAAATTTACTTTTGATATCATTTTTTTCTCTATAATCCGATAATGAAATTCTATCCCCCAAAATTAAAATAGTGGTAAACTCTAGTTGCCCAAGTTTCTGCAAAAATTTGTCAATATTAAAACTACCACAAAACGTAATGTTGCAACCTTGGCACTGGCAGCATTGTTTAATTATTTACTTTTTTATTTAAATTTAAATAACAATAAAATTGTCAAAATGGGTCGCTTGAGGACTAAGACCGTGAAGAAGGCTTTTTCAGAGTGATTATCGTCGATAATTTATCGAGAAGTACTATACTCGGTTCACCCCGAATTTCCCTATGAGGATCCGTGAGGGAATTGCTATCATTTCCAGCAAACCTTCCGCACTGACCGACACCGACTCCACTTCCTCTCTTACCTGGACCAACGCTTTTCTCCTTTCTCCGCTCTCTCTTCACGTCCAGCTTTACATGGAACTCTATTTTGTTCTCCATATACGCCCGCTCCACCAATTTCCATTCCTCCCGGTCCATGGCTTTCTTCTCTTCCCGGCGTACCATTTTTCCCTTCTTTGGCCCCTCCGGCTTTATCTTCAACTCCACCTCCAAATCCCCACTTCCCGTCATACTCGGCTCTCCCCTTTTACCAGCACACCCACTACCTGTTCCCATTAACTTGGACCACCACTTCTTTTGAACCGGATAAAATTTTACTTACAATACCCTCAGGACCTCCTCCTCCATCTGCATCCTTACCATAACCCAATCCATCTTCATCACCATCCTTCATAATTTCAGTTTGAGATTCTAAATACAGTTGTCCTGTCGTCGGTAAACAGTTGTTTGGGCTATCTTAAAAATTAACCCTATCCAGCTGGTAGTACGTACCCACAGCCTCTCCACGCTTCATCCAAATGGACACCAAAATCAACGAAAGCAAGACAGCTCTCCACTATTCCAGGCCTTCTCCTCAATTGTCCCACCTGAGCCTGATATTTTGCCAGTAGTAATCATGATAATGCTGCTTCTAATAAACTGTGACATTTTTTCATACGTAGTTTACGTAACAATTTAAAAATGAATTCAAAAGTTGGTGAAAGGCATGCTAGTGGTGTACCAACCGATACTCAATAGTGTAACAATTTGATTAGTTTTTAGTTATTTAGTGAGCAATAGGAGCAACCTTCAAGTAGGCAACAATAAAGCATGTTAAATTGCTTAGTGTGCAACAAAATTTACAATGAACGCAGTAACTGTTTTTGGTTGAATTACCTTAACTATTTCCAATATTACGAACTTAATGAGAGGGAAAACCAGGGTCTGCAATATGTAAAATCCACCAATCTAAAAAATTTCACAAAAATGGCATCTAACCAATGCAAATTTTTATATTTTGTTTTTCATTGAAATCTATTTAATTATTTTTCCAAACTTTCACAAAAACATATATGTACAATGATCACAAAATTTCTAAACTATTATATTGTTAAAGCAAAACATGATCTTCACAAAATAATCTTCAACTTGCTAAAAACGCAAAACCATTTCAGTCTGCATTTCAACTTTTAACCCAACTTTTCCAACCATAAAAAAAAGTTCAAAAACCGTAAAGATATAATCTGTTTTTCCCCGCGTGCTTTACAAAACATCGTCATTCGCACTAAAAGCCATTTTCCCAACCTGCATTTGTTTAATGTGTTAATTACGCACTCCAGCATAAAATATGTTTAGTTGTCACAATCATATCTCTACAAATTTATGTGCTTTGTCAAAAAGGAACTTCCGGTTTTCGTAGTGTCTTATGGAAATGGTAAGTACGAGGGGTACTAGAACGGGGTTTGCGGAAAGATAGTTCTTACTAGGAACTTATTTACACGTTATGATACTGAAGTTCACCAGCCCACCAATTGTTACAAATCAAGCATACCGCCGGAATGAACTGCAAATCTACTCTTACTTGAGTTCACCGATCCGCTAATTTTTGCCAAATGAGCGTCTAAGTAACACAAAATTTTGCATGCGTGTTTTATTTTCCATTAAAATCAAAATCCACCCTGCTTCCAAAGTAACAACATCATATGCATATTCAAGTATAATTTCCAATTTTCTTTACAAACAAAACAAAAATCACCACAAACGTAACTACTGGAACCACCAATTTTTGCACCATCCACTCCCACTCCTTATACGGCTTACTTGGCTCAACGCTTCTGGTTCTTTCCACCCCAGCCACACTTCCAGTTCTAGTTGGACCATCTACGTCCATCTACTGCCTCACTGCATCTTCTTCACTGCCTGAATGTGTTAAATCGTGTTAAATCGTGTTAAATCGCTGCCCATCCACCCATCCCTAAAATCACAAACCATTATTAACCAAATAAACCAAACCTAAATTATTCTACTCTCCTTTCCTCTTACCCAGCTGCGAAAAACAATCTCCCAAAATTTTATATAGTACTATACTCCTTGTTGGAATTGCTCTAATTTCTGTAAAATTTCCGAAGACTAAATTATCGCAAAACATATGGCTACCACTGGCAAAAAATGGTAAGTTGTTTTACCAAACAAATCCGATTTTATAATGAGTAGATTCATGGTTCATGACGTGTACCGCTGGTAATTCCTTGAGGGCATAGGGAATGAAAGTGAGAGCGACGGAGAGAACTTGTGGAAGTGAGGAAGCTAAGATGAGTATTCTAATATGCAGACCGTCTCAAAAGCATAATTTGCACAAAAAGCATAATGCTATTGTGGGTTATGGGTTGCCACTAAATAATGATGCAGTTTGCTAACTAAGCCTATTTCCGAAATTTTTGTCGATTTTAAAAAGCATAAAACGCACAAAACGCATAATTTAGTCTTTAGTTAGTTAATATATTTTGTACGTAATTTTTGGTTTCTGGAACCCTTGGACGTAAATTTTAGTAAACGCATTAAAAGCATAATTTTCTAATTCCCAGCGCACAATTTTTCTGCAAAAAAAGCATAATTTGAGACGGTCTGCTGATATGGATTCAATGGGCTTTGATATTTAAAAGAAAATGGAGGAACCAACAATCAAAGCAGCTGTTTGCGTGCACGATAGATATAGAACCAGTCAATGGTAAACCATTAAAAATGCTCGCTGCTGAAGACGATAATATGAATATAAACATACAATAATAAGAGCCTGGTCTAGAGTCGTTTTAACCTGGTCTAGAGCCGATTTAACCTGGTCTAGAGCCGATTTAACCTGGTCTAGAGCCGATTTAACCTGGTCTAGAGCCGATTTAACCTGGTCTAGAGCCGATTTAACCTGGTCTAGAGCCGATTTAACCTGGTCTAGAGCCGATTTAACCTGGTCTAGAGCCGATTTAACCTGGTCTAGAGCCGATTTAACCTGGTCTAGAGCCGATTTAACCTGGTCTAGAGCCGATTTAACCTGGTCTAGAGCCGATTTAACCTGGTCTAGAGCCGATTTAACCTGGTCTAGAGCCGATTTAACCTGGTCTAGAGCCGATTTAACCTGGTCTAGAGCCGATTTAACCTGGTCTAGAGCCGATTTAACCTGGTCTAGAGCCGATTTAACCTGGTCTAGAGCCGATTTAACCTGGTCTAGAGCCGATTTAACCTGGTCTAGAGCCGATTTAACCTGGTCTAGAGCCGATTTAACCTGGTCTAGAGCCGATTTAACCTGGTCTAGAGCCGATTTAACCTGGTCTAGAGCCGATTTAACCTGGTCTAGAGCCGATTTAACCTGGTCTAGAGCCGATTTAACCTGGTCTAGAGCCGATTTAACCTGGTCTAGAGCCGATTTAACCTGGTCTAGAGCCGATTTAACCTGGTCTAGAGCCGATTTAACCTGGTCTAGAGCCGATTTAACCTGGTCTAGAGCCGATTTAACCTGGTCTAGAGCCTATATACCCTGGTTTAGAGCCTATATACCCTGGTTTAGAGCCCAAAAGCCCAAAAATAAAGTCTACAGACGGACGGACGGACAGACGGACAGACGGACAGACGGACAAACGGACACTGATATCTTAAATAGCTCTCCTGCAGAAGCAGCGAGCTAATAAGATCTTAGTTCCTTTCGTGTTTTGAACTCTTTGCTGTATATATTACGCTCGTAACGTTTTTATTCCAAGTGGATCTTTAAGCCTTTCAGAATATTTACTATTACTAGAAATTTAGAAATTTGTGTTCGCCTGCGCTAATCAATAGTTCGCTCAATAATCGCTAAAATTTTAACATACTGGTTATAAAATTTGTAATCCTGATGAAAAACTGACCTGTAATTATTTGTTGCATGCTATAGGCTATATAAAAAATTTCGAAATCGCTGTGACCTCTGACCTAGATTTGACCTATCGACCTGAAATTCAATAGGGTTAGGACTGAGGTTCTGTAATATATGTATACCAAGCTTTGCAAATAGTAGAGCCTTTGTTGAAAAACGCAACGGCTGGCATATATCAGTATTATCAAGTATGTTGAGCGATACTTTTAAAAACATAAAAATAAAAAAAGAGTTTAAAAAACAACGTGCATTTATCGCCATGTCCAAGGAAAAGTAAAAAATAATTCCCCCCTGTCCCAGATAAATCGCGACTCGCCACCAAAAACCGCACCTGTTTGCATAGAATTTATATAGACATTTTATATTATATATAAAACATTTTCGGGTGTTCTTCGTCCTGTCAAGACATTCCTGCTCAAACGGTAAATCGGGCTTCGGCGTGTCCATGTTGGAACTATATGTGCAAACCTAACATGTTATGCCTGAAAAACCCAACACTAAAAATTAATGCGCCCGTTGCACTGTTATTGTTTCCGGTTAAAAATTAATATATCTTATCTTGCAATATTTACCCAATCCAATTCCCTTTTCATGAATTTAAAGACTTTGAGCCTAGTTAGATAACATATCGACATATTATATATCAATCCAAAATGTTTTTCAGTGTCAAATTACCCTTAGTATGAAGTTTAACAATAGAGCATGTAAAGGCATTTTTTGGTGGCGAGTCGCGATTTATCTGGGACAGAAGGAATTATTTTTTACTTTTCCTCGGACATGGCGATAAATGCACGTTGTTTTTTAAACTCTTTTTTATTTAACACTCGTAATCACAAAATTTAACTGGAAGAGGGAACGCTAGGTTTTGGTTGCTGGTTTTGGTAAATAACTGCCAAATAAAGACTGCCAGTTTGCATAATCTATCACTTGTTCGTACTACCTTTAGTTTAAATTTCCGAAGTTGTCGTTTAGTTTTGGGTGCGGGGTACTCGGTGATGGCTTTTACTTTGTCAGGATTCCTTTCAATACCCTTGGTGGATATTATATGGCCTAAAAATTTGATTTTGTCTTTTCCGAACTCGCACTTTGAACTCGACACTGTAAAATTGGCCTCTCTTAACCTTTCAAATACTATCTGAACATGGCGGAGGTGGTCCTCGAAGTTTTCTGAAAAGATGAGGATGTCGTCCTGAAAGACAAATACAAAGGCATCGAGTCCATTAAAAACCTGATTCATTAAGCGTTGAAAAGAAGATGGGCTATTTTTAAGCCCTTGTGGCATAACCAAATACTCATATAACCCCTTTTTTGTTTGAAATGCCGTATATTTTCGATCTTTTTCCCGTAATTTTACTTGAAAGAAACCCTTTTCCAAATCAAGTTTTGATAGGTATTTGGCTTTCGACAATAAGCGTAAAGCGTCTTGTACTCGTCGCATGGGAAAACGATCTGGCACAGTGTATTTGTTAATGTAGCTAAAGTCGTGAACAAGGCGGAAACTTCCATCTGGTTTTGGGCGTAGCACGACAGGAGAGCAATATGGCGAATTTGAAGGTTGAATGAGGTTCTGCTTGATCATGTGTTCAATGATGTCATCTAATGCCTTGTACTTCTCATCTGACATTGGGTTGTTCCTGATTTGTTTTGGCACATGTTCTGAGAGCTCAATTGTGTACTGTACTATATCAGTGTTTCCAAGTGTGGGCGAATCAATGACCTGTGGGAACTTTTGGAGAAGTTTCTTTTTCTTGTTTTCTTCCCATTGGTTTAACAGCTGCAGGGACCTGATGGAAGCGGCAGTAACGTCCTCCATGTTAAACTGGAATTTTTGAGTAGGCATGTCCCTGAACCAATATTGCATTGCTTGTAAATCCATCACAATTTTCGCACGCTATTTCGCAAGAAATCAGTTCCCAAAAGTAGGTCAAAGTCTCCATTATTGATGACAGCAAAGTTGTGCTTAAATTTTCTACCATTAAGGTTGATGGTTGTGACTACTTGTCCTGCTGGAACTGTTGTAGATCCGTCGGCTAACTTGACTTTTCCATTAGTCCAAGGTCGCACGTCTTCCTGTTGATATAAGGCGGGGTTACTCACAGCTGACACAGAAGCACCGGAATCACAAAGACACTTTCCATCCCGCACTTGATGACTACATTTTCGACACTTTGTGCACTTGTATTTGATTGGAATGAGAGGTAGTAAATTGTCCTCCTCAGAAAAGTGTGTAAGTATGAATGAGCCAATTACTACTTTGTCATTCTTGTCGGCCTGTGCCAGTGATTGCTCTTCTGAATTTAGTTGGCGGTTTCCACAATCATCATCTTGCCCGTCCATCGGTGCATCTGTGTCTGGGGCTGCGCATGCAGCATTAATTTGCGGTTTGTTGCGACGACAATCTTTTGTAACATGGTTGGATAGTCGGCAATTTTTACATTTTCCCGTGGGCTTACTGAATGTCCTTTGGAAAGATTGACCTTGATTTGGTTGGAACCCTCCCTTCTGCTTTGGTGAAGATGTTGGCAAGTCTTTGGTGGACAATGACTTTTGCAGTCGAGTACCGAGACGAATAAGTTGGTACATGTCATCCGGGCTCGAGGCGAAATGTGGGCGTATCTCTGGAAGAGACCTCTCTGCAACAAATTGAATTATAGCTTTGGTATCAATTTGATCGTGATACTTATTTAGTTTCAGATATTGAAGTTCTGTCTCAAGTGCAAATTGTTGAAATGGTTCGCGGGGCTGCTGTCGTCGAAGGAGCAGGTTCTCGAACGCTGTATTTTTGTCGTCCTCTGTTCCGTACATTTTCTTAAAATGTTCAGCAAACTCTGACCAGGAACTGAATTGCAACTTGGTTCTTTGCCACCACAAGTTCAAGCTTTTGTCACTAACGAAAACAGATGTGAGATGATGAATCCAGTCCTTGTGTGGGATTTGCTTGCTAGCAAAATATTGCTCCAATTCGATGATAAAATGTTCAGCTGAGTTCAGTTTAGGGTCGAATTTAGGTAGTGGCACGTTGATGGGGTGTGCTGGATAAGTAGGAAACCTCTCTACTGTTGGGGAGGTAGGGGATTGTATCGAATTTTGAAGCGATGACTGAAACTTTGGGGACACACGGTCGGCTAAGTTGGTTTCTGTGATGTGCGGGTGGCTGTAGTGTTGTGGTCTGAAGTTGGTTTATTACAAACTGTTGAATGCTGCTAATAAATGTAGATGTAAATTTGTGTCCGTTAGCTAATTCTTCCATAAATATTAAGAATTTATCCTGTTCATTCAACTTAGCTTTGAGATCAAGGACCGTAGAATTCAACTGCTGGATGGAGTCTGACATCTCCTGTACTTTCCTTTTCCGTTCCTCCGATAATTTGTCCAATTTTTGCTGATGTTGATTATGACTGTACTGAGTAAATTTTAGAGCTTCCTATAGACCCTCGGCGACGTCTCCTTTTGTTTGGGATTGTAAGGCGGTTATTTCCTTGTCCAGCGCCGACTTGAGTTTAGGTGCTGTTTTTGGAACGCCAACTTGTATCCACTTAAAGAAGGACTCGTACACCAAATTTATAGTGTAGGTAGCTACGATGTAGAAATAGTGCAGTATGAGAAATCCAATCAGCACAATTAGGAATATAGCCCACCAAGGCAAGTTAGGGTCAAATCCTAATGACAGTAGTCGGGGTGGAGGAGTTGTGGCTTGTGCCATGTTCACGTGCAGTATTTTATGTAACTGTACACATGAACATTAGAAAACACTAACGCCTTTCGGCACCAATTTGTGACACGCCTACTTTAAATATAGCGTTTAGAAATGTCACATGCCTGTGTTGGTGCAATTAAAGTGGGAGAGCAAGTAATTTATTTCATATTTTGTGCCCTATTGGCACTGAACAACAGATTTTATTTATTGAGAACTAATGTTAACATAAATTTCTGTAGAAATATTTACTTTAAAGTTTGATTCGTTGCTCGAACCACAAACTATCAGGAAGACTGAAAGAGCTTGAAAAATTGTGGCACCGAGTGGACAGAGTCCAAAACAAGAATGAATCCTATGGGATGTGAGATTTTTCACCTCCCTTATCCAGAGAATGGGATGCATGCAGAGAGCACGCGGAACAAGTAAAGTTGAATGATTGTGCTGTGTTGTTGGGGTAATGTTGTACACGAGGGGCTACAGATGGCAACAACCATTGGCCTAGAGCTTCGTGTTCCTATTTCGTCAAGGTGGTTTTGGTCGGACTCCAAAACAGTTCTCTGTTGGATTCGCTCTACGGGAGTAAGATTCAAAGAATTTGTTGCCAATCGGATTGGAGAAATCCAAGAGAACAGAAATGCCACCGAGTGGCACTGGGTGCCTACAAAGCTCAACGTTGCGGATCAAGGAACTAGGTTCGAAAGTAGGATATCTATGGATCCTGAGTCAGAGTTGTACTCTGAACCGGTGTTCTTGAAGCAGGAACCTTCGGAATTTCCACAAGAAAATTACTCAGAAGAAGGATTGTGTGCAGCGGCTGTGTTGGAAGCAGTACCGAAAGTCGATCAATTTGACGGTCGTAAAAATAGGCCACGGTCTAATGAACTGAAAAGAGTAACAGAGACAACGCCTAATCCGGTTCTCTTCATTTTTGCGCTTGCTTCGTGCCACTGCCGCCGTTAAGAAATCAGCTTAAGCTAAGAAACCGTTAAGTTGTGGAGGTATGGAGGAAATTGGGAGCTTGAGCCAGACGATATTCAGGAGGCTGAGAGAACATTGGTGAAAAGAGCCCAGGAAGAATCGTATGCAGATAAACTGGAAAGCCTCCGCTATCGTGTTCCAGTATCACGGAAAAGCGAAATATGGAAACTTAATCCCGAGATTGACAAAAACGGTGTACTCAGAATGAAGGGGAGATTTGGTACTCCAGTTATCCTGCCCGGTAAACACTACATCGCTAAGCTCTTAATTGATCAGCAGCACAGGAATTGCGCCCACCAGGGAATTGATACCGTTTTCACGAACATTCGGCAAAAATACTGGATTCCCGAAGGGAGGACCGCTGCGATGAAAAGCTGTGGACGATGTTGGACTTGTCGCCTGGGGCTCGTTAAGCATATTCCCCCAAGAATGGGAAATGTTCCGTCTTTTGGGTTAACAAATTACCAGCCCCCTTTCACCTGCACTGGGCTGGATTTTTTTGGGCCCATGTATGTGACCGTCGGACGTCAACACCACAAGAGGTGGGTTGCCTTGTTTTGCTGTCAGGTCAACAGAGCCGTGCATTTGGAAGTGTGCCATGACCTTAGTACTGACGAGGTCATGCTGACTGTCTCGAGATTTGTGGATACTAGAGGTCGTCCGAAGCGGATCGTCAGTGACAACGGAATTTCGTAGGGGCTGCAAAGGAATTGAAGAAAGCTATCACGGAAATCGACTTCGACAGACTTAAGCGGTTGGGAAAGTTCCATGAAGTCAAGTGGATTTTTAATCCACCTGGCATGGGAGGATCCTGGGAGAGGCTTGTGCAAAGTGTAAAAAATGCTTCAAACCCATTCTTCACGAGAAGTACCCTAAGGATACTACGCTACTGACTTTGTTGAAATCAGCGGAGAACATCGTAAACTCCAGGCCTCTTACTCAGGTCTCTCCAGATCCTGCTGACCCAGAACCCATAACGCCCAATCATATCCTTCGTGGAGGTAGCGACGTTGGTCCGGGTATCCCATCAAAAATAGAAAATACGTCAGACTATATTCGGGCACAATGGAAGCGAGCAGAAATCATGACGGACCAGTTCTGGAAAAGATGGACCCGTGAATTCCTTCCCAAGCTCAACCGCCGTGAGAAGTGGAATGATCCCGTAGAACCGCTTCGTGTTGGAGACCTCGTCTATATGGTCGATGATAACCTGCCAAGGAATTGTTGGATGAGAGGATTTACTCCGGAGTGTCAAGCGGAAAAGATGGGCAAGTACGGGTGGTGCAGGTGACCACTAAGGATCGTGAAACTGGAAGGACAACCACGTACACTCGTCCGACCGTGAAAGTGTGCCCCCTAGGTCTGCGAATGGAAATTCAGAATCCAACGGATCCTAAATTTGGGACCGGAAATGTCAACAAATCTCAGATTTTCCATAAATGTGGGCAATATTCAAATCTCTGTGGAGGTGCAAGCATGCTGGTCTAGGTGGGAAAAGGAGGAGAACGGAGCGTTGAGAAGAAAGGAAGACAGCAAGCAGCACATCATTCATTCTAATTCATTCTAAGATTTTTGGGAGAATGCTTGTGAGCCGCACTGTGGAGAATTTTTAATTGCTTTGTAAGTCAGAGGAAAGCGAGAGAATAAAGGATATAATTGTGGTGTACAATTAAAGTATTTAGTTGGCCGTCAGCCGTTTCTTTTGATTAATTAGTTAACCTGCATTTTCGATCCCTGTGGTGGGAAATCGTTACTTAACTTGACGTAGTTAGGGAAAGGTTAGTCAGAAAATTATCCCTGCCGTGGGAAGTCAAGCCTAACTTGCCGTAGTTAGAGAAACCAAAAGAGGAACACAGTCATTTCAGTCGTCGCCCACGACATACCAATTGAATCATATGTCAAAATCATCGTAATACTTCAAGTGTAATCTGAAAGACTCACAAGGTTGCTCCGTTGGCATAAGTGTACACAAATACGGTGGTAATAAGTGCACATACTGTAAGTCTAAAATGTCTGTAATGGATCATGACCACTACCTCACTCTTACTCTTACAAAAACTCTCACAGAACTTTCAAATATCAAGTAGATACTGCTGCCAGATACATTGTAGTGCAGAATGAGCTTTTGTTGGGACTTTTTTGCATTGGGGATTTTTTGTTGGGGATTTTTTTGCATTGGGAATTTTTCGTTTGGGTAAAAAAAAAATTGGGTATTTTTTCGTTGGGGATTCTTTCGGGACACGCGCTTAACCAAATATTTAAGTCTACTGCAATGTTTGTAATATCGATAATTAATAGAAGAGAGTCAATAAAACTACCTTTGGAAACTATTTCAGATCTATTAAGTTGAGCTCTCAATTCTTTTGTGGCTGTAATATTTGCTATTGACACACTTGAAGAGTTACCCATTTGGATACCACGATGTTGTACAAAAGTTTCATTATACTCTAGAAAGCTATAATCTAGCGTAAGATGTAACAGTTGTTTTAAATGGTCAATAGTAATACCAATAGGTAGTTGCAATCTATCTCTATTTTCCATGAAAAATTCAATACAGTTCGATTTACACACAGAAATTCAACATTTTACTTCAGAAATCTTCCTGAGTTTTAAGATTACTGCACTTTGGTAAAGTTTTAATGAAAAGGAAGGAGCATTAAGGCTTTGACTAAATTCGAAGACAAGAGCGATATAGGACATGAAATCACATAAAACGTGTTTATCGGTAATACTTTTGTTTTATTTTTTAAGTCATGTTAGAGTATTATTATATAACGTTACAAGCTTACATTCTTATTATGTTTTTCTGCAAAAAAAAGTCATTCAGATTTTACTCAGATCAGCTACAAAGCTTTCCATGAATCCAGATCTCAAATAATTCTCGAGTTTTATGCAGGAACAATTATTGGCACTAAAATGCAACAGTTCTAGTGATACAATAGCAACCACGTAAAAGTATTATCTTCTCAGTTAGACATCTGTAATCCTACCCCGGAATTCCGGGTACTTTTGGCATAAAATTCATTTTTGTAGAACTTTCGGATAATTTTGTGCATCACAATTTGCCACAAAAACAGATGAGCTTTGTCAAGCAAACGTTGCAGCTGTCTGTACTGCAGATTTGGGATTTTTTGGCGTTTGTTCGGTTTGCAAATACCAAGTGACATAATTGTTTAATGATTTCATTGAATGCACGAAAATTATTGCTGGTTTGAATTTTTATAAACAGAAAGGGATGTGTATACGACTATAACTATTTTAAATTACCTAACTCAGAATCCGAAGAGAAAATGCACGATAAGATGTCATGCCAGCTTGTCAAATCAATTCATTGTAAAATCGAGAGCCTTTGGCAGAACAAAAATTTTAGCACTGGCAACTTTTGCAGAAAGTAGAGCAGTGAGTCTTGCCTAGTAGTATCTAAAATTTTGTATAATATTTTTCTTCCGCTACTGTGCTTAAGGAGACAAGATCAGATTAATTTTTTACTGATTTTGTCGGAAGTTCGATGCCAAAACCTATTCCAAAGTATCACAGATGGGCATCAAATATGCAGATAAGACGTCCCAACCAATGGTTATTGTCAGCAATATATTTTGTTAAATAATTCCGAAGATCGAATTCTAAAATTACCTATTTCCACCCACCCGAACATATAATGCATGCACTCTAGGGCATTACGTTGTGCCATTTACCAAACTCTTCTCAAAAATGAAATTAAAATGGAACTAAAATGCGTATCAGTGTGTAACAGCAGGCGTAAGTGTGTAATTAGCAAAAGCTGTAATACTGACTTATTTTGCTGTTTTCTTCTATTATAACTACCTGACTCTAGCACAGTTATCCAACTTTAGTAAAGAAATGAATTTATTCTGGTTACCGGCCTGCAACTTGCGCCACTCATTTGATTTGAAATAAATTTTGAAAGTTTTGTTTGAAGCATTTTATTGATAAGCATACGCAATAAAAATGATATTTTTCAATAAGAACGAAATCCACATAAATAAAACTTGGCACTATAAACAAAGTTTCATATCCCTCGTTCTGTTTACTTTGTAAACAGCTGTTTAATTTACAAGGCTTCAACTTTTTCTATGTTGTGTATCTCTACTTTTTAATTGAAATATTTATGCAATAATAGCGCGTATTAGCACAAATACTTACAATTTGCACCTAGTATATGGGGGAATACATACTTTTTTTTAAACCTAAATATTTGTATTAAATGAGTTTGCTCAGTTTTGAAACTTGTCTGCTACTGAAGCAACGTGTGTTCATGCAAAACAAAATCTACCCAGCGTAAAGCTAAGTAGAAGCACTAACTACAACTGAGAAAACTATTGTTTTATTTTTCTTTTATATGTACTCTCCGCATATGTTCCCCCTTTTGCAGCAAACTCTTCTCTGCAAAACTCGCAAAGGTAGGGCTTTTCTTTAATGTGATGTATACAATGTCTGTACAAACTAATGCAAATCGCTTTTCACAGAACACGCACTCGTAATTTAATTGTTGAACAAAAGCTGAGAAATGAATTCGTTGTACATGTATTTTTAGGGCTCCCTCACCCCACTTACTCCAGAAAGGTTTGCTGCATAACCGACACTCAGTTAGTGTGCGACTAGAATGATAGATTTTTTTGTGCTGCCGATCCCAAAGATCGCTTTTGTGGCGCTATGAGTCAACTCATGTCGTTTTAAATGGGCTTTGGTAACAAATGTTTTTTCGAAGATGTTGCAGCTGTAATTTCGTTCTCCGGAACAAAATTGTTCATGTCCCAGAAGCTGAAGTTTGATAAGTAATTTATTTTTGCAAAACCTGCACACATGAACTCTATCTGCTTCCGTTAAATGAGCTGGTGATCTGATCATATAAGAGTGTAAGGTGCTTCGGGAGGCATAACTAATATTGCATGGTAGGCATTTATAAGGGCGTTCTCCTGTATATCTACTACGTAGCTGGTTCTGTACAAACATTGGTTGTTTAAAGGTCTTTTCGCATAATTTGTACGGATGTCTGAAACCTTGATGCTCAGCTTTTTCATGAGTGCTACTTCAATTTTCTGATTTGTTCACTTTTTTACAAAATCGGCATGAATATATTGTATTTGTTGTACTTTTTTGTGACTTTTCTGCATGGATATTATAGAAACGTCTTTTCAAATTTCCTTTACTGGAAGACTTGTAACTGCACTGCTGACACCGATAAGGGGTAATGACACTGACATTGACGATATGTATGTCTTTCGAAACTTGATATTGACACAAAACTCTGGCAGCATGTTTCACAAATGTGTTGATGTTGTTCAAGCATACTTTAAGATTTAGGGAGTGTTCGCACTAGATATCTTGCAAAAGACTCAATGAAAGCTATTTAGGGTTGTCAGGCCTAAATAACATTGTGTAAAAATGCAAGTAAAACAACCATTGGGTTTTTTACGATTTTATTACAAAAAGTGAAATCGGTGTGAGTTCATGACTGGGTGCATGACTGATTTACAATTAAGATATTTTCAACTTATATAGTAACAAATCAATTTAAATTACGTAAGTAATTTGCGTCAATAAAGGAAATGTGAAATGTAGAACATTAAACTGAAAGTTTAAACTGTGGTGACAGTTGCATCCTACACAAAAAGATTACAGAGAAAAGAATGCAACCGCAAAAGCTTACATCAATAATATTATGTCACAATTACTGCTTACGCACATACACTTCCTGTTTTGTGGCAAAAGCTTAAAGAAATTACAAATTATTTGAGTGCTGATGCAATATTCTGCCTAATTGTGAGTGATACATTAATACAAAGTAAAGAGACAATTAGTCATAAATTAATTAGAAATGTATGATGGTTATGTCATGAGCATAACCCATCAAAAGCCTTGTTTCTAACCATTTGAATAATCTATCGAGAAAAGCTCTATGAAGTCACTTTTTGTCCTTTTTGACAAAACGGAAATTTCAGTAAAGCAACACCAAAAATTGAATATTTTAAGCCTCAAGTATCTTATTTTGTTAATGTGAACAATGAAAAACAGATCTATGAGTAACGTTTTTTAGATTTTAGGTAGTTCTTATATATTAGGGCACCCGATGTACAACTATAGACATTTTTAGAGCTACACAATAAGGCAAGCACTGCAAAACAATTGTGAATAAAAATTCAAAGTACCCCTTCAATGTTCTTACCATCCAGCTTGTGTGTAAAGGAATTAATAAACCACATATTCGCAGCACCGCATTTATTGTCTTCATTGTTCTTGTTGTTTTCGATGTTCAGGCAAATCTGTACGCTTCTTTTCACGGGTACTTCAAACTTCCATTCATACTTAGATTTATCAATCCGTACCTAAAGTACATACATTACCACGTAGTAACACGAATACCACATTTTCAGTTTTAGAAGGTTATTTTAGCATTTTTGTAAAAAAGGGGAAGCATAAAAAACGAAGAAATGATATTCTGTTTGCTGGATACTCTAAACTTGGACGAGTTTGTGTCGAAACTGTGATTGTCAATTATTTTCAACAGTGCGGTGTAAAATCCAGCTTGATTACCCCAACAATGAAACTTTTGCTTTGGTCGGCTTGTTTAACACCTTGGGGGTTTGTCTTTTTTGTGGCACGAATTAGGGAGTTGTACAAAAGGCAGAGTCCGTTGGTCTCCTCCACTTTTAAAAAGGATGCACCTCCAGAGAGATTGGTTCTGTCTTCAGAAAATATCAAATGTAGACCTCCAGAAGGACAATGGGCACTGGACTATTTATCTACCTGTTCTTCCTGTGCAATGCCTCAAATGATTAACTACTGATGTTGGACTTCTGACTAGCCCAAGATCTAGAACAAACAGTTCAAAAATCTGTCAATTATTCACCCAACTTGTCACCCACGTCAGCACTTTTCAAAACATCGCCTCTTCTTTTTAAAACACCTGCTTTTAAAATATAATCAATTCATTCTAAAAATCCTACAAAAAGGACGATTAGTAAAAGCAAAGAACGCAGTAACACAAATTATAACTAGCAGAGTTGAAACTGAACAGAGGTCCGTGTAAATTTGCTATCTACCAGTGGTGTATAGTCACAACCAACAACACTTTCAAAATAGTAACGTCAAATGTACACAAATTTGTATATATGCATCCATATTTCCTAACTATTTTGGCGTTGGGGCGGATTACTTCATGCTCAAGCAGATGATTTTCTGGTTCTTATTAAATATACCAAGTATCAATGTAAGTTGGCATCTGCAGGCAAGTTGCTCTGACAACCATTCCCCTTGAGCAAGGTGACATTGCAGAGATTGAATTGTCAGATTTTTAAACGAGAAGGGCCGGAGTAGTTGGTGGATTGGGAGGATGGAGAGATGAAACAAGTCACATGGAGGGACCTTGAGAAAGAGACTCAGAACAGAAAAAGGGAAGGATATAAGCGAGTTACCATATTTCACTGTGTTAGGATTAACTTACAAATAAACCCTGGTAAATGTTGAAGTTGCCGTATAGAAAGTTTTATTCAAAATGAATGAGTTGCGGAAGTGCACTAGGGTCAAAAAACCTATTCCAAAAAACACAACTCACAAAATCTTAAGGAACCAGAGTTATTGCGTTTTTAAATTTTCGCCCCCTCAGGGGGCGTGCACTGGGAAAAATATGGGGTTTCAATTGATGCAGTAGGACCTAAGGAAGCTATTTTTAAAAAATTGAAAAAGGTTGTGAGGGAACGGAGTTAAAGACTTTTTATATTTAGCGCCCTCTAGTGGTTCTTTGTCAAAATGTTTTAAAACCAGGCGCGAAGTAAATGTCTTGTTGGGAGGTACCGTTTAGAAAAAAAATGCAAAAATTCTAAGGGGTGTTTAAGGGGCGATGGACGGACGGACCCGGAACAGACAATAGGTCCATTATGAATAATTATCCTGCGGCTACTTAGTAAATGAATTCTAATAGTTCCCTCTGTAGCCACTTACCCGAGTTTCTTCTCTGTCTCTGTAAAAATGCCTGACATGGATGCATTATCAACAATGTGTATCTCCAATATTATTTTAATTTAGATTGCAAATTACCAATTTTGAAGAAACTAGAGTAGTCCAAGCTAAAACCTTGGTGCTGTCTAGAATTGTGGAAGATAGTTGTCCGCAATTGGACAACAGAAGCTTGAAATAAACTGAATTCTGACTTTATGAGAGCTTGGCGTCAATACCTGGTTTAAGACGACGTAGATGGACTTTTCCCATACAGATTTAATGTCGCTCTAAATGTTATGATATAATGAAAAGTTAGGTTGCATAACATTTTACTAGGATTCCAATATATTTTGAAGGTAAAAATCGAAAATTTCCAATGTCAACATAAAGCACGGTGGCCGTATATCAGGTGAGGAAAAAGGGAATTGAGTTGAATGGGCTCCGTAATTTTTTATATTTTATGAGAGCAAGTTAAAATTTATATGATGCAAATGCAGAACATATTGAACACACCCACAAATGGAATTCTTGAGTAGAAAATCGGAAAAAATGGATCGTATTCCAGATTTTAGGCAACATAAAAATTCCTTTAATCAGCGCCCCCTTCACCTTAAATTGGCACACAATCGCGCAATCTACTACTGTGAATTTTATGGCCGGGTGGGCAGCAAGAATTCTGTGTCCCGACCTAAAAAATCGAAGTTAGCAAAGCTCAATGCATTTTTTGGGTACCTGTTAGTAATTCAACTTGCAGAAGGCGCCCATCTGCATTGACAATGTCGACCTTTGTCGTCTACAGAAACGTATAGGCGCCGAACTGTCAACATAGTCAAAATTTAATTTAATATGTTCTTGTCTTTTATTATTCAAGTGTGGAAAACTGTCTTCCAAAATTTTACGTAGCCACAAATTTCTTGCTCTAATGCACTATTTTCTACAAAACTTCCAAATTAATCACTGAAATGAGCGAATCACTGAGAAAACAATTTCTTTTCAACCTTTCTCCATATAACACGAATATCCCAAACACACTTTTTTTAACATGTGTGCGCTTCTATGATTTATCTTTCTAACAAGGGAACCGTCCCAGTTGGTACACTCAAAAATGGGTGAAGTGTGCCAATTTCTATGTTGTTAGATGCGTAGATTACGAATATAATAGTTGTTTGTGTGAATGGGCCTTTACGGAAAAACCCCGGTTGAAGGACTGTGTTATCACATTGTACTTTTCGTAACTATAAGTAAAGGCAGGGAGTCGTAACCCTCCAATTTCCAGATAGATTGTGTTTTCTATACTCCTTTTTAGCGCAGATTACGAATGTAATGTCAAAAATTCCGATTGCACAAACCCAGAGGTGATACTTGGCGTTTGAGTGTGCTTACACTTTGCCACATGATCTTTGACTCCATCCTGTCCTCAAGGGGTCAACGAATCAGAATAAAAATCAAAAGCGCCCTTTCACTTATAGTAAGTAGGCTTTGTACGAAGTTTGAAGGAAACTTGCTTAGCCGTTTACAAGATACTTGCGTGACAAGAAGACGGACGAACAGACAGAGAGACTGTCGGCTTGAGGAAAAAAAGTCGTAGCTAATGCCATTTAAAAAGAGGTTTACAGATCGTAGTAAACTAACAAGGTCAGGCATTTTTCTTCAAAGGCTTTTAAAAATTCATAACTAGTTCTGGCTTTTTACTCAAGCCTTTGTTCACTTTTTAGACAGCATTTTAAAAATAGGCATTTTCGTGTTATATCAGTATAACGTCGACGAAAATCGATTAGGCGCTTTCGCGAAGCATGTCAATTTTGACTAGGCGTCTTCGCGAAGCATGTCAATTTTGCCAAAGCGCTTTCGCTAAACATGTCAATTTTGATGAAGGCACAACGCAACTTGTCATGAGCCTGCGAAAAGGGCACAACGCAAAATCTGGGGCAAAATGAGCTTTTTTATTTAAAAGAAAGCCCATTCAATTCTGCACATTTTCATGCCTCACACATATGTAGCGGGCAAACAAAACCGGCAAAAAAATACTGAAAAATCTTGTGCTGTTGAGACAGCTGAATCAACTCTTAAGTGCGTTTGCCAGCTTTGATTGTTTTGGCGAAATAATTTGTATATTTATAGAATCAGTTACTCTCGTATAAAAAGTTAGTTTTCGAAAATTGACCAGATTTGGAATTATGGTGACGATAAAGGAGACGCCAAAAATTCCGGATGCTTGTAGTAATTGTGATTTTCTTCCTAAACTAGGTATTTTGCGATGTGCCCTTTTCGCAGGCTCATGACAAGTTGCGTTGTGCCTTCATCAAAATTGACATGTTTAGCGAAAGCGCTTTGGCAAAATTGACATGCTTCGCGAAGACGCCTAGTCAAAATTGACAAGCTTCGCGAAAGCGCCTAATCGATTTTCGTCGACGATAAGTACTCTTTAAATACAGTATTTCAATTGACTTTTTTTGTAAAGGCCCATTCACACAAACGAGTATTATGTTCGTAATGTACGCATCGAACAACATAGAAATTGATGCATTTTACCCATTTTTGAGTGTACCCACTGGGACGGTTCCTTGTAAGTTTCTATTTAGATTAGAAAAGCGTGTGCTGATTTTTTATATGGTAAGGTATTTTACAGAAGCAGATTACATAACAACTGAAGCGATTGTAGAATGTAGTCTAAACATTTTTGTGTTATGGTGAATTATTTATGGCGCAGCAAAGAATATAACAAAACGTGTAATTATTAGTGAGAAGAAAAACCGATACTTTGTATACAGTTTTTCTGGGTACCTTATATTCATGTACACTTAAATAATAGTCTTAGCCTTCATCTTCAATACCTAAATTAGCACGTAGCGTATTTCTTCATTTGGATATTTAATATTAATTTCCAACATCAAAATTGCGTAATGCTTGAAAAGATATAACCTATCTTACCAAATCAACACATCTTCGGTGGCTATGGACAAGTATCGGCACCAAACCTCCCACAAAATTTTAAAGCAAACAATTATTTTCTTCTTTCCTATTGTCCAGTTGCGACAAACTAACCTTTCAAATTTCAGATAGCACTAGACTCCTTGCTGTAATTGGAACTACTATACTTTGTGCAAAATTTGCAGAAGATAAGACTATCAAAAAGCTTACAACTGCCAAAAAGGGTAATGTGTTTAGCCAAACATTTTTTGTGTTAGAATGAGTTAATTAATTCGGTTAGCTGACACTGCATTTATCATGCATGTTAAGCAAGATTAATATATAACGGTTAACTACTGAAATAAATAAATCAAAGCTGAATTTTTCGCCGGAAACGGAGACTCAAGGTTCCGGTTTTACGGTAAATCCGTTTTACCTCAACTCCAAAACATCAATGTGAAAAGCAGCACTACAAAACTCCCGCTGTTTAGCCTGAATGTACGATTTCCTACTTTGCATGTGGACCAACTTGAGCAACTCATTTTGGGCGATGAGATAAAATCTTTCAAGTAGTTTGTCAGGTCATATATTTTGAAATCGGAATAGGATCTAAAGCCCATTTGGAAATCCTGAAACGTGCTAGTAGACCCAGTTGACCCATGCGAAAACTTTTCAAGTATCTTGGTGTAAATTAAGAAAACATGAAACTTTTGAAAATATTTAAATCTTGTAAACATTTTGAAAGTAGTCTGACGTCTCAAATTTGCTAAGGATTTCAGCTCAACAGCAGGGGCGCAGCGAGGGGTGGGCACCTAGGGCACGTGCCCTACCTAAAAATTTAAGAGCTTCAAAATCTTGGTTAATATTTGGTCACAAATATTCCAAGGCGTTAACAATTAATCGTGCTAGTTGACCATTTAAGGCTTTTTGGTTATATTGCGTGGTCCTGGAACTGAGATTCTCTACAAAAAAAAGGAAATTTACAAAAGTAACCAGAGTGTCCAGTTTAAACAAAAAGTGTTTAAGTTTTGAAGAGTTCCAGATAAACATTTGCATGTCATTTGAATATGGAAGGTATATCTGTTCTGACGCCACGAATCTTGGTAAAGAGCTTAGTGCAAAACCACAGACAAATAGCAGTAACAAAGCTGATAATGAGCCATATGATAGAATTTGTTTTATGAATCTACACTAAAGATAAAATGGGGCATTATATTATAAATTTTACAGGAAATGAATCAGCATACCTTCGGGAGAAAAATAAATTTCTGTTCTTAACACTCGGGTTGCTCAGTCTTTATTATTCGCTAAAGGGTATTTTGATGCCTAAACAATTTGTGTCAAGCAAGTAACAAATTTATTCTCAATAGCTTAATTAGTTATTTTGTTTTCAGCTTTCTCATTGTCAACAAACCTAGAATACGACGAAATGGATATCCTTTCGTTAAAGGACTTCACCCAACTAATTCACGGTCACATTAGTCGTCCTAAAATCACAAAAGTGAGAATACTAACATGTTCACAATCGAATGCTTTAAATTTTAAAGAAAACTTATCTTTTTTTATGGTGACCCTCCTTCTCCTTTAGTTGAGGCTCTGCGGCAACGATAGTTAACCACTAACTGCAAATTGAGTGCCATTTTCTGGTTATTACTGGCACCGTTTGCTGTAAATATAGTATTTGTTGGTATGAGCCCAATTTGCAAATTTATGAGATAAATGGGAACGGAAATAAACTGCGTGTGTGTTGATCTGATCTGATAAAGACAGTGGCTTTATAGGACATGTCAAATAGATAATTTCTTATTGAACAGTCACCTTGAAGCTTCGCATGTCCAATTTAGCAAATTTTTCTCTCCTAGGCAATAACTTTCTTCTGAGAAATCGCACGTAATTTCTATTTTGGGGCGCTATTGGCTATTCTAACAAAACTTTTAAAAATATTATCTACCATATACGGTCTACTTATAGTATGGACTATACACTGTACTGAAGTTTAAAAACATTAAAAATATCACAAGATACATGAATGCTAAAACAAATAACCCTTGCAACATTTGTACATTTCAAAATAAAATTTTACAAATATTTTAAAGCTTAATAATACAAAATCTAAGAAACCTGTCGGCTAATGTGCTAGACAGAAGCAACAGCTTTGTGTTCTTCCAAAAACGTTTTTAAAACTATTTCCTCATTGTAGTTGTATTATCTTAGCGTCCCCACAGATACTCTAACCAAATTTTGTACTTTTTCAAAGACAGATCGTTTAATTTTACTAACTAGATATGTACCAAACTACAGATTTAATGCAAACTTATTGGCAAACCATTAATTATTTCACGAGTTAATAAATTCAACTTCATACTAAGCGTTTAAAGCTCAGAAAAACAAAGATATATGCTTATTTTAACTTATTTTGAATTTGGTGCCCTACCTAACTTTCACGGCTGGCTGTGCGCCTGAATAGGTGGGAAGCTTAATGTCTGTGGTAATAAATGAGGAAACGGAAATGAACGCCAAGGAACATACCCCGGCGAAGTGTTTAAAGAACTTTGCGTTTGTAACACGGACTTGTGCAATGTTAAGGCTCTCTGATTGGAAACTGGGGGAAAAGGAGGAACTGAAGAAGCGGACTCTGTGATGGACGCTGGAAGAAAGATGATGCAAGCGGGATTTATCGGAGCGATGATGACTACTTTACTGGCAACCACAAAGATTTTCTACTGATAATAGTCTGGCTGGTTGTAATATGGTATTAAAATTTTTTGAGGATTTTTCAGACAACAAAAGAACGTATTTATATTTAGCTTTGCAAAATGAACTGTACAAATATTCTGCATAAAGAAAATGTAAAAATAATATTGCAAAGTAAAACTGTTTCGTTTTGATCCTGAAGTGTTTATTATCCCCAGTTTATTCCAGAAGTTTTTTTTTGCTATTCAGCATCACTAACCTTTTACTTTAATAGCTTCTGAAGACCCTCAAATTCTCTAATTTGAACTACATGAATTCCTAACAATTCCGCTGCTCAAGCTGCAACTTCTTGTTGAGTCTCCTCTAACTGATTTTGAAGTCTGCCCTACATCTCCGCCTTTTCTGCTTTTTGCTTGTTCTTCCTATTGGATCGCGAGCCGCCTCCAGGATTTTCGCTTCCCGGTTTCTCATTTCCACCAGTACCATAGCACGATAAATTACTGAATACATTCTAGTTTTTAGGACAACTTGAAACATACGAATTTAGTAGTAATCCCCGTCGTCTTCAATTGGTACACAGCTCAATTCACAACTGCTTATTTCGTGGATGACATCGAGAGTTTGGAATTTCCACCTTTAAACTAGACTTGGAAAATTAAAAGAATGACGGAACCAATTTCTGTTACTTGCAATATCATTGCATGACAATGACGCATGATTTCTAATCTGGATGGGTATAATGCATCTGCGTCGTTTTAAAGCAGCTATTGTCGCCCAGGTCTCAAAAAAGTTATTACTTACTTTATTGTATTCTTGTCTTCTGTTATCCAATTGTGGAAAACTATCTTCCAAAATTCAAGGGAGCACTAAGTTCTTAGCTGGGATTACTCTACTTTCTGCAAAATTTGTAATTTGCACTAAAACTATTTATTACAAAACTTTGTCGCTTAGCAATTTAGATACACACTACTAAACCTATTGATATCAGTCATTTTTACAGAAAAAGTGAGAAACTGGGGCCCTTAAAAAGCATTCCGTGAACTTGCAATTGGCCTTTACAAAAATACTAGAATTTGCTTTGAGCCCTTCTCTTGATGCCAGCAAATTGCTTTGGGTCCTTCCATTGTCCGAGGAAAATTGCTTTGGTGCCTTAACATGTGGAGGTAACGATATACTGGTTGCTTCAGGTTTTGGGACAATTTATTTTAGAAGAGGAATGTCTGTGGAAAGGAGGGGAAGAAAGATAGTTGGTTGGGGTTCGGTTTGCAAGTGTATCTTCATGCTGACGTCTTTGGAAAGCGTGTTCTGAAAGACAGGATGCTAGGTTGATTTGGAGGAAGCACAAGATGAGTTGGTGGATGGCGCTGAGGGACTGCATCAGTGGAGTGAACGGGAACGCAGGGTATATTGCCGGTCCCAAATGCAGGAAAAGATGGACAACGCGGAGGATTGCGTATATAAATGAGACAGACATTTTTATGAAAGGTTTAATGGTAACAAGCACATTTTTAGATTAATTTTGAGTGGAACATGAAGGTAACTAGGAATTTAGGAATGACTAGAGTATTTGATGAGTCAAATTGCACCAACACACTAATTGCAATAAATCTTATTAATTTGGGATAAAATAAGATTTTAATATAGATAGTCAAATTTGTGTTTGTGTTATAGATACAGTAAATGTTGCTAATTCTATTATTATTATAAACATCCAAAGTAAACCATTGAGAGATGCTCGCCGTGACTACATACTGTGTGGTGAGAATAACTTTCTTCCTTTTTCAAACATGTGACTTACTACCTTAACACTTGCAAGTTTCCTCCTTGCTCTGCTCAAAGCTTACCAGGAACAACGTCAAACAAGCAATTAGAATCTATTACCACAAAACGTTTATTAGAGGAACGAATGCACTTCTAAAAAAGTATATTCACTTTTACCTGTGCAGAAAATGTATAAGTGACGTTATACAAACCAGTAAGGCCAATGCCTACCGGAGCATTGTCAAGGTCTTTTAGTATGTTCGTGAAGGCAACCCTGTCCTCATTATAAAATTGTTTATATAGTGTCTTTTCCAGCAATTGCGACTTGAAGCATTCCATCTGAAACCAAAATTGTGAAATAATCTCTTAGTTAACAGTGGTGACTTAACAAATTGCTTTGGAGATATTTGCAAATGCGTTTAAATTTCTTGCCTTTCTATATGTTTCTCCCGAAAGAACTAGAAAAGTTATTAAGGCACCGACATATATACACAACACAATCTGCTCATTGGCGTCTTTAGAGCTTACCCAACGGTTCATTTTCAACACAAGTTTGGTCAATTCATCTAGTATCCAAAATAGTGCCGGTAGTGACCAAACGACATTTAGTGAGTTGCTGTAGGATTTCAGTTCCAGATATTTTTCTTCGATATTTTTCAGCTTCGCTAGTTCAACAGACAATAGTTGCGCAATGCATGCTTCAAAGTTGTTTACCCCAAGCCAAAAGAGCACTGGGACCATGCTTGCTAAAAACACATACACAGACCAATAGCCTAAATACCAGCAAATCTCACCTACTAATTCGAACAAACCTAGTAACACGTTTCCAGCTGAATAATTTTTAAATTCAGGTGTCATGAAATACCTGTTTCGAGCCTTTTGTACATATAAGTGGAAACCATGTGAAAAGGGTCTTGATAGAACACAGGTAAAAAAGATGCAAAGGTACACACAATAAACGTATACTTTTGCACGCGTAACAATACGTTCTTGTATGTTTGTAAGTGAGACTATTTCTCGATTCATAAGGTTCTTCAAGTTTTGCCGTTTTGTAAGTATGTTATACAAATAAGACACGTACATCAGGTTATCACATATAGTGCTTATAAAGGTGAAATACGAACGTGCAGTAAGTGGGGATTTGCTGCTATGTACACCAGTCAACTGAACAACTGCATCTGTAATGTTTCTCCACCAAACTAGCGTCCACACAAAAAACACAATTATCTGAAAATAACAACATATTACAAAAGAAAGAAATTTTATATAAATAAATCTCAAATATCCATTTACCTTCTGAAACTTGTTGTTTTGGAATTCCCATTGACATGATTCCTTGCAATAAACAAATCTAAAGGGAATGACGCACGAATAGTAACCCAGACAGAAATAGTTTTTCAACAAGACCGCAAGAGTTTTATCTTTTGCAGTTTCTGTTGAGAATATTTCCTTCGCAGTTTTCGTGTGTGTTTTTTGAAATACATTTTCCAGGTCAAAAGTAGCCATGCCCATTATTATTGACAAAACGAGTTAAAACAACAACGCATATAAGGATAATAACCTTTTTAAAGGCCTGGCTGGTAAAAAAGCTTTCTAATATTATTTATAGTAAAATCAATGTTTCAATGGATAGGTGTACAGTGGATATGGACAATGTTCAGTATGTCCGACTACTAACATGGACATGGGTTTTTGGATACTAGAAGTAGAACTGTTAAGTGAATAGCTGACAAAGTGAATAATATTTACGAACCAGCACGTTGGACACTGGAAATTGATACTCTGAGTGAAATCCAATTAATCAATGTTTTTCTAACCTGCGATATTTTCTAAACTGCTATTTTTATCAATAGAATTTCGGGTTTTCATCACACATATATGAGCTTTTCCTTTGTTTTGAACATCGTAAGACTACTAAACAACGCTAATATTTTGTGAAAAGTGGTGCACGTCTTAGGCTTGTTTTGACAAGCTTTACTTTAAAATACTTTGCAGAAAGTTGTTTTTGTACACGAGCGTGAGTCCTATTGCGTGCTATCAATAATCGTTTTGTACTCCACTTTTAGTTTACCTGAAATAATTCAGGTGACAAATATAAGGTTTATTCAGGTTAAAGCGTGAAACCTAGCTACAAAATAAGAATAAAAATACATTTTAGTATTACAAATGCCACAAGAAAATATCGGCATGTTACGAAAGTTGAATTGCTTTTTTACTAAATATTACAAAGCATAATAAACAAACATATTACAACAGTTTTTAAAATATGTCCATTTATTTGTATCCTGAATATGTAAGTAAATCAGAGAAGAGGTTGCAAATAAATTAACTAAATTATGCCATCATAATGCTGGCTGGCTGAGATGGAAAGGTTTAGACGATCCTGTAGCTTGATTCTTATTCATTATGGGAAAGTTATGGTTTTTAGGGGAATAACGCAGTTTGTATACATTAAAAGTGTAGTTGGAGGTACATTTAGAGGACTTCTTGCTATGAGATAACGTGATATGTTTACTGGAGTATCGGTTATTAGCTCGCTGCTTTAGCAGAGGAGCTAATTAAAATGTCGTGTGTCGGTGTGTCCGTCTACTTTATTTTTTGGGCCTTAAGTCAGTATAAGTGGTTTCTAACCCAGCTAAAATGGGCATTGGTGGTCCACTATTAGCTCGCTGCGTCAGCAGAGGAGCTTATTAACGAGTAGTGTGTCCATCCACTTTATTTTTGGGGTCTATACCAGACTATTTGGTGTCAAAATCAGGCTATTTGGGGTCAAAATCAGGCTATTTGCGGTAAAAAGCAGGTTATTTGGAGTCAAAATTAGGCTATTTGGGGTCAAAATCAAGCTATTTGGGGTCACAATCAGGGTATTTGGGGTCCAAAGCAGGCTAAGAGGGTCGAAATCAGCAAACTTGGGTCTATTATCAATTATAGAGATGTTTTACCTATTTTAGATGGGCTAAATGGGTTTTAAACTAAACTAAATAGCTATAGTTCTATCATTTAGTCACACTACTAAATTCAACTAGCTTAGGTTAAGCAAAAGCCATTTTTTGTCTTTTGAATTGATTGTAGATCAGTTTTATAAATTACATATGAAGAAATCAGTTTTATTAGCAGCAGCATTATCATGATTATTTCAGAAATGGCAAAATATCAGGCACAATTGGGAGACTTCATGATGGAGGAGGTGGAGAGGAAGACGTAAACTTGTGGGGGGTTATGCTGCTTTCGGTAATTTCAGTTACTATTTGCACGATAGATGGAGGGTATGTGTGGTTGCTGGGTAAGCTAGAATGACAAAGTACGAAGTTAGGGTAACGGGAGATTCGGAGGATAGTCAAGACAAACGGTAAGGATGCAATTTCGTAATAGATATGCAGTTAATATATTTACATCACAAATGTGGTATTAGACGCACCAGAAATCTGTGCTGGGAATGCCCATCTGCGTTGTTACGACACTGCAGTCGGCGCCGAACTTCCCACTATTAGCCTGTTGCGAGAAGCTATTCTTTACTATTTTTGATAGCACCCCTTTCTAGATTTATTGTTCTATTTTCTGCAAGATTTGTGAAAGATAAAACTGTTAAACACCTTTAAAATACAACTGCCAATGTTGCTTTGCCAAATTTTCCAATTTTAGAATGAATACATTTGGTAAGCCGACTGTGTATTTGTATTCTATCATCCAAGTTAACAAGTTAAGCAAAACGAGACGATTATTATAAAATGGTTAATCACTGAATGAAGCAACAAATAAAAAAGCAAACGTATTATTTTCAACTTTTCCTAAAACACTCCGGAAGTAATATTTATTTTAGTTTTGTTAAAATTTTCGATTTTTCTTATGCTCTCCTTACAATTGGTATTTTTGACAAAACATGAACTTTTATCTAATATCCTCACATTGTGCTCCACGGGCTACTTGTATTTGTCAGTGGAGGGGTAGTGAAAATTGGGGAGGAAATGGGTGATAGATGAAGATGTTGTTGGTTGGTTACCAAATTTGTCAAGGTCTAAGGTGGGACGCTTGACGTGTGTTACAGGAGGGCTGTCTCGTCGGTGGTTCCAGTCTTCATCAGGGTGGAACAGGTGTGAGTTGGGATGGCTTTTGGTTGCGGGGTTGATGAAGTGTTTATATGTGGTGGTTTGTTGGGCGGGAAGGGAACTGGAAGAGGAATTAAATGCAAAGGAAATGAAAGTTGAAGCAGAGGAATTAACTTAGGGAACTTGAAGGGATGAGAAAGCCACAAAGACATGAAGTGTATCCATCTTCTTCCTATTCTCCTCCGCAACCTTTCCTTTCGTTCTATATGTGGCAAGTGCAGGGGTCGAACTTAATATCCCTCCCCCTGTCTAGGCATTCAGAAGCCCAGAAATGCGCTTCAAAATGGGACAGTGCTTTCAGGATTTATAAACGTATCCATGGCTTTATACTTTTTAAGACTTTTGCTTTGCATTAGACTAAAGTGCAGATATTGATGAAAACTTTAAAAGATGGCTAAAGGTTAGGACCGAATAGACTGATGAAAGTAGCTAAAAAATGATAATTGTAAAAAAAGACAAAACTTCTTTTTCTCTAGACTAGTATAACATTACTATTTTGAAAGTTTGGAAGGATTACAAATAGATTTTAAAATATGCATAAAAGAGTTTGCACAGGTTAGATGCTTTTTTTGTGAAATTTGGTGGATTGGGGAATTTCGGTAAAGCAGATGGATGAGGTGTCATGTAGTATATGTGCCAACGTTTATACGATATATTCCTAGAGCATATAATTCAATTTTATAGCAGTTTTTTAAAAAATGTGTATATGATTGCATGCTAAGCAAATCAAAATATATCAAAACAAAGACCATGGATAAATTGTGGTTGCGGAGTTGATGATATGTAGCTTTTTGGTGCTTTCTTCGGGAGAATATACAACAAGAAAGGAACTGAAGAAGGACCTGGTTGCAATTGAAATGAAGGTGATAGCTTGAGGGGATGAGGAAGCTAAAAAGAGTTTCTATCATCCTCCTAATGACCTTCGCAACCCCTATCTTCGTGTCTTTCTCCATGTCGCCAGTGGAGTGGTGGAACTCGACTTCTTTCCCCCTGTCTCAGGGAAAAACCAGAAGTACACAATCTCCTCCCAAAGCCCTTCAAAAGTGGGACAGTTCTTTCCAAATTATGAAGCTTATTCATGGCATTATATTTAATTTGTAAGACCTTTGCTTTGCATAAGGCTAAACGCTACAGTGCAGATATTTTATGTAAATTAAGAAAAATGGCAAAATAATAGGGCCAAAAGGAATTTCCGAGAGTAACTTGTCGGTGAATTATGGGAAACGCAGAAACCGCTTGTGGGTTAGAGGTATCTGATTTTGAGATATAATACAGATGTTTCTTAATTTATTTATACAGAAGTTTGTAAAAAATAAACAGAAGTACAGAAGTTAAAGATTTTGTTTAATTTCAGAAGAAAATTATATTATAACCCCACTCATGACGTAAAGCCTTCCAAGCCAAGCGCACCAACTTCAACATCCCATCTACCATGTGGCCTATGCATGCATTTTGTGGAAAAGGAATGAGGGCTGAAAAATCTCAGCTCTCCTACATAAAACAAATGACACTTCATCTTCACAACTTGTGAAGGCAAGTGCAGGGGCTCTTTCAGTCTTCCCCTGCACTGCAATATTTCGGCTATCAATTATAAATTATAAATAAAATCTATCTACTTTTTCGTTAACGATAGTGTAGACAATAAATATTTCCAATTTACTCTAATAAATCCCTACAAAGCGTTATTATTTCTGCATCCTAATAAAGAACACAACGGGGAATTAAAAGCAAATTACTCCACCCGTTACAATGGTGCCTTGAAACTATTCGGTTAAAGGATTACGCAGATAGTGAATTAACGCCCACTTCATAACAAACAAACTCTTGTGCCAAAATGAAATCAGAGCCGCCAACACCGTCCTCCTATTTTCAGTTTCTTGTGCCAGAATCAGTTATGAATCTTCAGTTGTGGATTATAATTTCCATTCCTGTCATCGCTCCCATGTTGTTACATTATCTCTACATAATGGGCAACCGTATCTATAGGAGTAGCTACAGGAGAATATGGAATACGCCCACCAAAATTTCTACAACCCCGTTCCCTCCGGACAATGGGCCACCGACCCGTAAGAAATCATACACTTCCGCCGAAGTGCTGAAAATAAACACTGATTTCAACGGATTGGACAGGCAATTTTGTGGAAAAATCTTGGAAGTTGCAAATGATGCTCGGAAGTTCACTCGGTTTGTTAGTAAGTTTTAAGACCTGCGGTACAAAGACCTGCAAACAACGTTAGAGGAATTCCATCGTCAAGTTGACCAGCTTTTTCAGGATATTATCCACATCCGGAATCAATTGATAAGGGGATTTGAGAAAATTAGAGAAGATTTACCAAATCAGAATGTCGACAAAATTCTCCTATCCACATTCAGATGCTACGCTCATGTCACCCGGACAGACTCAACAACAGAATTCTTCGTCCTAAACAACCAGTGGATTATCAGGCTTTACATCGTGGGACTAAACAATGTCGCTGATTGACCCGGATGTCCACAATCACCGCCTTGGAGGGGGGACTTTATAACCCCACTCATGACGTAAAGCCTTCCAAGCCAAGCGCACCAACTTCAACATCCCATCTACCATGTGGCCTATGCATGCATTTTGTGGAAAAGGAATGAGGGCTGAAAAATCTCAGCTCTCCTACATAAAACAAATGACACTTCATCTTCACAACTTGTGAAGGCAAGTGCAGGGGCTCTTTCAGTCTTCCCCTGCACTGCAATATTTCGGCTATCAATTATAAATTATAAATAAAATCTATCTACTTTTTCGTTAACGATAGTGTAGACAATAAATATTTCCAATTTACTCTAATAAATCCCTACAAAGCGTTATTATTTCTGCATCCTAATAAAGAACACAACGGGGAATTAAAAGCAAATTACTCCACCCGTTACAATATGTTGAAATTTAGTTTAGAAAAAGTGTCTTGTTACACTTGTAAATAAAATTGGACAAACTAGGTTTGTTGAAGAATAAGATCTGATGGTTGTAGAAGTAGGGTAGATTTTATTGAAAAAGAAAATATGCTCATAAAAATTTGTATAGATTAGTTGCAGGTTTTATGAAACTTACTTGGTTGGTGGATTTGTCGAATCAATAGATTTAAAGGTAGCTTTAGTAGGTTTAGTAATTTTCAGGTCAAAATATTAATCATGTAGTTGCGTGCACAGGATTTCACGCAAGTTTTCTAATTCTAGTAATTTCTAAGACATGCTTATTCATCGGCTAGTTCAAACTAAACTACACACTTGTAACTTATGCTAATTGTAACGTATTAGGTTCATCTGTTCAAAGCAGAAACATTTGCTCTAAAATCACATTTTCGTCAAAAATCACCGAGTATTTTACCGCCAAGGTTAACTCCTTAAACCCTCTGAGGACCTCTATCTTCTTGAATACTTAGGGGTCAAAATGTCTGAATGATCCAACCACAATGGACCGCATTCTGAATCAAAGCCAACGCCAAGGCCGAATCTCTTTTTGCATGACCAATTATGGGAAAGAGGGCACCCCCTAGGTGGAACCGCCGCCCTGAAACCTAGCGGCTTAGTCTTTGGTCTATATGGTGAAACCAGTGTGCTTTTATAGAGGGGCTAAACACGATACCAGTTATGAATCAATGTGATGGCAACGTCCTCCTCCTCCAAGAAGCTTCCATCCTAATCCTTGGAGTTTCCAGAAATCGACCAGCTAATCTACCGCACCTCTTAGTTCGTCAACCGTACCAGGGACAAATGCAAAGTGGCAAGGTTTCCGAGTGTCCCAATATTCGGAGGAGATTAGGTGGAAGTGTATATGCTTTGTCAAGATATCCCAAACAGGTAAGTTCGAGAAAAGTGGAGTCGTTTAAAGCAAATTGGCAAAAATACTTGGAACTTCGTCTTTTCCTCCAAATCTACGCCCACTTCTCTATTGTTGATTCTACTCTGACTACCATTCTTCAATTCTCCTCAGTCCGTCTGGCAACATCAGACCCACCTACCACCAGATTTCCGCTTTCTCCCAAGGTCCCCATTTTTCCTCCTTCTTGGTCCGACACTTTAACCTTTAGTGGTCCAGAGAGTGGTTTGAAACCGTGTATAGATACCATTTTAGTTGCAATACCTTCAGGAACATTTTCTCCATCTTCATCCTTTTAAATAAAAACCGAAAATAATTGTTGCACAAATTGCGGAGTGTTACCGCCACTCCATAAGGTGCATTATTTTTTGGGTAATTATACAACATTAGATGAAGTAAACTTTAACTCGGGTGTTTGTAACGTTATTGAATAGTAGCACTACGTAGATTCTTATATTATTCTAAGAATGCTGAAATCTACACATTTCTAACCTATTTTTCTAACTAATAATGGTTAACTTGTAAGTTTATTTATTTATTGCGGGATTTATTTAAGTTGATTTTGGGAACATGAGCACTTGGATTCAATGGATACATAAGTAGATTCAGCAATAGGGAACAAAAGTGTCAAATATCGTATATGCCTTGTTTAAATTTTCGTCCACCTCGAGAACCTGACCTGGGCAAGGCAGAGGAATTGATGCAACAGGCAAGCATGCAGAGTTTTAGGAGTTTCACGCATTTTTCTTTTCTTGTTGCCAGAATTTTTTGCATGTCTGTCTATTTCAATGTATGTCGGTTTTCATTTAATTTCATAAAGCCATGCACTAAATCTTACAGTTTATTTTAAATGAAGACTATTTGTTTTTTCATTTGAACTCATATTCGAAGAACTTCCTAAAAGTAGATTAATCCATCATGTTGCAGTCTTACCCTGGCTTCTGCCACCAGATTTGGGAAGAGATGGTTTATCAATGCCCCGGTGAAACACCCAGCTTCAGCTTTAACCGAAAACAGCAAAAGCAAAGGGAAAACTTTCTGATAACAGTTTGTTTAGAAGGCAGTATCCAACTTCATTTTCCCGAGCATCGTTCGAAGTTTCAATGTTTTATCACAACTTGTGATGATAATATTTACAGCTTGTATGGGGAACGATGAGTGAAAACGAAAACAGTTTATACGTCTTTTTAGAATAAATATTCAGTCAGAGCCTAAATGTTCAATATGAGATTTTGTTAAACCATTACATCACTTATAAAGATTGTTATCTCTAGAGGCTAATTATTCCCACAGATATATCGGCTATATCAAGGATTAGGCAGTTGTTATTGAAACAACAGTTGAGGTGCACACATTTACTTCACATTACTTCCAATGAGTATAGTTCCATTTTTGCATAATGAAGCATACGTAACGTTGTAGTAGGCAAATGTGTACTTTAAAAACTGTTACAGTGCAAATTGAAAAAAAATAAGTTGAAATTTAGATTCAACAATTTATCAGGTAAATGGAAATTTCTCAGGTTTATTTAAAAAATGAGTTTGTGCTCGTATTTCAAGCCAGTCTAATCCAGCCAACCAAATCTAGCTCAAACCTGATTAGACAAATAATTACCAAAACCAAATTAAACATAGCTGAGTCATCACAAAATTGTGGAATACAACAACCCTTTTAGGTGTAACCTAGCAAACCATAATATTTTGTATTTAACCACAAGTTAACTGTATAAGACCACGAAACTGCTATAATAAAACTTGGATTGGAAGATTGAAAGAGAAGCACTCGAGATGAAATGAAAGAGAGAGTTTGAGCAAATCAATAATATTCTAGGACGATTCTGTCAGGGCATAAATACGATTCCACATTGTCAATGACAGTTTGTCATAAAAAGTCTTTGTAATTATAAATACATCCAGATTTTCAACAACTGTGACTGTGTAAAAACTCAGCTGAATTCCATATTAACATAGGTGTAGGAAATCAAGTCATATTAGTTTCATGTTTTGTCTGCAAAACAATTTGTACTGCATTTATTGGCTAGCTTACAACTTAATCAATTGATTAGATGAAAGCATAACTTTAACCAGCAGTATTTGTAAATTTGAAAAGCAATGAAAAGATACAATAAAACGTAAAATGATTGTGTTACTTGACTTTCCTCTAAGAAATGTATTGTATCCGGTTTGTATGTATGCATGAATCCATGCATTTCAATCAACCCTTCAAGTGCATTCTGGGCTCTTCTGACCACTGGATTGTAATTTGTTTTAAAGCCTACTGTTGTTATTAATTTTTCCATTTTAAAATTTTAATTTCATTTTCAACAAAACACAATGCATTGTAAATTATAAAAAATACAAACACAAAATATTTTTAAATTACCAAATATGCAATATGTTAGAATGAAATCCGCTGGCATTAGTTGTTTTCATTAAAAATAAAACTGTCATCAGTCACCATTCTTATAAAAATATAGGATATAGAATTGAACAGAGACTATAATATTAACCCATAGAAAACTTTCATTTATGCAGTGTCAAATGTTGAGATTAGAATTCAATGTGTCCTTGACTCTGTCCTTGAGTTTTCTGACATGTCACAGTCATCATCAGCTATCCACCCGAACATCCATCCACTCCATTCAAATGAATACTAAAACCACCTAAAAAAAGAAGTACCAACACCACTACTCTCCAGACCTTCATCCTTCTGCCCTGGAGTTCTCGGTAACCGCCCCACAATATCTTTACCTGCTAATCTACCCCACCTCCAAGTTTGACTACCCCACCAGTGGCAAATGCAAAGGGGAAAGACGTCCGAGTGTCACAATAAACAGTCCTCTGTTCCCTTCCGTCCATCTGCTAACTTAACATACACCTTCCACCAAAATTCCCCTTTTCCCCTGCTCCCCCATTACATGTTCTTCAAGAGCTCAGGCTTTCCCCCAGTCTCCAATTTTCGTCTTACTTGGTCGCCACTGCAAATATTTCCGGAAAGTGGTTTGGAACCGAACATAGATTCCATCCTCGTTGCAATACCTTCAGAACTATTTTCTTCATCTGCATCTTTATAAATAAACATTCAAAATAATTGCTGTACAAATTGCGTAGTGCTGTCCCCACTTCACAAGGTGCATGACTTTTTGGGTAATTAATGTGTAACAGATATGTTCTGCCTTTACTTCTTATGAATAACGGTTTTTCTGTTACTAAAGTTGCCTTGTGTATTGTTTATAATCAAGTATCTCACATCACCATTTCCCCATTGGTCATTCCTAATTACTTCTATCTTAGGGAAACCCAGTATCCCAAAAAGTCTCATTATGCCTATTTCGTATTCATTCAATAACAGAACAGCAAAGCCAAAACAACAACATTTCCCTTTTTCAGAAACCCAAAAGGTTTTTTTTAAAAAGACCACTTCTTTCTGAATTCATAAAATTATACAAGATCCCGCCATTGAGCTCCCAAAACTTGTGGGACAAGGGAAGCAACCAAAAAGTCGCTGGGTTTTGTAATTCTTTCTTTTTGCAACATGTGTCATTTATAATATAAATTTTTTTCCACCACGAGTGCACCACATTTTTTAGGGTGCTGGTGGTGGGGTAAAATTAATACCAGAACATTAATCAGCGTTGCCGGCTATCTCCTTTGCTCTGAGTTTCACCTGGTTAGCTCAAAAATTGTGGTGGTTTCATTTTAAAAGTAGGGACTACTGTGAATGGCGCAGGTTTATAAAGGCAATGATTCTAATGGACTAGTTTCCTGACTTAGTAATTCAAATCAAAGCATGCGACTCGCTTAAATACCACAACATTAACTGTTGTCACCAAATTTGATCTATCGTATTAAAATCCATCAAAAGGAGCTTTTTCAGAAAAGAAGCGTCAAACAAAGACATTCTTTGCTAAAGTTTTACTTTTCTTTAAAATTAATAATATCTTGTGTTCCATTAATGTACAGGCCGTTCCTTTACCGAAAACATCAACTCATCAGGAATTCTCTTCACTTTAAGTTACATTCCTCTCAAATTTAAGATTTAAACGCTCTAGATACATATGTTTAAATTGAAACAAAATGCCAAACCAGATCCTTCTTTTTTGTCTCATCTTTCTCGATTCACTGCATTCTGCGGTTCCATAACGCTTCCCATTCACCAACACTATCTGTTTCACCCAATTCCACTGCATCTGCATCTTATCTTTCTGGACACGTTTAGTGAAGACAGAAGTCAGTTTTGTGCAACCGTCAACTCGCTTTGTGGTAGATGGTCTCCATCTTCCTCCTGATCTATTCAATTGCTATTTTCCCTTTACCTCTATGTAGTCAGTAGACAGCGCTTTCCTTCAGTCAGTAGTTACCAACTTTTTGAAAAGCAGTAGAGCGACAAAAAACCAACGCTTCACCATTTTCTCCAATTGCTGTTTCCTCAACCTCCCTCAAAAACCCACCAAACAGTCCTGCTTAGTGGGTGTTTCCTCCACCTTTCTTAGCAAAATCATCCCTCCAACGTCTCTCCATCGCTCCCACTTTTATTTACTTCTTCCCTATAACCTCATCAGTTACGCTCTTTTGCCAGCCCTGAATCCAAGTATTTTGTATTGATTTTTTAAAAATTAGATACAGGCAGCTTGACCATTCCATGTGAAAACGTATTTTCTGGTTTTCCGTTCAACACAGAACAGATATAGCAATGGAATGTAAAAAATGAGCTTCTGTTCAATCAGAGTCCTTGCTTTATGCAGCGGCAAAACGAGAAAATGACTTTTCTATCGTATAGTAAATTTGCCTGTAGGGTGCGATAAAATAACCGTATAAAAACCGATATCCCAATGAATTAAGCGTTTTCGACGAACTATTGTAGGTTAACTAAATCAATACACTAATGGAGAGCATTTCTACCCATCTAGTGTGGAAGAAATGCACCAATCCACCAATTTTCACAAAAATGGCATCTAGCCAACTCAAACTTTTAAATGCACATTTTATTTTTAATTAAAGCATTTTTTATTTAAGAATCCATTAAAAAATGAAAGTAATAAAATCGGGCTCCTCTTCTAACATATTTTTTCTTTTATATTTACATTTATCACAAAACGCTTTTTCTAAACACAAAACTACTTACATTATTCCACTATTGTTCTAAAAAACAAAACAAAAACCCCTGCAGAGATATAATATGCTCATAAACACATTAAAACCACTATTAAACTATTGATCCTATAAAAATTAAATCTACTCTAATATAATAACAAAACACTTTTCTGAACCACATTCCAACATTGTAACTTTATTTTAAAAGCAAAACAACATCTTTACTAAATAATTGCAGATAACTCAATAAACAACTCCATTATTTCAAAAAATCAAATACCTCGGATCCTCAAGCAGTTTTTCACATAGTTTTCGGTAAGCTACTCTCGGCAATCCTTTCGCTTTATGCCAGTTTTTAAAATTTGCATTTAATATCTTCCTTTTAGCCGATTGCTAAACACAGATGTTTGAAAAAAGTATAAAACCACGAAAATACTTGCGAATCTGGAAAGCGTTGACCCACCTATTAAACGCTCTGTTAAAGAATTCTGGGTTTTTCAGGTTTTCCTAAAACAGAGTGGATAACATATTGAGTTCGACCTTTGGCCAAATACAGAAGATAGACAATAAACCATAACAACGAGTTTTATCGTAATAATTTTCAAGTATCGTTTGAAATATTTTTGTTTATTAGGCAAATAAAAATAGTTTCAAGGGAAAATTAAAAACCAATAATCTAGACGAACGAAACCTTGTTTGCTTCCAAATTGTTAACTGAGAGCCATGAAGAACTTGAATCTATCGGAAGTTTATATCCGTAACAAGAAAGACCTTTAAAATATCAACGTCAATTTAACTCATACGATTTTTAAGCGCACTGCTCACAGCACAACTCATGCACTGATAATTTTGTAGCAGGTATTTAGTGTATTGACAAGAGTAAAACCAAATGATGGTGTGGGGTTTAGACACTAGATTAGACTGCGTAGGGCCCCCAACTTTGCCACAGAAAAATTCCAGAAAGTTCGGATCACAGGATACCCCCAAAAACCAAAAAAACTAAAAATCCCCCCTAATCCCCAAAGTTTTTTTATGCTGCTTTTAATGAAGAATGCTCTCTTTCTCTGCTTGCTCCGCTTTTCCCACTGCTTCCACTTAACCAAAAATGCCTTTTATGCTGCCAGTTTTGTAAAATCAATGCAGGAAGGACTTCGGAAATGTTAAGATTTACGAAAAACACAGAGAGAAATTTATACAACTTTTTTAGCAAATTTACAGAGTTCCGTTGCCCATGAATGCAACGGAGAGAGTCTAAAGAGAGAGTGTTGGCTTTGCAGCCAGTTTACAATAGGTAAAGGACGTTTTCGTCCAAAAAAATGATAAGTAAATTAAGTGTTGATGAGGTGGGCTCCAGGAGTCTTCTTCACTTTTTTCTTATGACAAATGCCACACAGCAGACTAATTGTGTGACCTTGACTGCTGTGAGGACAGGAACCCAAAACTCTGAGCCATTCGGCTTCACAAAAATAAGCTCGTACGAGCAAAAAAGAAAGGAAAAAAGTTTAACAAACTTGTTGGCTCGATGAGCCCAAAATATTTTAAAATAAACTTGATAAGGACAATTAGACAAATTGGTCGAATCCTGACATACTCCCACCTTTAATTAATCACGGTGGGGATTAATTAAACAAAACGGAAGGATTCCCCGGAAGTTGTCACCTGGAAGGTAAGTAGAAGAAAGTATGGCCGGATGTAAGCGTTTATAGCCCAGCCTGTCAATTGGGAGGAAACAGGTAGGATAAGGTAAGGTGACACAACCAGCATACATTTTATAACATTTTCATTTCATGATTTTTTTATTTTAATTTAAATGAACTTTTTTATTTTATTTCAGGTACTGGAGCTCTTGATATCTTCCTGAACTTCTGTTCCACGTTGCGGAGTAGCTTGCTTGCACCCACAAAATTAGTCTTGTTGTCAGAGAAGACGGCTGTCGGTCTTCCCCGTTTCGCCACAAACAATGGTCCAGCAACGACAACACCCGTTTTGGAAATGGCTCTGGTGGTGTTGACTCGTTCCGGTGGCAGGGCGCCAACCTAATGATTATGATTATGATTGTGCGGTAAGTTCGGCGCCGGTTTCAGTGTTAAGATGGGCGTATATTGCATAGATATCGCTCACCTGTTTTTGGCTACGATGGTGCGTAATTCTGTTCCCGAATAATTTTCTAAATCTAATTTTTTGAAGCTAGTAACCCGGCCATACAATGTGTAGTGTGTTACGTTGTGTGGCAATTGAAGATAGATCGAATTACTGGAATTCGTCTTATTTTTATTATTCTGCAATCTGCTCAAGTAACAAGACTAATATTTGACTAACCAGCAATGTTATTACACTACACATGCATTTATCCGTCTTCAAAAAACTTTGAGTTTGCAATACCTACTTTTTTAACAAAAAATTGAAATCCAGATGTATGAAACGTGTTGTAAAATAATGGGTGACCGTCACTTTCATCGTAATCTTTTCATCGAAATTCTTTCATCGACATTTTTTCATCGCCTAATATTTTCATCGACAAATCTTATCATCGAAATTTTTTCATCGCCTAACATCTTCATCGACTCATCAGTTCATCGATCAATCGATCGCGGTTTATTGCAAAATGGTCAACATGAATAATTGGAATGCGCCAACATACATAATTGTTCTACAATAAGCACAATATCAACAATAAGCAGCAGCATTGTCGATTGAGGTACCTAACTCAGCTGCATTGATGAATGAGGATTAGCATAATATACAATCAATTTGTACAAAGAACAATAAGCAGCTTGGATTTTCCATTTCAAAAGACTAAACATACTCGATACCTCGTTCATAAATGGTCAGCATTTAACACTGTTGTAAATATACATTTTGTCAATAGAACAGCTAATTTACAGACTAAATACTAGTGAGTAGGCATTTCAGGCAAAGATGAAATTAGGTTATGCTAAACAGCAAAGTGTTTAGTGCATTAATATTAAAAAGTCACAAATGCTTGATTTTGTAAGTTCAACTAACTTAAAATTATGAAATTATTTTTAATACACTTGATATGTCATGACAGTGTTGAAAAAGCAGCTCGAGTAAAATCGAAACAGTAATTTCTGACAACTAGGCAGTTGAATAGAGACGTCTCTAATTCCTTTATCAAAATACTAAAAGGAATTTGGTTGGAATCAGAAAACGCAGTTATATACATCATACCTGCATGTATTTCTTTGGCAACTTGACAACAACTGACTACCCTACCTAAGCGTCTGAACTATGACTTGTAATAAAGAACCTGGATTGCATATGTTTCTAAATTCATACTTGTTTCATAAATATTAAAGAGTTATGGTCAATTCCTCTTGCCACTACTAGCTTCTATTCATGCAAAAAAAATTAGTCCAACCATTGTTACTGAAAACTTATTATGCCACAAAATATTTTCTTGACTGAAAAAACATTAAGCAGACCTCTTTCACTTGAATCACTCGATGAAAACATCTAGGTAGTGAAGGCAAACGATTAATTGCGATTCCAAAACGATTTTCGATCCGATTTTTGATGAAAACGTTTGGATAATCGGAAAAACCGATCCGATTTTTCAAAACATTTTCGATTCCGATCCGATTAGTGTTTAAAACGTTTGCTAATCGGTAAAATCGCGATATTTTCCAACTACAAAACTTATGTGGCAAAATCTAATTAAAGTCATACAAATTTAAATAAAGAGAATTACAAGTAATAAAAAATGGTCAAAACACACAATGAAGCCAAGTAATTGGTGTACATCTGCTCTGTCATGAAGTTCCTGACCAACAAAGCTATAATTTTTTCAGGTTTCGTTTACCACACACATATAAAATAACCAGTTTGTAAAAATCGCGATTCCGATCCGATTTTTGTATAAAACGTTTACAAACGACTTTTCACAGACCAAACCGTTTCCGATTTTTGGATAAAACGTTTGGATAAAAATCGGTTTAATCGCGATTAATCGCGATTAGTTTTCGATTTTTGCCATCACTACATCTAGGCGATGAAATGATTACGCAATGAAGATGTTAGGCAATGAAAAAATTTCGATGTAAAGGTTTGTCGATCAAAAGATTAGGCGATGAAAAAATGTCGATGAAAAGATTTCGATGAATAGTCCGGGAATCAAATTAATGACACATTCCCACATGTACAACAAGATCAATGTTACGAAGAAACTGGGAATCGAAGTATAAAATCTATACAGCTAGAATCCATCTGATGTAGCATTTTCACAAAAACAGCGTCAAACAAATGCAAATTTTGAAATGCAATTAATATTTTTTCATTAGTATTAATTATGTTATACCCTTTTACAAATAGAATTTATCAATGAAAGCATCAACTCTTCAAGAACTTTCTCCTTTCCAACTTACCTTCACGTACTCATCTCATTCCTAATCTTAAAACAGTCTTTGTACACGTCTTAAACTTTCATCAAAATGTCTATGCCCATTCAAATAACCTCTTAGTCCATTGAGCCAGCACAAGACAGCTTGTTTTAAAATAAGTTTTAAAAATTTAAGGAGTTAACCAGTTAAGAAAATAAATTTTACATCTGTTTCTTCTTCGGTAAGCCATTAACATTTCAATCACTGCCTTTATAAAGCTTTGTTGCTGACTGTACCCTCACACATGCCATAAAATCATCAGAACTCTTTCACCCGGCAATTCATGTCAATAATTAAAGAAGCCCTGTCCAGCTATTAGATTCTCAAATTGAAATTCCAAGGGATGGAGTTGAAGAAAGAATGGTTGGTGGTAAGGAGGCAGATGGACGAGATGATCCTGGGGGTATTCCAAGATTGCAAAAGTGAGCCAGGTTGGAGAAAAAAAATCCTTGCCAATTCAAGGTCGTCTCCACCACTCACACTGCTCACTAATCACTTTTATTTACTTAATTTAGCCAGTATTTAAAAAAAATAAATAAAATTTATATTCACAGACAGCTGCCAACAGGTGGCAGCACATCTGGTTCGCTCCGTCGTCGACATACATTGCTTATAAAAAATTTTATTGATAACAATTAAATTTTAAACCAAAATGGCAAATTAATTTTTTGGAGAAATATGACATTGACATTATTAAAACGGAATAGAAATAAAATTTAAAGGAAAAATAAACTTGTTTTTGTATGACGCATTTTGTGAAAAAATGCTACTCGAGGTGAATACTTGCAACACAGATTAGTTGACCCCTGTGAATTGATTGTACTTTGTCTTCCACGCTCCAAACTTTTGGACATACGAGATTCCTAGCTGGAATTACTTTACTTATTGCTTGAAACTTTAGAACAAAAATCTAATTTAAAAATAGGAAGCAGATTTTTTTTCAAATTTTCTCACTGTCCTCCGAAATCTCCAGCGTTTTTTAATTTGGTAAAAAGATCGTCCCGTTTCAAAAAACTTATACATCAAAACTCGACGTTCAAATAGAGGAAAACTCCACGTGATATTCTACATCGAGAATTTAAAAGCTTTACCTGAAATCATTTCTAATCTTTGATTATCCGTTTAAAATTAGCCACCTTAACAATTAACCCGATTCTCAATTTTAACCTTCAAAAGAGCTTGAGGCAACCGTCGCATGCTTGTCTATATCCCTTTTTGAAAAGTTTATCTTTAACTTTTGCACTTGTTCGCCATGTACTTGTCTAGATCAGAGGGCTTCATTTGGTAATCTTCTTGATACGGCTTAACATACTCAGTTGGTGTAATATATTATTATAAAAAGCAAGGCAGTTTAGCGGCTTAATGGGTTTACCTAAGGAATAGTTTTATTTGCTAATTTATTTCCTTATTTGTCCTTCTGATAACCACTTTCTATTTATTTACGAGTTTCCTTATTTCGACTTATGCTTCGACTACTGCAAATTCATTATGTGTTTTCTGCATAGCGTTTTAAAATGCAGATAAAGCTATTTTACCGTAATTACAAACGTTTATCCATTTCATATTATTGGTGCAGATAGAGACAAAGAGGAAACAAGCTATCTTCTCATTGAGAAGTTCTCAACTAAATATAACTCATCTGACAGATATAAACCTTGGTTAGCATTCATCCTCCGCAAAACTACATTTTATCTTCTTTATAATCCAAAATTAATTCATCCATTCAACCAATCATCATCCCAATATGTAAGATAAGTCATTCGTTTAAAAAACTTCTAATCCACTCCTTTACCGTTTCCTTCTTCTTGCAAGTTTCCTTGGTTTGGCCAAAATCCTCTATCATTTGTTTCAATGTTGAGCCCTTTCCTTTTTCAAAGAGTTCACTAACAAGCCTTTTTTGTAAATTGTCAAAATCAAAACCTCGCATGCCAAAAGTCAACATTTTTTCAAGTTCCTTCATGGGAAATTGAGATGTCATGCAAAGTTTCCAGTTATCAAGCTTCTTTTTGAAGACTTTTCATTCAAAAAACTAACTTGACCTTCATTCTATTCCCTAGAGCATTCAATGAATGTATCTATTTGAAGGTATGCAAAAATAATTCTAATTCCAGCAGTTTCGATTGTAGATTTTACCAGCTTATCTCAAAATATCCCTTACGACAACGGACAACTCCTTAGAACGGGAAGAAATAACTTACACCGAGCACCCGACAAACGATTAGAATATTAGACTGACTCAAATTAAAATGGGAAAATCCTATTGCTAGTCGAAAATAAAGTAGTTATCTCTCCCAATGACTTTTTAGCGGACATTTGGGGTTTTCGTTGTCCGCTAACTCAGCAAGCAAACTTAGCGGACAAAAACTTAGATTTTTCTCGAGTTCTTTTCTGTACATAAAAGAGATTCAAAAGAACATGGACGATTTTATGTGTGGTACTGATAATTGTTGTATCGATCTTGAGCTGAGCTCCAAGAGCCAATACCAATACATATTAGCAATTCTTAATATGTAAATGTTAAGTAATAAAGAACATAAATGTACATTAAATCGCTCCACTCTAACTTCTGCACTGCATGTACGATAACCCTGTGCACAATACGTAGTGGATAATTCATATTTGAAACAGGAATTTTTATACTTTCTACAATTTAGTTCGATTTCTTCTGTGCCTAGAATATCTATTTGCTTCCAACAAGGCTTTCGTTTTTTATTTGACTCTGCAGTTTTTGCTTATATACCTTAGCTAAAACGAATTTTATCTCGTGCACTGCAGGTTTGGAAATGACATTTTGAGTTTTGCTAGTTTTGTGACCGTGCTATATCTTTTAATGTTTAGCCTGCAGAATAAAAATGCAGATTAGTGAGAATTAATACCGAAGTAAATCAATGGAATTTTTGAAGATTGTTATATTATGCATATTTTTATTCAAAGCACATGTTCTTTTAAGCACCGAAAAACCCTACAAGTACATGTCGAGTACATGTATGTTCATTATTACTTAACATTTGCATATTAAGAATTGCTAATATGTATTGGTATTGGCTCTTGGAGCTCAGCTCAAGATCGATACAACAATTATCAGTACCACACATAAAATTGTCCATGTTCTTTTGAATCCCTTTTATGCACAGAAAAATTCTAAGTTTTTGTCCGCTAAGGTAGTCAAAAGGTCCGCTAAATTTGCTTGCTGAGTTAGCGGACAACGAAAACCCCAAATGTCCGCTAAAAAAGTCATTGGGAGAGATAACTACTTTATTTTCGACTAGCAATAAGTACATGCCAATTTTATGTTATAAAGACTCAAGTAACACACGGATTTCTCTCACTTGCAATAGAAAACTGAAAGAAGCTTTTAAAATATTAATAATATTAAACCAAGTAAGTATTTGTGAAAATCATTTTTAGAAATTTTAATTAGTTGTAACTTGCAAGATCATTTGAAAACCTTGCAATCTAAAGTTATCTTGTTTAGCAGTGAGAAACCTAATTCATTGACTGTAGGGAGCCTTAAACATAAAATTTGTTTCAATGTGTGTACGGTTTTAAAAAATCAAAAAGAAGATGCTGCATCTTTGAAATGAAGTCATATAAATATGAGTAATAAGGATATCACAATAATGTTTAATTAATGTTTCTGCTTGAAATGTATGACCCCATAAAAGTAAAATAAAGAAAACTTGATTTAAAAATATAATTTAACTTATGTACATTTTCTACTGCAATTTTTGATTTGACATTCTGCCCTGACAGCGTGTAGAGTTAAGTTGCTACTACTACTAGTGAGTAATGATTTTAATGTCTATTAGTTTTACTTATTACTATTCTTACCCACAAAAATGATATACTCATAAAAAGTTGCGATTGTCATTTAAAAACGAGATATAATATGCTTTGTTTAGATAAGACATTGAGAAAATATAAGAAAAATAACTCGGTTTGGCAATTTCACAGTCACTTAAATCGGCACTTCAAATCTGACGCCGCTTATGAGATTTCAAGGAGCCAAATTTTTCAGGGCACCTTACATTGTTGACATAGTTTAAACGGATGCTTTGTTACAAAATTTAAACACAAAAACATGTTAAGTTCTGAAACTTAAATCTAAAATCAAGTCGTTCTCTATTTTATACATCAGGATATCTGATGGGAGGTTCGCAATCTTTGATTCTGTGTTTGTCGATAAATATTATTCGGCGATAATGAAGTTCCGCCAGTTCCGCTATAAAGCTCCGGCGATAATCTTACTATATCAGTCTTTAAAAAAATGATTTAGAGCGTGTGTGAAGCCATTTTGTTGTTTTATGTTCTTGTTAACTCGGATTATTAGAATTTAGGAACAGGTTGTACAAGATAAGCCATGAGTTTTTAGCCAATTTATTTGAAGTCATGTGATATTTGAGCATCAAGATTATTCTTTATAATGTGATTTCGAATGTGACCCCCCCTGGACCGGTCTCTGGGTACGCCTATGTCTGACTATAATTAAAATGACACATGCCAAAACTCAAGAGACGTAGTACAGAATAACAATTTAAATCATAATCGCGTCCCGCGGGAATACACAAATCGAACTGGTAGTTTTCTATGGGTTGCTATTATAATTTCTGAACAATTATATTTCTTTTTTGTGTTAAGAACGAGGACTGATGACGCATTTTTCTTGTCAATGTAAGCAATGTAATGCCAACACATTTTATTCTGTTTTATTGCATATTTCTCAATATACAAGTATATTATGTAGTATTTTTATTTATTTGACTATATTTATATTAGTTTGTTGAAAAATAAAATAAAGTTTTAAATGAAAAATTAATGGCTGCTAAAATTTGTATATGATTGACACCATTTTCGGTGAAAATATGGTTTTGTACGTAACCTGTATATCAGATTCCTCTGTCCATCCATGGCATTCTGTAGTAATCTACATGTGGTTTCTGTGATTCGGTCATCCGGATTTCAGCTTGTTAAACTATTAATTGAATGCCTGCTAAACACCTTAAAACCTTTACAAAGCAAATTCTTTATCCGAAAATCCTTCTTAGTTTGATAGCTTCTCCTGCAACAATAAACTACTACAGCTACTTTATAGAATCTATTTAATTATGGTTATTATGTATAACAGCACGGAAGTATAAAAACAGGAAAATCAATTCGTTGTAATGGGCACTACCAAAGGTGGTAACTTGCTTTGCCAAAGAATTTTGATTTAATAATGAGTTGTTTCAGTTATGTAAACTGTATTTTATAATACAAGTAAACGAGTTAAGCAAAACACGAAAGTTGTTTAACGGTTAAGGATGTGCTTTGTGTTATAGTGTAAATGGACGTTAAGCATGGACGGATCGCTACCATTGAGTTCCCGCGAACCTGTTTAGCAAGTAAAAGTTAAATATAATGGTTTTGCGTCATTATTTTTAAAATTTAAAATTGAACGACAATAGATTGAATAACGGCAAATTCGGTGGTACCAAACTCCGCAAATTTTGCAGTTGATTAGTATGCTAGATCGTGCTTCTAAGGTTGCGAACGACGGTTTACCCTGCTGGATCACTGAAAAATTTGCGGAGTTTGGTACCACCGAATTCGCCGTTATTCAATCTATTGTCGTTCAATTCGAAATTTTAAAAATAATGACGCAAAATCATTATATTTAACTTTTACTTGCTAAACAGGTTCGCGGAAACTCAATGGTAGCGATCCGTCTAGTGAAGGCAAACGATTAATCGCGATTCCAAAACGATTTCCGATCCGATTTTTGATGAAAACGTTTGGATAATCGGAAAAACCGATCCGATTTTCCAAAACATTTTCGATTCCGATCCGATTAGTGTTTAAAACGTTTGCTAATCGGTAAAATCGCGAATTTTTCCAACCACAGATTTATGCCGGAAAATCTATTTTAAGCCAGACAAATTGAAATAATGAGATTTACATACAATAAAACATAGTCAAAACGCAAAATACACAAAAATAAATGGTGTAAATCTACTCTGCCATGAAGTTCCTGACTTCATAGCAATAAGCTTTTTAGGTTTCGTTTACCACGCACATATAAAATGACGATTTGTAAAAATCGCGATTAATCGCGATTCCGATCCGATTTTTGTATAAAACGTTTACAAACGATTTTTCACAGACCAAACCGTTTCCGATTTTTGGATAAAACGTTTGGATAAAAATCGGTTTAATCGCGATTAATCGCGATTAGTTTTCGATTTTTGCCATCACTAGATCCGTCCATGCTTAACTTCCATTTACACTATAACACAAATCACATCCTTAACAACTCAAATGGACGAATCAATAAAAAACGAACCGATTTGTCTCCAAGTTTTCTCAAAACACTTTGGAGCCCTCATTTCTTAAACTTACTTTCAGATCCCCGGAAAAATTCAGATTTTTCACGGACTCACCGACCCTCTAGAATTTGGATTAACTTTCATCATCTCCTTACATTTGTGCCACCCAACGCCATTGACCATTTGCCAGTGGGGGATGATAATTGTGGAGGTGGTGGGTGGCAGGTATGACAATAGCTAAGATGGAACCCTTGAAGGGAAGTTGTGGGTTACTGGAGGGCTATTTCGTTGTCGGTGGTTCCAATCTCCATTTGAGTGGTAGTGGTTTGGATGGCCTGTAGTCGCGGAGTTGTTGAAATGTAGCTCTCGGCTCTAAGGTTGCTTCTTGGGTAGAATTAGAAACAGGCGGAACTACTCTGGGAGAGTATGGCTGCAAAGGGAACAAAAGTAGAAGATGTGAAGGCTAGATTTTGGAGTGTGTGGTGAAGCTAACAAGTGTCTCCAGTTTCCATTTCCTATTGTTCCACTACAGTCCCCACCTTCCTATTCTCCTGTCTCTAAACAGGGATCAAACTCGATATTTTCCTCTCCGTCTTGTGGAAATTCCAGGGTCCCAAATCTGTTCCTAAAGCGTTTCAAAAGCGGGCCAGTGCTTTTGACATTCACAAGCTTATTCATGATTTTCGGTATGTCTAAAGCTAGGTCTCTAAGGTTTTAAACCAGGCTAGATGGATTATAAACCCTACCAATTAGGTTTTACGCCAGTCGGCTTTTTGCGGTTTTAGCAGCGAGCATATTCAATGAATTACCATAGATGTTTATAAACATAAAATTGCTCTGTAGGCATCTTAGTTTTCTTTTTTTGAGAATAAAATTGGAATAATGAAGTACATAGTTTAGTGTTTAGAAAAAAGCATTTTATGATAATTGTAAACAAAAGACAACGCTTTTTGTACACGAGCATGATATTTTTGCTTTGAATGGATTATTGAATAGATTTTAACGCCGCTGGAAAAAACTCGGTATTATCAGGTCAAATTGGGGTGTTACCAACTGTGTACGCTCTTATGTCAACTGCTTACCCCACTCTTGAACCCCAGAACTGTTTAACAACGGATAAACAACATGCATACTGACAATGACAACTTACATTCCTCAGAAGTAGCAGGTTACTCACAGGCCAAGTTGGTTTGAGACAGATCCCGATTTCCCTCCGGCAGTGGTGATGACACCGAGGTGATGACGCTGTCGTTATCACCTTTGCGATTAACTGATGTACTTAATTGCGCTCAATAGTTTCTCTCTCTTCTGATGCGAAAAGAAACCACACGAAACACAGAACAGTCTATTTTTGTGTGGATCAATATAGTCCACTTACAATCTACTGAGCTATTTATTCCATCAGTAAATAGTTATGCACACAGAGTTTAGGTATTTAACAAAACCAACTAATTGCTGGCTAACAATTACTTTGACACTACAAACGGTTACAAGAAAGTAACAAAAAATGGCTACTACTAACTACGCTGTTGCCACTTGGCTTGTTCCTCCGTTTTAGCTCTGTCCTCCGTGTCCCAAGTCAAAACTAGTACTAACTTCTCTCCCTTTTTCCTGACTCAAAAACTGCAACGCAAAAGAAAAAGCTTCCCCACACAAATATAATATACTTTCTACAGGAAGATAATACCTTAGCGTGTACTATTTTCGCTCTCCTCATACTCCGCCTCTCTTTCCAAGTGCCTGCTTCTTCGGGTGAATCTACCTGGTGTTGGGTAGATGGCATTCATTGCCCTCTGGGCTTAACAGTATCCTGGTATCTAGGATACCGGGAAATCTTGGGACAAAGAGGAATGGGAAGGACGAGAAAAGGGAAGGAAGAGGAAAGGAAAGGAAGAGGGAAAGGAAGGAAGAGGAAAGGGAAGGAAGAGGAAAGGGAAGGAAGAGGAAAGGGAAGGAAGAGGAAAGGGAAGGAAGAGGAAAGGGAAGGAAGAGGAAAGGGAAGGAAGAGGAAAGGGAAGGAAGAGGAAAGGGAAGGAAGAGGAAAGGGAAGGAAGAGGAAAGGGAAGGAAGATGAAAGGGAAAGAAGAGGAATGGGAAGGAGAAGGAAAGGGAAGGAGAAGGAAAGGGAAGGAGAAGGAAAGGGAAGGAGAAGGAAAGGGAAGGAGAAGGAAAGGGAAGGAGAAGGAAAGGGAAGGAGAAGGAAAGGGAAGGAGAAGGAAAGGGAAGGAATAGGAATGGGAAGGAAGAGGAAAGGGAAGGAAAAGGAAAGGGAAGGAAGAGGAAAGGCAAAAGTTGATTTTGGGAATATGAGCACCTAAGGAAATGAGTTTTCTGCAACGCTTATTTTGTACGGATAATGATAAAATGCAAGACATTCATGAATACATGAATGCTGCCCTTTTTGCAAAAATACAGAGTTTAAGAGGTTGACCAAACAATTCGTGCTGGTGATGGGCTGGATAAGGGTAACGTTGTTCAAGAAACTTAGTGAATTTTAAAATGGCATATAACCTTTTCGCATGGCAATTAAATACTAATATTTTGTAGCTAAAGTGGCGTTAAAATTATCTTGTTATCAAAGCCCACATGGCAATTAAATTGGGGAAGCCAATTAGTCAAAGTGGGAATTCTTTTGGAGCAGGTATCAGTTGGAATGGGAATTTCAAAAATATGCTTCAACCCTTGACGTGGGAATTGTTTGTAACACAAGGGAAACGAACGTAATATTACGTTCTCCCACCGGCACGCAACGGCATGCGAGAACGGATAAATCCGTTTCACCGCTCAGCTGATTGAATAGGGGATACGGATAAACACGTTTTTCCGCTCGTAAAACGTTTTTGACCAGACGTAATAATACGTTTTACATTCAGCCAATCAGATTACGAGAACGGAATTTTCCGTTTTCCCGCGTTAGAAAACGTACTCGATGAACGTATTATTACGTTTTACCAAACGTAAACAATAACCAAGTAGAACCTTCGTGGAAAGATTGACGCATATATTATTTTACTTGCACAAATTCTCTTGTAGCTCGAGTCTAATCAGTTTTACACATTATTTTATTCTCGTTGCTCGAATTTTTTGCCTGCCTGTCTATTACATTGCAATTGAGTTTAAAGTTACTTACATAAACTTAAATGTACTAAATTATACACTCTCTTTTAAATGACTTCCTCATTCCTTTTGCAATTTCGTTTTCAGACACATTAGCGGAATTGATAAGCATCGGTTGAACTCTTTGAATCAGGTTAATTAGTTCAGATTACAATACCTAAAAATTAAGAATGCATTATAACACAGGAAAGAAAAAATACATCCACCGTACTTCAGTTATTAGCATTTGAACTGTTGAATATTGTTTAAAGCGGTTGTTTTATCTCTAAAGTTGTCTTGTTTATTTTTTATAATCATGTATCTCATATTACCCTTTCCCATTGGTCCTTCCTAATTACTTTTATCGTAGAGAAAGCCCAGTTTCCCTAAAAGTCACATGATGCCGTATTTCGTATTCATTCAAAAACTTAACAACAACGCCGAAACAACAGCATTTTCCCTTCTTCAGAAACCCAAAATGTTTTATAAAGGACCACTTCTTTCTGGATTTATAAAATTATACAGGACCCCGCCATGGAGCTCCCACAACTTGTGGGCAAGGAAAGCAACCAAAAAGTCATTGGGTTTTGTAATTCTTTCTTTTTGTAACATGTGTCATTACGTGTGTCATATAAAATTTGGAATTCTTTCCACCACGCGTACCATATTTTTCAGTTTTGAGTTTGACCTGGTTAGCTTAAAGAATTGTGGTGATTGCATTTTTAAAAGTTAGGACTATTGTGAATAGCACAGGTTTGTAAAGGCAATGGTTCTAATGGACTAGCCTGCTGGCTGACTTAGTAATTCAAACCACAGCACGCGACACTCTTTAGTACAGCAACATTAACTGGTGACAACAAATTTGATCTATCGAATTGAAATTCACCAGAATGTTCATATTCACAGAAGCAGCGTCAAACAACGACACATTTTTAATTGCAAATTTATTTTCACTTTCCTACCTATCCTTCAAATTAATATTATGATGTGTTCCATCAATGTACATGCCCTTCCTTCACCGAAAATATCAACTCATCAGGAATTTTCTTCACTTTGAATTACGTTCCTCTCACATTTAAGATTTAAACGCTCTCGTTACTTACGTTTTAAACCTGCAACACAATGCAATGCCAATCCAGATCCTTCTTCCTTGTCACCTCTTTCTCGATTCACTGCATTCTCTTTTTCTCCACCGGTGCGGTCCGAGAACTCTGTTCACCAACACCATCTGCTTCTCCTAGTTTTACCCGGCATCTTATCTTTATGGATGCCCTTCCCGAAGACGTCAGTTTCGTGGTTGACGGTATCAATCTTCCTCCTTTTGTATTCAACAAGCATTTTCCCTTTACTTCTATCTAGTCAATGGCCTGCGCTTTCCTTCATTCAGTCGTTAACAACTTATTGCAAATCACAAAAGCGCCGAAGAACCAAAGCTTCGCCATCTGCTCCAATTACTGTTTCGTCCACCCCTCTCCAAAACCTGCACAAAACATGAACTCCTGCTTAGTGGATGTTTCCTTCGCCATTTTAGCATAATCATTCCTCCAATATCTCTCCATCGCTCCCAGTTTTATTTCTTTCGCCCCTAAACTCTTAAGTTACATTTCTGCCCCAGCCCTGAATCTAAGTATTTTGTCTTAATTGTTTAAAAATAAAATTGGATAGCGTGAGATAAAATAATCATTGCAAAACCGATATCAAAATGAATTCAACGTTTTCGGAGAACTATTGCAGTTTTACTAAATCAACAGGCCGACAATTCGCATCCATCTACTGTGGTTAGAATGCCCCAATCTACAGGTTTTCACAAAATTGGCGTCTAGCCTGCTCAAACTTTTAAATACACATTTTATTTTTCATTAAAGCATATTTCATTTATTAACCCGTCAGAAGTTGAAAGAAATAAGATCATGCTCCTCTTCAAACACGTTTTGTCTTTTATATTTACAATTATCGCAAAACGCTTTTTTCTAAACACTTAACTCCTTACACCATTCCACTTTTATTCTAAAAAACAAAAACCCCGGCAGAGCAACAGAAAGTTCACAATCTCACTAAAACCACTATTAAAATGTTTTAACGTATAAAACTAAAACTACTTGAAACGCTTAATCATAATTTATCTGATGACACTTGCCAAGGCATGGAAAATTTATTTCGTATTTTAAAATTGCGTGTTGCTTAGGACGTTTTGAGGTTGAAAGAAGCCTTGAAAAAGCATTTTGTGGATTGTTATGGAACTTACATACACACGGATTTGATTAGTTTTAAGTAAAGAAATGACGTAGAGTTGGTGCAGTAAAATTAAACGAAGTTATAAAAGAAGTAAGAATCTGCAATTTGGATTAAAGGAATTTTCTTATTAGAATTAATCCATACTTCCTTTAATACATACCAAAAGTCAGGTCAATAGGTAAGTGCACTGTTGTAACACTGCATCTTTACTCGTACTTACAACAAATAAATACGCATAGCCAATTATCAATACCTAGAATCACATCCATACTTCAAAACAAATGTCCGTTTGAGAAGCACCGAAAGCTTCCGGAGTAACTATTTAAAAAAAATATATACATTATATCCATCGGCTGCTTGCAGGGTATATTTGACAGCAAGACTGGAAAAGCGGTATTATTGCGAATCTATCTTGCCACCACGCTTCGCCTGCAAACAACTGTGGACAACTTTAAACCTAATCCATAGTTGGTGGTCCTAATAACTGCGGCAGCATTACTGGCACATTTTGCAACATTTTTTGTATTAGCAACACCATTCACTTAAAAGTATGAAATTTTTCGACTTTTCTTTTATCCTTATATTTCCTTGGTGAATTGTATAGTAGGCTTTTTGTTGACTTTGTTGTACAAACCTATGATTGCTTTAATCATAAGTAAAACAAAGGCATCAAGTAGGACAATTTTATAACATCAATTATTAAGCAAAATATGGTACTCATCGGATATTGGAACAACACAAACAGATTTAAACCTTTTTTCCATGAACGTTTACACAAGATTGTTTAATTTTGAGCCTTTCAAATGTTTGTTAGGATCTAGACAAAATGACAATTTATCTATATCATCGTCCTTGACTGTGAGGATATCGGGAAGGTCGGCAGTTTAATCTAATGCTCAAGGAATGCCCCGGGTGCGGGGTTATGAACGAGATGGATGGGATGATAACTACCATGCAAGGTGTTGTAGAACGACTTACTATGACCTCAGCGGTGTTTCCGATCTCTTAGGGGATTGGGATAAGAACAGTTCTGAGAGTGAGGACAGAAATGAGGAGGATAGACCCGTTGGGAAAAAGTGGGTGAGAATGGGAATGCCACCGGGATATCACAAGATATGGTATTTGACCGTTAATCGCAAATAGAAATGCGATATGTCACATCTTGTTCTGCATTTCGCGTAAACTCCCAATCCGGTTTCAGTTTGGTGAAAAACCCAAGTTCGGTATCTTAATTAATTAATTAGTAATAGTAATTAACGTACGAATACGTGCGGTTGACCCCAGCGGTATCCCGCAGGTGCTTCTTTCTCTACCCACCAAACACAATGTCAAATGTTTTGACCTAGACCTTCGCTATCAATTGAAAAGCTCATAGAGTAAAGGCTTCTACACTTGTAAAGTTTCAATTTTACAGGTTTTTAAGCTTGATGAATTTTTTCAGTTTCCTAGAGCTCGCTGGTTTTCCATTGATTATATTTGATTTTTTGCCATTAATCAATTACTTAAGGTCAAACCAAACAAAAAATGTACATTAACATTCAATACTACTAACATAATATAATTCTGTAAGTGAAAAAAACTGCAACAGTTTTTCGTGTTTTGCGTTTCTGGGTACCGATACATGTGTTATTGCAAAAAAAAATCCTTTAACGTAGCCGCAATTGAAAACACTACAACTGCCGAATTTTAGTGCCAATAGCTGCTGCTTTAGGAAATGGAAAGCTTAATGTGAACCAGATAACATGGTCAAATCACTCATTGTCAGTGAGAGTTCATAAAACTGATGGTAGTATAAGCAATTCATACGATTGTATCACGCTTTCCTGTACTATTCGCTTACCTGGCTTGATAAAAGAAATTTGTTAACCCATCAGTATCTTTTAAAACACTTTATAAAAATAAATTTGTTATGTGTTTTTTTTCAAATTGAACCACTCATGATGCAGAAATGAGAAGGCGGTAAACTTTGGTAACTACATACCTGTATATACCGGGGAAATGGTAATTACCATTTAAAAGCTAATCGAAAATTGGTAAAAACATTGAGAATGTGGCGAAATGATACATTATTAATAATATAGTAACGGAGTTCCTCACACTTTTTCTCATTTCCCACCAATGGTAAACACCAGTGCCAAATTGTTTAGGACTTAGGATGGGATTTTTTCGCTCCTGTCAAAATACTACTACTACGCGCAATTACGGTACAGAAAAAAATAAATTTCTCGTTGTGCTTATTCTTTTCCGAATTGATGGGGATGAATTAAAGCAACGAAGTAAAGCTTCCATTACATAAGATTGTTTCAATTTCATAATTACCGAATCACAAACCTGATCCAACGGCAGTTGCAAACTTTTCCCTTTTTCCATATTGAGATATTAGACTCGGATGAACGTTTCCATCGCATCGCTACAGTGACGTTATCCAACTAAATAATTTAATAAAGCCTACACAAAAGTAGAAAGCGTAGGTAAACTTTGTGATTTCAAAGATGTTTTCATGATTGAAAATATGTTTTCATGAGTTACAAAATATTTTCATGCCTTTACAAATATTCCGTTTAAACATTATGTATGCAGACATAAATTCTAGGAGCCATTACCAATTTATAGAAACTTGATAAGCGAGAGTCAGGTTAAGTAAACCTAGTTTATTCAAGTCATGTGATAGCTACAGCATTTAAATAATTTGAATTATATTTGTGAGCCATATCAACCAGCAAGTAACTCTATTTAATTTTGCTAGATTTTACTGGAATGGCTGCAACAATTTGCTAACCCCATATAGCACCCTCCATTTCATCAAATTTATTGCACTACAGAAATCTGAATATTGTGTCGACTGATAAATGGACTTTATCTCCGTCTAACAAAACTTTATTAATTATTGCATATTGATATTGATATAAAACCGTATTGATTCCTGTGAAATCTTGTTCTATTCGCCATCCTTCATGTAGTCAATCATCGCCTAAAAATAGTTTAGTTACCTAATCAACTTGTTAAATTTATCATTTTCCAAACACATTGAAAGCCAATCCATTAAAAACCTTTTTTATCTTTAATTTATTCTGCCAGTCTTTTCTCCTTGGTCGCTTCCGCTTAGCCCTTATGAATCATCGTCTCCAACTCATTACTCGATTTTGACAAATCTTGTTGTAATTTTTTCTCCATATCACGTTGTTTTTCCTTCCCTTCCACTGCACACTCAGCGCTTCATTCCAGTACTCAAGACAATTTCCATTTGGCTTATAGACAGATCAAACTCTTTTGTTACAATTTTTACATCCCCTGTATTTTTAACTAGACCCTTTTGCCCTTCCTGGTTTGCTTTTACATTTTCTCTACTCGCAGTCAGCCTCTTCTTGATAATCTCTTCTGCTTTGACCTTATCAATCTTTGTCTCTAATTCTTTCCGAAAACATCTCACTCCTAAATCATCTTCTTTTAATCTAGCTTTCGCATTCACTGCCGCCGCCAGCTCTTCCTTTGTCACAAAGGCTTTGTGTCATTTACATCTTTCAACTGTGCACTCAACGTTTCATTCTGAGTACTCCTGCACACCTCAATTTGGCTTAAAGTTCCATCCCGCTGATTTCTTTCCGTTTTCAAAGTATTATCTTGAACTATAGGATTTTTCATTTCTGCTATTGCTTCTTCATTATTTTGACGCAAAGTCACACGCAAGTTAACCGTCTGGATGTGTTGACACCCAAGTTCAGCTAAAAGCAAATCCAAAGCAGCGCCCCACAAAATACAAACCAGTAGAATTATTGCCACCAAGTGCTCAATTAGTATATAATTCCTGGAAGGGAAAAAATAAAATCGGTATAATATTATGCAAAATATTTTCCCTAAAACCAGAGTGTAAACAGTGTTGAAGATATGCAGTGGAAGCATTTATTTTCTAAGCGCAGTGTGCAAGTGTGAAAAGAATGACCTTGAAAAACAGAGAACGGAGTGTGGTTTTTAAGCTATGCTCTTTAATATGGCATTATATAATATGTACAATGAATAGTGAGCTGGAAGCTCAGCTTTAGGTAACTCACTCTACAACAACTTGTGATCGACTCACTTGTCAAAACTCTACTGAAAAACTGTGTCAATGCATCTTGCAATTTTGCACTAAGTAAAGTACCTCTATCTAATTCTATATTCAGAAACATCTACAACAACATATTAAAATCTCCATTCTACTTGACTATTCTGGAAGTCGAATTCTGTTTCCTGAAGATTCCTAAATCATAACAGAAGTTCGGAGACATTCTTTTAATAGCTCCAAAACAAAGTCATAAAATTCTTTTCTTATCTTTAAACCAATTCTATATGAAATGCCTATATAGCTTATATGCATGAGATTTCCTATATTATATTCTTCCATCCTCTCCAAATCTCATGCGCTAAAGTACTCTATAAACTTTAATATTTTACAAAATGAGACAGAAGGCTCAGTTTTCTTCATTGCCTTCTTTACAAGCGTATTTAAACTTTTCCATTTGAAAACTGTATGACATCATTTTATACTAGAGTTTTTGCTTTTTTTCTTTTAACGTTTCTTTTTCAATACAAAGTGCTTACAAACATCGTTCAATGAATATTGCGTCTACAAAATACAAATTTTCCAGAAATCTATCAGATTTTCAAAACATGAAAACTTTTCTCTATTGCATGTAATAATATATATTGAAATGCTTTGATAAATTCCAATCTATCTAATCCTATTTTTCTTAAGTAGATAATGCCCTATCTATTTAAAAATTGGTCCCACGACGAAGTGGTTACTCTAGTCGTTGTCTGGCTGATCACCCCTCAATTTTTCTTCTGTTTCTTGGCGGAGCTCCTCAATTTTTGCTTGAGTTTTCCGGTAGAACACCAGGTATACGATGGCTCCAGCAACCAACATAAGGGCGATGATGCATGCAAAAGCAACAAACAAAATAAAACTCATATTAGACGTATTAATGTGTTCATTCATGTCATTTTTCAGATCTTTCACTGATGGTTCGATGTACAAATCGTCAAAGTTCACCTTTGGCTTTAAATGAAAGTTGGTTTTTTTATGGACAACCGAGGGTCCATAGTAGAATTATAGTCCAAATCCAATTTTGACACCATGAATGGTTGGTTGTTGACCTTGAAATCGTTGTTGAATGGCATGGTAAAAACAGTATTGGGACAGTCTTCAGTATTTCCAAACATTGTAAAAGTTGACTCGGGACAGTAAACGTGTATCAAATTCCCCTCAACTTTGACTTGTATGAATTCCCGTTCATCTCTTGGTTTCTTTGGTTGGCATTTTTCCACGGAAAAATATCGAGATGACGATGATGGGTCAATATTCGGTTCCATGCATTTTTCATCCGGTAGAACAATAATTTCTCTGTAGTTATCCTCGACATTTGTTCCCATTATGCAATGAAGTTTCTTTGACAAAACTACATTCTTCACTCCATGAAAAGTAGTAGAACATGTCTCATTTTCCTTTCTTATCATGAGATGAAATGGATCTGGCTTTAGCAACACCAAATCTCGATTAATGACAGGAATCCGAAATGACATGTATATCATTTGCCGAGTTTCAGACATTTGACAAGATGAAGTTGATGAGTACTCCAAAGGACAGTCAGGGTGACATGGCAAAGTAATGTTCAGTAAATCCAATAATGACGGGTACACTTTTCCTTGTTTCCATTCTCGACTTGCTTGTTTCAGGATGAATGACCCTGACACCAAACGGCTTGTAATGACGTAATTGGTGGTTATAGATTTACTTTTAAAGTCCTCAACATCTTCAATATGGATATTCAGTCTTGCTATTGTTTCATTGAACCGTTCTTCTAGCACTCTCACATGTTTTTCTAGTTCATCTATCCTCTTGTTATGTTTCTGTGATTCAGACTCCACTTTCTCCATTCTTTCTTCTAGCTCTTGCGTTTTAACAAAAGAAGCAATACCAAATCCAAGTGCAGTGAATGAAACTATTCCAACGCCGCCAACAGCCGCAGCAATGATAAGCAATGGTATGAATGCAAGTCTTGGTTTTTATGACAAAATGTGATGCTCATGATCATTCCAGTTTGGAGTTGGACAGAAAGTTTCAAGTTCATCCAAAAACATTCTATCGTAGTAATCTCGACATTGTTTAATAGCGTTGCCCAAGTGATCCTCGTAAAAATCCTGTTTCGTGATGAAGTCGCAGGGACTGAACAACTTAATTTGAAGTTTTACCTCGTAAAACTGGTGAGTGATGGGAATATTGCTTGATCTCCAAATGACAGGCACAGTGTTGTGAATGTTGACTGCAAGTCCTCCAGTCAGCAAAAATATCATCACGTAAAGTACTGCCCAACAAAAATTAGATGCACACCAAGACTTCTTCACTCTGATTCCCATGGCTGCTTCAGGTTGATCTTTGTTTTCCGGAATGTAGTTTTCTATCTCAAGTTCCCCTTCTTCTGAGTCTAGTTCCTCAACGTATGATTCTTCTCCGGCTGGATCCTCTCCAAATGTAACAATTCCAATTTGCCTTTTCAAGTAGCGGTGAGAAATGGGATGCAGCGGTTTAGTGAAAATATCTGCCTTGTTTTCCTTTGAATGCACGTAATGTACTGAAATGTCTCCGTCTTTTACTAACTCTCGAACGTAATGAAATTTTGCTCTGATGTGCTTGGTTCTCTTATGAAACTCTGGATTCTTACTTAGCTTGATTGCTGACGTGTTGTCAACAAATATCGGAGTGGGCTCTTCTTGTTTCAGATTTAGCTCTTCCAGAAATGAACGTAGCCAGACTGCTTCTCTTGCTCCTGTGTTCAAACTCACGTACTCACTCTCGCAAGTGCTCTGCGCAACTATGCCTTGCTTGTTGCTGCTCCACGACACTGGTGAGTCACCTAGAAAGAAGATGTTTCCAGAGATGGATTTGCTGTCTTCATCACTAGCATAGTCCGCATCCGTGTATCCTACCAATGTTAATCCATTCTCTCTCTTGTTAGGAAGAAGTAGGTAGTCATCCTTTGTTCCATGCAAGTATCTCAATACTTGTTTTGCTGCTTTGAAGTGAGTGTGATTAAAGCAGTGTGTGTACTGCGCCAGCTTTGCAACAGCATACATTATGTCTGGTCGAGTAAGTCTGGCAATGTAAAGCAATGATCCAATGATTTGTCTGTACGGCTGCTTTTCGTCACATTTCTCAGCTTTGACAAACTTTGTTCCAGGACTTATAGGTACGGATGCATGCTTACTGTTATCCAAGCCATATTCATGAATAAGATCGGTTATCATTTTTCTTTGATGCAGCTTGATTCCTTCTTCGTCTCTAGAAATTTCGAGTCCAATGAAAGCTTTATTTCCTGTGATAGTAATGGCGAATTTGGACTTTATGCCTGCCAACAAGATATCCAGTAATTCTTTGTTTGGTGCAATGGCTAACCCATCGTCTACGTAAATTGCAACGAAAGTTCCATTTTCATGAGCAAAAACGGATGGCTCATAGATCAAAGTTCTGAAGTCCATGGACTGCATATGATCCTTCAAAGTATTGTACCACAGCGCTGGTGCTTGTACAAGTCCATAAATTCCCTTTTTCAACAAGCATGCTTTAGAGTCTCGATCTGCATTCAATCCTTTTGGAATTTGCATGTAAATTTCCTTGTCAATTTTGCTATTCAGGAATGCTGTCTTGAAGTCAAACATCTCAAATGGCATGTCTTTTGCAGCAGCAATGGCTAGTAACAGTCTGACGGATTCATATCTGGTGACTGATGCAAAGATCTCATTAAAATCGATTCCAGGTCTTTGTTCAAAACCACGAATCACCAAGCGTGCTTTAAATTTATCCACATTTCCGTCAGGCAGCAACTTAACTTTGAATACCCAGCGGTTTGATAGAATTTTTGTGTTCTGTGGCTTGTCCACGATTTCCCATGTTCCATTTTTCTCATGTGAAGTCAACTCATCAACAATGGCTTCATTCCACTGTTCGCTGTATTCTGAATTGATAGCTTCTTCATATGTCTTTGGTTCAGGAATCATTGTCATGTTGGACATGACAAAGTCATCATAACGAGCAGGTGCTCTCAAGTTTTCTCTTGGACGCAATGTCATTCCATGCTTTATAAACTGCTCTTCTGACTTACTGTTGTCTGAAACAAATGAGCTTTCTTTCATTGCGGTGCTGGGGGTGGTAAATACATGATTTCCCGACTTAATTAAGTGGTCCTCATTGAAAGAGCAATTTCTGTGAATTTCGGTCTTCTTCGTGTCATGCATGTATACTCTGAATGCATTTGACAATGACTCATAACCAACAAGAATCCCTTTTCTTGCTTTTGGATCCCAAACTTTTCTTTGGGAGTCAGGCACATGAACAAAAGCTTCGCTTCCAAAAATTTTCATATGCCTTAGGTCAGGCTTCTTTTTCATTATCTTTTCATAGGGAGTCATATTCTCATTTTTCTTGCAAGTACGGTTCATTACATAAACAGCAGTGTTGACTGCTTCTGCCCAAAAAGCTTCATTCATGCCCGACTTGATGAGCATGGTACGTGCAAGATTTTTGCAAGTTTTAATGGCATTCTCAATAAATCCATTCATCTGCGGATTACGTGGAACTGACGTGCCATGTAAAATTCCTTTCTTTTCAAAATAAGACTCCAGCTCTTTTCCTACATATTCGGCAGCATTGTCGGAACGAGCAATAGAAACTCTATTCCCAGTCATGTTCTCCATTGTCTCAATGAATGATTTGACACAGGCAGGTGCCTCTGATTTGTTTTTCATAAAATAAACCATCTGAAAGGATGTTGCCTCATCTTTTAGTAGCAGGAAAAATTCATTTCCACCAATGCTGGCAACTGGCATTTTTCCGGCAGTGTCAAACCAAATAACTTTTCCCGGAACAGTTTCTCTGTTCTCATTTGTATAGTATGGCTTTTGTTGCTCTTTTCCATAATGGCAATCATCGCAGAAAAAATCTGAGTTTGCTTCTGCAATTTCAATTCCCTGAATTGCTCCATTTTTGATCGCATCCTGTATGTATTTCATGTTTACATGTCCAAATCTCGCATGCCAAATTTCTGGACTGGCCTTCACAGTCATGGCCGCCATGCACTGAATTGGCTTAAGCATGCGGATCCTCATTGTCCACATATCACCATAAACTTCTCCTTCAGGTCCAGAAACATTGGATTGTTTGTGCTTGAAAAATAACTTCTCATCATCTTTGTAACAGTAGTAGCCTTTCTTGGACATTCGTCTCTCAGAAAAAAGATTATTGGCATTGGGAATGTAGTGAACATTCTGAATATCTCCCTTTTTCCATTCTCCGTCGCAGTAGTATTCAATATCAATTTTTCCAACGCCAACACAATGATCAATTGAATTGTTGCTCATTACTACTACTTTTGGCTCTTTGAATTCTTCAAAAGCACTGAAATATTCCAAATTTCCGCACACGTGCTCTGTAGAGCCTGAGTCGCAATACCATATTTCATTGCGTGCCATGTTGGCAAAACTCATCATGAAACTTCCAGTTGAATTATTGTTTTGAGCTTGATTGTTTTGAATTGTTTCTTGTTTTGGACTTGGACCAGGTTTTGGTTCTGTATTTTGGTTGGTTGCCAGTTCTGGGCAATCCCTTTTCATGTGTCCTTTCTTCTTGCAGTGATAGCATTCAACATTACTGTATTTATTTTGTTCGTTACTGACCTGTCTATTGTTTGGTCCGTGGTGTCCCCCTCGGCCACCACCGCGGTAAGCTCCACCGCGTCCTCTACCTCGAAACGAGGGAGAGCCCCCTCCGGCTCCTCTGCCTCTTCCACGGCTGCCGCCGCGTCCGCCGCCGCGTCCGCCGCCTCTCATGGCAAAGGATCTGCATGTATCTTTTTCCTCAGTTTCCTTCTTCACATCTTCTTTTGCCTCTTTTTCCAATGCATAGGTCATTTTCAAACGCGATCGTAAATTGGCAATGGTCTGTTTACTTGACTCAACACTCCACCATGACTCCTTAAAGTGATTGTACTTTGTTGGTAGGGATGCAATAATTTTTGCAATCACTTGATTGTCTGGTAACGCAACGCCAACGTTTTTCAGATCATCTGCCAATCTTTCGATTTCATCGAAAACTTCCAAGGCTGTTTGGTCCTCTTTGCATTTGTAACCATAGAATTTTGTTTCAGTAAGAATTTTGTTTACAACTGACCTGTTGCTATTTGCATCCTTCAAGTGATCAAACATGTCTTTTGATGTTGTGCAACCTTTTATCTTTTTCCTTTGTTTGTTATCACAGCTCAGGTAAATGGCTGCTTGTGCTTTGTTGTCTTGAGTTACCCATTTGTCAACATCAGCTTGATTTGCCTTGTCCTTTGCCAGCGCAGGCTTTGTGATTGTACCATCCACATAGCCCCAAAGTGCAAGATTGGTTAGGTAAAATCGAATTTGTACTTCCCAATCTTCAAAGTTGTCTTCTGTAAGCTTATCTGGCTTCAAAGCCTCTACTGCAGACACCGTTGTCATTTTGATTGCTGTTATTTCACAAAGAACCACACACTCAAAAGGTCTAAAGTTTTTATTTCCGTTGCTACAAACTCAGCAACAACAATTATCACACTTTAATTTCCCGTTGCTACAAACCCAGTAACAACAATCAACACACTTAAATTCCCGTTGTCACTATTCCAGTAACAACAATTTGCACAATTTATTTTCCCCGTTGTTACAATCCCCGTAACAACAAAAATTCCAGTTGCTTTTCCCTAAGCAACTAAAACTGCGCTATTAATTTTCCACAAACTCTGTCAACTACAATGACTGTTCACTTTTACACTTTTGTCAGATCAAGGATTGATCATGCACAAATGCCCATGAGATTCTTTCACAGGCTCCCACGATGGTGCACACCAAACCTTATCCAACAAAAAGTTCTTTTAAAATTTCACAAAAACAGTTTCCGTAACTGTATCGTCAGTTTCAAGTTGCCCCCTCTACGGACAACGTACCTCAACACCACTTTACACCACTTTTCTGAGTGTTTGTGTGGGGAAAACCACGGAAAAATCCCTATTTTCCGTTATGTTTTATCACTTTTTCACAAAATGTTCACTTTCCCCCTCTCTGCTACCATGGAAGGGAAAAAATAAAATCGGTATAATATTATGCAAAATATTTTCCCTAAAACCAGAGTGTAAACAGTGTTGAAGATATGCAGTGGAAGCATTTATTTTCTAAGCGCAGTGTGCAAGTGTGAAAAGAATGACCTTGAAAAACAGAGAACGGAGTGTGGTTTTTAAGCTATGCTCTTTAATATGGCATTATATAATATGTACAATGAATAGTGAGCTGGAAGCTCAGCTTTAGGTAACTCACTCTACAACAACTTGTGATCGACTCACTTGTCAAAACTCTACTGAAAAACTGTGTCAATGCATCTTGCAATTTTGCACTAAGTAAAGTACCTCTATCTAATTCTATATTCAGAAACATCTACAACAACATATTAAAATCTCCATTCTACTTGACTATTCTGGAAGTCGAATTCTGTTTCCTGAAGATTCCTAAATCATAACAGAAGCTCGGAGACATTCTTTTAATAGCTCCAAAACAAAGTCATAAAATTCTTTTCTTATCTTTAAACCAATTCTATATGAAATGCCTATATAGCTTATATGCATGAGATTTCCTATATTATATTCTTCCAATTCCCTTCGATTAACACTCTGACAGATAAAGTCGCGATATCTTGTACACCCTTTTCAAATTTCAAGACAAAAGACTCCCAGTCTTCCCTTTTTCCCATTAGACCACCTTCTCTGATAAACTCGAAAGTTTTCATTACCCAAAATCTGTTAACAGTATACGTATTATGGTAGCCATGTCTTTCAGCGAGTCTTTCAGGCAGGAGAAAACATTTACGTGAGCTATCATTTGACTGTGTTTTAACACCTTTTCTAGAAACAAAAAGTATGCCTCATATTTCTCAAACAAAAGAGCATATGTACCCATCAGCAATTTTACCGGGTTCTTATCTGACTCCACAACTGTTTTGTTGTAGTAAGTACTGCTATTCAGTAACTTTGACAAATTCTTTCTTCCAAATTCCATATATCTGGACTCCCAAGCAAGAAGATCAATAGAATAATGAGATGGCCACAAAAGCTTAGATCCATTTAATAATAAGTCAGCTAATGTCTTGTAAGGTTGTTCGTGAACAAAAACAGTAACACGAGTAGTGACCTCATTTGTGTAGTATGGACATATTGCCATCCCAAGTAAACTTACTAGAAACAGTATTTTTCTGCGCTTGTGAGCACTTGCAATAGACCAACCCAGAAACTCCCCAACCAAATCAAAAGCATTGCCTCTGGAAGGTCTGCCACCACATGGGTAATTCAAGAATTGTGTAAGACTTAACATCGACACAATTAAACAAATCACACTTGATGCTGACACGATTCCCATCCATGATTGTATGCTGGCAGAAAGCCGGTGTTTACTTCGGTGTAGACGTGTGCAATAAAACACTGACTCACTTCCAAGCTTATGTAACAACAGACCTGTTTTTTGGTGGGACAGATTGGCAATGTCGTCTCCATAATCCAAATAAGACTGTGAAATTTCAAAATATTGAAGTTCTGAAGACCAACCTGAAACAGAAGAACGAAATACGCTTGTTGGCATATATGTAAAGGTAAAGTTGTGATATTGTAATGTGAGAAGCGCGAGCACGTATTCTGAATCACATTCAGAAGAAAACGGTTTTAAGCAGAGCACAGAGGACTTTGATATGTCACGAATGACTACAATTTTTTGATTTGGTTCATCCAGAAAGCAGTTTTTATGAAGAACTAACGGATTCAGTATACTCTGATAAAGATTTTGCAATATTTTCCAAGGCACAAACTTACCACAGTAGCCAACACAGTAATACCTTGCCAATGTGTTATCAGTTGGCCCAATTTGTATCATAAGTTTTGTGGCTGGCAAAGTAGCGTCTGCACTGTAAAACAAATTCGTTTTAAGGAAGACATTTTCTAAATTCCAGTTGTGAATAAATAAATAAGCAGTTGACGGACGCAGAGAAAGCTGATAAAATATTCCAAATATGAACAGTTTTTGTTATTGGACTCGTTAAAGTCTGTTGTGACAGTGGCGCCATTATAACTGCGTAAGGTTTGCTGTATCTATACGGAAACTCAATTCCCACATCTTTAATATGTGTCCTGTTAAATATCATGTAGGTTAGATTCTGTACTTTAAAATTGCAAGTTGGTTCGAAGGAGTGGATCCATAACTCATTGTCCTGAATCCGGGTTTCAAATCGCTTAGTTTTATTTCCCGGATGTTGGATTATAATAATAGTTCAGAATATTCCTTCTCGTTCGATCACAGGACTTGACGTTATGGCTAAAAGTGGTTAATTATGCTCTGCTAGACTGGTGATTTTCCTACTCAAAACCCTAGATCTTTCGGAAATAAATCTCTTAGCGAGCTACACAAATTATTATTGTTTTTCTCAAACTGTTTCTATGCTTTATTATCTTAAAGATTTACAGCAAATTATCTCGTGCCAAGTGATTAGCGTAACAATTCTCCTTGACACGGCCACAACTATTTCTACTTACAAGTGAACTGCACACAGGCAGAGAACTAACGACTACTTTTTTCCCAGAAAAACACAAGAATAAATAGCCAACGGTCAAAAGTTTACATTTACACGAGAATTGGAATGGCTGGCATGCAACGAGACAGCTTGCCGCCAAATTGGACCTTGCAGTCCACCAACTCACTCAGCTTATTCCATTGTTCACAAAAACACATACGCAAAAGCGTCATTTTCTGACACTCATGGACTGCGTTTCATAAAACACCAGAGTAACAAAGTTACAGACATTTGTATTTTTTCGTCAACAAGCGTTTCATAAACTACAATTACTGGTTGACAAAGTTACAAATATTTTTCCATGACAAGCTTACAGGCATTTCATAAAAATGACATAACGAAACATGCATGCCCAACTGTTCCATAAGATTCATATTTCATGAATTGATAGATTGATAAGCTTTAATCAATTGAAAGCACGATTATCTATCATTCCATAAAGTATTCGTAAATTACCAAATACGTAAATCAAACTATGAACGAATATTATTTTTCGGATTCGGATGAAGAAAGGCCTCCAAGAAAAAAACGGACCTTCCGACCTCGAATCAACTTCACTTTTGATGATAAGGCTTTCTTGAATCGGTAAGCACATAAAGACTACGATAAAAAAAGTAACGGTTAATCGTTACATAACGAAATATTTGTTTTCAAAGATTTCGGGTGAGCAAATCGGTCTTTGAGATGCTGCTGAGAAACTGGGAATCGAAGTATAAAATCTATACAGCTAGAATCCATCTGATGTAGCATTTTCACAAAAACAGCGTCAAACAAATGCAAATTTTGAAATGCAATTAATATTTTTTCATTAGTATTAATTATGTTATACCCTTTTACAAATAGAATTTATCAATGAAAGCATCAACTCTTCAAGAACTTTCTCCTTTCCAACTTACCTTCACGTACTCATCTCATTCCTAATCTTAAAACAGTCTTTGTACACGTCTTAAACTTTCATCAAAATGTCTATGCCCATTCAAATAACCTCTTAGTCCATTGAGCCAGCACAAGACAGCTTGTTTTAAAATAAGTTTTAAAAATTTAAGGAGTTAACCAGTTAAGAAAATAAATTTTACATCTGTTTCTTCTTCGGTAAGCCATTAACATTTCAATCACTGCCTTTATAAAGCTTTGTTGCTGACTGTACCCTCACACATGCCATAAAATCATCAGAACTCTTTCACCCGGCAATTCATGTCAATAATTAAAGAAGCCCTGTCCAGCTATTAGATTCTCAAATTGAAATTCCAAGGGATGGAGTTGAAGAAAGAATGGTTGGTGGTAAGGAGGCAGATGGACGAGATGATCCTGGGGGTATTCCAAGATTGCAAAAGTGAGCCAGGTTGGAGAAAAAAAATCCTTGCCAATTCAAGGTCGTCTCCACCACTCACACTGCTCACTAATCACTTTTATTTACTTAATTTAGCCAGTATTTAAAAAAAATAAATAAAATTTATATTCACAGACAGCTGCCAACAGGTGGCAGCACATCTGGTTCGCTCCGTCGTCGACATACATTGCTTATAAAAAATTTTATTGATAACAATTAAATTTTAAACCAAAATGGCAAATTAATTTTTTGGAGAAATATGACATTGACATTATTAAAACGGAATAGAAATAAAATTTAAAGGAAAAATAAACTTGTTTTTGTATGACGCATTTTGTGAAAAAATGCTACTCGAGGTGAATACTTGCAACACAGATTAGTTGACCCCTGTGAATTGATTGTACTTTGTCTTCCACGCTCCAAACTTTTGGACATACGAGATTCCTAGCTGGAATTACTTTACTTATTGCTTGAAACTTTAGAACAAAAATCTAATTTAAAAATAGGAAGCAGATTTTTTTTCAAATTTTCTCACTGTCCTCCGAAATCTCCAGCGTTTTTTAATTTGGTAAAAAGATCGTCCCGTTTCAAAAAACTTATACATCAAAACTCGACGTTCAAATAGAGGAAAACTCCACGTGATATTCTACATCGAGAATTTAAAAGCTTTACCTGAAATCATTTCTAATCTTTGATTATCCGTTTAAAATTAGCCACCTTAACAATTAACCCGATTCTCAATTTTAACCTTCAAAAGAGCTTGAGGCAACCGTCGCATGCTTGTCTATATCCCTTTTTGAAAAGTTTATCTTTAACTTTTGCACTTGTTCGCCATGTACTTGTCTAGATCAGAGGGCTTCATTTGGTAATCTTCTTGATACGGCTTAACATACTCAGTTGGTGTAATATATTATTATAAAAAGCAAGGCAGTTTAGCGGCTTAATGGGTTTACCTAAGGAATAGTTTTATTTGCTAATTTATTTCCTTATTTGTCCTTCTGATAACCACTTTCTATTTATTTACGAGTTTCCTTATTTCGACTTATGCTTCGACTACTGCAAATTCATTATGTGTTTTCTGCATAGCGTTTTAAAATGCAGATAAAGCTATTTTACCGTAATTACAAACGTTTATCCATTTCATATTATTGGTGCAGATAGAGACAAAGAGGAAACAAGCTATCTTCTCATTGAGAAGTTCTCAACTAAATATAACTCATCTGACAGATATAAACCTTGGTTAGCATTCATCCTCCGCAAAACTACATTTTATCTTCTTTATAATCCAAAATTAATTCATCCATTCAACCAATCATCATCCCAATATGTAAGATAAGTCATTCGTTTAAAAAACTTCTAATCCACTCCTTTACCGTTTCCTTCTTCTTGCAAGTTTCCTTGGTTTGGCCAAAATCCTCTATCATTTGTTTCAATGTTGAGCCCTTTCCTTTTTCAAAGAGTTCACTAACAAGCCTTTTTTGTAAATTGTCAAAATCAAAACCTCGCATGCCAAAAGTCAACATTTTTTCAAGTTCCTTCATGGGAAATTGAGATGTCATGCAAAGTTTCCAGTTATCAAGCTTCTTTTTGAAGACTTTTCATTCAAAAAACTAACTTGACCTTCATTCTATTCCCTAGAGCATTCAATGAATGTATCTATTTGAAGGTATGCAAAAATAATTCTAATTCCAGCAGTTTCGATTGTAGATTTTACCAGCTTATCTCAAAATATCCCTTACGACAACGGACAACTCCTTAGAACGGGAAGAAATAACTTACACCGAGCACCCGACAAACGATTAGAATATTAGACTGACTCAAATTAAAATGGGAAAATCCTATTGCTAGTCGAAAATAAAGTAGTTATCTCTCCCAATGACTTTTTAGCGGACATTTGGGGTTTTCGTTGTCCGCTAACTCAGCAAGCAAACTTAGCGGACAAAAACTTAGATTTTTCTCGAGTTCTTTTCTGTACATAAAAGAGATTCAAAAGAACATGGACGATTTTATGTGTGGTACTGATAATTGTTGTATCGATCTTGAGCTGAGCTCCAAGAGCCAATACCAATACATATTAGCAATTCTTAATATGTAAATGTTAAGTAATAAAGAACATAAATGTACATTAAATCGCTCCACTCTAACTTCTGCACTGCATGTACGATAACCCTGTGCACAATACGTAGTGGATAATTCATATTTGAAACAGGAATTTTTATACTTTCTACAATTTAGTTCGATTTCTTCTGTGCCTAGAATATCTATTTGCTTCCAACAAGGCTTTCGTTTTTTATTTGACTCTGCAGTTTTTGCTTATATACCTTAGCTAAAACGAATTTTATCTCGTGCACTGCAGGTTTGGAAATGACATTTTGAGTTTTGCTAGTTTTGTGACCGTGCTATATCTTTTAATGTTTAGCCTGCAGAATAAAAATGCAGATTAGTGAGAATTAATACCGAAGTAAATCAATGGAATTTTTGAAGATTGTTATATTATGCATATTTTTATTCAAAGCACATGTTCTTTTAAGCACCGAAAAACCCTACAAGTACATGTCGAGTACATGTATGTTCATTATTACTTAACATTTGCATATTAAGAATTGCTAATATGTATTGGTATTGGCTCTTGGAGCTCAGCTCAAGATCGATACAACAATTATCAGTACCACACATAAAATTGTCCATGTTCTTTTGAATCCCTTTTATGCACAGAAAAATTCTAAGTTTTTGTCCGCTAAGGTAGTCAAAAGGTCCGCTAAATTTGCTTGCTGAGTTAGCGGACAACGAAAACCCCAAATGTCCGCTAAAAAAGTCATTGGGAGAGATAACTACTTTATTTTCGACTAGCAATAAGTACATGCCAATTTTATGTTATAAAGACTCAAGTAACACACGGATTTCTCTCACTTGCAATAGAAAACTGAAAGAAGCTTTTAAAATATTAATAATATTAAACCAAGTAAGTATTTGTGAAAATCATTTTTAGAAATTTTAATTAGTTGTAACTTGCAAGATCATTTGAAAACCTTGCAATCTAAAGTTATCTTGTTTAGCAGTGAGAAACCTAATTCATTGACTGTAGGGAGCCTTAAACATAAAATTTGTTTCAATGTGTGTACGGTTTTAAAAAATCAAAAAGAAGATGCTGCATCTTTGAAATGAAGTCATATAAATATGAGTAATAAGGATATCACAATAATGTTTAATTAATGTTTCTGCTTGAAATGTATGACCCCATAAAAGTAAAATAAAGAAAACTTGATTTAAAAATATAATTTAACTTATGTACATTTTCTACTGCAATTTTTGATTTGACATTCTGCCCTGACAGCGTGTAGAGTTAAGTTGCTACTACTACTAGTGAGTAATGATTTTAATGTCTATTAGTTTTACTTATTACTATTCTTACCCACAAAAATGATATACTCATAAAAAGTTGCGATTGTCATTTAAAAACGAGATATAATATGCTTTGTTTAGATAAGACATTGAGAAAATATAAGAAAAATAACTCGGTTTGGCAATTTCACAGTCACTTAAATCGGCACTTCAAATCTGACGCCGCTTATGAGATTTCAAGGAGCCAAATTTTTCAGGGCACCTTACATTGTTGACATAGTTTAAACGGATGCTTTGTTACAAAATTTAAACACAAAAACATGTTAAGTTCTGAAACTTAAATCTAAAATCAAGTCGTTCTCTATTTTATACATCAGGATATCTGATGGGAGGTTCGCAATCTTTGATTCTGTGTTTGTCGATAAATATTATTCGGCGATAATGAAGTTCCGCCAGTTCCGCTATAAAGCTCCGGCGATAATCTTACTATATCAGTCTTTAAAAAAATGATTTAGAGCGTGTGTGAAGCCATTTTGTTGTTTTATGTTCTTGTTAACTCGGATTATTAGAATTTAGGAACAGGTTGTACAAGATAAGCCATGAGTTTTTAGCCAATTTATTTGAAGTCATGTGATATTTGAGCATCAAGATTATTCTTTATAATGTGATTTCGAATGTGACCCCCCCTGGACCGGTCTCTGGGTACGCCTATGTCTGACTATAATTAAAATGACACATGCCAAAACTCAAGAGACGTAGTACAGAATAACAATTTAAATCATAATCGCGTCCCGCGGGAATACACAAATCGAACTGGTAGTTTTCTATGGGTTGCTATTATAATTTCTGAACAATTATATTTCTTTTTTGTGTTAAGAACGAGGACTGATGACGCATTTTTCTTGTCAATGTAAGCAATGTAATGCCAACACATTTTATTCTGTTTTATTGCATATTTCTCAATATACAAGTATATTATGTAGTATTTTTATTTATTTGACTATATTTATATTAGTTTGTTGAAAAATAAAATAAAGTTTTAAATGAAAAATTAATGGCTGCTAAAATTTGTATATGATTGACACCATTTTCGGTGAAAATATGGTTTTGTACGTAACCTGTATATCAGATTCCTCTGTCCATCCATGGCATTCTGTAGTAATCTACATGTGGTTTCTGTGATTCGGTCATCCGGATTTCAGCTTGTTAAACTATTAATTGAATGCCTGCTAAACACCTTAAAACCTTTACAAAGCAAATTCTTTATCCGAAAATCCTTCTTAGTTTGATAGCTTCTCCTGCAACAATAAACTACTACAGCTACTTTATAGAATCTATTTAATTATGGTTATTATGTATAACAGCACGGAAGTATAAAAACAGGAAAATCAATTCGTTGTAATGGGCACTACCAAAGGTGGTAACTTGCTTTGCCAAAGAATTTTGATTTAATAATGAGTTGTTTCAGTTATGTAAACTGTATTTTATAATACAAGTAAACGAGTTAAGCAAAACACGAAAGTTGTTTAACGGTTAAGGATGTGCTTTGTGTTATAGTGTAAATGGACGTTAAGCATGGACGGATCGCTACCATTGAGTTCCCGCGAACCTGTTTAGCAAGTAAAAGTTAAATATAATGGTTTTGCGTCATTATTTTTAAAATTTAAAATTGAACGACAATAGATTGAATAACGGCAAATTCGGTGGTACCAAACTCCGCAAATTTTGCAGTTGATTAGTATGCTAGATCGTGCTTCTAAGGTTGCGAACGACGGTTTACCCTGCTGGATCACTGAAAAATTTGCGGAGTTTGGTACCACCGAATTCGCCGTTATTCAATCTATTGTCGTTCAATTCGAAATTTTAAAAATAATGACGCAAAATCATTATATTTAACTTTTACTTGCTAAACAGGTTCGCGGAAACTCAATGGTAGCGATCCGTCTAGTGAAGGCAAACGATTAATCGCGATTCCAAAACGATTTCCGATCCGATTTTTGATGAAAACGTTTGGATAATCGGAAAAACCGATCCGATTTTCCAAAACATTTTCGATTCCGATCCGATTAGTGTTTAAAACGTTTGCTAATCGGTAAAATCGCGAATTTTTCCAACCACAGATTTATGCCGGAAAATCTATTTTAAGCCAGACAAATTGAAATAATGAGATTTACATACAATAAAACATAGTCAAAACGCAAAATACACAAAAATAAATGGTGTAAATCTACTCTGCCATGAAGTTCCTGACTTCATAGCAATAAGCTTTTTAGGTTTCGTTTACCACGCACATATAAAATGACGATTTGTAAAAATCGCGATTAATCGCGATTCCGATCCGATTTTTGTATAAAACGTTTACAAACGATTTTTCACAGACCAAACCGTTTCCGATTTTTGGATAAAACGTTTGGATAAAAATCGGTTTAATCGCGATTAATCGCGATTAGTTTTCGATTTTTGCCATCACTAGATCCGTCCATGCTTAACTTCCATTTACACTATAACACAAATCACATCCTTAACAACTCAAATGGACGAATCAATAAAAAACGAACCGATTTGTCTCCAAGTTTTCTCAAAACACTTTGGAGCCCTCATTTCTTAAACTTACTTTCAGATCCCCGGAAAAATTCAGATTTTTCACGGACTCACCGACCCTCTAGAATTTGGATTAACTTTCATCATCTCCTTACATTTGTGCCACCCAACGCCATTGACCATTTGCCAGTGGGGGATGATAATTGTGGAGGTGGTGGGTGGCAGGTATGACAATAGCTAAGATGGAACCCTTGAAGGGAAGTTGTGGGTTACTGGAGGGCTATTTCGTTGTCGGTGGTTCCAATCTCCATTTGAGTGGTAGTGGTTTGGATGGCCTGTAGTCGCGGAGTTGTTGAAATGTAGCTCTCGGCTCTAAGGTTGCTTCTTGGGTAGAATTAGAAACAGGCGGAACTACTCTGGGAGAGTATGGCTGCAAAGGGAACAAAAGTAGAAGATGTGAAGGCTAGATTTTGGAGTGTGTGGTGAAGCTAACAAGTGTCTCCAGTTTCCATTTCCTATTGTTCCACTACAGTCCCCACCTTCCTATTCTCCTGTCTCTAAACAGGGATCAAACTCGATATTTTCCTCTCCGTCTTGTGGAAATTCCAGGGTCCCAAATCTGTTCCTAAAGCGTTTCAAAAGCGGGCCAGTGCTTTTGACATTCACAAGCTTATTCATGATTTTCGGTATGTCTAAAGCTAGGTCTCTAAGGTTTTAAACCAGGCTAGATGGATTATAAACCCTACCAATTAGGTTTTACGCCAGTCGGCTTTTTGCGGTTTTAGCAGCGAGCATATTCAATGAATTACCATAGATGTTTATAAACATAAAATTGCTCTGTAGGCATCTTAGTTTTCTTTTTTTGAGAATAAAATTGGAATAATGAAGTACATAGTTTAGTGTTTAGAAAAAAGCATTTTATGATAATTGTAAACAAAAGACAACGCTTTTTGTACACGAGCATGATATTTTTGCTTTGAATGGATTATTGAATAGATTTTAACGCCGCTGGAAAAAACTCGGTATTATCAGGTCAAATTGGGGTGTTACCAACTGTGTACGCTCTTATGTCAACTGCTTACCCCACTCTTGAACCCCAGAACTGTTTAACAACGGATAAACAACATGCATACTGACAATGACAACTTACATTCCTCAGAAGTAGCAGGTTACTCACAGGCCAAGTTGGTTTGAGACAGATCCCGATTTCCCTCCGGCAGTGGTGATGACACCGAGGTGATGACGCTGTCGTTATCACCTTTGCGATTAACTGATGTACTTAATTGCGCTCAATAGTTTCTCTCTCTTCTGATGCGAAAAGAAACCACACGAAACACAGAACAGTCTATTTTTGTGTGGATCAATATAGTCCACTTACAATCTACTGAGCTATTTATTCCATCAGTAAATAGTTATGCACACAGAGTTTAGGTATTTAACAAAACCAACTAATTGCTGGCTAACAATTACTTTGACACTACAAACGGTTACAAGAAAGTAACAAAAAATGGCTACTACTAACTACGCTGTTGCCACTTGGCTTGTTCCTCCGTTTTAGCTCTGTCCTCCGTGTCCCAAGTCAAAACTAGTACTAACTTCTCTCCCTTTTTCCTGACTCAAAAACTGCAACGCAAAAGAAAAAGCTTCCCCACACAAATATAATATACTTTCTACAGGAAGATAATACCTTAGCGTGTACTATTTTCGCTCTCCTCATACTCCGCCTCTCTTTCCAAGTGCCTGCTTCTTCGGGTGAATCTACCTGGTGTTGGGTAGATGGCATTCATTGCCCTCTGGGCTTAACAGTATCCTGGTATCTAGGATACCGGGAAATCTTGGGACAAAGAGGAATGGGAAGGACGAGAAAAGGGAAGGAAGAGGAAAGGAAAGGAAGAGGGAAAGGAAGGAAGAGGAAAGGGAAGGAAGAGGAAAGGGAAGGAAGAGGAAAGGGAAGGAAGAGGAAAGGGAAGGAAGAGGAAAGGGAAGGAAGAGGAAAGGGAAGGAAGAGGAAAGGGAAGGAAGATGAAAGGGAAAGAAGAGGAATGGGAAGGAGAAGGAAAGGGAAGGAGAAGGAAAGGGAAGGAGAAGGAAAGGGAAGGAGAAGGAAAGGGAAGGAGAAGGAAAGGGAAGGAGAAGGAAAGGGAAGGAGAAGGAAAGGGAAGGAGAAGGAAAGGGAAGGAGAAGGAAAGGGAAGGAATAGGAATGGGAAGGAAGAGGAAAGGGAAGGAAAAGGAAAGGGAAGGAAGAGGAAAGGCAAAAGTTGATTTTGGGAATATGAGCACCTAAGGAAATGAGTTTTCTGCAACGCTTATTTTGTACGGATAATGATAAAATGCAAGACATTCATGAATACATGAATGCTGCCCTTTTTGCAAAAATACAGAGTTTAAGAGGTTGACCAAACAATTCGTGCTGGTGATGGGCTGGATAAGGGTAACGTTGTTCAAGAAACTTAGTGAATTTTAAAATGGCATATAACCTTTTCGCATGGCAATTAAATACTAATATTTTGTAGCTAAAGTGGCGTTAAAATTATCTTGTTATCAAAGCCCACATGGCAATTAAATTGGGGAAGCCAATTAGTCAAAGTGGGAATTCTTTTGGAGCAGGTATCAGTTGGAATGGGAATTTCAAAAATATGCTTCAACCCTTGACGCGGGAATTGTTTGTAACACAAGGGAAACGAACGTAATATTACGTTCTCCCACCGGCACGCAACGGCATGCGAGAACGGATAAATCCGTTTCACCGCTCAGCTGATTGAATAGGGGATACGGATAAACACGTTTTTCCGCTCGTAAAACGTTTTTGACCAGACGTAATAATACGTTTTACATTCAGCCAATCAGATTACGAGAACGGAATTTTCCGTTTTCCCGCGTTAGAAAACGTACTCGATGAACGTATTATTACGTTTTACCAAACGTAAACAATAACCAAGTAGAACCTTCGTGGAAAGATTGACGCATATATTATTTTACTTGCACAAATTCTCTTGTAGCTCGAGTCTAATCAGTTTTACACATTATTTTATTCTCGTTGCTCGAATTTTTTGCCTGCCTGTCTATTACATTGCAATTGAGTTTAAAGTTACTTACATAAACTTAAATGTACTAAATTATACACTCTCTTTTAAATGACTTCCTCATTCCTTTTGCAATTTCGTTTTCAGACACATTAGCGGAATTGATAAGCATCGGTTGAACTCTTTGAATCAGGTTAATTAGTTCAGATTACAATACCTAAAAATTAAGAATGCATTATAACACAGGAAAGAAAAAATACATCCACCGTACTTCAGTTATTAGCATTTGAACTGTTGAATATTGTTTAAAGCGGTTGTTTTATCTCTAAAGTTGTCTTGTTTATTTTTTATAATCATGTATCTCATATTACCCTTTCCCATTGGTCCTTCCTAATTACTTTTATCGTAGAGAAAGCCCAGTTTCCCTAAAAGTCACATGATGCCGTATTTCGTATTCATTCAAAAACTTAACAACAACGCCGAAACAACAGCATTTTCCCTTCTTCAGAAACCCAAAATGTTTTATAAAGGACCACTTCTTTCTGGATTTATAAAATTATACAGGACCCCGCCATGGAGCTCCCACAACTTGTGGGCAAGGAAAGCAACCAAAAAGTCATTGGGTTTTGTAATTCTTTCTTTTTGTAACATGTGTCATTACGTGTGTCATATAAAATTTGGAATTCTTTCCACCACGCGTACCATATTTTTCAGTTTTGAGTTTGACCTGGTTAGCTTAAAGAATTGTGGTGATTGCATTTTTAAAAGTTAGGACTATTGTGAATAGCACAGGTTTGTAAAGGCAATGGTTCTAATGGACTAGCCTGCTGGCTGACTTAGTAATTCAAACCACAGCACGCGACACTCTTTAGTACAGCAACATTAACTGGTGACAACAAATTTGATCTATCGAATTGAAATTCACCAGAATGTTCATATTCACAGAAGCAGCGTCAAACAACGACACATTTTTAATTGCAAATTTATTTTCACTTTCCTACCTATCCTTCAAATTAATATTATGATGTGTTCCATCAATGTACATGCCCTTCCTTCACCGAAAATATCAACTCATCAGGAATTTTCTTCACTTTGAATTACGTTCCTCTCACATTTAAGATTTAAACGCTCTCGTTACTTACGTTTTAAACCTGCAACACAATGCAATGCCAATCCAGATCCTTCTTCCTTGTCACCTCTTTCTCGATTCACTGCATTCTCTTTTTCTCCACCGGTGCGGTCCGAGAACTCTGTTCACCAACACCATCTGCTTCTCCTAGTTTTACCCGGCATCTTATCTTTATGGATGCCCTTCCCGAAGACGTCAGTTTCGTGGTTGACGGTATCAATCTTCCTCCTTTTGTATTCAACAAGCATTTTCCCTTTACTTCTATCTAGTCAATGGCCTGCGCTTTCCTTCATTCAGTCGTTAACAACTTATTGCAAATCACAAAAGCGCCGAAGAACCAAAGCTTCGCCATCTGCTCCAATTACTGTTTCGTCCACCCCTCTCCAAAACCTGCACAAAACATGAACTCCTGCTTAGTGGATGTTTCCTTCGCCATTTTAGCATAATCATTCCTCCAATATCTCTCCATCGCTCCCAGTTTTATTTCTTTCGCCCCTAAACTCTTAAGTTACATTTCTGCCCCAGCCCTGAATCTAAGTATTTTGTCTTAATTGTTTAAAAATAAAATTGGATAGCGTGAGATAAAATAATCATTGCAAAACCGATATCAAAATGAATTCAACGTTTTCGGAGAACTATTGCAGTTTTACTAAATCAACAGGCCGACAATTCGCATCCATCTACTGTGGTTAGAATGCCCCAATCTACAGGTTTTCACAAAATTGGCGTCTAGCCTGCTCAAACTTTTAAATACACATTTTATTTTTCATTAAAGCATATTTCATTTATTAACCCGTCAGAAGTTGAAAGAAATAAGATCATGCTCCTCTTCAAACACGTTTTGTCTTTTATATTTACAATTATCGCAAAACGCTTTTTTCTAAACACTTAACTCCTTACACCATTCCACTGAAGTGGGACTGCCTTGGTTTAAATATTCACTAGCATATTAAAAATCAAACAAGATAGCAATGCAATGGAACAATTTAGTATTTATTTATTCATTCACTCATTTTGATAAGCATTTTGTCCCAGTTAAAATTGATTAAGAGTGATGATCTGAGCATTTATAATCCATCATTGTCAGTTCATTATAACCGTGAGATCCCCAGTAGACGTCATGCGGTTTTGTCAGATTTTATCAGTTTTCGCAATCAACCTATGCACTATACTCTACAAAATTGGGAAAGTACTCTGAATTTGTTGTGTTAACTAGGCGTCGTCCATTAATGACATCACTTTTAGGGGTCGGTGGGTCACTTCGGTTAAAAGGTGACGGCCTATGTTAAGTGCCCTATCCTACAACGTTAAAAAATAGTGACAGGGGTCAGTGGGTCACTCGAAAAATCGGGTTTTTAAAGTGACGTCATTAGTGGACGACGCCCTATTGGTTTTGGTTGACGATTACACATGGAATGATATATTTGAAAATAACAACTATACACAATAAACGCAACAAAAACATGTTTTTGTGTTATGGACGTTATCTGATTGATTGGTCTCCTGAACAATTCATAGAATGAAAATGGTAAAATTATACAGTGTGACTTTACATATTTCACAACAGAAATATAAATAGACAATGAATCCATACAGCGTAAGGTTATTAGATTGTCAATTAATAAATTAACTTTAAGTGATTAGGCATTTAAATGAGTAAGCATATTGCTTGACCTTTGATTTATTGTTTAACCGGAGATACGTGCGGTATGATAAGCACAGTTTTTATCAAATTAAGCATAGGAATCAATTATTGAAAGCAAAAACACGATCTATTATGCTATTTTTGCTATCAAAGCAATGTCTGATTCTTCTTTCAATTTCACTGAATTTTACACGCTATTTCGCAATTTTGATGACAATATATGATGAATTGGTCACATGAACACTTCTTAACCAAGTGAAAAAAAATTAATTAAAGTAGACATTTGCGTCACTCCCATTATCAATGTTATCATTCTGACATGTCAACAAGCCAGTATATCAAAAAATCTTCAGTTAGTATGCCTTAATTTTAGTTGTTATTTTTTCTGTCGTGCTATTCCAAGGTCCCGCGATATTACATAATCTGCTGGAAATTCCCGCAAAGGCGACATAAAAAATAGAGAATGTCTTCATATATCATAAAAGTGTGCAACCTCAAATTAATATAGGTAAATCATATTTTAGGAGTTCAATTCCGTTAATCAGATGAAAATGAACGCTTACCAGCGCAGTTAATAGTTAAAATCCTATAAATAATCGTACATTTAAAGTACATGTGTATTTGCAGTAGCTTTGTTTATTAAATGTCCAACTTTATCGAAGAAATTTAGCACGTTCAGTTCAAGTTAATACAGTAGTAAAACCCGATTAAATTTCGTTTTAAATATACATAGTCAACTCTATGCAGCAACTTAATTCAAGAATATGTTTTACGAAGGTGCTAATAGGAGAGTTCAGTAAACTACAATCACTTTATCTACATTAGCAGTACAGTCGTAGTATAGTCAACTACAGCCATCATGTGCTCTAGTCCAGAAGCCTGCTGAATCGGATAAAACTTTCCCATTCAAACGTGAATGTCCCTGCAAGTTCTAAACTCTCGTTTGCAAATCCGCTTATAAACCCGAGGCTTCCAATACTCAATATATGTACTCACTTCTCTTGTGATCACGCAGAGGAAGCCATAAACAATCAACGTGTTAACTGCAATACTGAAATTTACCGCAGGAAACATTCCAATAAGCATTTTGGGAAATATATCGTAAAGTCGAATGCAAGCAAACGTAGACACAAGTTTAACCTGGAATGCACCAAACAACTTGACTGGTGCTGCAACATTAATAAAGCACTGGTAAGAGTTGTAAATTAGAAGTACTTTACGATAGGTTTTCAACCCAATACCAAACTGGCCAGTTTTCAATCCTGTGTATCCCAGTTTTACGATACGCTGACTTTCATAGACTACTAGTATTATTATTATTATCAACTTTATTGCAGACATTTTCATCACTCATTTGACATAAGAGACAACAAGTCCATATATCTAAAAAACTACTTAAAAAAGGAGAAAAAACTTATTAGAATAACAAGTCAACTCATGTCATGTTAAAAAGAATAGCTTTCCATTCCATCGAAATAGAAGATTCAGCAAAGAAATTTGAGTTTACAATTGATTTAATAATTATATTGTCACTGTTTGCTAGACGCTCAAGAAGGGAGAAAGCCGCAACTCGTCTAACTGCATTAAAGTCATTTACATGGTTATCACAGAACATTTTTGAAGCACTTGATCTGCGGTTGTAGCCAAACAGAATTCTGAATGCATCATTGTATGCCACTTTGATTTTTTCTAGAGCATCCTTCTTCACAGGTACCCACAGACTACAACAGTAAATTGATGAAAAAAATGTTCCAAATAGATATCTTTTGATTTCCAAGCTACACTTACCAAAGCGACTCCGTAGTAAATTGACACGTGTATATATTTCACGACGCCTCCGAGCTAGTTCATCTACTTCCCTAGCTTTACAAGAGATTTCAAAGCCTAGATACTTCACCGTGTCCACCCAAGCTATCGACTTTCCGCAAAATTTGACAAGTGGCTTTGTATTCTCAAATGTATAATTTGTGAAGTCCAAACATACGGTCTTTGACGGATTGAACGTTAAGTCATGAACAGAGGCAAACTTTTCACACGTTTTCAGCAAAACTTTTAGAGCAGCAATGCTTGTAGTTAACAGACATACATCATCTGCGAAGCTGACGTGATTCACAGTAACAGATCCGATCCTGCATCCGAGTCCCGTTTTTGTTAGGGACAATGAAAGTTCATCAGTGTATACAGCATAAAATAGTGTAGAAAGCAACCCACCTTGTCTCACAGAGTTCCTTACCGGAAAACTATTTGAAGTCACACCTCTCCATCTTACCACAAAAGTCTGGTTCCTGAACCAGAATTTTAATAAACTAACCAGTTGATGGTAAGCCATTCAAAATGCTCGCTGCGAAAAACGATGAGCTTTCGGATTACTTAAGACTCCGAAATTCTAAACTACTACAAAATCTTTAAAATCATTACATTTATCCTGGTTTATACCTCATTTAGCCTGGTTTAGATCCCCATTTAGCCTGGTTTAGATCCCCATTTAGCCAGGTTTAGATAATCATTTAGCCTGGTTTAGACCCCAAAAATAAAGTGACACAGACACACACAAAAAATAAAGACACACAGACACACGGACACACGGACTCACGGACACACGGACACGACATCTTAAATAGCTCTCCTGCAGACGCAGCGAGCTAATAACCACTGGAGGCATACCACGCTCACACAGCTTCTTCAAGAGTGTGAAGTGATTTACAGTGTCGAATGCTTTACTGGCATCAAGCATGCAGGCATAAACCGGAGTGTCCTTTCGTAGATAATGATGAGCAATTTGCTTGACCGCATAAATAGCCATTTCCGTACTTACTCCTCTTTTATAACCAAATTGATTATCTGTTGTAGTAAGACATTTGCCATATTTCCTAAGAGTAATCAACTCCAACAATTTGTAGAAAGCACTTGCAATAGCAATTGGTCTATAGTTCTTGCTTGATTTTATATCAAGACCACTCTTTTTTACTATTGGTACTATAACAACTGTCATCACATTTTCAGGAACATATCCATGGGCAAACATAGAATTTATCAAGATTGTGATGTATGGAACTAAAACATGCGACGCCATTTTGTAATGCTCTGCGTGTAATCCTTCCGAACCACAGGCCTTCCCGTTCTTCAATCCATTTAAGCACTCGGAGACAAAATCTTCAGTAAATGTAACTTCACTGTTTACATCACTACTTATATAATTGTTAACATAAGTTTCATGTTCAACAGACTGTTCTGCATTGAACAAGTTCTTGTAAATACTTGCCCAGTGTTCACGAACTTCATTTTCACCCTTTACTCCGTCAAGCTCAATGGGCTCTTCCGCACGTCTAATTCCATCTATTTGCTTTGCCTGTTGCCAAAATTTCTTAAAATCTCTACCGTTATATGAACTAACTAGTTCTTCTTTAACTCGTTTTGACTTTTCCTTCTGACACTTTCTCAGTGCGTATTTAAAGAACTTCCTGGCTTGACACATTTTGTTGTACATGGCCTCATCATTAGTAGACTTCCATTTCAAGAACAATTCCCTGTAAGTATCATATGAGTTTTTCACTTGAGTATTCCATCCATTTATCTGACATTTTTTGCGTACACTTTTCCTTTCCAGAAAAGCCGAGCTCTGCCTCAAAATGTCAAATAATTCGTCAATTTTCTCTTTAAGTACATGTCTATGGTCAGAATTTTTACACATTGGCTGAACACAAAACTCAAACGCTGTGTCAATTTTGGCACTAATCTGATTGCAGTATAACAGTTTTGAGAACTGATCTACAGCACCCCACTTGATACTTGACTTAGCATTCTCAAAATTTTGAGGAATTGCCTTCTTTACTAGTTTAAGCTTTACTTCCATGACAATAGGTAGATGATCACTTGGAGACGCCTGATATGGCAAACTTACTTGATATTCAAGAGACTTATAAATGAGGAAGTGATCTAACCATGACGATGACTGATTACCTTTGCCATGAAATGTGTATTACAACTGAAATAACTTGACTAATAAAAATAAAAGCAATGTAGTCATGCACGATCAAGTAAGCGCAGGCAATTCTTTCTACCCATTTATATTGCATAATAAAATGGGGCAAAGTTCTTTGTAATAAAATGCCCGCCGGTGTGGAACGTATAAGCAATGGTAGGATTGCTACCGCCAGGGCCATAAGAAACGCAGCTGCTGCAATAGTGTAAATTGCCAGAATTTCCACATTTACTTTCTTGTCGTGTAGTTCTAATAACAAGACAAAAACGGTTTCAAATTAGAAAAACACATTCAATTTTAGTACCGTAGTTTTACAAATGCTTGCGTTTTACCCGTCTTTGAATTTGATTTCATCAATTGGTTCAAAAACCAAACGGCCTCCTCCTTTTGATAGTGTAAAGTTCAAGTTGCTGACAATGTAATCACACCACAGGTTAAGAACATTATGTTTATTATAAACGAAGCAAATGACAAACCCAAGACATCCCTTTGTTCTTGGCTATATAAATAAATCTGGCAATTCCTTCAAAACTTAGTGAGACTATAAGAAACCAGTTCATTGTCGCCCACAGCAGGACCTGATTTATGGCCGGATTTAGTTTGAATTTGATTTTAGATCGGTCATAATAAAAAGGTAATTTCAGCTGAGATTGGAAAAATAATTGTAATTTTAGGAATCCAAAACACATTTTATGCTTATTGTTGAGACTAACAAATAAGTTACAAACGAGGTTTTTCCAGGACATTGATATGCAATTTAAGTTTTACTATTATTAGGAATCGACAGATTCCTTCTAATTTCCTGTTCCGACCGTCTGGCCGTCCGGCCGAACACGTTTTTCTCCGAAATGGCTAATCCGATTTCCACCAAATTTGGTACACAGACTCTGGTGGACCTCCGACAGAACCCATATGAATTTCAGGTCAATAGGTCAACTCCAAAGGTCAGAGGTCACCAACGGTCCAACATTTTTACATAGGACCTATATCATGGAGCACATGATTTGGGGTCCATTTTGGACCAGGATTACGAATCCACATTCCGTTTGTTAAAATTTAACTATTTAGGTCCTGATTTGGGGCCTTATTTGTTAAATTTTCCAAATTAATGGACTTATGCTGTGCGACACATGATTTTAGGACCATTTTTGACCGGGATTACAAATCCACAGTCTGTTGGTTAAAAGTTAACTATTTAGGCCCTGATTTGGGGCCTTAATTGTTAAGTTTTCCAAATTGATGGACTTATGCTGTGCGACACAAGATTTTAGGTCCATTTTTGACGAGGATTACAAATATGAGGTCCACTTGTTAAAATCCTTGTATCCGCGGGGCCGAAGGCCCCAAATATCCACGGGGCCCCGAAGTCGATTCCTACTTACTCCATTTGCAAATGGTTTATTACAACCTGAAACTCCACGAAGCTCTTTGTATTCACACTTTGGTTTTCTCACTGCAATTATCTTATGCAGTGGTTGTTGTTCTTTTGATAGCTATAGTATAGTGAAACAAGCACCCTGAATATGCTAGAAACATTAACGGGCCAAATATATAATTGATTATTTATAACTCAGGCTAATTATTTCCGTTGTTTACATGTCAATTTCTCCAATTAATTTTCAATATTTTGTTTGTACGTGCCATTTAGCATTTTCTGTAATCGTAGCTAAAATGATGTGTGTATATAATACTTACATTAATATTTAACTTTGTTAATTACAACAGCGTCCGTACATGATAATATCGATGATAAAAAAGAGAATTTTGACCAGAAGCTCACTTGTTTTACTTGTTGTATTATAACCGTGTTAGGTTTATTACGTCAACACATTTTTCCAGGGTTAAAAACATTGTTTCGTATTAGCTTTACATCTTACAAAACATTAAAAATATGTCAAACAAAATAGGTAGTAAACAAATTATTGGTGCCATTTGTATAAACGTGCTTACAATGACGTACATGAAGCCACATGAGCCACATGACATGCGGCTTGTCAGTGTAGTCGTGCAACCTTGGAAACAAAAATAGCACGCATTTTCTAAGTATCAAACAAACAGCAACAAAGTGCGATGTATTTTCTATGACCGCGTGACTGCATGCATTATACATACGCGTAATTTAACAGTAAGTCGAAAACATTCTATTGTAAGCTAGTTGTTTTATGCTATGTTGTATGTCACTCCACTGACACCGTGCCGTGGGCTGTTGTGTTGCTAATACATGAAGGCCTTGTTTTAGAAAATGTTCCATGTATTGTTGGATACAAGGCCAAATATGTGACAAATCATGTTCTTTGTAAACACAGCTAGACCAATTTGGTCCGCTGTAAACAAAACTGCTGGCTCGGTGCAAATAAACAAAACAGGCAAAACGATTTATAAATATCTTTTTGACAGATAAACAATTGTTAGAAAAAAGGTCATTTGTAGCATAAAAAAATTAAATATTTATTTGTTGCCACGTTGCCAGTGTTTTCATACGAAGTGAAGACTTGTAAACATCAATTGAATATACTAGAATCTTTCGATTTTTTGCTTCCTACCAATTAGTATTATAATATTTGTTCGTCAAAACGTCAAAACATACTTATTCATTTTTCATAGTGCTCCAATGGATGTTAATGCTATGTTAAAGTTGTGTATTCCACCAAAGCACTGTAAATATTTCAGAGGTATACCAGGTATGATTAAAGGTAAACATATTGTTTGTGTTAATTCCAATGCCATCAGCTTGTCAAAATCGTACACTCTTGGTATTATGCCTAATGTCTTTTACATCTTCATCAACACTTGAATCGTTTTGGTATACAAATGACCAACATAACACGTGGAGTTATTAAAACTATAACCAATTCTAAGAAACAAAAGGCTTTTCCGACTGAATAACATTGCTAAACTAACTTCTTTTCTTGCTGGATATAAATGCGGCATACTTCTATCAATACAGTTAGAAGTGTTTTAGCAGGAAGCATCGCTTCTTGGTTTGTCATAAGCTGGTCATATTATGCACTACACTAATGTATTTAAGTTATCAACTTCGGAAGCGTTTTTGTTTTCCAAGCTATCGTAGCATCAAAATGTAACAATCAAGATTGGAAGAGTAATATTCCAACCGATAGTTCATAGTAATTTAGACAAAGTGCTTTATATTTTTTGTCTACCAATATCTTGTTCAGAATAATTAAGTTTTCAACCACTGTTGCTTTTTGATTGCGCTAAGTTAAAATTAAAAACTGCGCTAAAAGCCTCGGAACTTTAAGGAAAATTTTTGGTGGTTTAAGCAGAAAAAGAAAAAGTTTTTATTACGCTTTTATATTTAAAAACACGTTTTCTATGTATCTTAACTAAACTTGAAAGGAGATGTGAGTTGTTACGCCTAAACAACTGAAAAAATTTTAACAGGAGTAAAACGGGAGTGTGCTAGCAGTAATAACTTTCACTATTTTTGGTTTTACGACTTAGTGAACTTCGTTTAAAAATGGCAACCCCACTCATGTGGAAAGCGTTTCAGTTGCAAGAAACTTTGTTCACCAAATTTCTTTACACTCATGTAATAAGAATTAATCTTTCCACACAAAAATACAAAGTTGAACACCGCTTTTGAAAACTTTTAATGTTTTACCTTTCAAACGTAGTAATAACATTGTATGGATGTCTCTACGTCTACAATTTGATAAAACGTTGGGTAATTAAAATTGAAACTGTTCCACAGTTTCTGATCTACGTCTATTATGAATGGATTTTACTCACAGTTTTATGTGTGGGTGCAGACATAATTATGAAAATCCATTGCACAGGACTCTTTGAGTAATTATTCAATAGTTTGTGTACACTGGATTGTTGCTTCAGGAACGACAGACAACCGAAATGCTATTTCATTTCTATTTCAACATACATACTGTTGCGTGCAGGTTAGCCCTTATGTGTTTATATAAATTACATCAAAGCACTACTTGGTGTACTAAACAATTTAAAATCTAACAATTCTTGCAGAAATATCCAAACTGGTAAAGAAGAACCAACATGTGGATGCTGTAGGGCTTTTGATGAATGTAATGGTCATGATGGCTTTCATTTGCGCAGTTGTTCTACCACCACTGATCACCTATTTAAATATGGATCCAGCGTATTTTGTTTTTAAAGAGCTCTTTCCAGCAAAGCACTTTGAATTTTTTAAGTTTTCTGTGCGACTAATAATCCTTCAGTGGGTTATATTTGAAATGGGTAGATCATTGTTAATACCCTGTATTCTGGTTCTGTCAGTATTTAACATTTTTTGCAATTGCCTCAAAATAGTTGCTACAAAACCTCCAAATCAAGCGGGCATATTTGAGTACGTTAAACTGCAGTGTCTTGCTCAGTTTGGATCTGAGGGCATGCGAAAAGGTTGTGGGCTTCTGATGGGAGTCGGATTTGCACTCTTAGTAATGTGTACCTGGATGTTAGTTTCGGGATGGAAATACATGCCAATTTTCCTCTACTGCGTATTTGCTCTTCTAACATTTGTAGCATATATTGTTCTTGGGGAAACCATACCACGTATTTGCAAATGTTTTGTGTATAGTAGATATATTCTAAGAGCACTGTGGCCCAGGAGGTCGACAAAGTACTGGAAACTAATGACAAATAGACAGCGTCCCTGCGTTGTGGTAAAAATATGGAGCAAACAGCTAATAGCACAGCGACCGATTTCGTGGTACTACGGAACGGCACGATTCGATGAAGGCACCACACAAAACTTTTTCCAAAATGTGTTTGACCAGGCAGTAGATCTAATTTGGTATCCGGCCCGTTACCAGCGGTGCATGTTCCCAGCATGAGTTTTTTCCCAGCAGAGCCTGTTCCCAGCATGCCCAGTTCCCAGTAAACTCGGTTACCAGCTAGCCAAGTCCCCTGAAGATACAATTCCCAGCATGCCAAGTTACCAGTTTAACATTTTCCCAGCCGACCCTATTCCCCGCCGACAAGGTTACCAGTAGACCTAGTTGCCAGCAAATCTGGTTCCCAAAATCCTTTACCACTCAGTTACAAGTGCAAGTTTTCACAGCTTTGCGAACACATTAATTTGTATCAGAGATTACTAAATAGTACTACTCCAGAATTGGAATATGAACTGAATATTTCAATTGGTATGGTTTATACAGTTCTAACGTTTTAGTAATTCGTGTAACAAGACACATTATTTTGTTACTGAGGTTACTGGAAAATACTATCTTAAAACCCCAGTTGTCAGTAAACTCTTTTCCTAAAATACTAGTTAAATACACATATGGACAAGGAAAGCATAACTGCCTTCATTCGGGGCTAATGCAAATTCTTAATGATCCTTAAATGTTCTGTAATTACTAATTAAAAATGCCTATAATTAATTACTATAATTACCTTACCAAGTTTGTATAATGCATATTTGAAATATTTGTCAAATGTGTGCACATTTACTAGTACTTGCAGGTACCACCAGGTTATTAATTCACTAATGAAAATTATTATGAATTACCTATGCATTAATCGTCATTTTTACTGACACTAATACATTTATTTAGGAATATTTATTTAGGTTTCATATCAACGAGTAAAACAAGAACCTATTGGTTCATTTGTGCATCCATTTCTTCTACGCTTAACTGTTGGGTTGTTTTCTAAGTTTAGTTTTGAATGTCACATTTTACCAAAAGTAATACCCGATGAAGAATGAAGGATGGAGAAAAGCGTGAAATCAATCATTCTTGTTTGACTTTGTGTAGCTAGCAGTGCAAGCTAAAAGTTACTAAAGAATTCTGTAACTATTGTTATTTTGCGCAGCAAAAAATAAGTCGATTTTTAGAAAACTTTAGTTTTCAAAATGCAACTGTATTTGGTACCGTGCAGAATGGGTAAAAGTCGCAGTGTTTATCGTTATATATGAAAAATCAACGGAACTACAGAAACGAATGGGTAATGTATAGAACGGCGTACGTAACATTAATTAATAAAAGTTAGAATTATATAAACCACTTCAATTGAATTTTTCAGTTAATACATTTACCATTTTGTTAACCGGAGGGGTTCTTTATGAAAACAATATGGAAACGTGTTACTAAAGATACCGAATAAATTTGCAATCAATGAATCAATTTTCTGGTTAGTACTCTTAAGTAATCTCTGATACAAAATTAATGTGTTCGCAAAGCTGTGAAAACTTGCACTTAACTGGGTGGTAGAGGATTTTGGGAACCTGATTTGCTGGCAACTAGGTCTGCTGGCAACCGTATCGGCGAGGAATGGGGTCGGTTGGGAAGAGGTTAAACTGGTAACTTGGCACGCTGGGAACTGTATTTGCAGGGAACTTGGCTAGCAGGTAACAGGGTTTACTGGGAACTGGGCATGCTGGGAACAGGCTCTGCAGGGAAAAAACTCATGCTGGGAACATGCACCGCGGGTAACCGGCCTAGATCCTCTAATTTTAATAGCATAAATAATGCACCCACCAGATAAAAATAAGATTTCGAGAATTTGCATGCGGGATTTTTTTCATTTTGAATTTACCCTAAAACTATGTAGGGTTCTGAAATAAGTCGTAACACTTGGCCTATTGTATAACAATGTATGCAATGTTTGGTTTGCGCGGAGAGAATATTTTAAAGTTGCAATCGTAAATCGATGGTTACTTTTCGATTGGTGCTTTATGAAAATCGTTATATTAAGATAGGTGCTATATGACTTTTCTCACAAAACTCAATAGGTGCTATATGACTTTTCTCAGAAATTACGATAGGTGCCATATGAAATTTTGGGGCGAAATGAGATAAGATATAGAAAAAATCCGCGAAAAAATTACGAACATTTTGGTACCAAAATCTCATATCACCCCAAAAATTCATATGGCACCTATCGAAATTTGTGAGAAAAGTCATATAGCACCTATCGTAATTTCTGAGAAAAGTCATATAGCACCTATCGTAATTTCTGAGAAAAGTCATATAGCACCTATCTTAATATAACGATTTTCATAAAGCACCAATCGAAAAGTAACCATCGAAATTGCAACTTGGATAGAGTAAGTCCACGTGATGGGTTCCACCAAAAAAATTTTTGTTTCTGATCTTAAATGTTTTTACACTTTTCAAACATACATATGCCCGAAATTAATGACACAAAATATTGGAGTCTCAGATTGCCCTAGTAGCGAATGGCAAGCTTATGAATTTTTAGCATGAAGAACCTAATTGTCTCACAGTATCTCAATACTGGCAAACGTTTTCGGACTGAAACTTTTGAGGTGAATTTGCCATTCTATTATGGTACGTTCGTGAAAATATTATTAATGGAGCAGCTCTGTATAGTTTTCTATAAAAGATTATCTTCAAAAACACCAAAATTTTCAGAATTTTTTAACCAAATGGGTTTGTAACTCGCATGTTTTGGATTTTTTGGGAATGCAAAAACAATGTCCATCCACAACTTTTAATGGGATATTTGATGCACAACCTTGTTTTCAAAAAATTCTCGTATCTGGGGAGTTATGCATATTATCGCAAAATTGGCTACTTTTTGGGTATTGGAACGGTGGTGTCCATATTGCCTCGGCACCTGCGGAGGGAATCAGTTTTTAAAATTTGGGAGACATGTGCTGAGCACATCCAGCAGCAGCAGCAGAATTCACACCCCAAAAATCATCATCGTCAATCGTCATCCTCGTCCGCAAGAGCAGCAGAGCTCCACCACCACTACCAAACCCACTTACTACTACTCTCCTTTCTACCTTGCCTTGTGCAAGTTTGTCTATTTGTCGTTGTGCTATTTTGGCTATTAAATTTTGTAAATTAATAAATTATTCTTTAAATAAAGTTGACGAAATAACTGCTAAACACTGCCTACAAGTTACTGAATTATTTCCTGGTTTCCACTGATCCTGAGATCCGAACCTTTTCTGAAAAATAGTGTGATGCGACTGATTTTTGGTGCATAAAAAGTTTAGGCACGCCCATACTCATCAAAATTAATTGTTGAGCGCCCGAAAACGCCCCATTTATCAACACATATAAATCGTAATCAATATCTTCAGTCACGCAGGAGTTCATGAATTTAAAGATGTATAACTTTTGTTCTAGAAGCGTTTGTGGGACTGCTAAGTGCAGTTTAGAATGTCTAGATCCTGTTCTACTAATCCCAATCACAAATAGCTTTCGCCCATCTCAAGTGCACAAATACCAGGCAAATTGTTAACTAATGAACATTTTTAAAAAAGTGTCCCGAAGACGAAAAAATTTTGGGGTTTGGTGACGAACCGGAGTTATGGTTTGTCAACCAAGTGTGCATGTTTTTAAAGTGATATGTCAATATAATCACCGTTAAATTTGCAAAAACGGGGATTTTCAGATTTTTGATATTTTGCGTAGAAAAAAAGATATGGCAATTTTACATGATGCATTTTTTGGTTTTTCAAAATGTACGCATCGTCATGAAATCTTGGGAGAAAGAAACATTTTCAAAACGGGCTATATCCTGCTTCGAAAATGTCGCTTATGGGTCAACGATTAAAGCAATGAAACACTTTGTAGAAGCAGGTAAGCGCCATATAGGTATATCGACGAATGGGAGCCAACCGGACGTAACTTCACTCTGATCGGCCAGGGGAAAAGGACGTATCTCAACTTTGCATGAACAAACGAAAGGACGTATGTGCACTTAGCTTACTTTTGTACAGCGGACAAAAAAGCCACGGTTGCTTTCTACCCATCAAATTAGTTAACTTTTTAATCTTCAAAAAAAAGTGGTCTAGTAGCTTTAAACAGCTACATAATTACACATACGTAAAAGCGCACCTTTTATTTATAGTTTCACTGAAAAATTTGCAAGAAAAAGCAGATTATCATATTATGCGATTAAAAACGCTCAGCTTGTCTCTGTGGCACATGCCAAGTTGCCAACTTTGCCATGCCACCCAAATGTTTTTCTACCCAGTTCAATAGTGTGTTGGCGGTATCAAAATGACCGTCAAACACTGAGGAATTCAATGAAAAAACAATCTCATTATACCCCAAATATGCAGTTACGTCCTTTCGTTCATTCATGCAAAGTTGAGATACGTCCTTTTCCCCTGGCCGATCAGAGTGAAGTTACGTCCGGTTGGCTCCCATTCGTCGATATACAAAATAATTCGGGGATATGAAACTACAAAAACATCAGGGTGCAGGTTCTCTGAAGAATGTATTGCAACGGTGGCTCCCTTAATATTTTGAAAACGACTACAAAGTTGTTCGACGAGAAGCCTTCCACCTCAATTAATGCTGCGGCCAACAAACTCAACATTAGTCTACAAGCGATAGGACAAATTAAAGCTTAGAAGTTGGACAACAAAGCCTGCACTAAGCCGGAAGCACCAACTAGCAGTCAAGGATCAGGAGCAGCGAGCAAAATCTAGACTCCGATTTCTTTACAAAAATAACTTTCTAAGGCCCAGACCAACATCAAAACATGCTCCAAATATTCTACTGGCCAGAGGCATCGAAACTTTTTGGGATTCATGTAAGGCAGGGTAATCCAATCTACAAAACCCACACCGTTTACCCCAAGGTTTCAATACTGTTTGGAAAAATATCACCACTAAAGTGGCAGCATGATCGGGAAGTCGGGATATGGGGTTCTAGCGTAAGCAAAACAAGAACTTTACAGCACTGGATACACAGGCACCAATGAATCTTAGTTTATGTGAATATTGTTAACTATTAGTTGTACTAAATGGTAAAAAACATTGCAGTTCAATAAGGCTTAAAAGTTCCAAAATACCACAATTTCAAAAATGTCTCCGGATTTACGAGGAACCCTTTAAATAAATAAGAGTTTATAATTAAGCAACTCATGTGATCATGTTTCACTTACATCTAGTGAAACCATAATCCATCCGAAATAGCTTTTGCACGAGAATAAAAGTCAAAGTGGAACAAACTTTTATACGCTTTTTTACTTAGATTTTATTTTTCCTTCAACAAAAATATTATTCAAATTTGGAGTAAGTGATACAACTTTCGGACATAATACATTTTGACTTATGTGGTCAGGTTGTAACTTTGTTTTAAGTTTCTAAAAATGAGAAATACAATTAGTGAAGGCAAACGATTAATCGCGATTCCAAAACGATTTCCGATCTGATTATTGACGAAAACGTTTGGAAAATCGGATAAACCGATTCGATTTTCCCAAACATTTTCGATTCCGATCTGATTAGTGTATAAAACGTTTGTTAATCGAAAAATCGCGATTTCAGCCAACCACAGAACTTTGTCGCAAAATCTATTTAAAACCTTTTACAAGTTGAAACAACGAGAGTTGTATATAATAAAAATCGTCATTACAGACAAACACCAGTATAATTTGCATAAATTTGCTTTGTATTGAAATTTCCGACCTTCATGCTATGCATGTTTTCATGTTTGGTGTACCTCGTACACATAAAATTACAAGTGATCTAAAATCGCGATTAATTGCGATTTCGATCCGATTTTCGCATAAAACGTTTACATATGATTTCTCACTGACCAAACCGTTTCCGATTATTGGCAAAAACGTTTAGACAAAAATCGGTTTAATCGCGATTACTTTTTGATTTTTGCCATCAATAAATACAATTCTGGATATTTTAATTGACGTGTATTTAATATACTAACCAAACTATGCATTAACTCAAGCAGAGCATTTACAATTTACAGATAAAAAATCATCGTAATATTTATTTTAGACGAATGCATTGCAATTCAAAAGAACTTTATTCAAGTTTTTACTAGACTGGGTCCCAGTCTTAATTTCTCAACTACTCGTCTGGGGGTTACAAATAATGGCTAATTTGAAAGCACAATTCAAATACTATTAAAAACCAGTCCAGGTTTGTTCAGATTCGGGTGCGCATTGTCCGGTTTATGCAAAAAAAAGTTTTGCAAGAATATGCTTCAAAAACTACGAGAGGTACCGGGCTAGTGAAACTTGAGTATGGCCCTTTAATTTTTACGTTTAAAATGGGATAGGATATTATTTAAATAAATGGAATAAAGTCGTCCTAGTTTCGTGCTTTTGAAAAATGTCACACTTTAAATAATTTTTTCGTTAAGCACATTTACACACAGATAAGAGCAACGTCTTTTACTGAATTGTTGAAATTTTGGATAACTTTACCTTAATCAGAATGTATGCTGTAAACATGCAGGCATGCATATATATGTACTTTTGTTGGATGTATGAGAGACACACTTTCTCCGTTTAACATGTCATTTCCTAATTAAAACCAATAACCAATAAATTTTCATTTTTGAAGAGGAAACATGTTATAATTGGTGTTAGGAAAATCAAGAAACAATTTAATTAATTCAATTTCAAAGCGGGAGAGAATCCGCACTTTAATCAACTATAATATTCTTTCCTATATTCCATTTGGTTCTGTTGGTAATTTGTTTCACCATATTTCGAAGAAAAATACTGAATTTATGGTTAAGGTGTCGGTCGAGTAGCCAGCTACTTTAATCTCCGCAAAAAGATACAGATTTTACCATAATGGAGGTGTCCAGTGAGCAAATGAGTGCTAATCAACTGGAGTGGAGGATGAATGGTGTGATAAGAATGATGACAGAGCTTCTGTACTTCAAGCTGAAAGAGAACAAGAAGGTTATCGAGCTAGTGGTCATAATGGAGGGTATAGTCCATGACAAGTGGGTCAACAACAGTAATGTTGCTTTCTTTCTCCAAGATGAAGTATTCATATTTACTATTTAACATCTACAGCAACAATCGTTTCATTTCATCTGTTACGTTGCAATACAGTTACCTATAAAATATTAATTGATATTTGTTCAAAACTCATACATTCTCACGAATTAAAAATCAATTGTGTAAAAAACCAATGTTCGGAGCTCAGTTTGTCGGGTTTGCGATGCACTTAATCACTAAAAGAATAACTACTTTTTTCCGTTTTACAATCAAACTTTAATAACCAAAATGCTCATATACCTTAGCGTAACAAAGTATATGAGCTGAACTATTTGATACAACCGATTTGATACAACTTATTTGATACAAGAATTAATATCGCTATACAAAATTGATACTTGAGACTTTTACTAACTAAACGCGACGAGCAGCATTAAAAAACGCTGACACTGGGTTGACACTTCTTATATACCCAGAATTCTCCTCTTCTCTTGACCTTCTGACGAAACGTGCAGCCAACTGCACTTTGACGTAAACCAACTTACCTATTTCCTTAGCGACTATACTTATGCTACGGTACAAACGCTTTTACTACAGCTACTTTTACATTTATTTGATACAAACACAATAAATGCTTTTACTAAAATACTATGAAGTCTTCACAGGCTCCAACAACCAATTTAAGATGATTGATTCAGCAGCAGAATAGCAACTAAATTTATGAACAAATTTTGTGATGGATTTCTTAGTTTTTATCAGAGTTTAGAAGCATTTGAACACCGGAAAGGCCGCCCTTGCACTTGCTGGGATATTTGTGCTTTACAGATTTCTGTCCGTTAAACGTTAATTATGGGAATATGCATTGCATAACGATTACACACATACGGAGCCATTGTCTTAGCCATAAAAGTAGCTAATGGTCTGCGGGAATGGTGGCCAGACGCGCAATCCCTCCATTTCCTGCTTGAAATAAGATTTTACTCGTGCTCCCACTAATTACCACTTCTTCTCCTGCACTACACAAATCCTCCAGACTACTCATCTCATCCAGTCAATCTCCTCCCAGTGGAAGATCCTAATGTCTCCTAATCCAGGGGTTCTCCTCCTTTGCACCCTGACTAAGGACCTCAGCCCTTCTCAGGCTTCTTCTCTTGTCACCCTCATCCTCCAGCAGCATTTCTAAACTGCCTCTATCCCACCGTCCACCAAAACAACACATTCCGGATTATTGCTTCTTGACCTCTACCCTTTTAAATTATTATTATTTGTCGAACGTGGTCTTTGTCTCCGAATGCACCCTTGTTCCTTTGTTCCGGATACAGTGCCCACGGGTGTATCAGCTTCATCTTTGATCAGCATTCTAAGTTCCTACGCCACGAACTACCTTCTGTTCCCTCTCTGACGACCAATAAATCCGCAGAAACTGTTACTAAAAATTGACGACTTCTCCTTCACTGCCGATTTTTCCCCTTTAAGCTGCAATTCCAGAGCCTTGCTCACCTTCAACTCCTACGATGACTACGATCCCAACTGGTTCAAGTCATCCGGTTCCGTCTTCCGAGCATTCATTTCCCTGGTCTTCTTTTTTAAAAACTCACGTCTCTGCACTCCAATTTCTCAGCTTTTGTCTCCAACTCCTTGTTTCCTTGCTGTGCATTCTCCGTTTTCCCACAAATTTTAAATTTGAAATTTTTCCTCCACTTCCGTTATCTTCTCCAGATTGATAGAATTTAAAATAGTGGAATAATAAAGCTTTAAACAAATTTACTGTGCATAAGTAGTCAGCTTTTTTGAGGTGGAAGATGATACCGCAATATTCGTACGTAACTTTACGTAATCCAAATGAATGAAATGTCAATGAAATTTAAAAGAGTATTGGTCTATGAGAACAAGCTTATCTAATGAAGCAGAAATAGCATCCGAAATAGCATATGTACAAGATTTAGCGCCAAAATACAACAACGTTTTATATGCACATTTTTCATTTGGATTTTATTTTCTTCCATAAAAATAACATCCTAGTCCCTTACATGTCTAATTTGTCAATATTTATTAGCTCGCTGCGTCAGCAGGTGAGCTTATTAACGGATAGTGTGTCCGTGTGTCCGTGTGTCCGTGTGTCCGTATGTCCGTGTGTCCGTATGTCCGTGTGTCCGTGTGTCCGTCTACTTTATTTTTGGGGTCTATACCAGGCTATTTGAGGTCTATACCAGGCTATTTGAGGTCTATACCAGGCTATTTGAGGTCTATACCAGGCTATTTGAGGTCTATACCAGGCTATTTGAGGTCTATACCAGGCTATTTGAGGTCTATACCAGGCTATTTGAGGTCTATACCAGGCTATTTGAGGTCTATACCAGGCTATTTGAGGTCTATACCAGGCTATTTGAGGTCTATACAAGGCTAGTTTACAATTATCACAAAGCACTTTTTATTTAATCTCAGAAAACAAACAATACACTGGATAATATCATGCTCATAATCTGACTAAAATTCTACTAAACTATTTATTAGATTGTATTCAAAATATGTTCTCCTAAATTATTCGACACTTTTTATCTGGTTTAATGCATTGCATAATGCGCCATTAATACAAATTCTTTGTCTTGGCTTCTTCTTAGAAATCACTGATTGTCTCACTGTCATCATCTATTTTATAACAGTCAGGTTTCAAAGGTAAAACGTGAGTTAAGCTAGCATTGTCATTAGGGTCCGGAGTCTTTCAGGAATGAAAGGAAAAAAGTCTTTCATTCCTTCCATTACCCTTTCATTCACTGAAAGGAATGGAATGAATGACGTTTTTCCAAAACTAATAATGAAATGAAAGGAATGAAATGGTAACCTGAAAGGAATGGAAAGGAAATGAAAGACTTGAAAGGAATCTGTTCCTTTCAAGGAATCGGCAACCATCAAATTCGTTTATTAGAAACTTTATTTTAAAACATTTTAAATTGTTTTCTACGCAGTAATAGATACATAAAAACTGATATCAGTGATATCGAAACAAGTGAAACGTGTTGAGAAGACTTTTTATGGTTCAAAACATATGAGCAATAGAATGGAACCGTGAGATATCTACCGTGCGGTAAACCACCAATCCATCTATTTTCATAAAAATGGCATCTAACCATCACAAATTTTTTAATTCACATTTCCTTTTTCATGAAAATGTATTTAATAATCCTTCAGGCCCTCCAGTAATAATATCATACTCGCCTACAAAACAATTTTGTCTTTTTATTTACAATGATCACAAGACGCAATTTTCTATACACTAAACCACTTCCTTCATTCCAATTTTGTAATGAGCATCTTTTTTCAGAATCGACCAAAATTTTCTTCACCATCTCAAAAACTCTTCAAACTTTCAGGGCTGATCCTTCTCTACAAATAAACATCAAATTTTAAGTATTAGTTCAAAAGACTGTCATAATTCGGAAAAAATGCAAAAAACATGATATTTTTGGATGACCTCAGCTTAACCATCGTAACTTTTTTGTGTGCAGGCAGAAACCAATGAAACTTTGCATGCTGCTACACAACTAATTGGGTTATTTTCATACGGAGAATCATATCTATTAATGTCAGATTTCTCCATAGACGAGAAATTACATGCCTTTTGTTTTAAAACAAAACAAAAACCCGAAACAGCGAATTTTGGTCCTAATCGCACTAAACTGACTACTAAACTTTTAACCTTCTCTAACCTTTCGGCCATAGGGATACCTCATATGGATACTGAATTGTGATGAGTATCTGTAATGCTTTACTATTTAATCAATACGCTTCATTCAAATGAATTTCAGTTTTTAGTTGGAAAATTACATTACACATGTTCAGATACAGTTACCACCAACAATTCCAACCTCATTTTTGAAACGCCTTGAGAGGGAATTCTGGGGTTCGATTCCCTAAAACAGAGAGGAAAGGATATCTAGTTTAACCACTGGCCAGAGACAGGAGAATATGAGACTACGGGCTGTGGTGGGAAAAATGAGGAAGATTGAAACACTTCTACAAATACGCCTTGCTCTTCCCTTGAGACCCAAGGCTTGGGTTTTGTCATTCCTCACAGCTTCCACTTTCATTTCCTTTGAATCTAAGCCCCGTTCCAGTTTGCATCATGCCCTGCCTAATGTAATGTAGGCTAAATCCCCCCTACGAAACCACCCAAAAGCTTAGATTGATCAGCCCTGCAACCAAATGCCGTCCATACCAAGACCCACACGAACGGACTCCATCCAAATGGAGACTGAAACCATTGACATATAATACACCATTAACTACCGACAATGAGATGATGAGCACTTCGTTAAACCACAAGTTTCCCTCAAGTGTCCCACCTTAGCCCTTTGGTGACCAACATCTTCGCGAGCCAGCCTGCCTGCCAATTTTCACCATTTTTCACTGACAAATGCAAATGGGCAAACAGGTTATGTTACAAAAGACCTAATCATTTAAGACCTTACAAGACCGTGGCTAAAAGACCTTGTCATCAAAATATTGTCACCCCAAAAGACCGAAACTCGGAAATGTCGTTGTTATAAAAGACATAATATATACAAAATGTATTCATTATATTTTTTACGTTAATTTCAATTATATAATATACTCAATGTATACTACATGTTATAGTAATAGATGTAATTACACTTTAATAACTTTTGAACAAAAAATTTGCCAACAAATACGTTTAACAAAATATTGATGTTCCAGGAGTGCGTTAATAAATATGCACATGATATGTAGATCCTGTTTGTTATCTTTATGCTTCACTTTTCCAGCATTGTTTGTATAAATTGCTAGCCCCTCAAGTAGTCCTGTATATCAGAAAATGGTCCGTACTTCACGCTAAAAAATTTACGAATTTGTATAAACAAATATTCGAAAATTCCTCCGTACCAAGTAAAATTTTGAATTTGCTGGACGAGGCATAGATAGAGCAAAACCCTCGTTGCAAAAATGATGTTTCCTCCCAAACAACTGTTCAAATACTTAGAAAGTGGTCTCATTGTGGTAAGGTAAATCTGAAATTAGCAGATGTCCTACTAACCCGAATTTTATTCGCCGAAAAAGTTTATCGTACAACAGAAGGTAAGTTAAATAATTCTAACTTTAATCTAGTCAAGTGCATCTACTTCAGACAGGACCAAGTTGAGTCCGAACTTAAGTGTCGTTCATAATTATTGCGAAAGGAAAGGAGAAACATATTCGACAGATCAAATTCTTTTTTACAAACCTCGGCTAAATGTAAGTTTCATATCTCAACGGAGGGTTAAATTCTAGAGAGGGTACAAACGGAAGGGGATAGAATTTGAAAATTCAGGGGCGTATAATCTAACTTTAATTCTGGGTTTAATTTGAGTTTAAACCCGGTTTAGGATTATTCTAATAATGTAAGTTTGGTTTAAACTCAAGTTAATCTAGAAAGATTATTCGAGCAAGATTAGCTCAAGTTATGCAATACGACACTTTAAGCTGAAGTTAATCCAAAACTTACGACCGGTCAGGAGTGGTCGTAAGCCAGTTTACGCTTGCCTTTGAAAATCGGATTAAATTTAATCTCGCTTAATCTTAATCGCAGGATTAGCCCGAAATTTACGGAATTCGGATTAAATTTAGGATTAGACAGGATTAGTTTAAACCCGGATTAAGCCAAAAGTTACATTATACGCCCCTCATAGTTTACCTAGACAGAATGAATTGTTACTTCCTTAAACTCCACATTTGAAGAATAGGTAAAGATGTGGTAACAATGCGGTTGTGAATAGCAACTTGTGATGATTGACGATTGAGAGGAAACCTAGTATCCTAGGATTATCTTAAAACTACAGCAATATACTTTAGTTACCAATTAAATATAATATGTAAAATGCTACCATACAAATTCGCCTTTATTTTGTATCTTTCTGTGAGTTTGATTGTATGCATCAACTCTACGCCATTTTTCATAAAATCAGTTGCAGAGGTATTTTATCAGTGTAAAAAGATTAAATCACGCTTGATGATTTCTCTATTAAGTTGGTAATTTGATGGGTTAGAGGATAATAGGAAAATTAACAGTGTACAGGGATAGTTGTGGCCAATTGGAACTAAGGTTTGATTTGTATTAGTATTAACGCTTTATCCCGTTTCTGATCTGACACATAATTTCCCGAAGCTATTCTTAAGCAACTTGCTATGGTCGTTGCCCTTCAGAACAGAGAAATGCACTGGCAAACAAGCATGTTCTCTGGCTACACCAAATCAAACTGAAGTTGTAAAAGTAAACAAATATGTAGAAAAACAAGTATAAATTGAAAAAAGTTTAGTATTCATGAATGTCTAGCATGTTTTTGTTATCTTCACTACCACGCAAGCTTGAAGGAATACGATGAAGGAAACCCAATTTGTTAAGCGTTCATATTGTTCATATTCCCAAGGTAAACTAGCCAAGTAAAAAAAAACAAGCTAAATGAACCAATAGTATTTTTCATCAGAAAAATAAACTTAGAAGTGTGGAGATTTTATCATTCTAAGAATAAAATAATATGACTAACATCTACTGAAATGCTTTTACACTAGTATGCTTTACCGCAACCACAAGTACTATCTACCTACGCAGTATTGCCAAAAACATAACGTACCTTTTGGAGTGGCAGTACCACTGCGCAATTTATGCAGCACTCGACGGGCACTGGACTGAACAAGGAGGGACTAAACTGTTTTCAGAGACAGAGGCGGAGTTTGACAAATAATAATAATTCTAAGAATACTAATTTCCAATTTGTGAATAAATAATTTTTTTCGCTCTGAGTGTCTTAAATTTTTTACTGACCCAGCCATCATTGCAGTATAATTTTGTGGGGTTTTAAAAAATGGTAAACCCACCGGGTTCTGTGATGAATGGCACTTCCTATAAATAAAATGAATTCAAGAAGTAAGCCAAATGTAGTTTTAATAGAAATAGAACGAAGGTTTTGGCAATATTCATCTTAATTTATGGTCCTTAAATCTGGCTGGTTGCTTGATGAGTTAGATTAAAGTTTTCCCGAGTGTACACCACATTCACCCTTTTATAATCTGGCAATGGCATTGGATTAGTTCCCCCAAACCCAAGTTTCTGTACAATTGAAACTTTCTCCCAAATGCACGACTTGTACATGTCTTTTTTAAATATTCTTGAATTTGTCACTTGTCCTTTTCTGGGGCATCCAGCTTGGCAAAATACCCGGAACCAACCTGATCAGGAATAGAATGCGCAATGATTTCTAAGTAGAATGATGGCAGTGAACTGGAAAAGACCAGAAAGTTGTTTATTTCAGTAATTTCTGAAGACATGACATTTTGGAGTAACCTTCTGTAGCAAAGGTCCGTCTTGTAGCAAGTCTCGCAATAATGTCCAAGGAGGTCTGCCAACTTAACGAAACGTTTTTAGAACTTAAGTTTTCATTCGGTTGCAGCGTTGGAATGGATGTATCTGATGTGTGTGATATGGACCAATTCACCAATTTTCACAAAAATAGCATCAAACCAACACAAATTGTTAAACCGATATTTTATTTTTCATTAAATTCTATTTAATAATCCTTCCAAACATTGAAATTAATACTATCGTACACGTGTACAAATAAAGTTTGTCCTTTAATTTACAATTTTCACTGATGCTTGATGATTAACGAAAAGTTATGATTATCCAAAGATATCAGTAACAATGCATTGTTTGGAATTTAGTGCACAATACTATTAGCTTCTAATAAGTCCATTATTTATTTTCCTAAATGTAACTTGTTGTTGTGTAGTAAAATTCCTTTTGTTTTGCGACTGACAATGAGTAGTTCGATTCAATGCAACATCTCCACTCCATTCTTTGTAAAACCGAATACACATGGATCATCATTGATGAATAGATGCATGCGTTGAGTTGTTATTGATATTAATATGTGCGGGTTTAAAGGGTTTGGTTTGCAAAAAAACGTATCCAATCTTTTCGTGTCCCGAAAGGTTTCACTTTTCTCCCTCTTCACTTGAATACACATGTTACGTTGTAACGTGGGCAATTTTCCGAGCCCAGTGTACACGATATTTAAATATTGAATGAATAAACCACTTTGTTTGTCATGTTCGTATGTGTATGGATAATTGTGTTCGTGTATTGTTGATTTGGGGTATTTGGGTTGGGTTCTTTTTTCGCCATTTCTTTGACATGACAGATGACGCCAAAATATATTGCGGAAGATTATGGACTTATCATATGCTCCTCAAAATATCCTCTTTACTCCCAATTTCATGGCCTTCAATCTCCTGCCCTGGATCTACTCCAAGGAGCAAATCTTCATTCAAAACGATTCCCCTGTCTCCTCCATTGCCCTCAGTTGCCGACACCACCACCACACCACAAATGTCAAAATTTTAAGCTTAAAAGTCATCAAAACACTTTAAACCGGAAACACATGAAATTTACCGAAACTAAAATTCTAAAGAATGGAATGAGTAACGGTAAGGATGCAAAAGAGGAGATGGTCCATAAAGGTCTGTTTTGTAAGGAAGCACGCAGATTCCTACTTGAAGTTTGCTACTGCGAAGTTTGCTACTCAATGTTTGCTACCTGCGAACTTTCCTACCTACGAAGTTTACTACTCGCGAAGTTCACTACCCGCGAAGTTTACTACTCGCGAAGTTTGCTATCTATGAAGTTTACTACCCAACGAAAAAAGCTACTTTAAATTTTTATCAACAATAAGATGATGAAGTAAGACTTAAGTAATAAGACGAGATTAGAACGTAAGTCATTTCTTGTATAGTTATTATTAGCTCGTTTATTATATGCACAGAGTCGAGTGGTAGGTTAATGAAGCGTACCAAATTTACATGCTAAGTTTGTCTTACACACAAAATAATTAGTAAATGCCATTTAAACCCCATTTACAAACCCTACCGTGGATTACAATGCTTACAATGTTTTCTTTGGTGTTTCTGTTAGGAAACCTCTGAACCGTGAATCTGAATGACAAAGTTACAATGGAGCTTATGTATTTATATTTCTTACATTTCGTTGACGGACCACTTTGTGCACATACTATATCTATATGCCATATAATATATAATACTCTGCTTGTAATGACTTACCTTCTTATTTTGTCTTACTATTTACGACTAACTTCATCATCTTAGTGTTGATAAAAATTTTAAGTAGCATTTTTCGTTGAGTAGTAAACTTCATAGATAGCAAACTTCGCGAGTAGTAAACATCGCGGGTAGTAAACTTCGCGAGTAGTAAACTTCGTAGGTAGGAAAGTTCGCAGGTAGCAAACATTGAGTAGCAAACTTCGCAGTAGCAAACTTCAAGTAGGAATCTTTGTTAGTGATGGCAAAAATCGAAAGCTAATCGCGATTAATCGCGATTAAACCGATTTTTGTCCAAACGTTTTATCCAAAAATCGGAAACGGTTTGGTCTGTGAAAAATCGTTTGTAAACGTTTTATACAAAAATCGGATCGGAATTGCGATTTTTACAAACTGGTTATTTTATATGTGCGTGGTAAACGAAACCTGAAAACAATATAGCTATGTTGGTCAGGAACTTCATGACACAGCAGATGTACACCAATTACTTGGGTTCATTGTGTGTTTTGACCATTTTTTATTACTAGTAATTCTCTTTATTTAAATCCGTATGTGTTTAAGTGGATTTTGCGACATAAGTTCTGTAGTTGAAAAAATCGCGATTTTACCGATTAGCAAACGTTTTAAACACTAATCGGATCAAAAACGAAAATGTTTTGGAAAATCGGATCGGTTTTTCCGATTATCCAAATGTTTTCATCAAAAATCGGATCGGAAATCGCTTTGGAATCGCGATTAATCGTTTGCCTTCACTAATCTTCGTGGACCCGTTTTGTAAAATGAGATTTAAACCTGGTTACAAACCACTTTCTGGAAAAGGCGGAAATGGTCCAAGTAGGTTAGGAAGTAGAGTAGGCATGTATGGTGCAAAAACCTGTGACACAAGTAGAAAAGGCAGTGGAGGGACTGATGGCGAGGGTGAAGTGGAACTTCCACTGTGGAAGCTCAGATTGCATGAATGGTGAAAGAAGACTTTAAGGGGTCGAATCCCGGGCCCGGGTGATGGCGCAGATCCGGTTGGCTTCTTATGACGTTTTTATAACTTTTTTTGATTGACCAGATATTTGGGGCAATCTGAAAAACCGCATTTAGTAGTTGTTCATTTGGTACACGGCACAACTCACGACTGTGCATTTTCTGGCGGGTGAGCATCGAAAATCTGAAATCTTCACCTTTATAATAGATTTTGATAAATTGCTCCTAGTTTTGTGAAGTGTTTTTCAAACTGTACCAAATGACTGGAAATTCCATCTGTACTAGAATGGTCCATCTAAGAGGTCATAAAACAGGTAATGGCGCCGAGCTCTGAACATGTTGTCAATATTCCTGTTTATTGTATTCTTGTATTTTATTTTGTGTTTGTCTTGCACCATAATACTACTACTATTGTGTGGTTTAGTTTTAAGGGGTAGTTAAATGTGCTGGTATTTTTTGGCTGTCAGTTAGACTATTATGGTATAATTTTAATTGTTTGTCTTTTTCGTTAGACTTGCATTGGTTTTTTCTTGGGATATACAAAATGTGCTTGCTTGAAAATGCTTGTACAAATCTGCGTTGGTTTGACGATCTTCTTTTAAAACTCGCTTTTTGACAGTACAATTCATCAGCAGATACCATCCAAGCGAGTGCAGTATGCTACAATTTATTAAAACTATGTCACAGCACTGAATGCACAAAAATATTACAGTGTATTTTTATATTTACATGTTGTTTTAAAAAACGAAAAAATTTTAGTTTTCTTTAAAGTATTAAATCTTTTCCAATTCTTCATTAAAATAAGATTCTAAAAGCCTTCCAAACCGTATACCTGCAGTGCAATTATATTGCAGTTTTATCAAGTGCTGAAAGTTAAACCACCCGACCCGTTGTACCTTTAACCGATTGAAATATTCACTCCAGCGAATATATAGATGGAAGGAAGAGAGGAAGTCCAAGTAAAACTGGAAGTGGGGCTGGCTTGGATGGTACCAACCCGTGGGACTAATTGTAAGTGAAAAAGAAAGTGGAGTCGATGGTGCAAACAGTGGAGGTTCCAGTAGTTAAGTTTGTGGGGATTTTTGGTTTTTAGATCAAATGCAGTTTTGGAAGTAGTTTAGTGTATAGAGAAAAGTGCTTGTAAGGATAATTGACGATAAAAAGGACAAACTATATTCGAATATGCGTATGATGTTTTTAATTGGGAAGCACTCTAGATTTAGATTTTTATGAAAAAAAATCTGCGAGTAACAATTTGTGTTGCTGTGGAGATGTTTAGTGAATGACCTGTGATTAGTTTGTGATTGTTAAAACAATGCTTTTATTGAATGTGGAAAAATGCGTTTTGTGACAATTGTAAATATAAACAACAAATTTAGTTGTAGACAAGAATGATGTTATTACTTTGGGAATTTGGAAGGATTATTGAATAGAATTTAATGAAAATTAAGAATATATAAAAAATATATATAAACTTGTTTTGGTTAGATGCCAATTTTGTAAAAATTGTTGGATTAGTGGATTTTGTGAAAACTAGTTATTGCATTACCGCAGATTATATTTTGTTCGACCACTCTGTAAAACATCAGTTTATTTTCACTTAAGTTTTATTCATTTCAGACCAAGTTTCATGCATTTGGATATCAGTATATCAGTGTTTTGTAAATATTTTATTGCACACTGCGCAATATAATATGTCAAAATATGTCAGAATAAAATTCATAGAGAATGAGTTGAATAGTTCCTCCAGTTGCTCAGTAATCGTTTAATCATTCTATTTAGTACAGTTTGCTTTCCTTGGAAGTTCCAAGTTGGAACTGGAACTACTTAATATTTTTCAGTGTATCTATAGTAGAATATCTACTAGAATTTATGGCTTCAACTGACTTAATTTACTGTTCACCCGAATCCTTAGTTTAGCCATATTTGAGATAGACTGTTGATTGGTTAAATAAATTATAAATTAAATAACAATATAGTGAGCACTTTAAAACATGAATTCAAGACTTGGCTTGCTACAACAAACTTTGTTAAAAATTGTACAAAACTGCAATCTTGGCGTACTTTCACAATGTGCCACTGACAATTTATCCGACTACCTTGAATCGCAATGTCCTGTCCAATATGTTTATAATGTCCTGGTGGATCGGAAGTTTACCATTAGTCCAGTCCATAGTTAAACTACCCAGCAAGCAGCCATTAAACTCTTACTTGCTTAACATATTCACTTCGGTATTTTTACCTTCGTTTTTTAAACAAACCACTCTTTATAAAAATGCCGTGGTGATGCTTCATGATCGACAAAAACGTTTTACCTATTTTAGGGTACGGATAACAATGCAACGTTAAAACTTTGATGCACTTTCCTAGTAAGTAACCTGACCTTCAGTAAGTAATTCTTATTTTTATAAAGAAATTATCAATTAAATCTAGGATATAAAATGCTTGAGTAATATTGAATCAATAGATTACCTATCCTGTTTTGTCTGCTTGGCTTTGTATCAACTCTACACCATTTTTGTAAAATCCATATAACAGAGCATATATATCTAACTAGACTAGCTCGTTATTTGTAGGCTTTCGGGTCTAGGCCCGTTCCCCGCGAGGAGTCGTTTCCCAGCGGGTTAAGTTCCCCGTGGATCCCATTCCCCGCTGAACATATTCCCCGTGGATCCCATTCCCCGCTGAACATATTCCCCGCGGATCCAGTTCTCTGTGGACCTGTTCCCCGCAGACCTTGTTTCCCCGCGGGGAGTCGTTTCCCCGCCAAGACTGTTCCCCGTGGATTTCCACACGGGCCAACATAAAGACATAATATAATACAACGAATAGCTTACCAAGATACTTATTTACCTAAGAATGTACCATTGACTAACCCATAAAATCTTACAGAATTATTCAAGGGAATTTACTTAAGGTCCTTAAGTTTAGGACCATTATAGACATACAGCCAGCATTCTTACGTCAAAATAATTGCGTGGTAGTATTTAGAGTGGTCAGTATGTACTTACAAATAACTATTTATAATCCGTTTATGTAAGGTAATGAATTATGATCTTAGATGTTATTTCTATCAACTAAACGCTCTACTATTCTCCAAGAAACATAATGGGCTATCAACTATTAACAAGTTAATCTATGTTTACGAACTGCTGAAATTTATAAGACTATGAACCTTTTGTAAATTCTGAGTCGTAAAAATTTTGGCAAACATTTCATTTTAAAAAATAAACTGTTTTGTTAAATCGGAATAATGTTTAAATTTAGACTACCTTAACACAGGGCAATTACATTTTAAAATTCTGTAGCCAATATCCGTATTAAATTGAAGATTAAATTTATAACAGTAATCATTTAAACAATCTCTAAGTAACATTAAAGTCATATTACATTTTATAAGGAAAAGCATATAGAATACGCTAGTTAAATTCATTTTGTTTTAATCTTGCCTCCATTGCATATAAAATTGTAAGCTTTCAATCTTGAAAATACTTAAAGTTCTCTTAATAGTAAAAACAAATAACGTACAAGCAAACAAAATTCTTTGCTGCAAATTGGAAATACTTAAAATTTTAATATACATCTTGAATGCACACGAGATAACAAACAAGTATGTGAAGTTCACAATATTATGTTCGCCTAATTCTAATTAATGGTATATATCTTTTAAATGTAGAGATTATGTACATGTAGTAATTTAAAACAGTTGACCCACATGCCTACCTTCTGCATTATAAATGAAATACTAAGTTTTAGGTGGATACCAGACATTGGCAAATTAGTATCATGCATTTTCATCAAGGCTGTATATCTATAATGGTCATTAAGTAAATTCCCATGAATAATTATGTAAGGTTCTGTGGGTTAGCCAATCGTACATAATCGTTCTTAGGTAAATAAGTATCTTCGTGAACTTTTGGTTGTATTATTACGTGTATTTATACTGGTCCGTGTGGAAATCCACGGGGAACAGTCTTGGCGGGGAAACGACTCTCCGCGGGGAAACAAGGTCTGCGAGGAACAGGGCCACGGGGAACCGGATCCGCGGGGACAGGCTCAGCGGGGAACGGGCTCCACGGGGAACTGAACCCGCGCGGAAACGACTCCTCGCGGGGAACGGGCCGGCACCCATTTGCGTTCCCCATTATGCATCGACAAGCTACTCTAGGAAATCCTTTGGGTCCTATCATTTTGCCATTTTTCTTAATTTGCATAAAATATCTGCACTTTTGCGGAAAGCAAAGCAATTGCTTAACCCGAATGCATAAGATTCTGAATCTGGAAGGAACTGTTTGACTTTTGAAGCACTTTGGGAGGAGACTGTGGACTTCTGGGGGTTTTTCTAAGACAAGGGGAAAGATCGAGCTGGACCACTGCACTGGCGACATTTATAACGACAGGAGGGTAGGGGTAGCAAAGATGAACAGGAGGATGATAGACTCTTTCTAGCTTCCTCAACCCCGCAAGTTCCCTCTTTACCTCCTCTGCTTCCAACTTCATTTCCGTTTCATTGAAACCCTCCTCAAGTCCTATTCTTGTCGTATATCCTCCCCAAGAAACCACCAAAAAGCTTCACTTCGTCAACCCAGCCGCCACAAGCCATTCAAACTAACAGCCCGCAACCAAATAGAGATTGAAACCACCGACAACGAGAGAGCACTTCTCTAACCCACACATTCCCTATCAAGCACTCCTCCTAACCCTGGGCAAATGGCAAATGTGATAACCAACGAAAATCATCGGCTGCCGCCCACCCCTCCTCAATTTCTACTACCCCTCCACTGACAAATGCAAGTGTCTCGAGTGGCATAAACGCAAAGACATCAGATGAAAGTTCATCTGCTTTGTAAAAAGAATACCAAAAATTCAGGGAGGACCGGTAAAATCTAAGTATTTAAATTAAACTAAAAAAATTAGAACTTCCGGGGTATTTTGAGAAGAGTTTTTTTTTAAAAATTCGGCTTGCTTTTTTATTGGTTCATGCATTTCATCTATTAGGCGTTTTACAATAATTTTATTGTTTTGCTGAAATTGTTAGCATGGTATAATACAGTGTCAGCTTACCAAATCGAATTATTCTGGAATGGGAATTCTTGGACAAAGCAACTTACCATTTTGCAGTTGTAAAAACAATTTTTTGATAGTTTTAGCTTTTTTAAATTTGTACAAAATAGAGTAATCATAACTGAAATAACGATCTGATACAATACAGTTGAGTGTTATCTGAAATAACAATGGTTTCTCGAAACTGGTGAGAACTTCTCACTGAGAAGTTGGGAGTTCGGCGCCGGCTCTAGCGTTAAGACCACAGTGACGGGTACTACCACTACAGATTTACTTTTGTCATCATCTGGCCATCTCAATTCGTAGCGAGTTTAATTTTTTTACTACATATTAAATTTGTATTGAAGAACGAAATTTAATATTGCGATGCCCACCAGGTCTTGCAGTAGTGGATTACGATGTTTGCAAGTTAATATGACTTTATGGTGACCACTAGGTACTAGTCACTGGCGAGTAACTGGAGATTTTTCTTATAATACCCCAAACAGGAATGCATTGCATTTTGGCTACCCTATTATCTACTCAATTAACACGACTGATATTTGGCGAGTAGTAGCAAATTTAAAAAAAAATTATCATATCATTATGCTAGTAAATTTGCAACATTTTTGCATATCTAATTCATGCTACTGATATAACTGATCAAATATCGATTCAAAAAATGGCTTTGGTTTCGGTGACCAATAGCTTTAGTAATGGAGGAGCATACATTGTGGTAGAGTTACTGAAAAATGTTTATATAATGCCAAAGTTACCAAACCGTTGACTGATGTAAAGAGTGTAACTAAAATGATTAGTGAGCAACTGGAGCAATCGTTAAATTCGTAATGTTTTTCAAGTATTTTGTTCTGGAAGCATCTTAATTGCCTTGTTGTTTTGTGTCAAACCGAAATCCAGATAAACGGAACGGGTAGCGTAACTTATCATAGAGTATATAAGAATCCGCAACGTAACGCTTATACTTGGAACATATCTGCTGGAACTAATATCCACAAATTTACCAATTTTCATTAAAATAGCGTCCAACTAATACAAGTTGTGTACACTATATATTATAAAATCTACTTTTTTCCAAAATAAATACATTATACTCCTTACAAACCAAATCCAATTTGTCCTTTTCACTTAAAACTATCACAAAACTCGGTAATCTAAACTAAACTCGATTTCGTTCTAAAAACGCAAACAAAAACGCCAATTTGAAAATTGTCTATTCAAAATTTTCTTTTGCATTAGTTTTAATAATATAATAATGCCTTAGAAATGCATTTCTAAGGCAGAAAGCATCAATTTGTCAGGACCTCTTCTAATTCCCAATTACCTTCTCGTTCCATTCACATATTTTACTTTAAAACAATCTCATTACTTATCAACCTATCAACCGACTTATTTCCTCCTCCTTCCGTCTATAGCCATTTCCTCCCTATCTGTACCCAAGAGAATATTGAGTGTCGACCTTAAAGTTAGTTCAAAATAGATTAAGATTAGTCAAGCTGAATTAATTCTATGGTCTTTTGTAAGTACATCCGAGAAAAATCAAAATCTTAGGTGACATTGTCCACCCGCGGCGTCCTAAAACAGGTGTTGGCACCGTACTCTTAACTAAAATATAATCCATTATATTATATTCGTATGTTCTTGTCTTCTGTAAAAAACTGTTGGTCCTTGTTCAAAAAATTGTTCGTTTGCCCCTAGTCTTGAACTTTTCAAAGCTTTGGAATTTTTTGGCAAAACAGGTGCACTTTCATCTATTTCCTCATCAATATGCCATTAGGCCTTCGTGAATTTTTTGCATTTGCCACTGGATGGGCAATGCCAAGAGTAAGGGTGAGAATGGACTTTAAGTTGCAGACGTTTTAACCTGAGGGTCGACAGCCTTCCCTCTTACTCCTCTTACCAAATTTCCCCCAAGAGCCAAAGTCATTCCAATCCATCTTTACCAAATTTGCCCTCCTCAACATCTTCCCAGGGATTCGATCCTTAAAACTTGCCTTCTCCATTCATAATGGACTTCCAGTTCACTTTCGCCATTATTTCATTCTATGTCTCTTTAAGCACCACCACTTTTTCCACCTTTCACCATCTACTTCCTATCCATGTCTATGTCCATTCCACTTCCAATTTTACTTGGACCACCGCTTTTCCCAACATTACCTTCCAGCACAAAGTGGTTTGGAATCCGGTTTAGATCTCCACTTCCACCTTGTTTGCAATGCCTTCAGGTCTCCCCTATCTGCATGCTTACCACCGCCCATTCCGTCACCATCACAATCCTTTGGAATTCTTGAGATTCTACTAGCCCGTCAGGTCTTTGGTAAATGTCATTGAGAGATTCGGAGGTGGGGTGGGCAACAGAGGTTTATAAAGGGGGCGGTTCATGTGGACGGGTTTCCTGGCTTACTGAAGAAGAAACATATTATTTTTTCCCTTAATTCGTTAATTCCTAACCTTTGGTAAAAAAAAACTGCCTTGGATATCAAGACAAATTACCCTATTTTCTTCATGTATAAACTAACCCTATCCAGTCAGCACCCACACCCCCTTCCATTCTTCTGTCATTCCGATCCATAATATTCTTTATAAATTTTGTTTTGATATGTTTTTAGTTGTACTTTTTTTTCTACAACCGTGATATCATGGTCCCCAGTTTTATCCGGGCATTTTGCGGAGCTCCCGGGTGCATTGGCTGCATGGTCAGATGGAAATAGGAACCAAGTTGGGGTTCCCGGGGGAACATTATCTTTATCTTGACACGACTTATGATTTCAAGCAGTTTTAGAGGGGTTGAACCACAAAAAAGCTGTGATCACAGTCATGGCCAGAGGCCAGAAATGTACCCGTATGTTGAAGTGAAGGACAAAAGTGCACTAGTTTGCTTGTGCTCACAGAAGCGGGGAGGGATCGTGACCAAGGTCAAGATAATGTGGCACTAAAATGTTTTCCAAGAGGGGTAGTTAGTGACACTGGGTATATGAAGCTGTTAACGATGCATTACGGATGGACTAAAGAACAGGCCCGTTCCTGCGAAGTAACTAAATTTAGGACCAGCAAAATTGTCCTAATGGCACCGGAGAAAATTAAGCCCGATAGGATTAAAACTGCTTATTGGAGTAAGTTAGAGAAGCAGGTGATTACATATGACTTTGGAGGATGGAGTAGGCTCCCAATGATTTTGGAGGCTTCTGGAACGTAGGGTGGGATAAATGGGACACCGACGAGACCACAGAAATCATGAGCAGGAGACCATGCAAGTGTAGGCAATGATTACCTTCTGGGACAAAACCGATTTTAAGGAGAAAGCAGAAAATACGCCGAAGAGTGATTAAATGCTGGATGTGTTTGTCAGGTGGTGTGAATTAATCAATTTTTTAAAGAATAAACATTCCAGAGATAATGCTAGCGTACTCTATCTGGTGTTGATTATACTGTCTCAATGCTTTCCACAGCAACAAATGGCTTTTAAACGCAACAAAGCTTGTATTACCAATCAGGAAAAAAGGGTGATTTTCTCGGTTAGGCAGGCCTTTCTGCAAAAGCTTAATTGAGACATAATGCCCAATATTTATATTTCCCAAAATTAAGATACAATGACATAGGCAATTTTCATTTTGCGTGAGTATTTTAATATTCACCAGAAAAACTGCTGTACAATAAATGTGTAAACACGACTTGCTATATAAAACAAGCCGGAATAACCCATTAATGTTTTTTTAAATTATCATGAACTTTTGCAAAAATTAGCTAATTTGTGTCATCGGCTAATCTTTGAGCTATAAAGCCGAGCAGAACTCCTTTTTGAGATTTTAGAGGGATGCGGACTCTGCATAAGCTTATCATGGAATCGAGCAACAGAAAAAAATAAATCCCATAGCTCAGGTCTAGAGCTAGTGCAGGAGCAGACGCATGCATCAATTTATTTTTAAAATAAAAGGAATACAAAGAACACATGAATAAAAATACCACAATTGTTCTTATTTGCATAGACAGAGGTTATGAACAACTAATCCGAAAACCGAAAAACTCTGTTTAAAGTGCAGAATGCACGCGTAATATAATGAACTTATCGATTTTTGTGGAATATTAGTACAGCACAGATCGAAAGTTCCACATCTTTTAGTTGACTTTTCAATTGAACTCAGATGAATGTTTGTTTTTAAATATTTCAAGTGCTAAGTACGCAATAAAATATGCATTTGAAAAAACTGAAATCTGAATAAGTCAAACGTCTCGGATTTACGTTTTACAGAAAGCCTGAACGCAATGGGAAACAAACGAATCTGGCGTAACGTTTATTCACCAATCCACCTGTTTTCACAAAAATGGCATCTAAATAACTCATCTTTTTGCATTATGCATATTTTATTAATTGTTTTGTGTTCAGTCATGATAAACAGATATTATGATTGCTTTAAACAGACGACCAAAATTGCTACTAAAACAAGCGGCTTTAGCAAATAAATAATTTGATATTTCATCTGGCACTTGAAACAATTGCCACCTAAAGTAGCAGCAGAAAAAAAATCTAATCTTAGTCAAGGTGTTTATTGCTTTAATAAATTCTGTCGATCTTTGCTAATAAAAATTGTGCAAAAATTGCACATGTATGTAAGTTGTATATACAATGCAACCGAATGATTTAACATATTTGATTTCTTTTGTTTTCTGATAACGGTTTGGAGCAACTTGTCGAAACGTAACACACAGTCAACCCCTGGTGGGTTTGTTTTACCTGTGAAACTGAAATCCACCAGAAGTATCGTTTTCACAAAAAAAGACGTCCAACAAACACAAATGTTGACATTACCAATTACCATCCATTTCTTACCTTAATCTTATTTTCATCATTCTCAAATGAAAAATTTGTGCAATTAGTCGAGACAATGTTATGCTATTGGAAAAGTGAATGATTCTAGAAGAAAAGCACATATATATTTTAATGTAAGCTTAATCCAAAGTTTTTGACAGTATTTATATAAAAATAACAATTAAAACAAATAATCTGACTAAACTTCAACAACTACAGCTAGAGCTGTAAACGTGTACACGAATTTACCCTTCGGAATTTCGTGTCGTGTGCAACCAAACACGATATGATATAAACGTGTTGTGTTCGTTTTGTGTTTACCAGAACACGAAAATAAACGTGTACAAATCGTGTACAGTGTAAATTAGAACAAAACGGGGCTCATTGAGATTAGGTTTAAAATGGGAGACAACTTATTTTATTTTAATCAAGATTTTAATGATTTTTACACAAAAAGTTTATTATCGACTGGAAAATGAAGAAAAATTCACCGTTTTTGACACATGATGTAGTTTTGGTTAACATAAGATAAGCTAAGTGCGAGCTGAATTCGAAAGAATTCATGGTCCAACCCAAGATTTTGAGTTCAATCAAAGTATTCTTTTTGCATTTAGGGTATGGCGTAAGCGTTAAGCATGAATACAAATTTGTCTAGTACACGCGTTTTTTAAAGCGTGTTTGTTTTGTGTTCTGGTATGCCGTGTACAAAACGTTTCGTGTACTGCCAAATTCGTGTCGTGTTCTGTCCAACACGATGTGCACACGACACGGTTTTCAACCGTGTACACGCGTGTACGTGTACACGTTTACAGCTCTATTAGTTAGTGAGCAACTGGAGCAATGATCCGTTTCGTGTTTTTTAGGAATTTTGTTTCGATATATTTAATTTTCTTAGTGTGCACCAATAAACTTTCAAAAAGTGAATACAAATGAAGAAAGCTTTTTAGTAAAAATTAAATTGTACTGTAATATAAATATGGAATTACATTTCCAACCAATCTGATAGTAAAATCCACCAATGCACCTGTTTTCACAAAAATGGCATATAAATTTTACATGCATATTATATTTTTTATTACACTTTATTTAATAATCCTTCCATATTTCCAAAGTAATAATATCAAACTTGAATGAACCATTATGTAGATCACTTCCTGCAAGGCGTTTCGTATTATATAAAATTTTGATAGTAAAATATAAGATAATATAGTTTTTTTTTGCAATTGGGTAAGAAGAAACAGGACCTGGATAATTTAGTTTATGGATTATTTTGTAGGATCTTTGGTGCCCTTATCTGACACCAGGCATTGCAGATGGATTTGTACAGTACACATTATAAGATGTTCTTTCTTTATCAGTAAAAACTAAGATTTTTCGTCTTCCTAGCTTGTAATAAGTTTTGCAGGACTGGCTGATCCAGTCTGGATCACCATGTTCAGTAGAAGAGTGACAACCCCGTCCTTACTCGCTTGCTATAAATATGTAACTGCTGCTGGACTAAATTCCAAGGATTCATGTTATGTTGCCCTTTTCACTCTAACAATAATCTAATTCTTGCTTAGTTTTTTCACAAAATTATGAAGTTGATTTACTTGACATATTTTAGTCTATTATAAATTAATTAAGAATTTGAAAAAAAGTTTAGAAAAAATTGCATAATAAATTAAAAAGTAGAGTAAATTCCAGTAAGTATTGTGCTATCTAGAATTCTAGAAGAGAACTTTTCACAATTGGATAATAGAAAGCAAGAAAATGGTAAACTGATTTATGTGTACAGCTCAGCGTCGATAGCTAGATTCAGACGACGCAGATGCATCTTCAATGCAATAGGTTTCAAAGGCACCAAAAGAATTACGGTAAAGGAATACTTATATTAATCTAATCTAAGCAACGAAACCTAAAACTAACGATATTTACCCGACAATGCAATGCATAGTAGTAGCTTGCACGATATGAGCCAATTGACTGTGACTGTGTGGAAATGGGTTCAAAGTGAATCTTTTCAATGAGCATGTATTATGCAATGCACCGTGATAAACTAGTAGCTGTAATCTTGTCCTTTTTTCACAGACCTTAGTTCGGATCTTCTTGGAAGTTTTTACCCTGACGTTTTGTAGGGTTCTCGGTTACTTTGGCTGCATGGTCGGAAGAAAATAGGACTTTTGGCCTAGGCCATGTTGGTATTTCCGGAGGAACCTTTTTTTAATCCTGGCACCGCGGATTATTTGAAGCAGATTATGCAGTGTTAAGGTATAGTATAAGTTATTTTGAAAGTTTTGTGGCATGCTCTGCTACAGTTCACATGTTATTACTCACTATTAAACAATATTCTACGTTCTACACTCCGTGTAAGCTATTAGATTTAACACACAGAATGACTATGTTTAGTAAACTATGAAGTAATAAAGCGAACCACTAGGTGCATGAGTTAGTGCGCCTCGGACAAGCAAAGAGTGAGCATCACGGTGCACGGGGAGAATTACAAATTTTAAATTACAAATGACACATACTACAAAAGAGAGAATTACAAAACCCAAAATTACAAATGAAAATGTACATAAATTACAAAAAGTCTACTTGTCAATTTTTCTTTACTTTTACACTAGTTGTATCAATGTTATTGACTCTTTAATGCATATTGCCTATGTAACAATGTAAAATGACATTTTATTGAGTACTATTGCTAGTATTGCTGCAGACAACATAGAACGACTCTTGTTTTCATGCTCGCATTGTTTTGGAAGTAATGCTTTTAGCCAAGCAGACAATATTCATTTCATCTTCTAAAATTAAATATAAATGGTGAAAACAATGGTCTACTGGAACTTTATAATACTCATACGATCTTCTTCTAGATAAAAGTTATAATGCAAATGCTACTGTTTCATATAGAAACAGTAGCATTTGCAGGACACAGTAGGCTCCATTTTGGCGAGTACATTTGAAACACGGACAACCATTGCATTGTTTAAAAACATGCATGCAGCAAGAATACAATCTTATTTTAGCCTTCGTATCACTCGATGAATAGGTTCCTTTCTGATGAACCATATTTCTTATCCATTCACGCTTGTCATGTGAGCTCGTTTAAGTTTAATTAGAAATTTATATGAAATGTTTCCCTAAAAAGTATTTGGTTTTATGTAGTTGTACTCCAATTGCACTCTGAAATGTTGGTTTGAGTTTTTGTAATTTATGTAATTAGGAGAAAAAAAACATTTGTAATTTGAGACTTTGTAATAGAAAATTTGCAATTCATGTATTTTGTAATTTGGGTTTTTGTAAATCTCCCCTAAGACCGAGCATCACTTCTCTCTACCTCATTCTAGCCATTCAGCATCGGGCATCATTTACCATATTGGGTTTAAGGAGCAGGGGCTAACTGGTGCGTGTGCTGGTGCGTGATCATCACGCGGGCCGGACCTCTAAAGGGCCGGACCGGCGACAAGACATTTTTCTATATCAGAAAAATGGACTTTTGTTACTTTTCAGTACATACACTTTTACTGCTAGAATATTGAAAGCTTACCTGAAGGATTCCTTGTTTATGAGAATCTGAAATATTTTGACAAGTAAGCTTGTAATATTCAATATTTTCGTGTTTATCTTTAAGACCTCTTTAACCTATTGGTATTTTTAAAGCATCAAAAATGTATTAAAATTTGAAATGTACGGTAATTAGCTGAGCGATCTAAAAGGGCCATAAATAGTATATCCAGTTCTACCGACAGTTTCAGCTTCAATTTTGTGATTACATTCCATCAGTACTGCTGCAATAAATGAAAAAGAATATTAATTTTCACCTCCCAGATATACTTTTGGCAGTATTATTAGATTTTTAGAGTTCAAAAGTTCTTTAAACTATCTTCTTTTACAGTATTTCGTTTTAGGTTCCATATAAACTAGGAATCAGCAAATTGACACAATCGACCTCACAAATTGTTCAAAGCATATTAGAAGGCTTGATTACATTTAGCAAGAATATAGCGGTTATTAATTATGTTGTAGGAGAACACAAAATTTTATTCATCATCATTTCTATATAACCCGTGCAAAATTAAACCTATTTTAATTAACTCCATTTGTTATACCTGTCATCACAGCAATCATTCATTGTACGTAACGAGTTTGTTTTATAAAACATTGCTTTAACTTTAAAAGTCATTTAGCGAATTAAAAATTGTGGAGGTAAAAGCTTTGTGGCTAAAGCAAATGAAAATAAGCTGTATTGAAAATTGAAGCATATTCTAGCCTTAAATAAATCTGTAGAAAAATGCATCACAAATGTCATCTGCATTTTTTTCAGCAGATATTTGTATCTGCTGGTGCAAAACAGTAACAACAAGGGTTGTTTCTATTGCTTTTCAGTATGTTTTCAGAGTGTTTGTTCATTTCTAGCCACAGTAAAGAGAGTCTCTTAAACACCTAGTTTTAGTATTTTATTAGAGTTCGATTAAGAATTTAGAGTAATTATGAGTGATGATGTTTAATTGATTTTAACACAAGGTAAATGCATTACCAAATGTTCCGGCCAAAGTCGAGAATGAAGCCGGATGCTGATCTGAATGCGGAAGCTGCTACTTAACATAATATTTATTCGCATTTTTGTAAATATTATTATTATTGCTCATGATTTCGTTTCTGTACGTTTTTATTCGTTTTTGATTGTAAACTCTTTGTTGGTACTGAACTGTGAACTTTGGCTTCTTGTGACTGCAAACGTTTCTTTGTTCATAATGTGACTTCCGGTATGAATGTCAGCTTTTCTTTGTACTTGGAAAACGTCCGTTTCCGGTACGAATGTGCGTTCTTTGTTCGTTAAACGTTCACTGAGTTTTTGAACGCACATTCCTGTTTGATCCTGTTTTTGCGCATCCGGTTTCGGTGCGAAGGTCGAGCTGTCACAAGAAGCCAGAATTTGGTATAAAAGGAATGTGAAAATTGTCAATCTGGATCTAGTGACTCTTGAGGTGTCCCACCAACAAAGAGTTCTCAATAAAGACGATTTCTGAGCATATTGAAGTTGTTCTTTTATTTATTTGCACCATCGCATTTACGCCAAGACCTCCGGAGTTATCTTTGGAGATTGCCACACGCCGTGGCTGGTCCTTAATTTAACCCACTTATTGGCGCACTGTAAGGAACCAAAAGAGCTATCGAAGGCGGCGCCAATAACAAAAATTCCGGAAAAAATAAAGGGTCTATTTTGTACAGATGGATCTAGAAACATAACAAGCTTGATTTTTTCAAGCAAACGACAACATTTAATAATTCTAAACTCTTCCATCCATAAACTAGAGGCAGTTCTACATTTCACTTCACTTTCAGCAAAGAAATATTCCAGCTCAAATCTCGTGAATAATTATCCAATTATTCTCCTAAATAATTTAATATACTACAAACCCAACTACCGTTTTAAAGAACCACTGGCCCAAAAATGCAATTCTTTAAAATTAATGAGAGTTCTAGTTGCACCAGTAAAAGCATAACTGCTTTACCATAAAACTAACGATTTAGAGGTAATGGATAATCATATTTTGTATAAACGCCAATGCTTACACGCCCGAGAAACTGTATCTTTAGCTTTTCCAAAATTGTGACAGTTTCAATAGAGCACACAAAAGACTACAAGTCCATTTCTGGTTTTATCTTGTATTTGTACTTGTCATAATCTTTCCCATACTTTAAACAATTTTAAACTGACTCAACTAGTAATGGCACGAAATTAACCGCGATTCAAAAACGATTTACAACTCGATTTCTGGTAAACACGTAAAGCACACATCAAATCATAATTTAGATAAAGTGATCAAGTAAAGTGATTCGATTTTTCAAAACATTTGCAAATCCGATTCGATTTTGGCTTAACCCGCTCAGAAATCCACAAATCACAGTTATCGCTTTCCACAGAATTTCTTCTGTAAAACATATTTACAGCTTACAGGAAATTGTAAATGCTACGTGTTTGGATAATAAACTAAAAAACAAAATAAAAAACTGTTATCAGGTTAAAACAAACAATATTTTAATATTTAATATTTGTTGGATTTTCTTAAGTACCACGCCACAAAGGTATTCCTTTATCAAATGATTGCAAGTAATTTTTCATCTATTAAATCATTTGCAATTTTGAACTAACTTCAAGACCAAAACAGGCTTTTCAGGATCAATCACGATTTTTATCTGACTTCCTTCAGCAGTAGATTCAGCCGAATTTTTTATCAATCATATAAGTCGTAAAAATGTACACAAAATGTTAATTTAAAGCTATAATTAGTTATTGTGTCATATGTTTACACTGATATGTACCAGCATTTAAAAAGTTTTTATATGTCACGCGGGCCGGACCGGACCTTGTTTAGCTACTGGAAAAGTGTTAAAATACTTAGAGATGGCGAACAAATTACCCACAAAAAATTTGAACATAAGTAGTTTGTTATGGAGACAAAACAAATCTACAGAAGTGTACAATAAATGTTTCAAACCGCGTTTTTTCAAAACCATACGTAAGCCAGTGGCTCATTAAATAAATTAACCGAATGAACCATTTTCCGTAAAAAGGTAAGGTTATATGGAGATTGTGGGTTATAACTTCTTTGATGTAGACATCTAATCTGGCATTAAATTATTCCTAAAAAAGAACGCAACATTTAACATATGAAGAGGCGGTGGTACTGCACATTATATGCAAAATTAGTTTTGTTGTTTTTAATTAGTAACTCTTTAATGTTCTTAGCCTCTGTTTATGCTACTACTTGAAGTATTGGAGATTTACAGAAGGTTTACCTTCATGAGTTTAAATGCATGTGAATCCTGAAAAGTTTTATTAGCAGCTTTCGCCATTGTTGTGTTTTCATTTTCAGTTAGTTTCATTTTCCGCACATTGACAAAATCCCTTTATCAGGAGCAGGGCCCAGATCTCCAGGACAACTCATCTCCGAACCCACTATTTCATCATATTATTTCCAACGCCGTTTTCGCCCTAATCTCCTCATCCTTCTCAAAATTCCCCGGAAGTGGTTTAGCCCTAAGCTTCGCCTCAATTAGCTTCTTATTCCTACAAAAGCTGGCTAATTAAATTCACGTGTAACCATTAAAGCCTGATCGTTATAAAATACATGACGGAGTTTTATAACTTTATTTGACTAAATTGTTTAGTAGAAGTGTAATGAGAATGCTAACATAATATTATTCCGTGTCTTGTTAGTTTGCTGAGATTAGATAAAAACCTTTCTATAGATACAAGTGTTTTGTGATAACAGTATATAAATATTGACGAATTAGAAATATAGAGGACTAGGATATTATTTTTATGTGAAGAAAATAAAATCCAAATGAAAAATATACGTATAAAAGTTTGTTCTAATTCCTGTGAAAATGCTATTTTTGACGAACAATTGTTTTACTAGATGAAGCAGGAATTCGAAGGTTAATTTATTGTGTATTGGGAAATGTTTCCCAAAAACATTTCACTCAACTGGATTAAGGATTATTATTTAAAAAATATTTTTTTTTGCTGTACATAAAATTGAAAACGTTCGAAAATCAAATACGTGAAAAATATTACGAACATGATAGATGATCCAGATACAATAAGTTCATAAGTTCATTTGTGTATGTTCGGTGCCGCTACATGTCCTAAGACGTTGCAGATTGATTATTAATTAACAGATTGATTTTTTCGGTTACTTAAGAGTACTCAGAAAGTCCTAAAGCAGTTGCTTGGCTTAAATTTTTGTTAAATTATTTATTGCAGGAGTTTTATATATTTACTTAAGGATCGCTAGTCCACGTCCGGGGGATGGTAAAAGTTATTTAGAACTACTCTGCAATCTTGTTGGTTTTACTTCCATAAATATATGTAGTTAATTTTTGAATGGTTTGTGTTTCATGCCCTGCATTTTGCAGAGAATTTCAGGAGACTCCATTTCCTTAAGGGTTCATATTCCCAAAATCCACTACAAGAATAAATAAATAAACTAATTGAACCATTGTTAGTTTTAAAAGTTTAGGTTAGAAATTTGGAGATCTCAGCATTCCTAGATTGAAATAGTATCAAGAAAAATCTAATACGCCAAAGTTTGTTGGCGCTTGCAATTGAACATCCTAGAAACTCGCCCAACAAATCAAACATGTTCTTTTGGGAAACTGAATTCCGGCTCAGATACTTAGCAAATCGTGTAACAGCCGCGAGTGAAACCAGCAAACCAAATGCACTGGGCAGTGATATGATTCCGATCCATGAGTACATGCTTGCAGAGAGCTAGTGCTTGCTTTGAAGTAGATTTGTGCAATAAAACACTGATTCACCTCCAACTCTATAAAAAGTAAGTCCAGTTTTTACACGAGCTTGATCCGCAATATTTTCGCCATATCCGGCATAAGATGATGAAGGCTCGAAGAATTCAATATAATTATAAGGAAGAATTTCATCTGGTTCCTTATATTCAAAAGTAAAATTGAGATACTTTGATACAAGAATCGCAAACATAGATTGACCATCACAGCCTGAAGAAAGTTTATTCAGGCTTTTGCAAGCAACATGAGCTACTGAAATATTTCGTGTTATTGCAATTTCCCGGTAATTTGCATTTGAAAACAATTTTTTGTGGAGCTGCATTGGGTTTAATATAGCTTCTACTGGAACGTACTGTATTGGTTTCCATAGTACAGACTTATCACAGTAACCATAGCAGTAATATCTTGTTAACGTGGAATTTTTGGATCCAATTTGTACCAACAGTTTTGTGCAAGGCAAACTTGCATCACCTCTGATAAAAATTGACGTAACGTTGAGTTTGGTCAAGTCCCACTGATGAACGTGTAAGTGAATCGTTGAACTACGAAGAGAAAGTTGAAAAAATGTGTCGAAAATGTTGTAACTAAATTTCTTAGTTTTTTGTCTTGCCAATGGTGCAATTATAATAGAAAACGGTTGGCTGTATTTAAATGGAAACTCAATTCCAATATCTTTGTCGTAACTTTTGTTAAACATCATATAACGGAAACTCTTCACTTCAAAACTGCAATTTGGATCAAATGAATGGATTAATATCTCGTGCTTGTGAATGTAGGTAGATAACGAGTTTATTAGACGAGTAAAAAATACCTGAAAATCTTTTATGTCGCACAAGTTTATATTCTTTTGTAAGCTACGTAGAGAAAATTCGTGGCAAGAGAAAGAATCAAACAAAACGATAGTAATTCCAAAAGAATAAAGATTATAATACATTTGAAAGCAAAGTGGACTTCAATAATTCTACTGAAGAATATTTTTTAGAATTTTGAGTTTAGTTTTTATAATAAAAATCTTCAGGTAGCTAACTTTAACAATAATTTAGCTTTACGTACATTTTCAGGTTTTGTAAGTTTGGATGGAGCTGAAGCAACATTTAGTTTTCTCAGGTTAACCACAACTTTACCTTCACCCGAAATGATATTAATACAGCTCTCACTTGAGTCACGACCTGTAAAAACCCAAATGCCCATCAAGATATGCCCTATCTTACTATTATATTGTTATTTGCCCATATACAAACTCTAATACTAATATATGTAAGTAACTTCAGTAGGATATATGGAAAAGTATTCTGCATCGGTGAATTGAAAGGCCCATATTCCTAACCTTATGAAGGCTGGGCCCACGATGCTCCGTGTATACACATTTGACAGCTATTGATGAGCTTATCAAAAGTGTTGCTGGGCACAACTCCAAAAAACGCGATGCATTGGTACTTCTGGCTAAGTGAAGTTTAGAGTTTTACATACAAATCGTACGATGCAATGTTGAGCAAAAATATAAAACTCAAAATACAGATAGAAATGCCTATAAATCAATAGAATATGACTTTCTGAACAATGTTTACTCAGGCACTTGATTTCTTTACCGAAGTTTTACATGCAATTCGTAAACAAATAAAATTCATGAATACACAGGTGTTTGAACGGTTAACATCAACTTGTCGGTAGTGCTCCTATAATGCTGTAACATTGAAGTGCCTGTGTAAACATTGTTCATAAAGCCAAAATCTATCGATTTATTGGCACTTCTATCTGTATTCTGAGTTTTTTATTTTCGCTCAAAAATTGTACCATAGGAGTTGTATGTAAAACTCTGAACTTCACTTAGCCAAAAGTGCCAATGGATCACGTTTTTTGGAGTTGTGAATAGCAACACTTTTGATACGCTCATCAAGAGGTCTCGAATGGTATGTGTGTATACACGGAGCATCGTGGGTCCAGCCTCCATAAGTAGTGAAGGCAAACGATTAATCGCGATTCCAAAACGATTCCAATCTGATTTTTGATAAAAACGTTTGGATAATCGGAAAAACCGATTCGATTTTCCAAAACATTTTCGATTCCGATCCGATTAGCGTTTAAAACGTTTGTTAATCGATAAAATCGCGATCTTTCCCAATCACAGAATGTATGTCACAAAATCTATTCAAGGTCTTCTAATTGGAATAAAAAGAATTTCAAATAAGAAAAAAATAGTCAAAACACACAATAAGAAAAAATAATTGGTGTACATCAGCTTTGTAATGAAGTTACTGACCTATATAGTAATCATGTTTTTATGTTTGGTTCAACATGAAAAACTTAAAATGACCAGTTTGAAAAAAATTGCGATTAATCGCGATTCCGATCCGATTTTTGCATAAAACGTTTACAAACAATTTTTAGCAATCCAATCGTTTCCAATTTTTGATTAAAACGTTTAGACAAAAACCAATCGCGATTACTTTTCGATTTTTGCCATCACTATCCATACGGTAGGGAATACGGCCCTTTAATCTAGGTATGTACTTGTTTAAATAAGTATGTTGACTAGCTTGATGTGGCCTTGAGTGTGTATATATTATTAGTCATATTACTGTGTAGTGAGGTAGCCTTTAACTGTTTTAACGTAATTATAAAATATCGATTGTTCTATTAAAATGTTTCGCGTGTAGTGTTTTATCCTATTTAAAAATAGTTCAGGCAGATATAAATTTAAAAGCGGCATATGCTTGATGTTTTTATCAAACGAAAAGTAACAAAACTTTACATTCAATGAGCCTACATGAACAGAGACTGGTGACAGGACCAATTATGGCAGAGACTTCTTATCCGCAGATTTGAAATAAAGCAAATTAATGTTTAGCATCTAGTAAATGACAATTATACTTTTATAAATAGATATGGCAGGAAACGAGCTCTAAGTATGACAACATTTAGCGCTTTTCAAAGCTGCGGAGATAAGAGTAAGCTTACTAAATTGTGGACTTGAAAATAAAATGACATGCCTCCACAAAAAAATACAAATATTCCTTAAGGTTTATTGAAGCACCGAGAACCCGATTTATAACAATTTTTAAATTGCTTAGAGAGATCCAGTTTGAAACACAACTTTTTAAAAATGTGCTTCATTTAGCGTGGTATGGTTAATGTAAAACTTCATTATACACTAAGATTGCTCAAAAAGAAAATCAAAGCAGAAACAAACAAAATAACCCAAACTAGAGTATTTATTATGTCTTGATATCATGATTATACAGTACAAATGTACTTTTAGCAGATGCCTGCTGTGTAATTCAAATTGTATTAATTATTTTCTATATTTTTATCTTGTGCTAAACTAACATGTCTCGATTGTTTTTGAATTCTTTAATTGAATAATTGCTGAAATACTGACAAATTTTGAGAGCGAGATAGAAAATTAAGATGATATTCTTTGTTGGTGTGAAAAATATGCAGACAATCATGGATTGTCAAAGTTTTTTAAAACTCAGATCATTATATCAGTCATAATAAACTTTTAAAAATGATATACAAAGCTCATAAACATATTCTGTTGTCCAATGTTGGAATTTTAAACAGCTAAACATGAAAGATAGAGCTAAACAGTTAACATATTTCATGCTTTTACTTTATACCTGTTGTCTTCTCAAGGATTGAAAGTATTTAGATAAAAACAAAATAAGTTAAGAATGCTAAAATACATATCAACGGTAACTATAAAATCATACCATTAGATCAGGTGCCAATCCATACCATATTGCAAATATCATCGCTATTTAATCTAATATAACCGACAAATAAACATACTGTGCATAGAAGGAACGGAAGGAGAGGACAATGTTATGAATAAACTTTCAAACATACAGTCTGGTCGTCTTCAGACTAAACTCGGAAAAGCTATAGTAAGTTTCACTAAATATTCTTATACAGACAGGAAATTATGATTTATATTTAGTTATCAGGCTTGTCTAATCACCGCACTATTGTGTGGTGATTAATAATTGTGATTAAATGAAGACTCCTTTTTGAACAGTGATTGGTGATTGGTGATTAACATCAATCCAAATCACTTGTGATTAGGTGATTAAATGTTAAACGGAAATGTTCGTTGCATTAGGATTAGTGATTAAATTTTTTCTAGACTATTTACTTTGAGAATGTAATATAAGATGAAAAAATACAATTTTTTAACAATACTTCAGAGCTAACTGTTTAACTGGTTATTTTAATTGTATATCTACTATTCTTATCAGTATATTACTTTAACTATTGGTAATAGAAAAGCAGCTATATGGAGGAAGGACCTCAGTGATTAAATAGTGATTACGCGGGGATTAAAGCTTGCTGGTTTCGCGATTAGTGATTGTGATTAAATGCAAAAAATCTGAAGTGGGATTGGTGGTTAAGTGATTAACTTAGTCACTAATCCCAGATTAAGGATTGGAGATTCTAATCCGTGATTAGACAAGCCTGTTAGTTATAATTAAAAGCAACAAATTATTTGATATGAACAGCAAAGAACAGAAAAGCAATTAAAGGCAACCAATTATCTTGTCGACAGATAACGATATATATAAATACTTTCTTGCGTGACATTTATCACACGTGCCGGGTTTTTGTGGCCTGAAAAAGTTGTTAGTCACAGGAAGTTTAATTTTAAGTGTGTGGACAAACTACGTATTAGGGTCGATACAGTTTGGTTTTGGCAGATTGAAACAAATGACGATTCTAACAAAATTGCCATATCCCTTTCTCAACTCAGTTTGTACAGGTTTTCAAGTTATCAAGCGATTTCATGTGCCTTTGAAATTTCAAAATTCAATTACATACTTTTTGTGTGCATCGAAACAAAGACGTTCTTTTAGTTTCTGGTATTTAGCTGTAAACAAAAGCGTTTTGTTTGTGCTTAAAGTGTAACGAAAATTCGTTCAAATAACTAGTAAACATCCATGGTAAACTATTAAAAATGCTAGCTGGTAAATACGATAATATGAGTATAATAATTGTTGAATTATTAAAAAACAATAGCACATTTGTGGCCCAACAGGTGTTTCAAGCCCATTTTATCAGGTTTATAGCGTAACTTAACCCGGTTCAGACCCCATTTGACACGTATACCGACGCCTTCAATAGCTTCTCTGCTAAAGCAGGGAGCTAATAACCTAGCGTGACCGCAAAACAACTTTTACAATTAGTCTGAATAGCTGCATTGGGATTGAGTTAATTGGAGCATTTATCTAAGGAATTTTGGAATATCGCGATAACTTGTAAACCCGTCAAATAAATTTAGAAGCTATCCCAATTCTCGTCAAAATGCATTGTCCTTTTTGGAGCCTTTTGGTGTTTGCCACTCTGCTGTTTGGAGCTTTACAACTACAAGCAAGTTTATTAAATAACCAGCAAAATATTGACAACACAATATGTGAAGCAGCAGAATTCCAGATATTTGTAAAGGGTGTAATAAATGCTTTGGCGTCCCACATGCACAAGCATGAATTACTGATACACTCTTTTGAACCCATTTGCAGCTTACAAGTGCATAACTTGCGTTACATGATATTTCAGGAGAACTACGAGGAGGATGTGGGAATTCAATTTCCGTTTAAGTTCAGTCAGCCTTTTGCTATTATACTAGCTCCACTCATTCAACAGCACACTGCACATTATTCATTAAACGTTTTCAAATCATTTTATCAGCTATCACTCCGTTCGTCAACTGTTTATTTATTCGTTCACAAATGGAACTTAGCAAACCATATGTATACCTTTTTCAATGATGTCGCTGCTTTGCCATCTAGCAAACTTTTGATTGAACTTGGGCCAACAAATGCCGCATTGGCAAGGTATCACTGTTTTGGGTACTGCGATAATTTTGTACCCTGGAAAGTAATTCAGAATTCTACGGAACAAGTTATCTTAAATCCACTTTGGTTTCATAGGAAGTGGTTTTCAAATGGAAACAATCAAGAAATTACAGTCATAGAAAACATGACGTTGGCCCAGTTATTTTGCAAAGCGTCACCATGGCTTTCTTCACATTGTTCAAGTATGATGATGAATGCGCTTTTGATTTTAAAACAACACAACTTCACATTCACATACACGGGACCAAACGACATTCAATTGCAATATAAGCTTCAAGTTTTCATGCCTTTATATACTCTTATGAATTACGGAGATACAGTGGTTCACCTAGCTAATATAAAAACTGGTATGTTATTTCATAAGACTCACAGTGACTCAGTGTTTTATTGCACTTCTTTACGCCGTAGTAAAAACAGGCTCTCTGCCAGCACGCATTCATGGATGGGAATTATGTCAGTGCCAAGTGCAATTTGTCTAGTCGTTGCATTGGCAAGTATTTCACTGTTTGCGATCTACTTAAACAAAAGACAATTTTTCAAAAGCAACTTGTTTGATTTGGTGGGAGAGTTTCTAGGATGGTCTATTGGAAGCGCCTTTAAGCGCACAAAATGGTTATTCCTGATAAGCCTACTTGGAATGATAATATGTCCAAACTACTTGAATGAGGTCACAACACGTGTGACCGTTTTTGTGCACCAAAAACCATACAGAACGCTGAACGAGCTAGTGGAAAACGGATTTAAGCTTCTGTGGCCAGAGTATTACCATACGAATCCGCTGGTGTGGGAAATGAGATTTAAGGAATTTGGAAAAAGGAATTTGTCGAATGTTGAGGACAGCATTTACTCTAACAAAACAGTTGAGCCCTCAGACAAAACTCGGGTTAGTTTTCTGTTAGGGAAATATGCTTTGTTGCATTTTATGGCTGAGGCATATTTTCAAGCTTTAGAAAAGGGTGTTGTAAAAGAGTCAAATGATACTTCGCGAAAATGTTTCCTGTTGTCCGAAACACTCGCCAAAACACATGCTTACCATATCACGTATACAGTTAACCGAGTTTGGGTATCAGAAACACTCCAACGTATTAACGAGGGTGGATTCTCGCAAAAATGGGACGACTGGAAGTCTTCTGCTGAGAGATTTGAAAGAGGTGTACAGGGCATGGAGTTTTTGTCTGACAGAGTCGTAACCACAGGAAACTACTTGGAGCTTGAACACCTGCTAGTACTATTTCTGCTAATATGTATTCTTTGGGGTGTTGCTGCCGTTTGGTTTGTAGCGGAAGTTGTGTATAATAATTGTAGTAATCTAGTAACTCTGATACAGGAAAACGTAGATTCAACCAGCCAGGTAAAGCCAAAGGGCGAATTAAATCACGGCTACGCGTGCGTCAGCAGTAACAGATGGGTGCTTTGTAGCAGTATACTCCAATGTTTAGCTTGTCGAATGAATTTACAGGGCACAATTCCGTACCTCTGCCAAAGTCATTTCTACGCTCTTAAAGTCCAAATAATTTTAGCACTGTATCGCACCCGCACGCAGATCTTCAAAGGATTTCCAAAAAGAAACTAGAAATGGAAACAAGACCATCAGCTGCCATTGCAACTGTACGTGTATTTTAGGAGTATCGACATTATTACTTTGGTGTTAGGATTAATAAGTAGAATTTAATGAAAAATAAAATATGAGTCCATAAATTTGTGTAGGTTTGGTGCTAATTTTGTTAAAATTGCGAGACTGGTGGATTTAACTAAAGTAGATTTCTATCACGATCACAGCCCCATATGTTGTACTTAATAAGTTTTATTCACTAGGTTTTCAAATTATCTGAGTTGGTACAATTTTATTGTAAGAAACTAACAAATTTAAAATGTTTCAAAACAAATCTCTTAAACAATATTACTAATTTCATGGTTACTTTGCACACTTAGTAAAGTCAAATAATTTTAGTTACAGTATTTAAGGCAGTTTCGTAAATTTGGCATAAGTGGAGTAAGTGTGGACGGTCCAAAAATCACCGGTTCGATTATAGATCTTTGTCTTTGTATCATGTATCTTAGATCGATCATGTATCTCCGCATTTGCAGCTGCAGGGCTATTTTTAAGGGATGGTGGCTTAGGGTTGAGCGGGCTCACCAGTACCAAATTCGACGCAACAGCTCGTGCCAAGTCTCTCTGAATGCTGTTTTAGTCTGTTCTATGCTCACACAGTGTGATCCACTAGTATGCATTCTAAGGCCGGGTGAACATCGACAATTTCGGATTTCTACCTTGGAAACAAATGTAGGTATAATGAAAATCTGAATAACTTATCAAATTTAAAAACAATCGATGAATGTCAGTTTGATTATCCAAACTATCCGGGCAAACTCCATCTACGTCGTTATAACACTGAAGCTGGCGTTCAACTTACCATGTAACTATGATGCAAATTATTGTGTTCTCGACTCCTGTTATCCAGTTTTTAGAAACTAACTTTTAAAACTTTAGCCTACTTGCTGCGGCTTCGTTCGTTTGTACTTTCTCAAAATTTGCAAATAATAAAGCTTTAAAAGGCGTATAGTTCCAATTTCCAAAAAACGGTAAATTGTTTTGTCAAAGAACGCAGCAGATTTGAGAATGAGTTTATTCACTGTATTTTATCACGCAAGTTAACCAAGATTATTATATAACAGCTAATCACTGACTGAACTGAATAGACCACTGAAACAGCAAACAACCAGGAAGCCTCAAGTTTTGTCGAATTCCTATATAATCCAGATTTTTCTACGGAAGCTAAGATGCGACGCTTACAGATGCAAGGTTATCCTGTTTTGGTGGTTGCAGTGTCCTTTTAGATCGGAATTGGGGCACAAGGAATGAAAATGGAAGAGGAGAATTTGACGAAGAGAGTTTGAGGGGATGACGAAAGTAAGAAGGATGCGCGTGCTTGATGCATAAATGTTCTGTAGGGATTTGGGCTTATTTGTTTTTTTTTAAATGGAATGGTGGAAGTAGTTTAGAAAAGGCGTTTTGTGAGAATTGTTGAATTGAAAAGAATTGAATTGAAAGAAAGACGACACTTTTTGTAGATGTGTATGATATTAGTACTTCGGAAGTTTGGAAGGAATATTAAATAGATTAGGATAAAAAATGAAATATTATTATTCATGCACAAATTTGTATTTGTTAGATGCCACTTTTGGAAAAATTGGTGGATTGATAGATATCACATTGCCAGATCATTCTTTAGCCCCCGTGCATTCGCTAAGAATTGTTACAAGACGTTTTCAGCACACCTTTCATTCACTTGAATATTATTTTGATAACATATACTTTATTGCACTCTAAGTAACTTAAAACGTTTTAATACAAAGTTCCTAAAGAATTTTACGAAACTGGTTGCTCCAATGGGAATTAGCATTTTTGCTCCATTGCATGAAATGGGTGTCTCATTTCCTATTATTCTGGTGTAGAAGCATTTTATAAAAATGCTACCTGACTGCTAAAATTAATTTAGTCTAGTTTGTTTACTTGGGTAAATATGGAGACTAAAAGCTTAATTTACATTTAAGAAGCAATCCAATTTGTTATGAAATATGTGTTGAAAGGCAGTCTCATGAAACTGCAAGAAACAAAAACTTAACCTAAAATTTTATGAAATGAATTAAAGCGTCGATTAATTGACAATTGATTAACATTTTATCGGTAATGTGAGACTAAATGTAAAAATAAATAATCTATTGCACCCGTATTACAACAGTATATCTAGAAAACGAGTTACAGTTTTGCTTCGACTACTCATTTGAATTTAATTAAAATAATGAATAATAAATAATATTAGCCCGCAAGCTGCCTCGTGCATTTCATTCATGTGGGTCATGACGACACAGTAATTCTACATAAACATTAATTACTTAAATAAGAAGAACATGGTACCTTAAGTCGTGCAGCAGCAGTTAAACCATAAAACATGCTTAAGTAAATGTAAATTTGCTTTTCTGTATTAAATGTTTTGCTTAGGCGATTCAGGTCGATGACACACGCAAGCACGTGCGGTAGGTTTAGTACTGCCACAATTGTAAGTTTATGCTTAGTTTAAAAATATTAAAAACTTGAATTTGCTTGAACGTTATCCTAAAATAGTATGTTGTAGAGTTGTTTTTGTCGCGAGTGGTTGCTACGAATATTCAATACAGTGCTTACATGCCATAATTCAGACAGGCTGGCTGTCGTACGTGCAAAAAGGTTTTCATGTAAGAATATGTATTTTTACGCTTAGCTATTTTCATCAGTTTCCGTTAATATGTTGCAAAAAATTTCTATTGGTCATTTTTAGCTAGCTTAAAGAAACACAAGAAATCATTCATTGCATTTTTTGGCTAAAACACAAGAACGTTAAAACTAGAATTCAAAACATTGTGTTGGCCCACAGTTATATTGAAGCCGGGTTACTGGCATATGTCGGCGTCGAAGCCTTTTCGATGAATGTACCGATATATTTCAAAAAATTACATTTTAGCAATAAAACTAAAACGCGTGTAGCGAAACAAGTAGTAGGTTAATTGATTGTGAAAATAAGTTATTAAATGGTTAGAGTGATACAAATATCTAGTTTAGAATCATAATTTAATAATACTAGAAAAAAATATTGGAACAAAATAATAATATAGAATCAAACCGCAGGCGTAATACGTACTACTCAGTTTAAAATGTAACTTGCATGAAGAGTGAAAAATATTTCACCATTCCATATTTCAAATACATTTATTTGATATTTGGTACAACCATTAAAATAACAGGCTTCTTCACTTCTAATACATTTTTAGTCACATTGTAGTGGAAGGATGATATGTTTTGTCTTGTGTGCGTCAGCTTATAATCCAAAAGTATAAGCATATTCATTGTTAAAATGTTCAAAAACTATTACCATGCGTTATTTTTGTGCGGTCATATGTTGTATGCTTTTGCTTTTCCTGAAAACAATCTTTGCCTTTTTTTCGTTTTAAAAACTGAATTTGACTGAGTCAATGTATGGTTATTTTTTAAAAATTCTGGACTTAGTAATATGGAATTTGTGTTACAACAAACATATGTTCGTACGGTTTCCGTGCAACCACACCGCATACATCTACGTATAACTCCAGCATAGTTCAAGACCATTCTTTTTCTAGCAATACTGCAGATGCAACTTGATCTGCTGAAACTAGTAAAGCTCCTAGTTGTTCTGGCACATCAGCGTTTGTAATTTGTTTTTACAATTCATTATAGACAGTGGAAGATTAGAGTATCTGAATAATCCAATTTTATTTTCAGCATGAAACAATTTGTTTTATTGTATATCAAGTCGATAACAAACAAGATGGTAGTTTTGAACCTACGTATACTTGAATGTCTACTTTTAAAAGTATTGGTGATGTTGCTCTATGGGATTATCTGTGGAAATTCCCAGCACGATCTCTTTGACACACTTAACCGTCTAGCTGGAAAACGCTCATTTAGTGTGATTGACAACTACAAACAGATAGACCTACTACAGTTAAAGTTTGCCGTTGTATTGAGAAGTGAGTACCAGGAATGTGTTCACAGTTTTTATAACGCCTCGGTAATCTTTCAAAGCAGATGTCGATTAAATTTTTTCGACATATTGCCTGATATCAAGCCTTGGAAAAATATCATGCACGCAAAGCTATTTGGAAGAGCGGAGAATTCACAAAACATTTTTACATATAGAAACACTGAATACAGAAAGGCAATTCCATCAGCAGAATGCCTAAAATTGTTTGTTGCAAACAGCAGTGAAGTTACCTTAAAATTCAAATTGGAGAGGTGGGTTGGAAGTACATTTTCGTATTATGGTATTTATGATGTTCACTTGATGTTACAGATACACTCCATTACATGTTCCTACTGATTTACGTACGCGAGGAAACTAATCCAAGTAGGTTTGTGACAGAACAAGTTTTTTCGCTTAAAACATGTCACCCCTGTGGAAACAATTACTTTTACGCGATTAAAGAAGTTGTGATGCCAACAGGAAAGGTTCCTATAGGGAGCATTGCAAAACTAGTTTTTTCAAACGGATATGAATCCTTCAGTGGAGGAGGAATTTCATCAAAATCCGGGACACAATGGGTTCTGGAAGACGAACGCAAAACAATTATTGAAGTGCTGTGTCAGTGCAAGCATTACGAACATGAGCGCGATAGATTATCTGCTTCACAAAAATACAGCAGCCTTCAACAACGCCTCTTACACAGGGTTGCTTCATTGATGAGTTACGTGATGAAGAACTCGAGTTATGTTTTTCATGAACCGTATGATGATAAGGGCGATAATAAAATTTTATGCATAAACGGAAGAGCTTATCACGAATCAGGAAGCCATATTGAAATGGCTAATCTTTTCCCATTTTGGTGGTCTATTCAGACAGTTTCCCCAAATCTTACTCGCCCACTAAGCATGCTTTCGTTTAATAATACCTTCAATCAACTTCAATTCATTACTTGTGGCAGAAAAGGAGTCAGCTCAATGTCATTTGGGGAATTGACAAGCATCTACGATACAAAAATTTGGATATGCGTTGCCGTTGTTTTGGTAGTTCCTGCTTGCGTACTGGCCATGAATATAGAAACCTTGTCGAAACCACTCTGGTGTAACGTTATAAATTTAATTTATACAATGACTTATATGTGGAAAGTAGTACTTGAGCAAGGAGATCCCTTTCCGTTGAGAATAGCAAAAAAATGTTACATGCGATGGATACTCTCTGCTTGTTTTCTTTGTGCACTTGTTCTTAGCAACGGTTACAAAAGCACAAACGTTTACAATTTGGCCAGGCCGCGACCAAGTTTGTACTACAAAAAACTTGAAGAAATTATCGAACACGGGTTCAATGTTTACACTAGATCGTTTACGTATAATCCGGGATACGGTTGTTCTGAAATTGACACAAATCATGCACACTTCACACATTGTAGATCTTCATATTCAAAATTACATTTTCGCATTCAATCAGAAGTTTCATACCAAATAGACCATGATCAAAACAGCACGGTGTTCAACACATCTTTGTTGCATCCTCAAGTTAAAGTTTTCCTAGGACAAATTACAAAACTAATGGATCTTAGGGATAATGTTAGGGATTTACCCTATGTTTTTGGATCTTTAGCTCTTCGTCTTATTGCAAAAAATTTACATCGACTTGAACTGCAATGGTTTACACAAGACTTACTTACTTGTAAGAAAAGCGCATTTATTTTACCATTCTATCTATGCCACATGCTTGCTGGAACCATGCACAACTCAGGAGTTGAGCATATATCAATTGGAACAGAGGTATATAATGCGAGGTTTTTGGAAACAAATTTGGAGGGACACGGATCTAAAGAATATGTTACCGAACTGAAAAGACTCAAGGAATCCGGAATTGCAGAGTGGCTGCCAAATCTCCAGTACCAGGTTCATGGATTTACTTCATCTGATTTTCCAGAAGCAGCAAAAATGAATGGAAATATAGCAGTGATATTTGTAATCCTAGTTGCTGGTGTGCTCTGCTCGTTTTTACTCTTCGTTTTGGAAGCTAGAGAAAAAACATGTTATTTGATTCGTCGAGCTTTTGAAATAATGGTTGCAGGATGCAAGAGAGTTTCTGTAAAGCTTAAGTCACTCCGTGCTGTTTCTCGCACACGTAAATTTAAAACCCGTGCACGTATTTTTAGACCTACTAATTAAAAACTTTGAAAGCAAAGCGAAAATAACTTAAACTTAATCTATTTAAACTAATTTAACATAAATGTATATTGCTGTTGTGGTTGATTATTACTAGTTTGCTGCTTCTGCTGGAGAACTATTTATAATAGCTTGTCTGTTTGTCTGACAGTCTGCCTATCAGTACACTTTATTCTTAATCTAATGTCATGCAAGAAGGTTATTAAGTTGAATTTATAAGTAATAAGTAAATAATTGATCAATAATGATTTTTACAAGACCAATTGCGCCGACACTAAAATGAGTTTATAATACAAAATGATGATAATAAATTAATATAAAACAATTGTATGAAGGAGACATTACGAGTTGTATTCTGCTTGATAGAATAAATGAGCAATTCTATATATACTCCAATTCCAATATTCTTATCAAATACTACAGGAACAGACTTTCTCTTGACATTCCGCATCCATTATAAAAGTAGCTAATTGAATTAAAATGGATTCATTTCAATTGAATACAAAGTTTTCAGTTATGACTCCATCAACATACTTTGTCTTTTTCCCCATGAGTGCCTTCAGTTTGTTAAATGAAATGTTAAATAAGGTTAGTAAGCAAGCAGATTACTGGTAGGCTAGTTATCTATTCCAATTAAGGTTGAATGAGTATAACTCCTGTTTTCTAGATTCTTATAAATTTTAGGGGCGAAGAGAGAGTATATTTGTCTTTTGTCCCTTTTTAGAACTAGTATTTATATACATAACATAAAGTTTATGTTTTTTAAAATAGATTTTTATGTACTTACCCATTAGAAAAGAAACTGCCCAGTATTTTCTAAATCGATTTCTGATCAAGCAACAAGGATTCAAAAAAGACCCTGGATCTCGTACGCAATATTATGCCAAGCACTACAAACTGTTTACTAACGGCGTCTTATCCACGCGTTTTTTATTATTGCGCATTAAAAATAACAGTTTATTATTGATGATTTATTAGCAACATGGCCAGCATATATTTCAAATCTATCAAAACGTACTTCAATCTTACAGTACTCCATTTCTTGCATAGACATCAATAATTCATGCCAATGGTTATGCGGATATCAGCACTAACCGACCAGTATATTATATTTTATTCGTTCAAACAAACTGAAAATTACATTTTATTTTTAATTAATACAGTTACAAAAGAATACTATTCCTGTTAGCATTTACAAAATTGGACAAAATGAATGAACCCAAACCAAATTGGATATACTGTGTCAAAAAGCTAGACTATTAACTTTGCAAAGAATAAATTTAATTATAACAAACTTTATGTTAGATGCCCGTATTTAGCATTCTAATGAAAATTTAACTGCAGTAGACACTTGTAACTCATGGGAAAACCACTCTGCAAGCTCCATGCTTTTCCTTTTCCGTACTTCCAGAAACTCACCCAGTGCTCACAATTGCATCTTACTGCACCGTAATAAACAGTTCTTCCCAGATCCCTATGGGCTCTACCAACAGCAGTGCTGGCACCGTAGGGTTTGACTGGCCGCATAAAGCGGTCGTACTCTTCCGTCATAACAAAACAATTGTGCATACCAGCGTCTTTTGTAAATGATTTGAAGTTATCCTGTTTAACCTTAACAGTAGATGCTTTAAACTTTTTGATAGAGTTGTCTTCCCTATCCCAGACATGAATAATTTCTTCCGAGTTTATAGCCAGCATTGTGTGACCGATGGAAAACGCTTTTGCTCCTTTATTATAGTCCATTCTACACCAAATAACGTCGCCCATGGAAAAACTCAGGGAGGTCGGCTTGCTTAATTTTTTAACACATCCAGTTACATCACAGTTTTGCATACTGCACAACAAAAATATTAGTGGAATATAGCGAATTCGAAAGCATGACTTGGAAGCAGCCATTTTCAAAAATATCATAGCCGATTGTAAAAGGTTTTTAAAATTTAAAAGTTTAATAAATTAGAAAAAAATCCCAAATTTGGTATCTATAACTTAAAATCCTTGCTTTTTGCAAGCAAAAATGAGTTAATTCAGAGCACAAACCACACAGACAATGCAAGAAAAGGAAAAAGCTGACGCTACTAAACAAATCCACTGCAACTAAGTTTTATATTATGACCTCCCTATCAACACATTTCAATGGATTGCCAACAACGTAATATACGACCGAGCAAAAACGGCGTTCATCCGTTAGTCAGAATAAAGTATAGATTCGGGGGTATCGGAAGCACTATGTTGCACACTGAAGTGTCAAAAGTTTCCGAAATGAGCGAACTTGTCCACACACTGTGTAAACATTGGAAAATAAATACTTCCTTCAAGCAAAAGTAATTTATGTTTTAAGCAATCACCTCAGAATTGACATTGTTTTCATGATTTTCTGCTTTTAAATTCCTCGACACCTTCCAGACTTTTGACTTAATATTTATAAAATTTCCCTTTGTCAAAAACCAATGTATTTACTTTGGAGAAACTTGTTTGACAATTTAATGAATGACTTAGTCATTATGACTTATACGATAATGACTTCGTTTATTTAAACGGAACACTGAAGAATAATTGAAGCTGTGAACGCACCGCAATGAGCTTCTATAGGTATTAGAATATGGTTCTGTACTTTTGTGTATATATTAGTTGACAATGTATACGATAAACGTATTACAATTTTTCCTTGAAAACTTAAATGCATATTCACAAGAGTCAAAGATTAGTATTCATGGTTATACTTGAATGAAATAAAAATAGAAACTCAAATACAACATGAAAAGAAGGGTTCTTAGACACAAAATTATTTCAATTCTTGGAACGTTGAAGGGATTAGAACCATAAAAAAACCAGCTGCATGCAAAAGCAACTACAATTAATTTTTTAAATGTATAGAAAAGTATTAGTGCGCTAAACTATACAAAAAAGGCCATGAAGCATTTAAATATTTACTATTTACAAACACGTACAAACCTTAATCCCACTTTCATCTTTGCACATAGTAATTTTTCCTAACTCTGCTATTTTAAAACATACCTAGGTATTTGTTTGGAAATGATTAATCTTCAGCCTAAGTCTATTATGAACAGTTGAGCTAGCTATTTATCAGTTTACATTTTATCAATATCTTCTAAGGAAGTTCTCCTTTTTGTAATAAATAATCACTTATTGATTTCATTTAGTAAAGTAATCAATTAAATACTGAGTGAGTAAACCTACTAAAGATGGTAGACTAATTATGAGAATGGCTCTTGGTTTTCTTTTAGATCCTCAAAAATTGTAGGTAAGCTCAAAGCCTAAGCTTTGTGAAAACGTTCATAATATTTTTTTAAACCTCAGTGAGTTATTTCGGTTTGTTTTAATTTGCAGGGCATGTTTTAAAAAATTGCTTTTGCATTTGCACAGCCTTTTGTCGCTTAAGTATTAAAGTATTCACGCAAAATGAAAACCACGTTTGTTACGATTTTTTAACTTTGAAAATGAAAGAAAATGAAGAACTATCCTTGGGTTCTGCTTTCCTACAAGCGTGCGTAAAATTGAAAAAAATCATCCTTTTACCTGATTGGTATCACCGGCTTTAGCTTTGCTGCGTTTTGGAGCCAGTTGTTGTTGTTGTTGGAAGCATTTAGACAGTAAATTAAAAGCCAGATATTTTAGGTAAGGTGAACTGTTGACAGGTGCTTCGAGCAATTAATTAGGTAAATCTTAGCACTGAGCATCTTTTTTCAGAATCTGCCAAAATTTTCTTCACCCTCTCAAAAACTCTTCAAACTTTCAGAGATGATTGGTCCCTATAAATAAACAGCAATTTTTAAGTATTAGTTCGAAAGACTGCCACAATTCGGGAAAATTGCGAAAAACATGATTTTTTTCAATGACCTCAGCTTAACCGTCGTAACTTTTTTGTGTGCAAGCAGAAACCAATGAAACTTTGCATGCTGATACACAACTAATTGGGCTATTTTCATACGGAGAATCAAGTTGGTTGCTTCATTATAACAAATTCTGCAATGCAGTTTATCTCAAATTTTGGTGTTTGCCCAACACATATATGACTCCCTAGCATATAACAAACAGTATATTTCAAAAACGTAAAAACGACTATAAGGCCACCAATACGGGCTACTTGATACAAAAGACCGCATGAAAAAATATCAAGGCGTTTTTGAGAAATCCCGGTTTGAACAAACCAGTCCTAGCACCAAAACCAGGGAGTATGTTCAGAAAGTTGCATACTCTGTAACATTAGAGTCCATGAAATAAAACGTACTAATATGCATAATCAAGCCCAGTTTAAGCAGTTTCGACTGGTACCTGCAAATTTTGCATATACCCCTTCAAAGAATTGCTAGGACAAAATTTGTCAAATTGTACATATGAACCGGACAAACACCATGGCCACTGCAACGTAAAATTTCCAAATTTACATAACTTCTCACATAACTGGCAAATCGCAATAAATCTTTCAGTGTACTTTATAACTTGAAATCCTCTATACGACAGAGTTATTTTTTTTACAAATTTACACTTTTTAAATTTTTCACTAATAAAATTATGGTCAATTTTTGCTGATTTTTAGCACTCAAACCGAGATTTCTCGAAAATGCCTTGATATTTTTTCATGCGGTCTTTTGTATCAAGTATCCCGAATTAGTGGCCTTATAGTCATTTTTACGTTTTTTGAAATATACTGTTTGTTATAGGCTAGGGAGTCATATATGTGTTGGGCAAACACCAAAATTTGAGATAAACTGCATTGCAGAATTTGTTATAATGAAGCAACCAACTTGGTTCTCCGTATGAAAATAGCCCAATTAGTTGTGTATCAGCATGCAAAGTTTCATTGGTTTCTGCTTGCACACAAAAAAGTTACGACGGTTAAGCTGAGGTCATTGAAAAAAATCATGTTTTTCGCAATTTTCCCAAATTGTGGCAGTCTTTCGAACTAATACTTAAAAATTGCTGTTTATTTATAGGGACCAATCATCTCTGAAAGTTTGAAGAGTTTTTGAGAGGGTGAAGAAAATTTTGGCAGATTCTGAAAAAAGATGCTCACTACAATGGTTTGAATTTTGGAAATTTGGAACCACCGGAATTACAGTTGTACCCTGTTTGCGGCTCACCATCACTTAAGTCATCTATGAGTATGTGTAAAAAAAATTCAGCAATTAATCACAATATACATTATATTGAAACCCTCAAAACACATAGTATTAAATACAATGGTATTGCTTACTTCCTGTAAAACGCATGAATCCATTACCGCAGATGTACATCCAATGATTGCGTGAATTAAAAAATTTGAAAGCAGGTCTCAGTAAGACAGTAGCGCAGTTGGTGACATAAAATGTGTACCGTGTTGACCCAGAACTCTCTAAAAATGGAAAAAGCTCGGACTCTTGTACATACGATAGTACTGAACTTAGCTTGGCACAAGTTAGTAGGAACACGGTGGATATTATCCGTACAAATTGCATGGCTACTAGTTCAACGCAAACGCGTTTTTAAATAAGATTATATTCACAAAAAATTTTACAAAAAAGTATGGAAAATTGTAAAAGTACTTATACAACACTATACGGTTCCATGAATCTTGTGTGCTACATGGTTCAATAAAGTTCCTGAAGCAAACGGATGACAACTTCCGTATGCTCTCATCATGTTGTCACAAAACGCTAAAAGTTGTATGGATTAAGAAACGAATGCACCAACTCATATGAATGTGTGAGCTAGATTCTTTTGTATAAATTAATGTGTGTATTTTGATATGTCCTTATATATAACTTTGGTATTAATAATCGCTGCATATTTTGTCCATAACAAATCTACCAAGTGCTACACAGGAAGCTGACTGGATAAACCACTGATATTAGCAATTAAGACAGCAAAGAAAATTGTAATTCAATTTTAATTTGATTAGGCTGCCTCAGTTTGAGAAAATGATAATTTGAGCAAAACAGCATGCACACCAATTTCAGAAACCTAATGACCAAGCGCAGTGGTATGTAGCAGCAGCCTGGACGAGCAAATAGTTTTTTAACAGTAAAACTTGCTGAGTCTAATTATGTTTGTATTGCTAATGTAGTGCATTCATTGCCATGCCTATTATATATCTTAATTGTAGCTTGTTTTTTAAACAAGTCACATATTTTAGCTAATTTAGAATTTTTGCTGAGTGTGCCTGGCCTCTTCCTGTCATAAATGTAAATGTGAAGTCGTAGGCAATTATACCTATACCTATGGTATAAACGAAAACGATAAATAGACGTAAAAAATTGAACAATGCAAACGCCATCAAATAAGTTGGTACATTTATGGTGAATTCAATATCAACCTAGATTTTGCTTTTACGGGCTCTGTTTTCTGTTATGCTGTATTATTTCATTAAAACGCGCAATATGTATTCGCGATTTAAAAAGTTATCTAGAAAATGCATAAGAAGGTTGAAGTAGCAAGTACAGATAAGAAAGCAAATAAATAAATTATTTTTTTTAAATAAGAAAATAATTTAGTAATAAAAATATTGAGCCCATAAGATGATCTGAATATTCTACGGTGTAAATTAAACGATGAATTTGTTTTGTTGAAGAAATGAGTTTCAGCTAGAAAATTCGTAATCGAATTTTTAAAGAATATTTGATAAAAAGCAAAAGACTAGCTTAAATGCAAAGCATTTCCAGTTAATTGCACGTACTGTACATTTCTCTTTTATGGCCATTTTTTAGAAGATTACAATGTCTTTAATAACATTACAGAACATCCGGGAAGTGCATTGAACGACGTGAAACGGGCAATGGATAAGTTAGGTGGGTCCTGCATTTTGAGGTGGGCTACGAACACGAAGAAGTAATGACGGTTAAAGGTTCTTTCTCTTTCGGTTGTAGTTGACAAATGACAACTGGTCTAATGCCCCAGAGGACAAGAGAATCACCCCACCGAAACCGTTTCCTTAAAAAAGTATCCGATTTTCTGTTTGGATGCCGATACATTTATCCGTTTCGGTTTCCAGAAAGGGGATAGTACGTTTCCGACGATGATGTTCCTAAATTTTTTACGATAGTAAGTAGCCCGTATGGAATGAAATAGGAAAAAATTAAAAGCCTCGAGCATATTAACTGAAGACAATTTTAAAGGAGTGGCGCAACAATAGGGAACTAAAACCAAGCTTAAGTATACACTATTTAGACCACGGTTTGCCGATCGGGCTTAAGCGTGAGAGCCTAGTGGCTAAGCGCTCTACTTTTCCTCTTTGGGCATAGGTTTGTACCCAGCCAGCGTCAATCTAATTTTTGCTATTTTTTGCTTGTAGCCCCATGAATATGTAAGCGGTATTCACCGTACATAATACAAAGTATCAATTACAATATTTAGTGAAAATCTTGAGGCTGCAAGAAAAAAACAATTAAATCGATGCTGGCTTATGACCCTATGCCCATGGATGAAAAAGCGCCTAGCCACTAGAAATGAGAAACCGATTTTTGGCTGATCGAATTCCAAATCATTCGAAGATCTTACAAACCCGCAATGGACCATACTCTTTTAATGTAAATTCGATAGTGACACAAATAGAATTTCAAAATCTATTCAATGACAAAATCCCCATCATACTGGATTTATAAAAAATGGCGTAAAGTTGGCGCAAATTGAATTTTGCACTTTTGCAGAGAAAGTTTTCTGAAAATAATTTGTTTCATGCCATTCTCATATCCTTTTAGCAGGGAGCACCATTTAATAGCTTGAATAACGCAAGATCACACGTTGGGTTAACCCAAGAATTTCACCGAGGTTATTTTAAGGCTAAGGTAGCAATTTTCCGCATAAATTTATCTGACATTTTTTAAAAACCATTTTGTTTTTGAAGAAGATGCCCGTCCCCAATTCCCGGGCGCCTGCTTGGTTGACCCCCCACCTCCTTCTTAGTTCGCTTCAACATCTATTCCGGAATCCCCGTTTACGGAGTAATCGACCCCAAGGCAAACTCAGTAGCTAAAGTTGAGCTGGCCCGGCCCGCGTGATATACTCTGACAGAAACAAAGGACTATGCAACCTAAGGGCAAAAATTTTGACCTCCCAGTTTATTGCCAATTTTGATAGAGCTTTTAAAGCTCTACAATTTTGCAATTTAATATATGTCATTAATTCCTAACGTTGTCGAGATATGAACGAGTTTGTAATTTTTGCTCCCATAAGCCTCCATAGTAAACATCCTTTTTTGAAAGTCATGGCTACCCATCGCGCCCACTTTTGATTTTCGATGTTGATAGCAGATTAGAAAGAGCGTTAAATGAGGATGTTTTTTAGAAGTTACTGGAGTGGTCTTCTTGCAAACGTTAAAGTTGTGGTAGGTCAAATATGGAGGTGTTTTTTCGGAACAACTTTCTTCTAAATCGGTGTAGCTTCCACTACACACCTCTAATTTTCAAAGTTAATAGCAATTTTAAAAGAGTAATTTCTAAGGATTCTATCGTAGAAAAAATCAGGACAAAATGTTTTTATTTACAAAAGTTATTAAGCTCTAACTTTGGAGGGGCTGTTCGAGAACCCTCAAAAACAGCCCTAATTCAAACCTACATTTGACCCCCGGGCCCACTTTTGATTTTCAATGTTAATAGCAATTCTGAAAGCGCTTGACTAGTAGATAAAACTGAGAAAAAACTGGAGTGGTATCTTTTTAAAATTATGAATTATCAGACATAATGTGCTAAAGTATCACCCATCGGCTATATTTGGAGGAATTTTGACATTGACAAGACCAGGTGTGTAATTTTGGAAAGATACCACTCCAGTTTTTTCTCAGGGTTATCTCCTAGTCAAGCGCTTTCAGAATTGCTATTAAAATTGAAAATCAAAGGTGGGCTAAGAAATTACTCTTTTAAAATTGCTATTAACTTTGAAAATTAGAGGTGTGTAGTGGAAGCTACACCGATTTAGAAGAAAGTTTTTCCGAAAAAACACCTCCATATTTGACCTACCACAACTTTAACGTTTGCAAGAAGACCACTCCAGTAACTTCTAAAAAACATCCTCATTTACCGTTCTTTCTAATCTGCTATCAACATCGAAAATCAAAAGTGGGCGCGATGGGTAGCCATGACTTTCAAAAAAGGATGTTTACTATGGAGGCTTATGGGAGCAAAAATTACAAACTCGTTCATATCTCGACAACGTTAGGAATTAATGACATATATTAAATTGCAAAATTGTAGAGCTTTAAAAGCTCTATCAAAATAGGCAATAAACTGGGAGGTCAAAATTTTTGCCCTTAGGTTGCATAGTCCTTTGCGATTTTCATAAAGATGTTTTAAATCTAGTATACTAATCAATAACTAAACAGTTTGAACGTACTTTGGAATCTCACTCATGCTTAAGCTATGGGATATCTAAATTAGAATAAGAAATTTTACCAGCATCCGTTAAGCTCTTATTTTACTCAGTACAGTGAATACTTTCTAAGTGAATTGTAGTTTTTGATTTAGATTTTAACAGTTCATCACAAAAAATAGAGCCTTCAAATTATTTCTACAATACATAGTTATTAGAAAATACTTTAATAAAAACACATTGCTAAAAAATTATAACTGGGAATGTTTATTTGCCCCCAACCGAGCTCTTAGTGTATGTTTCACGCTGCTTCTGAGATTCAATTATTGTACACAGTGGAGTGTCTTAAATCAGAAGAAAGTTAACTTGCGATTTCAGGGTTGCTATTTATCTAAATTCCAATAGTTTTTGAACACTACATACTGGAATATTTTTAGGTTTATTGCATTTTTCATGTACCTGTTCTACATCGAAACAAGCTTTTATCCAAATCCCATCAACTGACTTTCCCACGGAGAGTACGCAGCACTATTTAACCATTTGGTTTAGGTTGGATTCATTTTTCTTCCAGATGAATAAATTTATTTACGTTTTGATTAATCAATGCTGATTTTCGCTTTTTTGCTTTCCCAAGTAATTGGGAGCGTACCCTTTCGAATTGCCCTTGCCGACGTGTCTTTTATATTCAAAATAAATCACGTTATAAACGGGCATCTCTGAAACGTTGATGTTTTACAATCAACGTGTTTATCAAACATCTACATGTATGCTTGGAAAGCAAACATTCGTGCTTCTGTACTTTCGGTGACAAAATATCAGAAATCTTGTTTAAAGGAGAGTTAATGCACGGCGAAGAAAACTAAAAGCCTGTTTAAATAGTACAGGACATTGAAAGTTGGATACCAGGACAATAATATGAATACTCTGGTAAACCAACATGAACATGTGGTCATTTGGTTGACAAAGAAAACACAAATACTCTATGACATTATGATTAAAATTTATTGTTTATACACTGGCGTACCCAGAATCACAATTTGGTGGGTGCACCGTCTTAGTATGACTAATAAATTGCAGTTTAAAACAAAGCTCCAGGATTTATTCATATTGGCACATCTGGCCTAAGCTGTCAGCTGGGTTTGACCATTTCATTTTATCACATTACAACTTAAGGCGGCGTGTTTTTATTGTAAGTTCCTTCAACATTTTGCCAATATCCAATTGTTTGTCTCGGTAGATTTTTAATAAACGGTTTTCGTTCTTCTCCCATTGTGCTTTTTAAGTAAATCATTGTTCGTCTAAAACAGAAAAATGCGCGTTCTGGTGTTGCTACATTTATAGATAATGTGCCATTTTTGCATACAAAGTTGAAATTCCGCAGTCATTTCAATTAGCGATCCAGACCAGCTGCTTTGGTGGAAATTAAAAATAGTGTCCAAAAGAGATAATTCCAAAATAAATTTCAATGCTTTCCAGATTTGTTGGTGTTCATGTCTGAAAACAACTTGCTACAAACACATCACAAGTCGTTTAAACAAACAAAAAACCTGAGAAAATTGAGTTTTGATGACCACCGTGGTGACCTTGTTCACTTCGTTTGAAACTGAAACAAAACCGGCGGTAAGCAGCGCAGGTATGTTTTGAATACTACTTGTTACTGTTAACGTTACTACTTGAATCCATATGTTCATCTGTTGTCGGTGAATGATTGCTAATGATGTTAAAAACTCGCAAATTTGTTCCTGATTTGGAAGTACTATCTAAATTGGATTTAACTTTCCGACAGCAGCTAAGTTTACACCTTCACTCTCAATGTTTGGTTTTTTGTCAAACCGAATTGAAGCAAACTCTGGCGTCGCTACCCTGTGCAACGTTTTTCTTTGATCCCACTCATATCTAATTAATTATTGACAAACTAGAAATATGTCCAGCTAAAATTAGTACTGCAACATAAGGTAATTACTTGAAGTTCAATTGTATGCAAGAAAACGCCTTTCAAAAACCCCAAAATGCATGCAAGCGTAGCGCAGGTTTGCAATAGAATTCAAGCGGATTATGAAAAGTGTTGAAGGTAAAATAGGCATGTGACTGCAAAAAGCGCATGTGAAACGTCAACTTGTTATACGCTGGAAATACAACAAATGCAATCAATACCAGTTTTTAAATAATTATGAATACCAATGGTCCATTTTATTATGCGTGCCAAAAATCTTGGTAGGTGCACGTGCACCTGGTGCACCCTACTGCGTACACCCTTGTGTTTATACAATCAATACTTTTTGACAATAGTTTTTACATGGCATTGATGAATGCCAATATTAAATGGCTTTCAATTTTTTATTTTAACAAATAGTTTTATTTTATGTTCCTGTTGTCCCGGCCCCATGACCTTATGAACCTAGCCCGGCCCGCGTGAAAATCACGCTCAAAACGCGCCTATTTTAGCCACTGGGCAAACTAGTTAAACCCTCCAAGGATCCCAATTTTGCGAACGAGATTCGAATTTGAAACTAATTCAACTGCTTCAAACCTACAAATCTTTCAAATAATACGTACACCTCTACCTTATTCTCATCTATCCTACTAAAAATCCTCTTAACATTAAATTTCACAGAAAATGGCGTTGAGTTGATACATAAAATCAAACTACACAGTCAAAAACAAAAGGAGTTTGTATTGAAACATTTTATATTTAAAGTTTAATTGATCTAATTGCTTTCCAAAAAGATAATTTTGTATACTGAACGTCAGGTTAGCAGGTAACTCTACCAACGGTCTTAACAATAAGGTGTTGCTCGCTATTTTTGGATAATAATGTTTCTTGTCAATTATCAAACATCACCCAATTTTTTAACAGCTATATCCCGTTGAGAAACTTCAAAACGTTTCCTGGTGGTTTTCAATTTCAATACATAATAAAATTGCAATCCACCTAGTATTTTTCAGCAACAGGACACCATTAGCAAATGAGCTTTTAAAAATCAAGGACTTTATTTTCAGTTTTACACAATCTTGCACAAAATCGAAAGCAAATCTGCAGGTTGAGAAACTTTGCTAGAGTAAATTCTTCTAAATGTCATAGCATCTTTGCTCTTTTGATTTGGACACTGAAATGACAGAAAGCAAGAAAACCTTCACAACTTCTCTCCAAACCCTCCAGCCTTAGCCACTGGAGCATTCGGTAATCGCCTCTTTGCCTGCTACTCCACTTTACACCCCAATTTTGACCATTACACCATACGTGGCAAAGCAGCAAGGGGGTGGCGCAATGATCAGCTGGTTAGGTCAAAGTTTGAGAAAGATTGGGACGTTTTAAACAAATCGAGAAAAATATTTGGAACTCCGCTGTTTCCTCCATCCATGCCCACACCTCCACTTTCAGTTCAGAACTTTCAGTCCTACATCCCATTTCTCCCGGTCCTTTACTTTCTCCTATGTTTAACCCACCGTCCGTCCTAATGTTTATCTCGCCTTTCCAGAATCCTTTCTGTCCTAATCTTTTCATATTTCTTACATATGTCTTACAAAACTATGAATTAGCTTGTAAACTTGAAATGTATTGGACTATTTTTGAAGCGCTTTGGGAAAGAATTTTGGGCATATCAGATTTGGAGTGGAAACATATTGAGTTCAATCAATGGCCTGAGATAGGTCGCTAAATAGGAGTGTGGAGCGGAATAAAAGAAAGATAGAGACACTTCTAAGCTTTTTGCGGATCAAAGGTGTATCCCTGAACTCACCTCAAGATCCCCTAAACAAACCCTCAAAATATTCAGTTCAGTAATATCTACTACCCCATAATCTGTTGCCTACATCTTCACCTCTCTACCAATTCCTTACGAACCCTCTACCCTCTAAGTGTGCCACCTGGTTACCATATTTGCCCTCCACCCAGCACCACCTCACCGCTTCAATCAACAAGACTGAAATTCACTTCATAAACGCCATGCGATACCATTCGGATCGGTACCGCCTCCTGATCAACCCCCAAAATTCGCCTTCTTCATTGATCCAATGCGCCCCCAATTCACCTTCGTCATTCAAATAATCTGGGTTTACATGCATAATAAAGTGCAATTTCAGCTTACCTAATCAACTCATTCTCAATTTTGGCAAAGTAAATTACGGTTTTTGGTAGCTTTATTGTCTTCTGCAAATTTTGCAGATGGGGAAATAATTCCAACAAGATGTTTAATGGTTAGGAAAGGATAGTTTCTCGCAACTGGATACTTGTGGGAAGTTCGGCGACAACTTCAATGTAAAAACGACGCAGATGATCACATAACACAACAGATTCTAATTTCGCTGAGCTGGTATATGTGACGGTTTGGTGTTCACTAGTTTCCAGCATTGGTTTTTACCAATAACCTCAGTTAGTGGAGAGCATACATTTGTGGTAGAATATGGCACTTGCATCCTATAACCTCCTTTAGTATTCATCCTGCCGTGGATCTACTCGGAGAAACCACCAAAAAGCTACACTCCGGCAAGGATTAGGTAGGGTGGCACAAGGAATGAGATAAGTGAAAGTGCAGTTGCTTTGTCAAAACAATACCAAGTACAGTCGGTGTCGTTGAGTTTGGTATATTCGAAGAATTTTAAGCCAATCAAAAAACAGAGGTTTTGGGTATTTTTTTACCAAAGTTGAAAAAAACGGCTGGAAGTCCCCGTGCTCACAGAATATTCACTGTATAATTCTGTTGATTGTGGTTTAGTTAGTTATAATGTTTTTTTTCAAAACTAAAGTGCAAGTATTTAGTGAAACTTCAGAAAGATGACAACAGGCTTTGACTGGAAGTTCCATAGAGTTGCTTGTCGGTTAGTTACAGGAAATATGACAGCCGTTTGCGTATGTGAAGTATCAATTTTCAAGAAATAACGGATATGTTTATTGATACCGTGTGATTAGTTTGTGCAAATCATGTTTTGCTTTTAGAATAAATAGTTTAGAAAAGGGTTTGGGCCATAGCAGATAAAATCTTATAATTACACTTGATACAGAATTTCTTATGCTTTCCTTGTGGGGTAGCACGCATGTCAATGGTGGTAACTACGCTGTCACAATAAGTGTAGAGCAAGATAAATAAAGGTCGCAGGTCAAAAGGCCAAGTGATTTAAGTCTCAGAACTATACAAATGTCACGGCTTTATTTTAATGAGAGAATAAGAAATATTACATCTTTAAACCCTGGTATGAGCTCAATGCGCATAACTCTGTCACAAGAGTCACGGGGATTTCAGCATCCTTAGCAGAGCTCTTTGCCAGCATGTGGAGCGAAAGAGAATGTTAACAGTGTGCAGCTTTGCTGCAGTATATAATAAATCGGCTCTGGAGTGCGGACGAGAAGTGTTTGAGTTGCAGCTTCAGAGCGTAGCAAAAGGAAAACATAGTGTAGCACCGAGTGGAATCCGTCGGCAGATTTCAACTCAGTGCTCATTTAAATAAGAGATAACTTTGAGTTGAGAAGGTCTGGCTAATTAGTACTGTGCTGCTGCTGCAGCGTAGAAGAGATGATAACTGAGACGGTGGATGGTGAAGAGGCGGTGGTAGAAGGATATAATCCTTATATCCTCAATAACACGATTTTATCATATGGATATAAGATATTGATTAAAATGTTATTAACAACCAAAAAATAACACGTATTTGATGTTGATTTCACTCATTCACTAACTGGAGACTAATAAATAATTTAAATTACAGTTTACTATTTAGTACAACTTGGTTTCTTTGGCATTACATAGTTTAGAGAGTATATTAGAGTTATACTGATTGAAAAACTGTAATTAGTTTGTCTAGAATTTATTTGCTATTACAGCAAAGTTGCAGTGTTCAACTCTCGTTGAGAAAAATGTGTTTTTGCTTGTATAATGTATACAAAACGCTTATCATAATAATTATAATAAGCGTTTTGTATATATTGTATTTATATATTGTAACAATTATTGTAATTGTATGTATTGTATATGTATTTAGATAACAATTATTGTAATTGTAAATATAATAGACAAGATTCATGTGTATACGGCATAAGGGTAGGATATTACTACTATTTTGTAAGTTTGCAAAGATAATTAAATAGATTTAAATGAAAAACAGTATATACAAATTTGCAATGGTTAGATGCCATTTTTGTAAAATATTTTAGATTGGTGGATTCCATACTCAGCAGATGAGCCAGTACCCGCTGTTAATTTGTAATATTGGAAACAGTTGAGCCACCATTTCACAATCATTAGGATTTCAGTTTTTATTGTAAATGTTGTTGCACACTAAGCAATTTAATATGTTTTAGTATTGTAAGGTTGAAGGTTGCTCCTATTGCTAACTAACTAAAGACTAATCAAATTGTTACACTAATAGTGGCTAAAGTAGGAGTGTTTTAAGCGTGACTTCCACGCGGGCTGGGCCAGGTACCTAAGACCATAGGCCGGGCTAAGAAAACAAATAAAATAAAACGATTTGGTAAAAAGGAAAACTTGATCACGCATTTGATTTTGACATACTTCAGTGCCATGCCTATATTTTTGTCAGAAACATTGAATGTATAAACAACATTGTTTAGTCGTAATGACATGAATTTGTGTTTTGTTTGTCAACCATGGTTTTGTTGTTTTTCAGGATATTCGTATTATTTGTCCTGGTACCCAACTTTTAATGTCATGTTTCTGTAAACATTTTAGTTTTCTTTGTTGAACAATAACCACCAAGTTTACCAAACTTTCTGGGATACTGTGACAGTATTACTGTCACCGCAGGAACAGAGACACGAATAAAGTATATATTACACGGCTCTCCGACCAAAGTATATATGTAGACACCAAAGTTTGATATAATTTAATCGATTTTCAACAAAAACAGGGGAAAGGGATAATTCCACCCTACCATAATACTTACAGTAATATTTATGTGTGTGTGTTCTCAAAATGCAAATCTAAATAAGCTTTTGTTTCCTTATCCGTTGTATGTTTGACTCCCTACAACTGCAGTTACAGGGTACCTTATATTCAAGCGGAGGTACTATTCTGCAAAGAACTATATGGTCAATATATTAACTTGGAAAAACTCAAAATTTCAAACAATTATTTCTTAGTATGAAAAAACTTACACGATATACCTAGGTAGATTTTCGTGAAACTACAACTGTATTCTAATCTGCTGATTTTGAGCTTTAAATGGACATATTACTTTGGTATACACGCAACATAAACATTCAAAAAACCTCGTTTCTATTTTGTGCTCCGGTTTAATAGACACCCTTTATAATTTGAGTATGGAGTGTCATCCTTCCAGTATTTAAAACAGATTAATGAATTGCTTGATTTTTTGAAGAACTGGGGTCAATCGCTAGACGAGTATCTTATACAACTGATATTACAACATTTGTATATTTGACACCACAAAATACTGAAGAATACTGAATATTTTGTTACAAAATATCCTATTATTGCAAATGCAATTGTTACTTTCCTAGCTTAAAAACTTTGGAATTTCCTACCATTTTGGAATTACATTTAATTATAGAATTCCATAAAAAGTGTGTTTAGAATAAAATAACTTTATGCATCAATCAGCATAAATTTTTTTAAATCAGCAAATATTTTTACCAAGCAACATTCGAATTTACATTGCCAAGTCGTACATATAACTTATATTTAAATTACTTTTAGTCAGCAATCAGACCGCCGCTTGTCTTGCAAGAAATTGTAATTAGCTCCCAAAATTGCTTTTGCATTTTAAATGCTTTGGCGTGACACGAGCATTGGTTGTTCTAGTTATAAAAAAGCACAATTAAATAGTTGATATGGAGCGACATTTTCCAGTTTCAAAAGCAAATCATATCAAGCGTTGGTAAGTACCATACATGTACAGATATATGCACAGAGCAGGTTAAATAATACAGTTCTAAATAGCGTAGAAGATCAATAAAATTTTCGTACATGCTTCGACTTATTTATCCAAATTGAAAACACTTCCTGTCTTAAAAACAAGTTTGCAACAAATTGGTTTCTCCAGTATACATTCTCGTGCCTTTCTGTACAAAATGTTATAAAGCATATGAGTCGTTGGTTATCACAACTACAATTGCAAACTTTGACGACTCAATGTAAAAATACAAGTTTATTTCAGTGAATAGATGACACTTTAACATCTTCTGTTTGATAAGTCTTGATTTTGAAGAGATACCTCTCCAGTTTTTTCTCAGATTTGTCTCCTAAACAAGGGCTTTCCAAATTGTTATTAACATCGAAAATCAAAGGTGGGCCCGGGGGTCAAACGTTGGCCTGAAATAGGGCTGTTTTTGATGGTTCTTGAACATCCCCTCCAAGGTTAAAGCTTCATAACTTTTGCAAATACAATTATTTTGTCCTGGTTTTTTCTACAGTAGAATTTATGGAAATTCCTTTTTTTAAATTGGTATTAACATTGAAAATCGGAGGTGTGTAGTGGAAGCTATAACGATTTAAAAGAAAGTTGTTCCGAAAAAACACCTCCACGATTGACCTACCACAACCTCAACGTTTGCAAGAAGACCACTCCAGTAACTTCTGAAAAACATCCTCATTTAATGCTCTTTTCAAAATGCTATCAAAGTTGAAAATCAAAACTGGGCGCGATGGGTACCCACGAGTTTGAAAAAAGTGTGTTTACTATGGGGCCTTACGGGAAGCGAAAATTACAAACTCCTTCATATCTCAACAATGTTAAGAGATAAGGACATACTTTAAATCGCAAAATTGTAGAGCTTTTAAAGTTCTATCAGAATCGACAATAAACTGGGAGGTCAAAGTTTTTGCCCTTAGGTTGCATAGTCCTTTTAATGTTTGAGTGAATATGGTTAGTTTTATACACATTTTTCAATTTAAATTTGATTGCATGTGACATATTATATGGTATAATGTAGATAGTGGTTGCGTATATACATTGAGCCACATCATAAAATCTTCTCGTAGAGGTTTTGCATGTGAGTTTTACAGCAAAATGAAACCTGATCTAGATTCTTCGTCGAAAATTGATCCATAATGACTAAATTTTGATGCCCAACTCGAGTTACAGTCCGGTAGTGTACCTTGTTAGTACTAAACAACAAGTCGTTTTGCGTGAAATATAATTTCTATTGTGAAGTATGGCTTATGCAATTTAACATATTACAATTTTTAGAAAAACTGGAGCACAATCAATAGTTTTTTCTTCAAACTCTGTATTTGCAAAAATCATGCTTTTACTGGGTTAGTAAGAAAAAGGTTGTTAAACTTAGATGCCAGTAATTGCTGCTGCAGGCATTTCAATCATTACTTCACATCTAGATGGGCTTCAGTTTTATGGGTTGGGTGGATTAAAACATATATGGAAACAAGATTATCCTAGTATATAGCACAACACCCAGAAACTACAAAATTGAGTATCATTAAATGAAAATCCATTAAAAATTGACGCATTATAAATTTTTGTTTCTAAATTTAGAGTGAAACATTTTTGACCAGGGTATAATCCGGGGCAGGGTAAAATTTCAAATTTTTGCCTCTCCCAGGCAGCAAATCGCTAGTGATCGCTTAAACTAAGTCTCAGCGATCGTTATGTGCGATATCGTTAGACGATTTCGTAACGAAATCGCGACTCATTTGACAACGAACAGTTTAGATATCGTCGCTAAATTGCAATTTAAAAAATAGCGATTCGAATAAACGATATCTCGTCGATTTTACAGCTATAGGTCAATAATCTGTTTACATCAATTTTTTGTTGGTGAAACAGTTAGGCTCTTTTAGCACTTATTCCGATTGATAGATATTTATTTAAATTAATCTTAATCTTAATTGCGGAAATGGGTCAAACATCTCGAAAATCGTTACTAGATTTAGACAAAAAAAATACAGGAAAATTTCTAATAGTCTCCGCGCATACCGAAAAACTATAGAAAGAGCAAAAACTGTTATGAGCCAAAAGTTTAAAGTGTCATCAAACGTGGAACAGTGTACATAGATACGTCCAGCGCCAAGTGAACAGCAATTAATTCCAGAATATGACGGTTCCACTGGTGAACACACTGCTACAAGATTTGATAGTGACGAGAGAGATTCCTTGCCAACCAGTGATAATCCAGATGATTTTGACCTGAAGCTTAAACACTGGAGCATTAAACACAAAGTCACCCTGTCAAGCTTATCGGATCTTCGACAGCACGATTGTCATCAACATCTACCGCAGGATGCAAGGACATTTTTACCCACCCCAACAACTACTCCAATTAGGGAGATGGCTCCAGGTCATTATTGGCACTTTGGACTTACCAAAGGGATTATTATTTTCCTAAAAAATCATAAGCCACGGGAAACTGAGTTTTTGTTGAAATTCAATGTTGACGAATTACCTCTTTTTAAATCATCAAATTTGCAATTTTTGCCAATCTTGGCAAACATTCATCAGACCAAATTTATATTTCCTGTTGGAATATATGCAGGCAACGAAAAACCAATGGATGTCAATGATTTTTTGGACGAGTTTGTTTCTGAGCTGAATGAAGTTATAGCCAACGGAATTGAGTTCAATGGAAACCTGTACACATTTTGTATTCATTCATTTGTCTGTGACTCACCGGTATGTGCATACATTACATGCATCACTGGTCACACCGGTTACTGTGGCTGTGGAAAGTGCACAGTAAAAGGAAGAAGTTTGGAAAATAGAATAATTTTTACAAAACTGCGGGCCCCACTTCGTACCGACGAAAGTTTTCGCAACCGTGAGCAATCCAAGCATCACAAAGCTACAAGTATATTGGAAAATCTCCCTATGGACATGGTGTCACAATTTCCATTCGAATACATGCACCTGGTATGCTTGGGTGTCGTCCGGAAACTCATAATGCTGTGGCTGGGTAAACTTGGCAAACCTGGACCGTGGAGGCTTTCACGGAAACAGGTGGACAAAATCTCAACAGATCACATACAGTGCGCACAACAAATTGTGTTTACAAGAAAGCCGCGCTCCTTGCGAGAAATTGACCGTTGGAAAGCAACTAAACTCCGCTCATTCCTGCTCTACACAGGACCATTTGTGCTTTTGTGCTTTGCAACAGAGTGAATGATGAAATGTACGAGAACTTTCTGTCATTGCGTGCAGTAATAAGAATACTTGCCATTCCAGACCAAACCAGTAACTTAATTAATTATGCCGAAAGTTTGCTGTTTACTTTGTAGAAAAGTTTAAAACAGTTTACGGAATAGTAAATGTATCGTACAACGTGCATGGTCTCATACATCTGGCTGCGGACGTGAGGGAGTTCGGTCATTTGGAACAGTTCAGTGCGTTCCAGTTTGAAAACTATCTTGGTCAGCTAAAAAGGCTTTTAAGATCGGCTCATCATCCCCTTCAGCAAATACACCGTCGTCTTTCCGAGATAAATTTAATCACGTTAACTACAAAGTCTGACAATCAGACGTTTTCTAGTCCATCTTTTTTCTTTTTCTTTTTCAAAAAGTTCACTGTAAAAGGCTTGTCTTTATGAGAAAACTCGTTTATGGTTGATTATAAATCACGAATTTATAGAATAATTGGAGCTTGTAGGTGTGGCTCGGGAAGCATTTTTGCGTACAAAGTTAACAGTCAATCTTCATTTTTCTGCAACCGTTAGACTCTACTTTGTTAGGGATATTTATTGTCGACTCAACATTTGGGACTATCAAAAAACTGAAATTTCGAAGATTTTACTCCAAGTGCGTTGCGTTTCCAATTAAAAATAGCTTAAACTACGTTGTGTTTCCAATGCTACCCCTGGAATAGGAACATGAAGCCCTTTGCAATTGTGAAGTTTCCAAAAGAGAATGATTCGGTGGCGGTGGTCAGGAGTGCTTGGGTGGATGATGATGTTTGTTTGTGGCCCCGCAAAAACTTCAAGAAAGCGCTGAAAGATTCCAACTTGCCAAAGCGTGAGGAATGTGACCTTTGTCCGGTGGTTATACTACAATATTATGGTGAGTCATGGTAAAACATGGTAATTTCACTAAGCATTTTATGCAAGGACTAATTTGGAATTTTTTGTTCTTAGACACCTTAGGGGAAGCAACGTCCCAGCTCAATCAGGCCACGGTTACATCCGATTTGGACACTGGAGGAAACGGGTCCACTGATTCTCTAAAGCAGCCGCCGCCGCCTCCCACCACTTCAATCTTCAGCTCAAAACTGCCTACATTAATTAGTAATGACGCGTTGCTTCCAAACTCTCAGAGTTCAGGTCAGATAACAGAGACTCCATCAAGCGCAATAGTTACGACTCCTTCCTCCTCCCAAAATGGCTTAGGCAGTGTCACTCGGCAAAAAGCTTCCATTCAATCACAGATGGACACGATGGAATCTTTGCTGCACACTGCAGTTGCCAAATTGGAATCCCTTACAATTAAAATGGATGAGGTGACTGAAATGTTATCCCTGATAGCAAATCAGATAGCAGCTTTGCAGAACTGCCGTACTGTGACAACGGAGCAGCCGGAGGAGGGGACAATCTGAAAAACATTTTTGACTTGCCAATGACGTCCAAGGATCAGCTGGAAAAACTTAACGAGTTCTTGTCACTAGAGGATAATATTAACACGTTGGTAAGCATACTAACAACAATTATGTCTAATACACGGCTTTATGAGTTTTTAAATATTAACATCTGACTTCCGAAATCCGGCTTCTGATCAGTTTTAGAAACGCTTTTTAACTGGCACCGGAGGGAATAAGTTGGATGATGCCGTTCAAAGAGTGATGAGAAAACTGTTAGATGATAATCTCAGTGTGCAGTACAGTTTAAAGGGAAAGCGGGGAAAGCTAAGTTTCTCTGCATATTCTGGCATCATCGAATCAGTTGAAGGTAACAAAATGTATCTTCAAAAAATTAACCGCAAATAAACAATCCTTATTCTTAATTTAATACAATCCTGTGAAATTCTGTAGTTTGTGTGCGACAGTTTCCATCGTTGGGTCTACTTGCGAGTTCTGGACAACTTGATTCCAAGTCATTTGATTCCGCTTTCGGATCATATTTCAAAAAAGTGTCCGATCGAGTCTCCCAGCGCGTAAAGTACGATTTAAATAACCGTGTTAATTAGTAAAATGTAGCGATATTCATTTAACTGGAGGGATAATAACCGTAATGACAACATTGTTTTTGTTACAGGAAGGTAGCGGCTTCGGTTCCAGTTATTCAACAAGATTAGACTAATGTTCATTTAAATTGTATTAAAAAGCTTATATTTATTGAATGCTGAATGTTTTGTTAATAAAATTTTGAAAAAATGTTAACCCGCTTTTTCACTGTATTTGCTAGTTTTTAAATCTAAGCTATTTTACTACGCAATCGTAGCGAAAATTCACAACGAATCCATAGCGAGTAGTAACGAAACCGTAGCATTCACTATTTATAGTCTTCCCGAATCGTAACGATATCGAGATTTTTACGTACAGAGAAATTATTCAGGTACTCGCTGTCGAATCGTTAGAGAATCTGCTGACATATAGCTGCAGAATCGCTATCTAAACGTTAGAGTATCTTAGCGAATACTTTAGAGATTGTAGTCGATTTTTTCTAACGATATCAAAGCGATCATAGCGATTTCTGCTAGCTGGGCTAGACCCAGGTATAATCCTAGACCAGTTATACACAAAGGCCCGGGTATTAAACGAATTTTTACGGTGTGTAGGTTTTACTTGGCGTCATGATTGTGAATCAGTGTGGACGTGTGCCTATTACCCATGGGTTGGGTGACCCACTAAAAACCAGGTTTTTGTGTACCCAGCCCACTTAGGTTTTGAGAGTGGGTTTCGGGTAAAAATGGGTTTTTAAAATTTTGTTCTTCAAAACTACTATTTTTGTAAATAATTGACCTTTTTACTGCAAAGAATATCAAAATTTTCCAAAATATCAATATTTTTTGCATTCCCTAATCATTTATTACCTGATATTCTTAATGAGCTACTGCTTTTTGGGGCGCCAAATTCTTGGCGGATGCAGATTTTATTTCATGGTATTGTAATACCTACCCATACCCAGAAATACCCACTTTTACCCAAAAACCCGGATAAACCCGGGTGGGTTGGTTTTTTGTGAAAAACCCGCGGGTTATGCCAAATTAACCAATTACCCCTTGGGGGTAGGGCTCATCCCCCAGCGGTAAGTAAGTATAGGTCCGATTAGTACTTTATCCCCAGAAAAACCGTTGGGATACCCAAGTTGAGGATTTTTTCTTCGAGTTTGGATAAAATAATGATTTTCTCATAAACACGTATTAGGTATATACCTATTTAACTGCCGCTGCTTCCGAAAGAGACCTATTTAAGATATCGTTGTCCGTACGTTCGTTAAGTACATCTCTTTTGCCTACTCTTGCCCTGTTTAATTAACTATCAAACATGTTATCATTTATAAATGCAGTTAATATTTACACACATTAAAAGCTAAGTCATTAAAAACGCGTAAATTTTCATCTTCCGTTTGGTCTCCTAGTCTCTTAACTTTTGTGGTTTCCGCTTTAGCCTTATCAATCCTCGTTTTCGATTCTTTCCAAAAATTCCTCACTTCCGAAATATCCTCTTCATCATTCATTTTCACTGCTACTTTCACCTCCTCTTTTTTATCCCTCAACTGCGTATACAACGTATCATTCTGAGAACTCCTGGCTACTTCTATTTGCTTTAAAGTCCCCTCCAACTCATTTATTTCCTTTCTCAACATATTAGCTTTAGCTCGAAGCTTTTGTACTTCAGCTGCGGCTTCTCCGATTTCTTGACTCACAGTCACACGTACGCCAACTGTCTGGATTATTTTTTTGTACACAACTTCAACTAACAACAAAGCCCATGCAACACCCCAAAGAAAGCAAATCAGCAGAATTATTACCATTAAATGCTCCAATTGCATATGATTTCCTTTGGTTGAAACACCATCCGATAAAAACTCCATACCTTGAACACCTAGTTCAAATCTATCTGCAAATAACTGCCAGTCACCCCATTTTTGCATAAACCCACCTTCTCTGATAAATTGGATAGTTTTCATAACCCAAACTCTGTTTACTGTATACGTTATATGGTGCTGATGTGTTTTGCTTAGTGATTCAGACAGCAGAAAGCATTTACGTAAGCTATCATTTGATTGTTTCTTTACGCGTTTTCCTAAAGCTAAGAAATATGCATCTTGTCTTTCTTTTAAAATAGCATATGTTTTAGCCAGAAACTTAACATATGTTTTGGTTGACTGCACAATTGTTTTGTTGTAGTAAATACTGTTTTCTAGTAAATTTGACAAGTTCCTTTTTCCAAATTCTTCATATCTAGTCTCCCAAACTGAATGTTTGTACAAATAATGATCTGGCCAGAAAAGCTTAAATCCATTGAGGACTAGGTCACTTAGTGTCTTGCATGGTTTTTCGTGTACAAAAACAGTAACACGAGTTGTGACCTCGTTTGTATAGTACGGACAAATTAACATTCCTAGTAAGCTTACTAGAAATAAAGATTTTATGCGCTTGTAGGCAGTTGCAATAGACCAGCCCAGAAACTCTCCCACCAAATCAAATATATTGCTTTTGGGAAGTTTGCCACCATATGGGTAATTCAAGAATCGTGTAAAAATTAACAACGAAACGACTAAGCAAACCGCACTTGGTGCTGACATTATTCCAGTCCATGAACGGATACTGGCCGAGAGCCTTTCTTTACTTTGGTGTAGACTAAGGCAATACAACACCGAGTCACTTGAAACATAATGAAAAGAAAGACCAGTTTTATCGTGCGCCCACTTGGCAATGCTCTCTCCATAACTGTTGTATGACATTGAAGGTTCGAAATATTGCAATTTGGAATAGTACTTAGAAGAATAAGAATTAAATGTGTCCATTGTCGTAAGCTTAGAGGTAAAGTTGTGATGTTGTGATATCTCTAGCGCATTCATGCATTTATTCCAACATTTTGAGGAAAAACGTGTTAGATCTTTGCAGACCACAAGAGCTTCCGACATTTCGTCCGGGATTGCAAGTTTTTGTTTGTGTCCATTGAAAAAACACGTTTTATGAAGATTGAGTGGATTGAGTATAGTTTGTTCCTTAAACTGTTTCAACATTTTCCAGGGAACAAACTTACCACAATAGCCCAAGCAGTAATACCTTGTCAATGGGGTATCATTTGGCCCAATTTGTATCAAAAGTTTTGTAGCTGGCAAAGTGGCCTGACCTGTAAAACAGAGACGCGGATCTGTGATTTGCTAAATTCCATCTGTGTACAAAAAAGTATACAGTCGATGGACGAAGAGAAAGCTGATGAAACGTATCAAACACGGTAGAAGCTGATATTGAAGTTTCCGTTTTTGTTAGTGGTGCCAGTATAACAGCAAAAGGTTGACTGTATTTAAACGGAATTTCAATTCCCACATCGACCCTGTACGTTTCATCAAATGTCATGTAACGCATATTTGGTACTTGGAAACTGCAGGTTGGTTCGAAGGAGTGAATCATTAGTTCATGATTGTACATATGTGCCGCTAAACGTTCCACTAGACGCTTAGAGTATATCTGAAATTCTGTTGATTCACAGAGACTATGGTCAGGTTGCCAGCTACCTAAAGGGTTTTCTTGGCAACAGACGGAACAAATCAAGAAAGAAACGTATGCAACTAAGCTTTAAGCCATTTTTAGCTAAGGTTTAAATCTTTAGCAAATTGTTTTTATAAGTTTAAAAAATATACAGCGATATTTTGGGACTACACTTTTCAAATGTTCAAGCCACTTATTTACGATGAAAATATTTTATCTGACAACTCATTAGAATGATTGATTTCTGGTCACACTCTGCTTTTTATTGTTTAGATTTAAATGTATTTACGCTTTAATTTAACATTACTTATAGCAAAAGTTAAAAAGGGATTAGTGTCACACAGGTGTACAAAAACCTAGGCTATTAAAATAGGCTCTAAATGTAGTTGCTGAACGATAGGCTATAAACGATATTTTTTGTCTGAAAAAAATTGTATACTAATCGCAATACAAAATGCAAACAAAAGGCTCCGGTTGGTATTAAATATCCAGCCGAACACCGTGTTTGGTTATATGATTGAACCTGCATGTGAAATTTTTAAAGAAAAATATTCAAGTGAACTACTGAGTCAGTAGTACTGACACGAAAGAAATCAATAGTCAATGTTTATCATTTTTAGCAGATGATTAATTTTATGTCGCTTGCGAGAAAATAAGACAAAATTCTTATCGTTCAAAATATTGTTCGTCTCTTGGTTGATTGTTTTGAAGCAAAGGTATTGATTGAATTTGTTGGTCATCACACAAACGGTTAGCTTGGAACGATATTGCATTAACACACAATGAAGCAAAGAAACAAGGTGTGGTATTCAGACAGGTATGCTACAAAAATGATACATTTTTTGACCGTCTGATGCTTCAAATTGTACTAAAAGCTTTAACGTCTATAAAAAAATATTTGGAAACCATATAGTTTAGGCATAACAAGAAGTCAAATTGTTTTGGAGGGCTGCAATAAACTTTAGCACGCAAAAAACAAAATATCAATTTTAGAATCCGACGAAAACAATTAACTTCGGCATGTTACAAAAACAAATTTTAGAATTCCGCAAAAACTAATCGATTTGGCATGCCACCAAACTAAACAAGCTGAGCCAGCCAAGTTGGCAGCAAGTAATAGTTTTCTGACACTTTAAAAAAATAGAAGGCTTTTAGAACGAACAGTTTATTATAAGCTAGATACCAAACACCGTAATGCCAGAATTTTTGTTTGTTTCAGATACCCATTGTTTTAAGCAACAGGCATTATCATTGACTGGTTTATATACTTATTGACGCAAATTTTGTTTTAATATAACTGCAGTATTTTACAAAAACATATTATTGTTTTACATGTTTCTTGAAATACTATTTTAGAAGTAAGTTCTAACCATATTTTCAAAGTGTAACAGTTTGGACATAATGGACATTTTGACTTACAAAAATAAAGCAATACTATCTTTAAATTCCATTTACTAAGAGAGCAATTATTTTTCCATCCAAAAAACTGTTGCAAATAAAAAATATGTCACGCTAATTGCGGAGTAACTTGCTAAAGGAATATATTTACCTAACCCTTCGAAAAATTACGCATGGAGTAAAAGTACACTAGAAAAATCAAATTCTCTGAAACTAACAAGCACTACTCTTAAACAAAGCAAAAGCATTTAACATTACAAACATCATTTTCAAAAATGACTTTCTTCTAAATACTTAATCTACAAATTAAACAAGTTTTCCAAATTATTAATAAAAAACACCAATAAAACTCTCATTTGTCAACTTCTACTGAAAGTACTTCCCACTTATTCTGGTTATTTTTCCTTTGTGTTGATAGTTTCCCTTTAATCATGCTTCTTCCACCAACTCAAACATTTAACCTTGCAAAATATTTTAATAAGCAAAGTCACTTATTTTAACAATTTTGGTCTCTGTATGTTCTTTTATCTTAAAGTTAAAGAAATCATAATATTCGCTATCATATCACAACAATAAATAATTTTTATGCTACTTCCATTATCTCTCACCACTGGTCACATATATTATCTTCATAAAACATTCTAAGCTTTTAAAACTATATATTTTTAACAAAAACGGTAACAACATACGGCTATTCTTTAGTATACGGGTCCGCGAATTTTGGAATAAAACCCATACCAATAGAATTGGTACCTTGACCTGGGGAGTCAAATAACGGGTGGCGCAGATGAGGGGTTCGCCCCCAAAGGTAGTTTCAAAATGACCTCAAAATAACATTTCAACATGCATTTAGTGTGTCCCAATACAGCTCAAGAATAGCCAATTGTAGTGCCAGCTTGCCAAACCGCCTCACTCTAAAATCTTAATTCTTTTCCAAACAACTCAGAACTTTTCAGTGATAAAAGTGCCAAGGAACGTGCAATTAAGTGAATAATAAAGCTTAGTCTGTAATCATCTGCAGAGCCTAAGGGACACTGGGATTTACTGGGAACTTTTCCCAGGGCACGGGGATGAGGGGGCCCAGGGAAAAATCAAAATCAGAAACGTAAGGTTAAAAAAATAAATAAACGACTGTAAAATACATGGAAATCATATGGTAAATTTTGTATTCGTAAGCCCACAAAGTTGTTTGAATTTAATTTTAATGAGAAATTGGGAACAACTCTAAAATGAATCATCGTAAGTTTGTGTGTTTGATATTGAAATTACAATTCTACAACTACAATACAATTAGTAGACTGGAATACTAGAAAGCACAAGAGCTTTCAAATAAACATACATTTTAATTTACATTTTTTTAGGTTACCACTAATCTCAACTTAAAAGCTATGAGCCAACACAATAGGGCTAGAATCAGCAGGCGTCTTTCTCCTGTCACTGTATATTAAAATGGCTCCTTATAATACTTTAGAGGTATCGACTTATTTTATGATGATTCGTATTGCATCGAAAACATTATCGGTCTAGAAAACTTGAAGAATAAAGGATGTTTCATATATCCTGAGACGTTTTTAAACAATTGTATGAAATCACACAATCGTTTTTTCAATCAAACTAAACTGTGAATAGGAACCCTCAGTTTAATAGGTAACCGGCTATAAGCTCCCGAACCAACTAGCTCCCGGTGGTCAGTTAGCTCCCCGACCCACTTGCTCCCAGACACATTAGCTCCCCGCGCCATTTGCTCCCAGACACATTAGCTCCCCGTGCCATTTGCTCCCAGGTAAATTTGCTCCCATAACCACTAGCTCCCGGACCACTTGGCTTCCATGTCATGTTGCTCCCTGTTCAATTTGCTCCCAAACTATTTGCCCCATAGGACATTAGCTCCCAGGCAAGTTTGCTCCCAACAATTTACCATAAAATTTGCCGTTGGGATACAAGTTACAATTGAAAACATAAACAATTATAAGAACATAAAACCGTTGACCTTACGTTTTATACCTTTAGTTATGGTTATGCAGTATCTCGTCCCTATTGCTTCATGGCTTGTCTGTCTATACTTGTGTGCTTTGTTTTTACAATTAGACATTACATTCGAGCAACGAACAATGACAGCAGGTAGCAAAAGAAGGCAAACATTCTACGGACATTCTTTCTATAAAACTAGTTCAACTAAAAACTCCAATTTAATGTGTAAATGAAATTATATAAAACTACTTAAAAGAAAATCTTTATTTGGTCATGAGATTGACGGTGGTCGGCAATATATTAATAATGGCAAATATAAATTTCCCAAATATTCACGAAATTAATTGCTGCCTTTTCGATGTTTTCAAAATTTTAATGTCTTTTGTTACGTTTTTGAATCTCTTTGCAGATTGCTATGTGTGTTAGTCTTATATTCCTTAAAAGATGTAAAACAAACAAAGGCAACGAAATTCATCTCATTCATAAATATGATCACACAAAAATTTTAATAGATAAATCTAATTCATTTGCTCTAAATTTAGTGGCAATTATTTTATAGTTAGCTGTAAAGATAAGCTAGAATACTGTAAGCAAGCTATTATTTATCCAGTAATAAAACTTTCAAACAAACCAATGGAAACATAATGGGCAAGAATATCCACAAAACTATATGAAAAACCTCGACTAAAGGTATAAAACGTAAGGTCAACGGTTTTATGTTCTTATAATTGTTTATGTTTTCAATTGTAACTTGTATCCCAACGGCAAATTTTATGGTAAATTGTTGGGAGCAAACTTGCCTGGGAGCTAATGTCCTATGGGGCAAATAGTTTGGGAGCAAATTGAACAGGGAGCAACATGACATGGAAGCCAAGTGGTCCGGGAGCTAGTGGTTATGGGAGCAAATTTACCTGGGAGCAAATGGCACGGGGAGCTAATGTGTCTGGGAGCAAATGGCGCGGGGAGCTAATGTGTCTGGGAGCATGTGGGTCGGGGAGCTAACTGACCACCGGGAGCAGGTTGGTTCGGGAGCTAATAGCCTAGACCCGTTTAATAGATTCCTACTTCGTATATATAGTTCCGAAAAACGTTGCATGAAAGCAATATAATCTTGTTGATGGGAATGTCGATTTTAGTTTTTACCGTTTTTTCTTAAGACGGTTTTATTAAGTCGTTTGTCTACGCTATTAACTCAAACTATTGTACTCGGTTACATAGCCAACAAGACTTTAAAAAATTTTGTGAAAAAACCTCAATAACTGATAATGTGCCGTCAAATAAGAAGAAAAGACAAAAGTTAGCAGTTCAAGGTCACATTTCGGATCATCTAGTAACAAAGGATGATGTCAAAAGTGATTATGGAAACAGAAACAGTTCTCAGAGCCCCCCGCCCAATAGTCAAACCAACCAAGCGGACTTTAAGGCAGAAGGAAACATTGAGGAACGCTTCTGGCAATCAATTGAGGTGCAGAAGAAGACACGCAAAATTTTGGATTTGGGAGTGGAATATGGATTCGAGGAGGAAGACGTTCACCGACTTTCTAACTTGATTAAAGCTGCAAATAAAAAAAGGCTAGAAACAAATACTTGCATTTGTGAGACGTACATGGACTTGGAATGGAAAGGACTCTCGGAAACGTTTGGAAAAGCAGTACCCAGGAAGTTTGTTAAAAAGCTGAAGCCCGTTATAAAATGCCTTGTCAACATGTGGAATTTGGAACAGCGCTTGCTCAGTGAAAAATGTTATTGTCAGCACATTTTATCATATTCTGACGAAGTAAAAGCCGAAACGAAGTAGCAGAGCGTATTGTCAAAAATGTTTTTGTAACATGAGAGTTAAAAATGTTATGACTAGAATATGACGATATGAGTCACCAACCTAGTTGGAGTATTTAATAACAACCTGTTTGAAGCAGTAAATGTTATTTGTTATGATTTGGTTTTGCATATAAAGTGAAATGTTAAAAGAATTTTTGTTATATTCATATAGCCATGCAGTAAAAAACTGTATTATGAATTGTTATTACAGATTCATATAATTGTCCAAAGGAATATTGCTATAATGGTACAGCCATTCTCGTATATAAAGTATTATTTTGTATTGCAAGAAATGTGCCAAGTCAAAAATGTGTAACAGTTTAATGAGTATTTTATTAGTAGTTAAAGACGAAATTTTGTATGAGTTGATTTGCAATGAATGAGCTAAAAATGTCATTCAAATCATTGTATTACGAAATATTTTTGATGTAATTTTTATGAAGATGGGACAGGCCTCCTGAGTGCCACTCGATGTTAATGTACTCTGTTATATTATATAGAAAATTGTTAAACAGTTCTTTTGTAAAATTTTATGCTTCATGAAAGATTTTAAAATGTAAAGCAGACGGAACTCGATCAAGATTATGCAAACATGTATTGTATACAAAAAGTTGGCTCAATGGGCACTGCCTAAGAGCCGTAGATTATCAATAAAACCCTATTCATTCATTCATTCATTCAACTCAAACTATTTTTATTGAAAGTAACAAAAAATAATCATAAAGGCGTGTGCGTCTTTAAACGAGCTATTACACGCATCTTATGTTTAAAGTTAACGAAATTTGTTGGCAATTTAATTGCCTGTCATGTTTAAATGAACGCCAAATTTTGATTAATTTCTAAAAAAAGTTTTAGAGTGCTATAACTTGACATGCATACACGAAATTTATATAATATAAATTAAATTAATGTATACGGTGCTTGAAAACCATGCCCTTTTGTGAGGTTTCAGAATTTTTAACATATAGTTACTGTAATGATTGCGTTGTAGAAAAAATTCTGCTTTAGAGAGGTACACCTAGGTTTAGATCAAAGATTGTCTACCTACAAATATCTAAGAGAAAATAAAGGATTTGTTCAGTCTGTGTTGGTAGACAAACTAATTTCAAATACTATATTCAACGTAAATTGGAGTCAAAGGTTAGCTGGACCACTCTCACCACACAGTAATTGATTGTACGTACTCAGCACACAAAAATTTGAGTTGCAGTAAATTTCAAAGTTGGGGCCACCTGAAGTAATTTTGCATTGCATTGTGCAATAAAGAAAGGAATAAATTGCAATAGTGCCCAATAATAATATGTTCTAAGAGAATGTAGCCTGATCATTTTGCACTAAAAATGTTTGTTGAGAACGTTTCTGTGGATTTTAATAGCAAATATATAATATTTGTGTTAGGCATGATGAGACATGGTTTATGCATTTAAATTTGTAATAACTTTCATGTCAGTCTTTTTATCGCGAAAATTCGCAAAATTCTAAAATTCTTCAGTTAAATTTCATGGGACCCATTTTTTAAAGACCGCCCAGGGCCCGCACAGACGTTGCTTAGGCTCTGATCATCTGCCAGAAATTTAATTGTTTGCGCTATGTGCCAATTGAGGACGAATAGGATGACTACGAAAAGCATTTGTTGCTGCATAACTGGAATACATTTCATAATTTTACCATGGAACCAACAAGTCAAGAAGACTCATATTTTGCCAGTAGTGGAATAATAGTCTTCGTACTTCTCTATATAATGTAAAGCTGTGCCATTTATTTCTATTTGTTATAGTGTAACTGCGCAACAACAAATTAAACAATAATATAGTTTTGGATGGCCGATGGATTTATTGGGAGATAAGGAATTTACTAGAATGCCTGAAAAATGTCAAAGATACCAAACTGTATTATTTAGTATAAAAATATATATTAATGTCTATTTATTTCGTAGATAGTTTTAAGTTTTAAATTAATGCTACCAGAATAACTAATTCATTTTTGTTGTTTTGTACTTTTGTGCAGCTGTATAATTACCTAGATTCTATAAAGTAGAGCTAGCTATTGAAGCTGGAGAAATCTATATATATATAAGGTGATTGTGGTGTTCGTCGGTAACAAATGTAAACAAACAAAAAATGTAAACAAACAAAAATGTAAACAAACAAAACATGTAAACAAACAAAAAATATAAACAAACAAAATGTAAACAAACAAGTGTAAACATTGTACGTACTGCGTAACCGTGGTAACCATGGCAACGTAACTATGGTAACCATGGCAACGTAACTATGGTAACCATGGCAACGTAACTATGGTAACCATGGCAACGTAACTATGGTAACCATGGCAACGTAACTATGGTAACCATGGCAACGTAACTATGGTAACCATGGCAACGTAACTATGGTAACCATGGCAACGTAACTATGGTAACCATGGCAACGTAACTATGGTAACCATGGCAACGTAACTATGGTAACCATGGCAACGTAACTATGGTAACCATGGCAACGTAACTATGGTAACCATGGCAACGTAACTATGGTAACCATGGCAACGTAACTATGGTAACCATGGCAACGTAACTATGGTAACCATGGCAACGTAACTATGGTAACCATGGCAACGTAACTATGGTAACCATGGCAACGTAACTATGGTAACCATGGCAACGTAACTATGGTAACCATGGCAACGTAACTATGGTAACCATGGCAACGTAACTATGGTAACCATGGCAACGTAACTATGGTAACCATGGCAACGTAACTATGGTAACCATGGCAACGTAACTATGGTAACCATGGCAACGTAACTATGGTAACCATGGCAACGTAACTATGGTAACCATGGCAACGTAACTATGGTAACCATGGCAACGTAACTATGGTAACCATGGCAACGTAACTATGGTAACCATGGCAACGTAACTATGGTAACCATGGCAACGTAACTATGGTAACCATGGCAACGTAACTATGGTAACCATGGCAACGTAACTATGGTAACCATGGCAACGTAACTATGGTAACCATGGCAACGTAACTATGGTAACCATGGCAACGTAACTATGGTAACCATGGCAACGTAACTATGGTAACCATGGCAACGTAACTATGGTAACCATGGCAACGTAACTATGGTAACCATGGCAACGTAACTATGGTAACCATGGCAACGTAACTATGGTAACCATGGCAACGTAACTATGGTAACCATGGCAACGTAACTATGGTAACCATGGCAACGTAACTATGGTAACCATGGCAACGTAACTATGGTAACCATGGCAACGTAACTATGGTAACCATGGCAACGTAACTATGGTAACCATGGCAACGTAACTATGGTAACCATGGCAACGTAACTATGGTAACCATGGCAACGTAACTATGGTAACCATGGCAACGTAACTATGGTAACCATGGCAACGTAACTATGGTAACCATGGCAACGTAACTATGGTAACCATGGCAACGTAACTATGGTAACCATGGCAACGTAACTATGGTAACCATGGCAACGTAACTATGGTAACCATGGCAACGTAACTATGGTAACCATGGCAACGTAACTATATGCACATTTTTGTATAACAATAAATTCCGGGTGTTTTTCAAATGGCAGGGCGTATGCCTGCTGTAAAGCTAGTTATCAAATATAGAATGATTTCCTAATAGATATTTTGCTGTGGGGCTGTGAGAGGTTCTTTAGTTGCTTACAACGCAAAAAATATGAACATTTCTAACTGAAACTTGGACGACTGAAACGTATTGTTATGTCGCTTTGCAATTCAGAGTATATTGGCATGAACCCTATATATCTTTCATAAGGACATTTTCACAGTTTTACCGAAAAGTGCGTCAATCCTATTCAAATTTTGAAAAGCATGTTAGTCTTTCATAGCGTTAGTATTATGCACTTTTAATGAAAAATGTGTCAATAAAAAACACCGGCAATTTCGCAAAAGTACAATGGAAATTACTTTTTCTGTTGTGCCATGTGATACAGTTAGAATTCAATATTGTTCCTAACACAATCTCCGAATTTTAACATGAGCTTTGGACCATAGTCTATGGTAATTATAGTCGTAGAATTATGTATTTCTTTACTGATTGTCAGTTTTCTCGTGCGCTTTCTGAAGGTAAGTGAAAATATTCTCTGACAGAGAATCTATGTTGGCTACGTTCGTTGTACCGCCCTTTAAGTGGTATTCAGTAAAAACTGTAGTAGGTCATTGTAACTGTTCCTAATATGGTTTTGTACAATTGCTGAAATAAGAAGCGGAATGGATGTGTTGAAAAATGAAACAACTATGGTTTCTGTCTCATTTCGGATAAAGAAGGCGTAGGTTTGGATGGAATGTGATTGCACCGTTGCTAAAGTTGCTTTTAGGGACATTTTAGGCAGGATATTGAGTAGGAAGGAAACTGAAGGCAATGGAAATGAAAGCAGAAGATGAGAAGGAGGAAACTTGAAGGTAAGAGGAAGCTTGTAGGTGTCGCTATCTTCCTCCTGCTTCTCTTCACAGGCCCTAACCTCTTATCGTACTGTATCTGACCAAAGGTCAAACTCGATACCTTTTCCCCCTACGTCTAGTCTTAGGGAAACCCTATAAGCCCAGAATCATCTCCAAAAATGCACAAAGTGGGCCACTGCATTCCAAGCGCGTTCATTGCTTTGTACTTTACAAGCGTACTTTAAATTTGTAACACCTTTGCTTTGCATTTGGCTAAAGTTCAGATGTTTGATGCAAATTAAGAAAATTGGAAAAAGTTTTGACCAAAAGAATTACCTACAGAAGCCTGCCGGCAAGTTCTGGGGATAACTGTTTGAGCAACTGATTTTTAGAAACAATTAAGATGTTTATTGATTGATCTGTGATTAGTTTGTGAAGCTGTTGATTTGCTTTTAGAACAAAATTGCAATGTTGGTATTCGTGGAAGTATAGTTTTAGTTTTTACGTTGAAATAGTTTGAATAGTTATTTTGTTTTTTAAAACAAAATTGAAACGTCTACAGTTTAGTGTCTACAGATTCTGCGTACAAGCGTTCAATGCTGTACAACTCCATAAACTAACCTCAACATGTTTCAATCATTAAGTTTTAACGAAACTGAAAAATGAATAAAGTATTCATTTGGAATAAACTGTACGATTTAGTGCATGGCTTTATGAAATATAGTAGAAACCCAAAGACAATGAAATACACAGGCATTCAAAAAATCTAACAACGAGATTAGAATGATGTGTGAACTGATAGGACTATGTACGCTTACGTTTCGCAACATTTCCTTGTCCAGGTCAGATTCCTGAGCTCAAACTAGGGCATCTTTGTGCTCCCTTCTCGGGTTTCTAAGCTAATTTTCAAAAAATGGCAAAGCTGGAAAATCGCCCGTGACCACGCAAAATGTAACTCTCCAGCACGGGGTAACATGATACTCCATATCGATGGTTACTTTTCGATTGGTGTTTTATGAAAATCGTTACATTAAGATAGGTGCTATATGACTTTTCTCAGAAATTACGATAGGTGCTATATGACTTTTCTCACAAATTTCGATAGGTGCCATATGCATTTTTGGGGTGATATGAGATTTTGGTACCAAAATGTGCGTAATTTTCTCGCGGATTTTTTCTATATCTTATCTCATTTCGCCCCAAAATTTCATATGGCACCTATCGTAATTTCTGAGAAAAGTCATATAGCACCTATTGAGTTTTGTGAGAAAAGTCATATAGCACCTATCTTAATATAACGATTTTCATAAAGCACCAATCGAAAATTAACCATCGATATATAAAGTTACATGTCGTACCTAGAAGCACGATTTTTCAGCATTGTTCTTTATTTTTTGTCAATTTAGTTTATTTGAAGTGACAAATTTTAAAACTTGCATGTTCCCGCTTACATTTAGAATATTATGGGTCATTTGATGAACGTTTATGCGTCGATATGCGTATGTAGAAAGCCTACAGAGATCACATTGGTTTGATTATGTTATTATACTTGAACCAGTATGATATATTTTCTCTTTTGAACGTTTTGAACGCGTACACTCGAGTTTTTTTTGTTTAGTGACACACTTTGCAAATAATGCGATGGAAAAAGCGTGTAGTATATTTATTTTCCATGTGCAAACCATGTACACTTGTCTATGCACGCAACCAATGCAAAATTCTGGTGGAAATAGGGCTTCAGTTTGATTTTTAGTGTCCTGTAGAGATAATTAAAAAAGGTTACTAGAGGTCAAGCTATGTATTTCCAAGGAGTTGTCTGCCAGCTTTGCCAGGGGAGCACAAAGATGCCCTAGTTTGCCTGAGCTAGAAGAGAATTTGATTAACTAAAATATTATATACATCAATCTTCCAAGGTATATTCCAAGAATATAATAATATGAAGAAAGTCTGTTAAACAATTCTATTCAATAATGGATAAACAAGAAAAAATACCAACTCTGCTTATATTAATCTACTAATAAGTTATTCCCCAAAAAGTAATGCACCTTATAGAGTGGCGGTTACACTAAGCAATTTGTGCAACAGTTATTTTAGGTTTTTATTTATAAGGATTCAGATGGAGAAGACAGTCCTGCAGGTATTACAACTAAGATTGGATCATTACCTGGTTCCAAACCACTTTCTGAAAATTAAAGTGGCGGACGAGGTCGCTTGGTCCAATTGCCTGGGGGAAAACATGGGTTGTTGTAGAACAGTATTGGGGGTTCTCGGAATTTCCGAGTCGGAAATGGTAGGGGTGGGTGTGAAGTTGATGGACTCCGAAAAAGCTGAGTTCAAAATATTTTTTTCTTACTCTTGCTTAATACGACTCCACTTTTCTTGAACTTACCTACGTTTTGACAAATCAGCTATGCACCTCCCCCTAATCTTCTGAATATTGTGCCAACCGGACCTCTTGCCACTTTACATGTGCCACGGGTGGGGTGGTCGAACTTGGAAGTAGGGTAGATTGGCAGGCAAAGATATTGTTGTGGGTCAGTTACCGGGTCAACCAAGGCTAAGAATGGAAGGTTTGAAGAGATGGAAAGTCGTGTGTTGGTGGGTTGTAGGTGGTCCCAACCAAGGTGCCCCTGCGTGCATTTGGACGGAGTGGGTGCGCGGGTGAATGGCTTATGAACGGCAACATTTTGATGGTTTCTTGGTGGAGGAGATCGTTGCGGTCACATTGATTCATAGACTTTTTTATAATATTTAGCCACACTATAAACGTAAACCTGTTTCACGATTAGCCAAAGACTGAGCCGCTGGGTAACATGGCGGCGGCGGCAAGGCAGGAAATTCAGATTTTTCTTGGAAAATGCGGAAGTGGACGAAGTCCAAGTGAGACGGAAAGTAGAGGCCCGGTGGGTAGTGGAGGGAAAACCGGGTTGGAGGGAAGTGGAGACGAAGATAAGGACGGTGAAATAGTGGTAGTTTGAACAGAGGAAAAAGTAAAGAACCGAGAGGAATGTTGAGTGGAGGTCCCAGTAGAACTGAAAGTTAAGTGCAGAAGTGGGTGTTAATGGAGGAAACAGCGCAGTTCCAAGCATTCTTGTCAATTTGCTCAAAACACGCTGACTTTTCTCAAATTTACGTATGTTTTGACCTATTCTCCTGATTAGTAGTGTGCCACTCCTTGCCACTGATGAAATATTGTCAATATTGTGGTTCGGTTACCGAGTATATCCTGGGATAAGGATGGATGGTGGTTGATAAGACGTGGTGGAGGGTAAAAATTGCTATAATGGAAAGACATGCATGTATTTTGTAAAATATTAACAATAAATATGCTCATAAGCTCAGTGATATTTATTGCGATAAAAATGCTGTAATCGGAATCACGATAACATTCATAATATTTTAGAAATTTCCTGAATGACTGATCTCTTACTTTTGTGGATTTTTATGCTTTAAACTGCATTCCGACTATAACAAATTAGAAAAATGTTCATAGACACAGAAAGAATGTAAACTTTTCTAGCTGTGCCTAATATTTTCCGATTTGGTTTGGATCGATAAGGTAGCAAAGTGCAGTATGATTCACTTTGATGGAAATAGTTACGGCTGCTTGTGGTCACGTTTTACTGGCAAATGAGTCATTTGAAATGACGGAAGAATCTGTTGTTTTTTTAAAATTTGATTTGATTGAAACATTTCCACACCGCTTTTAATATATATCAAACGTACAGGTGCTTTTTATAACGAGTAGATACAACAGACACCGGCACGAGCAGAATTGGAATGCTTAGAGTCTTTAAGGGAAGAAGTGAGGAGGTAGGTGAAAAATTCTGGCAAATACAAAGCAGCAGAAAGGTCGATTGTCACAAAGAGTACGGGACTAAATGAGAGTGCATCCGGTTTGCTAAAAATACCTAAGCATTCTTAAGTTTAAAAGTAATCGGGGGCAAACGCATAAATTTTTTACTAAATGCTTTTAAAAAATTGTGACTTTCGGGGTATTTGAGAAATCTTGATTTGTTCTACCATTGATGAATTTTTAAAGTTATTAGCCGTTATAAAATAGCAATCAACTCATTCTTAAATCGGATTTTTAGCAAAATTTCTGCAACTTGCGGCAGTTGTGAGAACTGTTGGTTGATATTTAATTTTAGCTTTTGCAACTTACGCATACAATACAGCAATTACAGCAAAAAGTTTAGTGCTATCTTTAAGATATTATCTTAAATCTGCAAACAATTTGATAATACAAAACAAGAATATATTTATTAAAATTCCTATTTAGTGGTGAGAGCTCGGCGCCAAAATCTATTGTAAGACGACGTAGGTGGATTACCTACACTACAAATCATCGCCTGCTTCTAAACAGATCGTGTCTAATTCGCTTTAAGCTTGATTAATCTTAACCAGAGGCTAAGCGTCAAACGAAAAGCCGTGGGAAGGCCCGGGTGAGGGTAGGTTAAAGTGGGCCCCTTTAAAGTCTGATACTTCACTTATTTAATGCTTATTTAGTGAATTATGGTCAAAATCCGTATATTTAAAAAATGAAACGAGAAAATTTAGCAAATTTCTGCTCTAAATATGCGAAATTTGATCATAGTTAATACATGGCGAGCGTAGCGAGCCCGATACTTTTGAAATTATGACCTAAATGCATTCAATTTTTGCTTAATTTTGACCTTTTGGGCTTCGTTTGGGGCCCTCTAAGCTCGGGGCCCGGGTGGACTTCACCCTCTGGCACCCTCGGCGCTTAGCCTCTGGTCTTAATCTATATGTAATGTATGTATGTATGTAATGATCTGCACAAAGTAATAAAATCTAGTGATCTAGCATTGTTTGCAGATGATAGTCAAACAGGCAAAGAAATTAAAATAAACACTATTGAAGAGGACATGCATAAGCTACAAAATGACTGTAATGCGATATGTTTGTGATTTGAAAAAAATGATCTGGAACTTTATGTAAACAAAACTGAAATGATAATTCAGTAAAAAGAAGCATAAGCATATAGCATTAAAGCAAACATTACAAGTTGGTGATCACACAGTGAAGTGTAGTGACAAAATCAAATCACTAGACCTTATAAAAGACCAGGAATTAAACTGGAATTTGCACATAGATCAAACTGTCAAGAAAGCCAACAAAATGTTTTACAAACTTCGAATTATGAAAAATTTACTCACATCTAACCAACTTAAACTTGCTATAGAATCGCTTGTGCTGTCACAGTTGTATTATTTGTGTGCAGTGGGGAGTGACGCTACTAAGAACTCTCTATATAAGGTCAACAAGATAATAAAAGATGCAAAACGGTGTGTATTGACAATCACCTCTAATACTGAAAATGAAAATGATATACTATGGCTTGATATTGCTGAAATGAGTAAGTACAATCTTTCTATACTGACAGCAAAATCCAAGCAAAAAACGTTCCCAGTGCACAGTTTAGCGAGCCTATGTACGGACCTCTCACTTATGCGATATTCTAGTATGTAGTAGGATTTGGTAAATGGAGTCGATTGATACCTCATTTGACCCCTCCAACTTGAAGTATTTGGAAGTTATACCCGGGTAAAGTTGACCTCCCGGGTATTTCGAAATTAAATTAGTGTTTCAAAATAGAGGTTTTTTTAACTAATTTAAAAACTAAACTAATAATTTCCATAAAAATGTCCAGTTTCTAGAAAAAGAATTTTTGTAAAAAGTCAAAATTCATGTTTTCTACATAGGCTACCAAGCCCTGGTGACCGATGACGTCATCAAACTGGGTAACATTTTGAAACCGTAATATCTCCTGAGTATATAAAAAAATTTCACATTTTCCAAAACTAAATTAATTAGAACATTATGAAGTACTAACAAACGCTTTCAAATCGACCCGAAAGTACACCGATTTCAAATGGTTTGAATTCAAAAATCGGTTATTTTTTTGCAAAAAATCGCAATAACTCGCAAGCCTTTTGACTTTTTACAAAAATTCCTTTTCTAGAAATTGGACATTTTTATGGAAATTATTAGTTTAGTTTTTAAATTAGTTAAAAACCTCTATTTTGAAACCCTAATTTAATTTCGAAATACCCGGGTGGTCAACTTTACCCGGGTATAACTTCCAAACACTTCAAGTTGGAGGGGTCGTGTGAGGTATCAATCGACTCCATTTACCAAACCCTACAACATACTAGAATATCGCATAAGATATCGCATAAGTGAGAGGTCCGTACATAGGCTCGCTAAACTGTGCAGTGCCTCTAAAATACATATTGGATGAGAGTAAAATTACAAAAATTAATACACGTAGCAATGTAATATAGTGGGTAAAGAAGGAGAAATGCTGTGACTACCTACAATATAAGTGTATGAAAGCATGGACAAGTTTACCGGCTACTACACGTGAACTTGTGAATGAAAACATAAACACATTTAAGGAGCAATGTAAACAGGACATAATAAACTCTCGTATGAAAAGTGAATGTGGTTGTGATCTATCCTGTATAGATGATGTAATATCAAATATAAGAAATTTATTTACGTAAAAGTTGTGTAAAAGTGCTATGCGTCAAATTATTCTATTAATATACAAACATTAGTGAAAAACAGAAGTGAACAATTATTTAACTAAAAATAACAAAAATACCAAAACCCAATCAACGTAATAACCCAGGACGGGGAGTTGATAGATGATTGATTGATTGATAATGTCGAAACCCAAAATTCTCGGCGTCTACCCGGCTATATATTGCACAGGTGTGTATTACGCTGTGTGCCAATTCAGATGAAAAGGACGACTACTAAATGCATTTATTTCCACAAAAACTGGAAATCCATTTTAATACTGTTGTCTTCTCGATCAACCAGGCATCGTTTTTCTGCAATAATCCGCCATCATCCATCCTTCAACCGCTTAGAAACGTGTTGTGCCAATCATTCATAATATAATTTATGCAACTGCGGGATAATCCACTACCTAAATACTGAAAGACTCAGTTTGGCAAACCGTATTTAGTAGTGTAACTAAAATTATTATATTAACGTAATTTATATTTTGCTACTTAAACTTTTTTTCAGCTTTTCCAATATGTTGTCAATGATCAAATTTGATATAGTTTTCAAGTTGAAAATTTCAATTCGTAGTATTTTGTCATGAAATACTTTAAATTGGGTAGCATATAATAAAATAATCATTTAACATAGATGATTGAAACTTGGTACCATGTTCCAAATTTGATAGCCGAAAACAATACACTACGCACATCTATCAGAGGCTATACGCACAACAAGTAACATCTTGAACGAAGAACGTCAAACTAGAGCACATTTTTAGGTGCGTCTCATATTATATTTCCCAAGAATCGGAATTTGAACCTAACGAACCAGACGAAAAATAAAATCATACTACACTATTAGGATACCTGGCAGTAAATGCATCCAAATGGAGACTGGAGCCACCTGACTTAAAACTTAACTCGGCCCGGAAGCAGGTTCTTCAAGCCCACGGAATTGCCCGTGCTGCTAATTCAAGATTTTTTGGAAATGGGGCGGGCTACTCCATGCTCATGTGAGGAGTTGAAAAAAGTGGGGGGCTGGAAAACGCTCTTGAGTGGATTAGTAGGAGGGCGGTTGGACGGAGTAAATTGCAGGGAATGACCGTGGCCTGGAGGAGGAGACAGAGTGAAAAAGAAGAGCAGAAGCAACTTGGCAACTTGAAACTTGCTGTTGATAATTTTAGAAGAATGTTTTCCCCGATTGGCTAATAGAAGACAAGAATATAATAAACTGTACCATGAATGACTACTTGACAGCTCGGTGCGGTGGCAATACCTGTTTTAAGTTGACTCGGATGGGTTTTCTATAATGCAGATGTAAATAATGGTGGTAAGTGTCAAACACGTATAGAAGTCTTATACAAGTTGGTTCAAAATGGGTATTTTGAGAAATTTTAATCATTTAGGCACAAAAGCAGATTCTTATGCTCTTCCACACCCTTCTCAGTTTCCTGATCCCCTCAAGCTCTTGGTTATCTCCTTCGCTTCCACTTTTATTCCATCGATCCCACTTTTTTCTCCTGCTGACTTCAATAATCCCCGCAACCACAAGCGCCATACAGAGCACACCCCTCCATCCAAACGGAAAGTGAAACCACCTTATTCACCAGAAACAAGATAATAATAAAATTTCGAAATTTATTGGATTTGGGTTATTTGTCTGGTGTGAAAACTCTGTGTTGAACATGACGTCAATGGAGGTATTCAATGAGCACGTATGCTCTTATGCAAGGAACTAAGTTAACCTCTTGCTTCCTTTGGACACGGTTTATTTCGTATTTGCTTGGAAGATTTTAGCCAGGTGTGTTGTAGGGCTCCTGGGTCTTCTGGCAGGTTGGTCAGAAGGATAAAGGAATTTTGGCCTGGGCCAAGTTGGCATTTCCGGAGGGAGAATATTTATCTTCACCTTGACAGGGATGATGACTTGAAGTACTTGAAGTAGTCACAAGGGGGCTGATGCTTAAGGGAGTGGCGGTCAAAGTCACGGGCGAGATTGATTTTACTGTCACGTAGCATAAATAAATTACCTTGATATAATATACACATGGCAATCAAAGATTTGCGGACTTGGACCTGGATTGACAGATACTGTCCTAATAACTCCTATAGCAACAATTGGCATTTAAATTACGCAAGAACAAATTGTTGCATAACCATTTTTACCAAAATCAAACAATACAACAGCAATTTACAAATGTTTCAAACTGATTTTTTTCAAGACCATGCGCACGAAAGTATTCAAATAATAAATTCAACATTAAAAAGAAGAACGTAAAGACAGTTATATACAACTTGCCTGTTTGCTTTTCACTTCTCTTTCCTCTTTTGAACTTCCTTCCCGCGCGAAAAACATTTTGCTTTTCATTTCACTCCTCAAAGTAGAGCAGTGCTCTACTTGCACAGCTGACGTAAAAAGCATGAAAAAGTGACGCAAAAAACACGCGAAAAGCAAACCTTTTATACTTACTGCATTGAAACAGGGAGGAAAGAGACGAGAAAAGCAAGTATGTAACAGGCTTAAGTGTTCTTGTATAGCCTCATGTTTTTCCGAATATTAAAATGCTGTAACAAAACCATCAATCAAAACTAAAACACGAAAAATGTACGAAAAACAGAAATTAACAAGAAAATAATTGCAAACAAGTACAGAATTTAATTGAATCTTCAAGTCTATCAATCTTTTGCTACAAAAATTGATTGACTGACATGTTTTTTGGAACTGATTAGTTCACGCCACGTGACAATCCTAATATACCTTTGATTAGTCTTCGGCGTTTCTTCTGCCCCCACTTCAACACGGTTTCACCCCCAAAGGAAGCCATCCCCTCTGATTAGGGCATTAATGCAAAGCCAGCAAATTCTGCCACTGCCTTCAAACCCTTGGAAACCTACTCCAACCACCAAAATCAAACGTACCCACCTGCTTCTTTAATTTCCTCCAATAAGCAATTCAAAACCGGTCGGGTTTAATTTCCGGAGTCATCTGGACAATTCTGCTGCTCATCCTGATTACAGCTACGTTACTTGAACGGGCCTGTTTTTCACTCCATTTGTGTTGTAAGGCCAAGTTATCGGCTTCATGGGTTGAGCGTCCCTCTAATCACCACTCTTGGACTCTGTTTTGGCGTCACAATATCTCGACCTTGATCACTCTGACCCGGTCTCCCGTTCCAATGAACACAAACTGGTGCAATTGTCCTTTACTCCAAGATCGATTGTTTAGATATTTGCAAAGTTTCTTAGCTTTTGAAAAAGTACTTAGAAGGATTTTGCAAAATCGTTTGAAACGAAAATTATGTATGCATGAGTTTTTTTTCACAACTTGGGGTTTTGTTGGCATATTGAAGAAAAAACTTCATATTTGAAAGTTCACGTGAAGTTTTAAAATATTGACGCCATTACAATCACACAGCTATTTTACAAGGCTTCTATTCACTACTCGATCTTTGACTCCCCCTTGTTTCGCGGTAAATCATTAACCGACACTCGCTGCTAAAAATATTATGAGCATAAACTTGCTGGAGGAGACTCGGGGTGAATTAAAAAGGTATTTATAAGGACAAGATTGATAAAAGTACAACTTAAAATACGCCTTATACTAATATTGCTAAATTAATCATAATGGTTTATTTATATTTTTAACATTCGATTATTTTTGTTTCATAATAAACATGGTTATGATTTCAAGATTTTACATAATGCTTATTAGCTCGCTGCGTCAGCAGGTGAGCTTATTAACGAGTAGTGTGTCCGTCTGTCCGTCTACTTTATTTTGTGGGCCCTAAACCAGCATAAATGGGCTCTAAACCAGCATCAGCATAAATGGGCTCTAAACCAGCATCAGCATAAATGGGCTCTAAACCAGTAAAATGGGCCCTAAACCAGCATAAATGGGCTCTAAACCAGCATAAATGGGCTCTAAACCAGCATAAATGGGCTCTAAACCAGCATAAATGGGCTCTAAACCAGTAAAATGGGCTCTAAACCAGCATAAATGGGCTCTAAACCAGTAAAATGGGCTCTAAACCTGCATAAATGGGCTCTAAACCAGTAAAATGGGCTCTAAACCAGCATAAATGGGCTCTAAACCAGTAAAATGGGCTCTAAACCAGCATAAATGGGCTCTAAACCAGTAAAATTGGCTCTAAACCAGCATAAATGGGCTCTAAATCAGCATAAATGGGCTCTAAACCAGTAAAATGGGCTCTAAACCAGCATAAATGGGCTCTATAATCTAGAAGTGAATCCTTTATTTTATATTTGATGCAAAAAGTATGGTTTTTCAATACATTTGTGTATCTTATGAATTCGCATTTGTATTTAAATACTCTACATACGACCATAGCAATGTCTTTCGCAGCGAGCATTTTAATGGCTTACCATTGACTGGTTAATATTCTACTGCATGCAGGCAGAGGTATCACTTGTAGCACATAGACTTTCACTTAATTCCTTTTGATTCGTTGTAACTTACAATAGAGAAAGGAAGTATCTACTGACAACTTCTGCCAACTTGGATAATTTGACGGCTGCAATGTCTTACCTTTTAAAACCTCTCTTAGCAGTAACATATTACACGTAAGATTACTTGCAAGTAATATACAATTTAGCGGAGTAAACTTTTCAATAAAATTGTTGTATCCAAATTCACTTTTAATGGAGCACATGACCAGCAAAATCTTCGACAAGCTTTTATGTCTCTGACGGGCCCAGTGCCAAATATCAAATGTTTTTCTAAAACCCTTGGTGCTTTGCAAGATGAGCTATGTACACTAGCCAATATCTCCAAAAATCTCAAATCTAATTTTACAATTAACTGTAATAATTGAACAGTGTGAATACTTAGAAGACGAGAACATAATAATTTGGATTATGGCGCAAGTTCGCTGCCGGTCTCAGAGTTAGAGCGGCGCAGATAAGCATTGTTTGTATAGAAATCCTGGTCTTCCAGTTTGTTACAATTGAAACGGAAACAAGAAGAAAGCCCCCAGAAAAAAGCCCCCTACGAAAATAACCACCTGCCAAGTTAACCACCTACGAAAAATGCCCACTGCGAAAACTACCACCTACAAAGTTAACCCCTAACGAAAAATGCCACTTTTTTTACTTGAAATGTGATAAGTCAAATTGCACAAACAAAAATATACAGTTTTAATATTACTTCTACATTACTACATATTTAAAATATTAGAAGGATGCATATATTTAGGATTTTTTGTCAGAAAGCCCAATGCAAAAACAATAATACTATAGCTACATTAATTTTTAGGTTTTCTAAAAAGCTAACATTACAAAGTCCAATTTTCTGATTTTTATAAAAACATTTAACTTGCACATTACAAATTAAGATTCTAGGCGATTCCTATTACCTATTCCCACTACTCTTGGTAGATACCTGTAATTTGTATTTAAATACTTATTGCTTACTATCAGGTACTTCATACTATGAAGTTCATAGCATAACAAGTTATCGCTCTATTAGTGTGAAAGTGGGGCTTTTAATATGTAAATATTTACATTGAGAATTAAGTACACTCTGGAGTCGGGATTATGGATGACAAATAGTAATTATATTTCAGCTGTACCACGGTTAGCTGGACTTTGAACTCCTAGTCTTGTAACGGATCAAAAATTAAATTACAGTAGATTAATTAAATTAAGCGACAACTTGGATGGTAGTGTTGAGCTTTGTGAAAAAATCAGTTTATATATAGGTAAGCCCATCCGGCATTGTAAACATAGCCAATTTTATGGAAATCAAATTAAAACTGTATATGTTTGTTTGTGGAATTTGACTTATCACATTTCAAGTAAAAAAGTGGCATTTTTCGTTAGGGGTTAACTTCGTAGCTGGTAGTTTTCGCAGGGGGCATTTTTCGTAAGTGGTTAACTTCGCAGGTGGTTATATTCGTAGGGGGCTTTTTTCCGGGGGCTTTCTTCATGGACCCAATTGAAAATATGATCTTTATCAATTTACCGTACTTATTCTGAATCTAGAGATTACTTTTAATTTCCAGTGTTGGTCGTCCGACCGTCTGGTCTAATGCGTTTTTTCCGAAAGGGCTAATCCGATAGTAAGTGGCAGTTTCTCTATATCTTTCGGCTTCTTGTGACTGAAATTTATTCATAACAACCATGACACTAGTTTCACTTTCCATACCATTGGTAATGCGTGATGACCAAAATTTGAGCCTATCCTATAATGTAAGTAACTAAGAAATGTTAGGAACTACGGTGCATTTACCTGCTGACCTGACTTTCAGAATATATAAGTTTTAATACAGCAATCATTAATTATTTTCATGATCAGTCTAGTACCAGGGGGTGAAATTTCACCCCCCAAAATACACAGGGGGTGAAATTTCACCCCCCTTATCTAATTAATTTTTTTTTTTCAAAAATTTACACAGGACTAATTTTTTATTAAATTAACCAAATAATCTGCAAAAATACTTGTTCGATGCAAAAAAAATTGCAAATTTTTCAGTCATAATTGCAAAAAATAGCATGTGAAATTACAAAGTTATGCAGAATTCAATGTTGAAATTTTCGGAATTCGATAACTCAAAAATCTCGAATTACACGGATTTGAAAATTAGCCAGGAAAATAGCCATTGTTTTGTAGATTCCGACGGTGTGAATCAACCGGCTGGCGTTTTAACTTTAGAACTTCAAAATTTTAAAAATGCGCAAAAATCAGGTAAATTTTGTAGTTTTTATTTTCTGTTGCCTGCGTTTCAAAAACGCCAGCCGGTTGCATCGAACAAGTATTTTTGCAGATTATTTGGTTAATTTAATAAAAAATTAGTCCTTTGTAAATTTTTGAAAAAAAAATTAATTAGATAAGGGGGGTGAAATTTCACCCCCTGTGTATTTTGGGGGGTGAAATTTCACCCCCTGGTACTAGACTGATGATGTAAAACCTTATAAAATTTCTTTCATTTTGCAACTGCTTGGTTTGATTTTATGCACCAACTCAACGACATTTAATATGAAACCCAATATACAGGGAATTTTCAGTGTGTTCAGATCGCCTGTTTTCTAAAGGTGTTTAGGTTACTAGTATAAAGTTATGATCATTGTGATTGTACCAACTGAATTTGCCATCTCTCCTACCCGTCACTGGAGATGTAAATTTCTACCAAAACACAGTAGTCATCAACCAGTTGTTCAATTATATTGCAGTTTGCTGTAAAATTTTGTAAAGCTAATTGAAATAATATGAAAGAAGTTTATGCATCTGAACAGTTTCTTACAGTTGGTTACTTAAATAAACATTTGGATCAAATGGGATACTGAATTATATCAAAAACTGCTGATAATATAAGATCACGTTTGTTGCCAAAGCTATAGCGGTCATTGACAAGAGAGTTTTTTTCTGAAGGTCTGAAGCCGATAAAAATGTATTAGTTGGGATAACGTTTACAGGGTAACAAATTTTATATTATATGTTGGTTGATGCTTGCATTCCGATTAGTATCAGAAAGAGAAAAATGAAAGTAACAGATAAAAGTTTCGCAAATACACAGAAATCAGAAATGTAATTTTTCATATCCACCCATTTTCAAGTTGGATTGGGATAGGGGATCGAGATGGTAAAAAATATATACTGAGTCAAGGAGATGCAAATAGACATAACATTTTGTATATTACGCTTACTGAGAAATAAAGAACGAGATAGCAGCTCTATTTTTTATCATTATCTGTTGTGAAAAGTGATAAAACCCACCACCATGCCTGATTCGAACAATACGGTTCATGCGTAACAATCTTTGTGGATTGTGTTGAATCGCTGGGATTTATTAGCAGGGTGGGTATACCCATTTTACCCGTTTTTACCCATGCCACTTAGCAAAAACTTGTGTTTTTTGGGCAAAATTGGTAAAATAAAATACTGGAATAAGTTGATACACAAAAATTAAATGCTGGGGTAAAATGTCACAAAAATTATACATAAAGCATAAATAGGACTCAGCTGAAGGTAATATCATTTATTAAAAAGAAATCAAACAAGAGAAACAAACAGCATAATATTGTGTTTGTTGTTCGTCTTACTACATCTACCTGCTACACATTGTGTATCATTTCGGGCCGTTGTAGGCAGTCATTTATGCCAATCAGTTGAACTGATTCAGTTCTGACAATTATTTAGAAGTTTTTTCTTGTTATTTTTAAGGAATAGTTTAGGAAAGGGTTTTTGTAGTATGCGGTGGATTCTGTTGGGTAGTTTTTTGAAGAGAGACTGAGTAGAACAAGTGGAAACAGTCAATTACTTATTTGAAAAAAATTAAGATGCTGTTCTATTCTATTCTAACTATCTTGTAACTATTCTTGTAACTATTCTTCTTTTAGATCTCTGAACTTATTATGCAAACAAACAAAACTGTGCTAGTCTTGAATAAAATAAAATTTCATGCCATCCAAGGAAAAAAAATTTCCTGAACTCTGATCTACTGCTTGAGTAGGCACGAAGATCCAGAATTGCACAGGAGTGGCGTGCATGCTAAGCATACAACTTTGAAGCAAATGATGTTTATAGAAAACGGAACAAAAATGCCGGATTTATACTGTTTTGTAAAATAAGTGCTCTAAAAGCATTGCTTCTAAAGAAACAATGCACATATACTTATATTCTTTTGTAACTATGGAATAATTCATTAAGTTTCCTGGACGACTTGTATCTTGCTTCTGTGGTTTCTTCAGTTCAAGGTATTCATCCAGACTGTTACACAACTTATGTATTAAACTAAACAGCTGAAAAACTAGAAAAGGGTTCATTGAAGCAGAAAAAGTGTAGGTTTTCTATATGTACTAACCTTTACCGCTTAGGTTGGAAATTGAGGCGATAGCAAAGTGCAGTGTAAGTCATGGGAATGGGAGCAGGCTACTTGTGTATAACGTTTACTGGGAAATGAAAGAAATGTGTGTTTTGCTTTTTTGGTTAATATTAATTCATGCAAAGGTTCCTCACTGTTTTTATTTAAAAAATGAAATGCTTGAAATGTGCTATGTAAAAGGGACGCAACTTTTATTAAGCTTATATAGTACATTTAAATTTAAATCGTAATTACTTTATTTGAATAAATAAAATAAATATTTAGAGGTAAGTGGTGACATCCAAATCACAACCACTCACCATTAGCATGAATGTGCTGTCATTCAAATTGCTTATCCATCTTAATTTGTCAGTTTTGATATAATTCATGTAATTAAGTTTGCAGTATTTTTTTAAACTTGCCCCACATCTCTGTAAAGCTCCGTAACAAACCAGGGCTCAAAGTCTGGTCGTTTGCTCACACGAATTTCTGTTAAAACGCCGTATTTAAGTACATGCCAAAAACTCGATTTATTATTTTTTCTATCTTCCAGTGAAATTAGTTATACAGGTTTGTGAAATATAGTAACTAGTTAAATTGAGTAGTAAACAACATTTTTTGCGATGCTTCAGCGACATTTGATTTCTTGATGGAGGCGGATTAATATATAATGGCATGTAATTTTTTACCCCTAAATAAACATTAAACCATCCTTTTATTATCATGCCTCATCCTCTCGTGCCAAAAAATTAATCATTATTAGCCCTTAAATGATTTTTTGAGGGATAAACAATTATTTGGTGTTCACGAGCATAAAATGCATGTACGTCGTCATTTGTCGGCATGCATAGGTATAAAAGGCAGGCCTGCTTGGCTCAGAATTCATTTGACTTGCAACAAGTAAGCAGCATCTTGAGCAGTAGCAGTAACTGTAACTAATGGTCAAACCTGCCATATGCAAATTTGATTTTTGAATAATTTGAAATTTTCGATGTTTACTCATTTTCACTAAATGGATTCGTTTGTTGTGAAAATATTTAATTTCAAAAGTTAGGGTGCCAATTTGTTGCCTATTAAATTTGCTAAAATGTCGTCTCTCAAATATTTGATATCTTGTTTCTTAAAAAATTCTGCAGGCTTCATTGATTTTGGTGCACTTCCGGTTTACAGCAACCTAGTGTGTATCCTTCGTCTCCGCTGCACATAAGCCGTCTGTATTGAATATTTGACACATTAATCATGTAGAACATACAATTAGCTATTTATTAGGCGTTTTCAATCAGAAATTGATTGAGGAAGACAAAAGTTACAGTGTCCAGAAACTTTCGGGAAAAAATTTGAGTAAGGATGCTCAACTTCCATAAAAACTTTCATTTATGAGTTTTAATTCCAATCTGAAAAAGTCAGATATTTTCGTATTTGGTACAGGTTAACTTTAAACCTCTTTCAGCCTCCCTAAGAAACATATGGGGATGAAGCCTGGTATGTAGTTATTATCCATAAACATACTTTATAAAAGTTTTAAATATTTAAGACTAAATTTTTTCGTGGGGTCCGAATGACGATTTGTTACTCAAAAAAATTAAGCAAAGCACTGAAAAAAGATTAAAGTAGATATAAAGCTGCACTTTAAACTTAATTTTGAATAAAATGACAATAATAATTGTTTATCCCTCAAAAAATCATTTAAGGGCTAATAATGATTAATTTTTTGGCACAAAAGGATGAGGCATGATAAAATGAGGAAAAACAAATGTTTTTTTGAGGGTCGACTGAAATATTCCCATATATAATTTTACCAGTCTACTGATCACTTTCGGATATACATATACATAAATTGATTTTCTTATAAATTAAATAAATATTTGACAAAAATCACTGATTGACAGGGCTGGAAATCATCTGGGTATACTAATCTTATTTTCCCGACCTACTTAGCTTGAGTATCCTTTGCGGTGTGCCTTTCTCTGCGTTGATAACTTGTGAATTTTTGAATAAATCCGCAAAAATTGCTACAATTCGGTTCTAAATATCACTAAAGATTTCGCCCAATTTTATTTGTGAGCATTGTTGTAAACTGTTGAGATTGTAAAATACAAACTATTATTTTCTCGAGACCACGTCAAAACAACTTTCAAGTAATTCAATGAAAATGCATTGTCCATTAATCTTTGTTATTGTTGTGTATGTTTTCTTCGTGCTTAGTGTATTCCAATGCCTAGTAAATGCATTAGATAGTTGGGACGACGCTACCGATTTGTGCGAAACAACTCAATTCCAGGTATTTTCAAGGCGACTCATAAGCTACCTAACCAAACACTTGCACCAACATGAGTTAATGATACATTCTTTTGAACCAAGTTGCAATTTTAAAATGCAAGATTTACGATGCATGATTTTTAATAATACTTATTGGAAAGATGTAGGAATTGAATTCTCATTTAGGTATAGCCAGCCTCTTGCAATTATACTTGCGCCACTGGTCAAAAACCCGACGAAAGAGAATGCGTTAAACGTATTTATTACGTTCTATCAGCTTTCCCTTCGGCCGTCGACTATTTATATATTTGCTCATAAATTTAGAAATTTAGAAAACCACAACTCCACGTCCCTGTTTTACAATGAGGTTGCTAGTTTGCCATCCACAAAACGTTTGATACAAATCGAGTCAAAAAGTGACGTATTGATAAGATATTACTGCTTAGGGTATTGTGATAAATTTGTGTCCTGGAAACAAGTACACGATTTTACGGAACACACTATATTGAATCCACTGTTGCTTCATAAAAAACTGTTTTCAAACGGAAACAAACAAGAAATACAAATTTTACGAAACATTTCGAAAGCTGTATTGGATTGTAAAAACTTGAGATGGCTATCTTCAGAATGTGGTAGTACGGACATGAGTGCGCTTCTCATCTGAAAATATCACAACTTGACCTTTACTTATGCCAAATTAGACAATATTTCTAAATTTCAATATTATGGACCTTCACAATCTTATGGACAGTATGGTCAAAGCATCGCTAACAATGCTCAAATTAAAGCAGGTCTTTTCTTTAAGAATGTTGCAGGTGTGTCAGTGCTTTATTGTTCAAGTCTACGCCAAAGTAAGCACAGACTCTCTGCTAGCATGAAATCCTGGATGGGAATCATGTCAGCTTCAAGTGTGGTTTGTTTGGTGATTTCATTGGCAGCTATTTCACGATTTACCAACTGCCTGGGCACGAACCCTTCTTCGATGAACAATTTGCTTCACTTGATGGGGGGGGGGGTTTCTAGGCTTCTCCATTCCAAATGCACAAAAGTGCACAAAATTTATATTTTTTGTAAGCTTAATTGGAATGACGATATGTCCATATTACACAAACGAGGTTACAACTCGTGTGCTCGTGTTTGTGCACGAAAAGCCATATAAGACACTTAGTGACTTACTGCTAAATGGATTTAAAATTTTGTGGCCAAAGAATTATAATTTTGATCCACTGGGTTGGGAATCTATACACAGAGAATACGGAAAAAGGAATTTGTCATGTCTGCTGAATTCCAGCATTTACATCAACAGAACTATTGTGATGTCAAAGGAGGCATATGTTAGCTTTTTGATGGGAAAATATGCTATTTTGTTTACTAAACATCAACCATATTTACTGACTTTTGAAAAAGACGTAATTAAACAAACAAATGACAGTTTCAAAAAATGTTTCCTGCTGGACAAAACCCTTACTAACAGACATTCATACCATATTATTTATACAATTAACCGAGCGTGGGTATCCAGAACATCCCAGCACATCATAGAAGGCGGATTTGTGCAAAAATGGGATGACTGGCAGTCCCACGCTGACATATTTGAGTACGGAGTGCAAGACGTTGAGTTTTTTCCCGACAAAATCATAACCACAGGAAATTATATGGAATTGAAACATTTGCTGGTAGCATTTAAGCTGGTTTGTATCCTTTGGAGTTTTGTTTGTAGCTGAAGTTTGGTGCAAAAAACGTAGTAAACTAGCAACTTTGGTTTCGAGAAATTTCAAAGTGAAAACGATTCTACTAAAAAACGATCCCATATGCAAAACACGACAACTGCAAAATGCTCCGATGCTTTGTTTGGATAGGATCTCACATGCGCAAAACTACAGCGTCGCATCATTGCATATTTCGGCATGTTCGGCAGTACGCTTGTGCACTTTACTGCGACGAATCTGCTGCTCTTGCAAAAGTTACTCGTCAATACTGGTAAAGTTCATATCAATTCATCGTATTTGCAGACAAATTTTCTCTCGATTCCTTATTCCCACACCCTGATAAGCCAACAAATTACAAAATTTTTGTAGTAAAAGGCTCCTTCTGCTAGAATGTCAGATTGGGCTGTATAATGAAATGTATACGAAAATAATAGAATTTGCAAAAAAGTAAAATTTAATAGTTTGTAAAAATCATCTAAGAGTACTAAAGAGTACTAATCAACACTAAAGAGTACATCATAATTAAATGTGTAAAACATTATGTTTTGAACGCATTTATTTTCCGTAAACTATAACTCATATTTAAGACATTATGCACAAATTAATACTGCATTTATTGGATCAATCGTTTTCAAATACCTTGTCCTGGTTCTGTGTTTCCTTTGCGGTATGCCTTTCTCTGCGAACACGTTACAATTTTAGGTTTGCTTAAAATTTAAACAAAGACGAAAGCTTCTTTTTACGAGTCCTCAACACAAACACTATTATAAGTTATATCAAATAAATGAAGCATGTTGGGTAATTTTGTAGGATATTAAAGCATAAACAACAATTTCATCTCTGTATCTGCAGTAAGTAAAATCCACCATATCACCAACTTTTGCAAACGCAACATCTAACCAATACAAATTTTTATGTTATATATTTTTATTTTTCGCTAAAATCCATTCAATAAATCGGAAAGCTGACAGTATAATTTATCCTGATGGATAACAAGTTAAGGAGAGCAAGATTATAATATAACGGTAAATCACAGCAATTAATCAATTAATTTTTAAAAAACAGAGTTTTTTCAGCTTTTCTTAAACAACCCGAAAGCTTTTATTTTTTCAACTTACTAGTTTAAAATCCTCGTTTTAATTTCTCACCAACTTTTCTGTATTTTTTTTTAAATCAGATTAACTTTGGGTGAAATGGGGAAAATGTTGGGTGTCAATTACGAAATAAAGCCAAGGGCTAATGAGGGACACTTATGAAGAAGGTGTGGGTTACTGGAGCGCTGTCTCTCTGTCAGTGGTCTCAGTTTCCATCTTGATGGCTTGTAAGGTTAACGAAGTGTAGTTTTTGGTGGCAATTCAAATGAGAAAACAGTGTTTGGTCAGAGTACTGCTTGGACCGTGGTTGTTGCAGTGGTTAAGTTTTGGCTGATTCAAAAGATACTTTGTAGTAATGAAAAATACTTGAAATGACGATTGACGACCAGGGAACTTTGACAAATGAACATTAAAATGAAGAGAAACTTTTGAATTTTTGAAGTATAGTACCCTCAAAGGTGCAAAACTAAATCTGGAAATTCTTAAAAAACTTAGGCGATATATTGTTTTTCAAACAAAGAAACTATTACACTTTTATCTTTAACCATCATTGCAACGGTTTGCTACATACTTTTTGCTATTGACGTCGAATTTTTGCAAAAAATGAAATTATTTATGTGTGATTTAGCTATCAATTCCAAAACCTAACTCTTTTAAGTTTCAAACTCAATCGGAGTAAATAAATATGTAAAATTCGTATTTCGAAATATGCAATATTAGCATAGAGTCAAATGAGGTTTTCAACAAATGCATGTAATAGGAAAGTCAGCTTCTCGTCATTTTTTGACACTTCAAAACACTTTCATCGTCCTTTTGTGGGTAGATTTTTTGTTGACGCAACCAACCATCTTTCTGTTTTCGACAATACCGGTGACCAATAATACACAACGTCACTTTCAAATATCCTTATAAAATATTATACATTCGAACATAAATACATACCTAGAATACATTTTTCAATCAACATTTATTTGTGAATGTGCTAAACATAGCAATAGACTGAATAGACCATAGCATATTTTAAGAGAACATTACTTTCATGTGGTACTCCTGCTTAGTTTAGTGTTAATAGTCAATAATAAAACACTATTCAGCACTTTAAAAACACTGAGGTATTGCCGGTTGTGATTTTTGTAAAATGAAGCGGAAAACTAAAATATGGTAAGCAGCAGTGCAAATAATTTGAGTTTTTATATTATATACAAATGTTCTTTGAAGTAAAATGGAATTTGGAACTATTAACCAAACACTTCGTTTGGATAAAAACAAGCGAAGAAAAAACTAACGAATTTCCGAACTCTTCGAAATGTTAGACACCAGTTCCGCTAGATTTTTCAAATTATCCCAAGTAACCAGTAAGATGGAAGGTTACTGCAAAACATTGATTCTGTTTTGTTCGAAATTATGGAAATTGCTCAAACGCGTGATAAACGTCTTTTATCTTAGCTGCTAGTATTTTTTTCAATGCAGCAAACATCTCATCTAATTCTTCTCTTGAAGCTCTCTCCGTTTGAAAATAAATAATATAATGTAAATGTAATACAGTTTTAATGAGATATTTGTTCATTTTTCGTCGTAAAATAAGCCAACATACGGATTAATAAACTCACTTAATGAACTTTCCCTTAATTTTAACAAAACCTATATTTGTTAAAACCGAAGTTACTACACAAAACAAAATTTTATTCAATGAATATACTAGTTTTATTTTATAACATGACAATATTTATTTTCGTATTTATAATACATAAATATATTTAAGATTTATTTACGGACACCCTTAATTTTACGAAATGACGTGCGTTAAAATAGAGTTCAATGGTCAAACAAATAAGTGTCTTGGTCCATTCTCTGATTGTAACGTTTACAATTTGGCAGCGTCTTAATATGTTTTCAACAATTGTACCCATCGCTGCTAGCACCATTCCAGCGGGTAGAATTGCAAATACCACACTTAAACTTCCATGTAGATTCGATGGGTGAAATTCTCGCTTCTCCGGAAACTCAGCAAGCTTTCCTGAACTCTTCCAAAAATTTATTCGCCACTGCATATGCCAATCTAGTAATCCTGAAGGATACAGTGCCTCCATTCTGAATAAAGACTTCGGGGGGAAAATATCAATCAAAGTAAACTTCGTGTGCTGAATTGCAACAGATTTTCTTCCAAAAGAAAGTGGATGTTTAAAGTACGAGTAGTTTACGTTATATACAGTTTTATATTTAGTGCTTTTCGTTTGTTTCAGAAGTAGTGCATGACGAGTGAATTTTGTGCATTGCAGGAACGTTTTTAAATTTTTCCATTTATTGTAAACATGTATGCTATTAAACGGAGGAAGAATTGGAGTATTGTTTAGTAGATTTTGTTCCTGCTTAGTCAATTTTGCAACCCTGCACATTATATTACTCGTTATACCAACAAAGTTAGCTAACTCTGATATGATCACAAAATAATATGGCTTACCAAACATATCACTCCCATTCAAACTAATTTTGTGACAATGAACCCCTTTTGAACTCATTACATTCACCGAATCCTTTAAAAAATTCCATAACTCTTGTTGTTTCGGTTCTCTAGGTAGATTATGGCTTTGCAGTGCATACGAATAAACGGTGTAGGAGTCCCTAAATAGCTGTTCAACTGAAGTATATGGAATTGATGGAATTGAGCTAATAAGCTTCATTAGATTTTTCCCCTTGTACCCATTACTTAACACTACGCAGACTAATAGTGTTGGTCCTACAACTAACTTGAGAAAAAAGTGCTTTCGTACCAGTTTTATTTCACAATATGAAAGTAGACAATGCTCAGTCAAATTTCCAAATGAAGAAAGAAAGTATCGCAACAACAGTTGAAATATTTCACAGGTTGATATGATATTGTTAGGGTGATAGAATTTGGCAGCATACAAAAGTAAAGCTCTAAACACACCAACGCCAATAATTACAACACCCACCATGCAGATCCACGACAGCAAATCGTAGGAAGTTATTAATTCCATGAAAGGAGTTTTACCGGCTCGTTGGCCACAGGCTACAAACACAAGTGCATCAGTTTTGTACCGAAAACGACCTTCCCAGTGCTTTGAATTAGCGTATGCCACAACAGGCAAAAATATCTTCTCAAGTTGGCACGAAGAAGTTTCCATACATTGCGCCCATGCATCTCCGTGTTCGTAACTTGCGTTGCCGAATACAAGGTAAAAGAGATGTTGCGTTCTCAAGCGAAGTTCATCAGTACGAGCAAAGTTATTTAAGTAAATTGTCTTACTTGAAGAATGCATTTCCTGAAGAGGATGTGAATTTAAAAGACGACCATGCTTACCCGGATCGATCATGTATTTTAGTTTCCATATAACGTTGTCAGTGTCTCTTTGCGCTTGATAAATAGACGCAGTTAGCCAAAGGAAATCAGACACGAAGTCGGACTGCAATGTTGCCTTCTGAATAATATCCCCTGGTTTACAGGAGAAACAGAAAAGTTCCACGCTTTTGATTTTCTTGTGTTCCACTTTCCAATTGATCCAGGTATGCGATGCCGTTATTACTGGCTGTGCAATTATGCTTGAATAAAAAGCTCGGATTCCAAGTACCCATTCTTTCTCATTTTTGTAATTCGTATTGGCAACAAGAACGTCGAATTGCCATCGAGTACGAATTAAATCCATGACTCCAAATTCTTGTAGTAATTCCGCATATTCCGGAATATGCTTCCAAAACAACGAGCTCTCACTTCCCAACGAGAATATCGTTTGATTCAAAAACGTCCAGTAGAAGTGGGATTTTATTCTGTGTCTGAATTCTTTATAAATATAACTTAGTAATGCTCGGTGAATACGAGTTTTGCTGATGATATAATTACGCTTAGGTAAGCTGACTTCATTTTCAATTGCCGGAGGATACATTGAAATTAAATTGAAATTGAAATTGAAATTGATCTTTATTGTCTGGCCTTTTCAGTACTGGTACAATGCATATAAATAAACAAGGTACAATCGTTCTGTTCTCATAAGGTGACATTAAACAAATAGATAATATACTAACTAAACTTAACCTAATAACAATTAAAAATTAGTAAAAAATAACCTTGAAGACAAATTACTTACTAAAATTAGCCTTAATCGCTATTTCAAACTGATACAAACTCATATTTGTTACATCTAAATCTTTAGGTAACGCATTCCAGAGCTGAATTCTACGGTAATTTAAACAGTTTTTGAAATTTTCTGATTTAAAAGTAGGTACAATTGCTAAAGGCGCCTTTCTTGAAGACTTTCTCTGTGATAATGGAAATACATCTTTCTTCAGTAATAGAAATGCATTCTTTAGTACCACAAAATCTCTTCTTTCTTTTACAGATAAAAAATTGTACTTTTTCCTACAAATACTTAGATCACTATCTGAGAAAAACTTTCGTTTTGAATATGAGGGGTACTCATATTCTATTAAAAGCCTATCTATTTTTCTTTGTAGCTTATTTAAATCACTATCACTTACAACCGCCCAAATGTCTATAGCATAGTCGACTACAGAATAAATATGTGCATTTATCATTGTTTTAAATACAGTGTTGTTAAAGAATCTTTTAAACCCTCTAATATAATTAATCTTCTGTACTAATTTTTCTGTTACCTTATTGTAGTGTAGCTTAAAAGTTAGACAAGGATCTAAAACTATTCCAAGATATTTAAATTCATACACACGTTCTATAAACTGACCATCTATTTGAATACCATTTACTTCTTCTTTTTTGATTGTTAAGTCTCGATTCTTGTGGAAATACATACATTTTGTTTTATCATAATTTATAGACATTGCATTATCATTGCACCAGTTTTGAATTTTCGCCATTTCGTCCATAAGGACTTTATTAATGTCCGCTAATGATGTACCAGACGTATATATTACTATATCATCGGCATACATTATGTAATCACAATTAATTATTTTACTTATACTATTAATGTATAAACTAAAAGTTAATGGCCCATTTGCTGAGCCTTGACAAATACCCCTAGTCAACGGATAACACTTTTCAGAGCTATTAATGCTAAAAACTCTGTTGCTAGTATTTGCATACATTAATTCCACGTACCAGGGTTCTAATTTATACTCATACATTAACTTTTTAATTAGTATATCGTGCTTTATAGAGTCAAAAGCTTTAGAAAAGTCAATAAAAATTGCACCAACTTTGGTTTTAGGTTTATCGATGTTCTTATAAATATCATTCGTTAACATTTCTAAGGCTGTATGACAAGATTTGTTTTTTCGATAAGCAAATTGCTTCTCACAGAGTTGTGATTCGATCCGTGTTTGAATTCTATCTGATAAAAACTTTTCAAAGATTTTGCAATAATCCGTAAGCAGTGATATTGGCCTATAGTTAGCAGCTAATTTTCTAGAGCCTTTTCCCTTATATAGTGGCATAATATTTGCCTTCTTAAATGCAGTAGGCACTGACTTACTTCCTATTATCAAAGTAAACAACCATACCAACATGGTAACATACACACCACACACACTTTTCATCATTTTCAGTGGCACTAGATTGTCTGGATTGTGGGACTTTCTAGTATTGAGTGACCTTACTGCATCTAAGACCTCACTATGAGACACTTTGATAGGTTCAATGTCGCTTTGTGAACTATTCGTAAAATCAAATAAATGTGTGCTTCACAAGTCCAGGGTCTTATCCTCATCAACCTTTTATGCTTCAGAGTTTCAACAAAATAATTGGTTTTGGGTGCCGTAAAATTTTGAACATGTATTTTTTCAAACGGAAGTACAAATTCTTCCAGTAGTTGATCACCTGAGAAAGCAAAGACAATATCCAGTCGTCGAAGAAATAGTGGAATGCTAGGAGGAGAGTAGACGTCAGCGCCATTGAAATTGATTATGTTTAATAGACATGTTGAGAATGGTAGCAAATGCTCATTAAAATCTGTGGGAGTGACTTTATCTTCGTTGTGGTAATGTTTACTAGAAGTGCTTATACGATACCGGGAGAATAGATACCAATTTCTATTAGCTGCTTCAGATTTCGCTGGCTTGAATGAAAGCAAGAGTACAGACACCGTTACAAGGCTCACGGATATCATTTTATTAGAATGGTTAGAGATCAGAAATTTTTAAGAAGACCAAATTGTTTTTAATAAATTCCCAGCTTTCCAAATACTAACAATACATTCCAAGTGCTATTTAGTTTTAACAAAACTGCTTGAAAGGGTCAAATCGTTGTCTTGATGCTTTTAAGAACAAATGCTGTCTGACACTCTAGTATTACTATAGAAAGAACTTCCTGGGGCGTACAAAGAAAAGGCTAGAAGGTAAAAATATACCATCTATAGGTTGCTTGCTTGTCAAAACAAGATATTTCAGTACCGGTGGTGGAGGGGTTGTTCTTATATGTAGAACAAAACCGTCAACAACAGGAAGCCGATAGCGTGCTCACAGCATGGGTATTTTGGTAATGGTTTTTCTTTGCATATTTTTGTCCTGCTCTAAGCTATACAGCTAAACATGTTGACGTGTTATGCTTCATGTGCTAAAATTAAGTCTTGACAATAATAAAGAGTCCGTTGGTCTCTTGATAATTACTTTTCGTCTTCAGTAAATTGGTTTTTCTTCAAGAAATAGTTTTTCTTCAGTACTTGGATTTTTTAATAGATAGTTTTTGTACATTGGCTTACTTCTCTAGTACTCAGCTTCCGTATTCTGGGCAAATAATTCCGTATGGATTTTTTTAGCTCGCTGCTTCTGCAGGAGAACTATTTAAGATATCGTTGTCCGATTGTCGGTCGGTACACTTTATTTTTAAACCAGGGTAAACGGGTTCTAATGTGTAGTCTTAAGTAATTTTTGTAAAAGATATATGGCAGAAAGGAAACTGGAGAAGAGCATGGATTTCAAGGAAATGAAATTGGAAGCGGAGGAGATGAAGGGGCATACTTGAAGGGATGAGGAAGCTTCGAAGTCTCCATATTCCACCTATTCCACTCAACACTCTCCTATCGTCTTATATTTGGCCAAAGGTCGAACTCGATATTTCTTCGTATCCGTCTTGGGGAAATCCCAGAAACCTAGATTCCTCTGCCAAAACGCTTCAAAATTAAATACATTCCATATTCACAATCTTCATTGCGTTTTTGGAAGAACTTTGCATTTGGCTAAGGTACAAACATTTATTTGATGCAAATTTAAAAAATGGCTAAAGCTTGGGGAAAAAATAATTCCCGAGAGTAGCTAAATTTGAAAGAAACTGTTTGAACATTCGAAGATTCCGATTTTTATAAAATGCAGACGTTAATTGATTGCACTTTTATAAGTGAGTTGTAGATTTTGTTTTGCTTTTTTAATTGGCAATTTTGGAATTTAGTTTTTTCGAGAAAAGTGTTTTGTGACAGTTTAAATAAAGAAAGCAAATTGTGTTTAAGGATAACCAATATGTCAAGATTCTAGAAGGAAATTAATTTTAATAAGATTATAACATGTATAATATTATGTTGGTTTTAGACGTCGTTTTTGCGAAAACTGGTGCACTGGTGCACCTTCTACCTAGTAGATTGTCTCTCGTTATCATTTGTATGCTGAATTACCCTAATAAGTGCCTCCTACAGTTTTTATTAATCTGGTTTTGCTGTTAAAAGGTGAAATAACAAGCAAATAGAAAAAACTCAATAACAAAATAGTACTAAACTACTTACTAGAATGTCACTACTTTTTGCAAAAATATAAATATTAAAACTTCCACAAAACTTATGGCAACTAAAAGTTACTTTGCAAATCATATACAAGTACCTTTGCTTTGATTCCCTCTTCTCCTCTTCCTATGGCTCCTCCTCAAGGGCATTTCAGTCCGTCTCACCTTCCTCCAAAACCACTCACTAATTTGACAGTATCGCTCTCCTGGTTTTAAAACTTCTCAAGCTTCAATCATTCTTTTTGTCCTCACCACAAGCAGTGAATATTCTTTATTGCTGGACTATTATTTTATAGTCCAGCAAGTCTAGTATTACCAACACTAATCACGTACAAATATAACATTCAGTTACACAAACAATACATTGAGCTAAGTTTACATTTTCCTGTGTCAGTGAATGCGTTTAGGTACAAAACAATCTATTTGCAAGCCTTAATCGGGCAAACCTACACAAAGACAACGCCAGGCATTCAGAAAAACTTTTTACTGGCAGTAATCCCCCATTGAGAAGGAGTTTTGGTGATTTTCACAAATTTTGGGCACTTTCTCCGATTTTCGTCAAAATTGGCACATATGTACACTTTTATCTTGTGAATTCAAAAATAGTAATATTTTGGTCTCAGGGTGACGATGTCAGTAAAAAATTGATGACCAAATGTGACCATTTTCATGTATTCGATGAATACGAGGATTTTCGTAGTTTTTAGAGGATAACTTTTGTATGCATCCAAATCTCGAAAATCGCCGGGATGCCCATCCTAGAATGTTTATTGCTTGTTTAAACAAAACAAACTTCAAGACAAAATTCGGTTCCATGGTGGAGATATTTGGTGGACACGGTGGAATCGATCGTGCCAAAAGTGACAGAATGCTGTTTCAATCTGCGTCATCCAAATTGTCTCATTAATATACCAAATTAAAGCCAATGAAAAACGACAGGATCGTGTTTCTCAGTTTTTTGAAATACACACTAACAAGAAAGTTATGACCATATTTACAAAGTGATGGATTTTTGGACAAAATGGAAAGTTTCCCTAATATGGTCATAACTTCCTTGTAAGTGCGTGTTTTAAAAAACTGGGAAACACGATCCTGTCGTTTTTTATTGGCTTTAATTTGGTATATTAATTGGAGAGTTTGGATGACGCAGATTGAAACAGCATTCTGTCACTTTTGGCACGATGGATTTCGTCAAGTTTGGTGTACTTGCCCATACATTTTTCCAAATATCTCCACCATGGAACCGAATTTTGTTTTGAGGTTTGTTTTGTCTAAACAAGCAATAAATATTCTAGGATGGGCATCCCGGCGATTTTCCAGATATGGATGTATACAAAAGTTATTTTCAAAAAACTACAAAAATCCTAGTATTCTTCGAATACTATGAAAATGGTCACGTTAGGTCATCAATTTTTTACTGACATTGTCACCCTGAAACCAAAACAATACTATTTTTGAATTCACAATTCCAAAGGGTACATATGTGCCAATTTTGACGAAATGCTCAAAAAATGTGAAAAACACCAAAACTCCTTCTCATTCAGCATAATGCATATTTTTATCACATAACATGCTCTGAGCTTTGTTGTTGCTTTTGAGCATTATTTACCGCTATTGCTATTACCCTCCATAAAACTACTCATATTAGTACAACAAGACGGGACTTCACACACATCATATTAATGATATTTAAAACTGAAATATTAGTAGCCAGCTTGATAAATAAAAAGAAGAATACATATTGATAAAAGCCACTTTATTCCAGAGTATCAAAAGTGGACGTCCAACGTACTTTTTCGATGGACAGTGGACAACGTGGACAAAGTGGAAAGTGGACAGTGGAAAGTGGACAGATGTTACTCAATGACAGAGTCTGTCCGACAGACGTACAGGGTATAAAGCTACGTCATACTGAATGAGAAAAAACCGCAGATTTTAAAATGAAATGCAACGAGATGTCACACAGCACAGGAGAAAGAAGAATAGGCTTCATTCTTCATTTCATTCCTCGGAGTTGAGTTTTTTGTAGAGTCTGCGTTAGCATTTCAAATTGCAAATCACAAGTTAACATATCATTTTTAACTGAGGTCAAACTCGTCAGTCGTGCTATTACAGAGTCCATAATAGAAAGTAAGTATAACTTTAGTGACAATTTTTGCTAAATAATGTAGATATTGAACGAAGATGTAACTGTGCAATCAGATGACTCGCCTGCTTCATCTTTTACTAGTCAACCTACAATTACAAATGGTAACCGACGAAGCCCAGTGCGTAACTTAATCAGTACACGAAACTAGGGAAATGATAATTAGCTTGAAAAAACATAATGCGTGGATTGAATTAAGTCTTCACTGGCGGACGTCACATGGTTATCATGCGTGGTTTGCAGGTTTTCAGAGATTCAAAGGGAAATATGCAATGTGTTTAGGACTCATTACTGATTCACGATAATTTCTACCGCAGGTAACCAATTCAGGTACGCAAATTAGCGACTCAGAAAGGCCGGGATGATGCCTTCAAAAAAGGTTAACGACTCAACGTTAAATGCTACGGATAGATCCAAAAGGCCCACAGGTTCCACTTTGGTCTCCAACGAAGCAATTCTTGAAGAACTAGAGAAAAGTGAGTACCATAAAACATGATAGAAGTACAAAGTCCTTTTTATCCTGATATACTTATGATCTTTACTAATAATCCTAATAACCTAATTACTCTACTGCTACAGATTCCCAAACCAGCAGTCCTGCAAATGACCGTGGAGAACTGGAATCCAGCCAACAACTCGACCTAGGAAACCTAGATAGTGATGTTGAAGAGCGCATTGACGAATTGATCAGCCGGGCAAATCAAGAACCGGAGGAAGACGTTATCGATTTGGTGGCGATGATTCGGATTCCTCTCTCGGAACTAAACGATATCTCACATGTAGGCAGAAACAAATCCATTAAAGATCCAATCTGGCAACACGAACGCAGAACGGCAAAGCAATTAAAAATAATTGTAACAACAGTGGAGGACATGTTAGTGCCAAGGCTTGCAGAAAGATAAAGCATGTGAAGAAGGATAAACAACAGCGCTAATTAGTGGACGATGCAACTGTCAAACCAACCGGTTCTGCTGCTTCATCGTCCACAACGCTGGCTGTTGTGCAATCGACACCATCTGACCCGTTTCCGTCAATTTCTCAAATAAAGTCTCGGATGAATGTTTGGAAGCAGGGTGCAGTACTAATGGAAACTGCTAAAATGGACATGTATATACGCCTCGGTGATATGTCATACTATTCAGGTTGGAAAGGATCTCTAATGTTTGATGCCGTCCCTACAAAATCGAATAAAAAGAGTTTGAAATGAAATCGAAATTCTTGAAAAAAGCCATCGCAAAAACAGAGGCAGAGTTTAACTGCACATTGGGTGGAGTAGTAACTGACAACTGTGATGAAGTTAATGAGAAACTTGGCCGAAGATAAACTAAGCGCATTCGTCTGTGCTGACCAAGTTCTGAATCTACTGGGGCAGGATCTAACTGACACCGAACTTATCGAGGACATCGTGAAGGTCCAAAAGTTATTCAGCAATCATCACTACGAGTCAGCGTCTTTGTTGGAATTGAATGGATCGCGTGCTATTGTACCGGGTAAAACAAGGAATTATTCTCAAGTCACTTGTTGAAGCCAAATGTACTAGATTTAATGACAAACACGTCGTGGTGGCGCAGCGCAAGTGCGTATTCCCAAACTCGGATTAAAAAACCAGCTCTCTGCGTATGTGAGGACCTAATGATACTCCTCATAAGTATTGTCGCACTGGAAAGGGCATTTTCCGCCATGGGTAATATTATAACGAAGAAAAGGAATAAATTGGGTATTGAAAAGGCACTTAAACTTGCAGTAGTAAATAAATCGCTTGGTGCGATGCTTGTGCTTTCACAATGAGCGATGGGGTGGATACGGATGAGGAGTGAGTAGTCAATAGTAAAACTGGTGCACCTGATGTAGGCAAATTGCTTTACCTGAGTCACCAGTTCGTTACTTTACAGATACTGTTGTACAAAAAAACTTCATTTTTACAACTGCCATCAAATTTTTTTACTAAATCAAAACTGCTTGATAATACTGATATCGTGCTTACCATTTTAAGATCAATTTTTAATGAATGAGTACATAATATAGTTAAGTAGTCGTTATTTGGGCAAAGTGCACAAAGAGTTTCAAAACTATTCAATTACAATGTACTATCAAAAATGAGCTTCATGTTTTGTTACAGCATTAAAGGAAATTGTAATTTTGTATCTACTCTTTGATGTACATAAAAAGGATTGGTTAAGTAGTATTGCAATTGTTTGTCATTTCAGTCAGGCATCATTAACCATGCATTCACATTCAGTGCATTTCGTACTCTCTACATTGGTCCCTCAAACAACTCAATAAATAATCTACCGCAGTTACGCTTTACCTGTACCTGTCCAATTCCCTCCCCCACAAATGATTCCCTCTCCGCCAAATCCTTTAAGTGTTCCTTATTTTGCAAAGCTCAACTTATTAGCATCCAACACGCATCAAAACAATTTGGAAATCCCCTAGTGAACTCGCTTTCGGTGGGCCAATGGATTCCAATAAGTATCTCCAGTCAATGCCAATCTTTACACTCACCAACCTCAGTTGACGCGAGCCAAAAGGCTGCACAGGTGCAACTGGAAGCACGCTTTTATCGGAAGAGTTCGGGTGAACTGGTGACAAGTTGGCATTCCGCTGGACAGGATACTTGGGTTGCGACTTTCCAATCCTCTACTTTTCCCTTTTTGGTTTCGTGTGTTCTCTAACAGGCATTTCACTTTTTTCTTCCAGGGAACAGCAGTTAAGAATCCGCTTTATGTAATTCAAATTTTGGTTACTAGAAGTGTTCCCAACCCATGTAACAATGTTGTCCTGTGAGAGCACAACTCACATATTAAAATAAAATATAATGTTTTAGAATAAATTTAGCACAATAGCAAAATGCAACAGCATATTTTGGTTTACTTTGCAATACATGTGCTACTGTTATAGCGGTCTCAGAATGCCCTTATAAATATATGACTGTCCACCTGTCCACTGGACAGCATATAATAGTGCTGGACAAAGTGGACGTTGTCCACTGTTCAGTGTCTAGCTTTCCACTGTCCATTGATACACTGCTTTATTCTGCTTTGGCTTTAAGTTTTAGCCGGATTATAAGCCTAGAGTTGGAATATCGTGTTTAAACTCCTGACGGCTTGCATTATTGTAAATCTGCAATATTTCAGGCTTCAATGTGATTTAAATTTCAGAACAGTAAGCATTAACCAATAAAAAATATTATTATACACTTTGCATAGTACAACCGCCAATCCTTAAGCTATGTACACAACCGGTGCATTATTGTTATAAAGATTAGCATTACTTCGTATTGGAATGTTAGGAAGTCCACAGTTATTTGGAAAATCAGAAGTTTAATGCAGCATCAAATGTTTTATTGCTCAAAGTGACGACGTGCTACTTTTTCTACTTTTATATTGCGTTTCAAAATTAAAGATATTGATAAATTAATACTTGTTACCGTGTTTTTTGAATTTGTAGTAAACAGTAATAAGATTTTAGACCACACAGAGGATCAGTAACCGAGCAAGTCACAGTTTTCGGCAAAGTGGCCTCTCAAACGTTTCAGGTTTCCAATTTATTGGCCCATACAGGTCTCTGTTTATTTCCGGATGTTCAATGGACAGAGCGAGTTGTCCGGAATGTTTACCACAAGCAAACCCGTAGCTTGCAAGCAAGTAGCCCGTGTGGAATCAGGTAAAGAGGTGGGGAGGTGTATGAGTTGACGGTGATTTATGCCTAGGTGAAATTCGGTAAAAATGTTTAATGTCAATAATAAACACTGAAAAGACGGGTTTGCGCATCAAATCCATATCCGAATATACCACAGCTTCCCCGAATCCTTACAAATCCAAACTCCATAAAACCAGACCACGTAACAGAACCAATCTAATTAATATAAGCTCACGCCGGACGCTAGATTTTTTGAAAAGTTAAGTTTCCTTCATTTCCCAGTAAAAGTTCTACTAAATCTCATCAGCATGACGCATTCTGCATTTCGTTCCTTCATCTGCATACTGCAATTTATGAATGTATGTCACCCTGTAATTCCCATTCCAGTTATTGAATTTTTATAGACCAAACATGTAGCTTTTGAGTATTACTTGCTGTTGATGCTTTCCACCAAACATATTTTGCTATTAAAGTCATTTTAAAAGAATACTCATGATTTGATGAAATGACCGAATCACGATTGCGCTAGTATTGGAATAATACAGTGTCATATCGAAGACGAAGGGTCTGCTTATTATTGTACGCACAAAACCAAATTTTCACCGAAAAAATCGTCGAACTTACACAAATTTTAGTAACAATAATTTTTCATTTAAAATATTACTTCCTTTTTCAGCAAAAGCAAAGTAACATACATATAAAGTAAAATAAATAAAAATATATAACATATTTGTATATTGCAAAATATACGATAAAATAGAATGAAATGTGTTGGCAATAGTTGCTTATATTGACAAGACAAATGCGTTATCAGTCATCATTCTTAACAAAAAAAGAAATTTAATTGTCCAGAAACTATAATAGTAACCCATTTAAAACTACCATTTCTATTTGTGTAGTGCCACGTGTCGCAATTAGAATTTAAAGTGTTGTTCTTGCCTCCGTATCCTAAGTTTTGACATGTATCTGTATCATGGTCATTATAGTCAGAAAAGTTTGCAGTTCTTTACGAATTCTGAGTTTAGCAGTACGCTTCGGAAAAAAACTCTATTGCAGTGATAAAGATTTGTGATGATTTTTAGGAGTTAAGACTTCGACAGGCAGGCATGACAAAGCCACTGGCAGGGGTGGTGCGGGCAACATAGATTTATTATAAATCATTTATAAACAGAGTGGTTCAAATGCTCGGGTTTGCTGGCTTCCCGAAGAAGAAAACGATGGAAAACCTATTTACTCAATTTGTTAATTGCTTTAGTTTTATTTTTTCAATTGTTACATTGTCACAAAACTTTCTTGGTCTTGAATTTGTTCAGAACCATGCAGTACCCTACCTTCGTAGAGTGTCGTTCAACCTTACCCAGCACACACACCCCTTCATCCTTCATGCAAATAGTCACCGAAATTATCGAACTCAACATAACCCCTCACAAACTTACGACTTCCCCTCCACCCCTCCATCATCAGGCCTCCTACCCGAAACTGATATTTTGCCAGTTGTGGGGTAATCATGATAACTCTGCTGCTGATAAAACTGATTTTTTCATACGTAATTTATGTAACTGATCTACAATCAATTCAAAAGTCTTTGGCTTAACCTAAGCTAGTTCAAATTAGTAGTGTCACCAAAATGATAAGTCTTTAATTAGTGTTCAACTGGAGCAACCACTTTCTTCGTAACATTGTTTAAGAATTTACTTTTGAAACGTTTGAAATTGCTTAGCGTGCAATGCATTAAACATTTTTATATAACAGGAATCCAAACGAATCAAGCTTGTTAGTGTAAGTTTCACATATATATTCAGATTCACTGCATATAAAAGTGAGACTGCTAGATTTCATCTGCTCATATTATAATCCACCAGTTCACAGTATTTTACAATAATAGCATCTAACCAATACAAATTTTAATATGCATTTATTTTTAATCAAATGTTTTTTTTTAAATTCAATTTCTTTCAAATTTTTTAATCCTTCCAAAGTAATAGTATCCTACTTATCTGCAAATATAATTTGTTTTTATATTTACACTTATACTGTCTTCTAAACCCTTAGTTTATTAAACTATTTCCACCATTCCAATCTTGTTCTAAAAACTAGACACGCCCCTGGAAAAAACTTTATCTTCCCGGTATCCAGGTGTACTCAAAAAATTTCCCGGTGAACACATAATTTAAAATTTCCCGCTAGACATGTAACGTCAGTTGATTATAAAACTGGCAAGGTTGGCTTAATACACATGGACTTAATGACGCATTTTATGCGGAAATTTTGCAAAGTGGAACAATTTTGCAAAAAAAGAAAAGAATTTCTGTAATAGTGCAAGAGTTTTTTACAACAGTAAAAATATTCAAATTAATAAAATAGAAAAGTGTTCAGGAAAAAACGGAAAATGTGCTTTGTGCAGAAATGGAAGATTCTGGTTGTAAAATGAGAAAATTTTAATACTAAATATTTTTTTTAAATGCTGAAAGAAGTATAATAACATAATAATTTTTTAGTGCGTGAACTCAACATTCTTAATGGAATGGCTTTAATCTTGGACATTAACCTAGATATGGACCTAGCCAATACAGATGGTACATCCTCTCCGCCAAAAAACTGAATGCTGCCGATTCATCTCAAAACGCTTTATAAGTGCAAAAAATTGTTCAATTGTTATTGTTACTAATTACTGGTTTTCAGTGCATGCTTAGCGGAAAAAAATTGCCAATTTTCTTAACAATCTCGGATTTAGTTCCATTTTTGCTCATTTTGGAACTTAATGAAATTTTTATACGTAATCATTTTTGATACGAAGCAGTATGCTATAATATTTTTTTAATTCGTGGACTCAAGACTCTTAAGGGAATGGTTCTAGTCATGGACATTAACGACAAGGCAATTTTGAATAGCAACGGGAAAAATATTGTTTGAAAATTGAAAAAGATCGCATAGGACTGGTCAAGTATTGTTATAAAATATATGCTTTATGCATAAACCTTAAGAAGGCTTCCACGAGGCTGGGAACATTTGAATGAAACATTATTTTTTTAAATGAAATCTGGAATTTTTTACGAAGTCAGGAAAACTACATGAATTTTGGAAAATTGTGTATAAGTCTGGATAAATTTTGCATAGATTTGGGAAAGTTTATGCCTAAATCTTGGAAAATTTTGCATAAATTTAATAATTTATTTATTGTCTTAAATGGTTTCCACAATTTGTGGTAATTACACCATGGACATGAGATACATACTTATATCAGTCATACAAAGTTGATTATGTCAGTCATAATAGTATATACAAATACAACATAATATTCAATTCAACATCATTTGTTTTTACCATGAAGATACAAGCATATTAGTTAATTATTACATAAGATATTATCAAAAATTTCTTCCATCCATTTTGAAAAAACGTTAAAGTTGTCCTCGTCATAATATGAAGTTTCACTAAGTTGTTTTGTTAAAATATGAGAGTAGCAATTGGATATAAAACAGTAAGGAGACATGATAGATTTTTTAACAAATTCAGGTAGACCAATCCAGAGTTTAGCAGCCTTGAATTTAAAACTGGATTCTTCCCATGATGTATTAGGTTTGAAAGCAGGCACAATGTAAGATTGACTACGAGTTGAACGAGATACTTCACAAGATAAGTCTAGGTAATCATAAAAATAGGTATCTGTGTCACTCAGCATACATTTCTTGGAAAATAGAATAACATTATATTCATAGAGGTACTTAGAGAGCAACCATTCTAGTTTAGTGTTGATATCATTGGATACAGAGTCATATTTTCGATAACCTAAAACAAACCTAGCCATGTTTTTAATTATTTTATTAATAGCAGAGTGAATCTTATTACAATTACGCCCTAACCAAACTATACTTGCATATTAAATATGGGAAAATACATAAGCTTGTACCAACAATTTCTTGTTTTCAACAGAAAGAACATTTTTAAGTGCATAATATTTAGAGATGGAACTATAACATTTTTTTGTAACAGAGTTAAGGTGCGTATACCAATTTAAATTCTCGTCAAAGTGAAGACCCAATATTTTCATGGAATTTACCCTATTAATCTCTTTGTCTCCTATACGAATTGAAACATTGTTAAGTTTTTTCAAATCAGCTTGCCTTCCAATAATCATGAATTTTGTTTTATTAATATTGAGAGATAAGTGGTTTTCGTCAAGCCACGTATTTATGTTGAGTAGGTCTGATTCAAGAAGCCGAATTGTTTCTTGTAGGTTGTTCATATCACCACTTATTATAAGATTAGAATCATCGACGAAAAGATAAGTGTTTGAATTATTTACTGCATTAGGCATATCATTAATCATTAGACTAAAAAATAAATTGGATACAGAACTTCCTTGCACCACACCTAATTCAGTTTCTTTCACTTTAGAATAAGAATATTTTTTCCCTACGTTAGGACAAACAACAAATTGCATTCTCTCAGAAAGCAAGGAATTGATAAATGGAGCATTTATACCATATTTAGATAATTTTAAAAGCATGATTGCCCTGTTAATCCTATCAAAGGCCTTCTCCAAATCTAGCGATACCAGAATACAAAACTTATTTTTATCAACCTCAGAATACAAAAAATCAGTAATAGCTATGAGAGCGTGCGTAGTGCTATGCTTATCTCTGAACCCAAATTGACATTTATTTAGTATATTATTTTCTTTGACAAATGCCTTAAGTTGGCTTAATAAAATCTTTTCAAACAACTTAATTAAAACTGGTTGAATAGCTATTGGTCTTGTTTCATTGGGTGATTTAGGGTTCTCAACCTTTGGAACTGGAACTACACGTGCAGTCTTAAGTTCAACAGGAATTTTACCATTAGTAATAAAGGTATTAAAAAGGTTTGAAAGATACGTACAAAATACATCAGATTTAATCAACATAGTAATCATAAAAGGTGATATACCAAGATGGTCAGGAGATTTTGACAATTGGTTTTTCATTTTATGCCATGCTTTAACAATTTGTATTGGAGTGATTTGAGCCATTGAAAATTTATTGTTACATTCATTAATATAAGGAAATGAATCAGGTAGTGTCGATTTTTTTGTGTTGGTCGAAATATTGACGTAATAATCGTTAATCTCATCTGGCTTAAGATTAAGCGTATGTGTTTTATTATTAGGCAGGAAGGTTTTATTAATACCATTCCAGAACCCCATGCTCTGCGTGTTCGTGCGAAATTGATTCTTAATATCAGCACGAATTGAAGCCTTAATTTGTCGTTTTAACACATGCAATTTAGCAGAGGTGATTGACGATGGCTTACGCATATTTAACTTATATGCACTTTTATTCTCTTTGATGAGATGTTTTGTTTGTGGAGACATGACTACCATTTTCTCTCTTTCTTTCTTTTTTTTTTCTAAACACAGGAGCATGTTTATCAAAGCACCGTACTATAGACGAGATAAAGTCAGTCGTCTCAGGATAGAAAGTTGCAAAAGATTTGTCCACGTCATTTAGAAAAGAGTCAATGTCTACCTTATTGAAATTGCGTATAAAACAAAATTGGCTCATAGGTTTTGGCTTTCTTAGTGGCAAAAGAACATCCGTAACAAGATGATCAGCTAATGAAGCATCAAATACTTTACAATTATGCCCCTTTGGAGTATTTGAAAATAATAAATCTAACATGTTTTTACCTCGAGTTGGTTCATTTACGAGTTGAAAAATATTAACAGATTTGGTAAAGTCTAAAACAGGTAAAAGGAATTCATTTTTCAGATTGAAATCACCAACCACTACGAAAAGGCTGTTTAAGCTTATTAGTTCTTGAAAGAGAGCAGTGAAAAAATCATAATCATTCTCAAGTACCGATTTGCTGTAATTAGGATGACGATAGATATTAACTATTATAAAATGTTTGTGACGGATATGTATTTTGAGAGCTTGAAATTCAATGTTTTCATTAAAAGGAACATTTAACTTTAACTTAGTGTGAGAAATATTCTCTCTAATAAAAATTCCTGTACCTCTACACCCAGTAGTCTTGATATCATTACGAACAAATTTATAGTTTAAAATAGGAAGTATTATATGATTCGACTTTAAAAGTGATTCAGTTACGCAGAAAATGTCATAATTATGATTATTAAGTAACGATTGAAGTTGTAGAAATTTACTTCTTACAGATAAAATGTTGACATGTCCAATTTTTATTCGCCCTGTTGAGATGATTGTGGATTGTTGACTGATCCGGCCGCTTCCATTCCCTCTGTTCTCCTGCATTTTTGGGAGGCGTACCTTGTGCTTTGAGGTCCAATGAAATCCGGGTTTGGTTGTTGGGAGACGAATCTTCTTTTTCCGTTTTTTGGAACAAAATTTTTCGGTTTGACTGAAGACATGTTGGACGGACGATTTGTAGAAGTTGTATTTTTAGCAATAGCTTCAATTGTTTCCTGGTTAATTCCGAAACGATTTCCAGCTTCAGTATAAATTTCACGTTTTTTGAAGTTGATCGTACAATCTTCTCCATTATTGGTCAATTCTTCCTTCTTTTTTAAAAGTATAGCAAAATCTTGACGCATTTGCTTGGGTAGATCAGATTTGATTTGAACTGGGCATTCGTTTTCAGGCTTGCAACCGGCATCTGCAATTTTATTTCGATCGCTGAATGACATGAAAACAATACGAACTGGTCTATTCTTATCAGGGCTGTATTCCCCTCCTAGACGGTAAACGAGATCAGGAACAATTTGTTCGTTTGTGAGTTCAAAGAACAATTTACAAATGGCAGCAAATAAGGATGAAGGGCTCTCCGTTTCAGTTTCTTCAAAACCATGGATGATCAAATTTTTGCCATAAAGTGATTTCCATAATTCATCGAAGACTCGTTCTTGATGCTGTTGTTTCTTCTCCAGGAATTCATTCCGTGCTTCCAATACTGCTATTCTTCCATTTTGACTTTCAACTGATTTTTTAAGGCGTTCATCAAAGTTGTCAATTTTTGATTCGATTTGGTCCAATTTGTCTAACCTGGCCAATTGTTTAAAAATAAAATCACTAGTGATGGGCTGTGATTGTTGCGAACTTTGCTGATTTGCTTCACTGGAAATATTTGTTACGGTCCTGTTTTCGTTATGTGTTTCAGTTTCCATGGGAACAGATTTTTTAGGAGAATGGGCAATAGGTACCATTATGGGCGTATAATTGATAGTTAATAATATAAGGTAAAGGTAAACTATATAAGACAGTATGTGTGTACTAATGATTAATGCAGGCTATGTGAGACAGTCAATAATTCTTGGACTAGCACTAGCACTCATAAAAAATGCGTGTGGTCTGAGTGAAGGCTACTGACTGACTGATAAATCTGGGAGGCTTTTGATAAAATACTGGAAAACTAATTTTCTAGGAAGTTAGCGAAATGTTTGTACCAAGTACAAAATTTTGTTTAAAAGCGAGAACATTCCATTGCCAATTTTTAATTGTAAAACTAATAATTCAGTCAGTCAAAAATCTCTTACATAATCGGGACGTCTCATGAAGTATTGGAAGTTTTTTGGAACATATCGTTGTACATTTTGTTGTTACTTCCCGATTTCCGTTCCCCTGCCGTTGCCTTCTATTCGCTTTTCTCTTTTATGTCTTTTCCCTTTCATTTTCTTGTCCTTTCCTCTTCCTTCCCTTTCCTCTTCCTTCCCATTCCTCTTCCTGTGCTTTCCTCTTCCTTCCCTTTCCTCTTCCTGCCCTTTCCTCTTCCTTCCCTATCTTTCACCCCCTTCGGCTTGAAATTTCCCGGTATCCTAGATACCAGGATACCGAGTTTTTTCCAGCGGCGACTAGACATAAGTTCCAACAGAGCAATATATAATGTTCTTACAACTACACTTATACTCTTTTCTAAACCAAATTAACAAGCTATCAAAATATCAGTGATTAAACATCTACATTATTTCAAAAAATTGAATACTTTGGATACTCAAATAGCTCATCCATAAGTGACTGCTAGCCTATCGTTGACAATCCTTCCAATCCCAACGTGTTCCCATTTTCTTAATTTCCATAAAATATCTGCACTTTAGCTAAACTTACAAGATTCCGAGAATTAATCGGGAGACCGGGTGTCCGAGGATACAAAGTTGTGGAAGAAGTATTGGTCATTGTTCAAAAGGTCTTGGTAGGATATTGCTGGTAGGGGAGGAGAATAGCGGATTATATTAAGTTGGGGATAGTTTTGAATGTACTGGTTCACTGTCCAATGATTATTTCCTCAGACGACAAACCTTCCGGCAGACCACCCACTGCTTTTGGGGGAAAATGGATTATGAAAGGATTTGGTCAAAATATCCAAGCGTTTTTAAAAGGGGTCAGTATTCTGAAGAAAGAGAAATGAACTATGAAGTAATTGGATACCTGTGAGGGGTGCCATAGATGATTTTTCGTAATGGGCTCCAAGATCTTTTTTAAAAACAGGTATAAAAATAGGCTGAAGATGTGGTCAATCCTACGTTAAACTAAGTTTCATGTGTTGCTTTTATTAGTTTATTCAATTCAATTTATGTATCAATTATTTGTTGCCCGGAAGATTATTAGGAATTGATTTTTCTTTCATTAGATTGCTTTACCTGTCAAATTGATTTTACTGTCGCCATTGGCAATGTAAATTTTGATATTGTGCTGCCGGTGAAAAAAACTGAGAATATCCAAGGAGGAAAATCCAAATTTTGGATTCCAAAAATTAGGAAAGATGCAATTTAGCATTCTATTAGCAATACTTTGTTGTCGGCCATAAATATTGCTGGTGAAAGGAGCTATTTTATTACAGAGATTCTGAGTTGACCAAAAAATTATTCACAACATTGTAAGCAAAATTGTTTAACATTCTTCAAAATACTCCAAAAATCCCGATTTCTGTCTACTTATTATTTCATTTCATGTTTAGAAATTAGTAGTCTTTCAGTTTGTCTTCTGGAATCACCATGAATTCATAATAAACCCTGCGTTCCGTTTGTCAGACGAGCTTTGTCCCTCGGTCATTCCCGGACGCCAAAGGAACACTGAAATCACCGAAAACAAGAGAACCCTCTACAAACCCATGACTTCAGCTCCACTCTCTCCATCAACAACATTTTGCCAGTAGTGGAATAATCATGATAATTTTGGTGACAATATAAAACTCATTTTAAATACATTATTATGTACAATACAGGCAATTCAGACATGGCTTTGGATTCGAATGAACAATAACCCCAACCAAGGGAAGCCATAAATTGCAGTAGATTATCTTAAACATGGTCATACAATGCCTATAATACCAAACTGTACTAAATACAGCTATTAAAAAGATTAATCTTTACTGGGGGAGCAACTAGAGCAACCATCAAACTCGTCCGATTCTTTACGAAGTTTGTTTGGAAAGTTTTAAATTGCTTAGTATGCAATCAAACTTACATTAAAAAGCTAAAATCGAACTGAAGGAAACGTGTAGAGATATCTTTGTAAAATGTAGCAACACATTGTCGAAACAAATATACTTACCTAAGTAGACATTAATCCGTCAATCCGGCAATTCTCAGAAACACGGCATCTAGCATCTAGCCAACACAATTTTTTAAAAATATATATGTTATGAATTTTTATTGTTTAGTACTTAATACGTCTTCGAACTTTCAAAGTAATAATATCCTACTCGTCTACAAATAAATTTGGTTTTCTATTTACAATTGTCACAAAACGCTTTTCACTATTCCTTCAATCTAATTTAATAATATATTCTACAAGTCACCACTCACCGCCGCAAGAATCGATTTATTCAAATTCTGTACAAAATACCATCATCTATAAATACCATATCTTAATCCAATTTCGTTTCTCTACAAAATTTTAAACTATAAGTGAATTTGCGCCATTTATCAAGTGTGAACATTATTCCTAAAGGAGATTTTGCTGGATAATTACTTCAGGCCAATATATTCGTTTTTTAATAAAACAAATTTAAACAACAAACGGAAGATATAAAATATCAGCATGAAGGTTATAAACAATGAATGTAAAAATAAACGAAAAAAATGTAAAATTTGTAGTATGCAAGCGCCACGTAATAAATTTTTAAATTGTTTGTGGACATTGAATAGCATAGATTACACAGGTTTGCAAAAGAAATGCGGGTAATGTTTATTTGTCTGCTGACACTACAGAACTCATGAACTAATTTCCAATCATTTTTATTGGTTTTTATATTTTAAAGAAATATTGCAAAATCCAAATAAAATGACAGAAGCATTCTGTAAATTGGGGGAAAACATTTTTTTATGAAATATGCTGAGCCGGCCGTGCCTGTTCTGGAAGTCGAGCCTGCTCCTTCCCGTCCTTTGCCATCTGAACCCAAAGACTTTGTTTTGCTTGGCTTAAAACCCTCCAATAGCTTGACTGGTCAAACCAACACCCTCGCCGGAGGTTCTCCAGCTCACCCCAAATATCGCCACCTTACCCATATGTTCCAGTTCAGGATGCCCTACCACTCCCAATACCTTGAACCGATAAATCAGTCATGTTTCCATGTGAACCATCGCCAGACCACCAACCTGAGTGTCAATAGCTTTCACACTTGTTTCACCAACTTTGCTGCAGGGCTAAGAGACAAGTCAACAATTTCAACCAATTTGCCATACAAACCTGTACCATATTTCCAAGAATTGAATCCCAAATTCACCTTCTCCAATGAAAAATCTATCATCCAGTGGACTTTTAGGTCAACCTGGGCACCAGTTCCTCCACTGCCGTTTCTACTGGAACCATCGACTTCAACTATACTACCTGTCTTAGTTGGATCACCACTTCCGCCTTCTTCAAAAAGGTGCTTGGAACTGGATTTAGATCCCATCTTAGTTGCAACACCTTAAGGACCGACACCTCCATCTGCTTCGTTACCACCAGTCTACATTAATCCATATAATAGTAGCATAGTGTGGTTTGGTAGCAAAACGCCGGTAAAGATTAATTCAGGTCGTCCCCTTCACCCCTTCAACATCATGCGTCCCACTTTAGCCCAATATTTTGGCAGTAACGGAATAATTATGATAATGCTATTAAAATTACGCTGCTGCTACGTGGCATTTTTATAAGTATTTATCTGCCTTATCAACAATCAATTTCATAGACCGCATTAGATTTAAATGAACCGTAACCAAAACTAGTGAAGCTATGAATTCTAATAGATTCTCTGGAAAATATTTAATGTCCAATTTACCTACCTGTATTAAATATTGTAACTGAACCAAATTGAATAAATTGTGCAACTATGAAATATGTAGTATTTTTTAAGAGTTTTCTTTTGAAACATTTTAAATTGCTTAGTGTGTAATAAACAACACATTTAAAAAACTTATATATAAATGAACATAACGTATTGGTATAAATATAGTGCAATGGTACAGCAAAACTGCATGTGTCATTTGATATCTGCAGAAAAGCAAATCCACCAATCCACTAATTTTCAAACAAGTAGTATCTAACCTACACAAATTCGAAGATGCATATTCTGGTTTTAGTAAAATCTGTTTAATAATCGTTCCAAACTAAAAACCAAAATCATATCAAAATCTATAATTAAAATTATTTTATTTACAATTATTACAAAACGATTTCTTGCAAACACAAAACTACCTCCATCATTCTAATTTTGTTCTAAAAATCCCATTGGTTAATATTGTGTTCATAATTTCACTAAAACCACTAACAAACTATTTATTTAATTGTATAAATCATAAATACTAAAGCTATCTCTTTACAGCTACAAAATATTTATTTCTCAACCAAATTCCAAAGTATCACAGGTCAATCAACAAAAAAATCAGATACTTCGGATGCTAAAACAGTTTTCAACATAATTAACTGGTAAGCTAATCTCGGCAATCTATTCGCTCTCAACTTTTCTCTATTTTATTAAAAATGTGCAAAAAATATTTACACTTTAGAAAATGCAAAGCACTGGTCTTACAAAACCATGAATATGCTTGTGAATACGGATGCAGTGGCCAACTTTGGAAGCGGTTTGGAGGGAATACTACCTCGTTGGTTCTAGAGAGGTTGTGGGATGGGCTCCAGAGTTTTACCCAAATAATCCTGTGAATAATCACGTTCCAAAAGTGTCAGTGGCGGGGGAAGGGGGAGAGTGGGGGCAGACAGACTTGTTGGCTTCAAACTATGTGACGTTGGAGGAGTTTAACAAATTAAAGCAGGAAAACGACGAGAAAGGCCGGTATCGGGCAAACGATTCAGAGCTTCGCAAGCGGGTTTTCAGGCACTTTGGCAAAAGTTCTTGGATTCAACTGTCAACTATAGAACCCACCTATTCGATCAGTCAAGAAGTACGGTTTAAAACCGTAAGAGAGGAATGTACTAAAGTGGACGCTCCTAAAGAAATATGGACATTCAACAGAAGAGATTATGTCTGCTCATATTCACATCACGATGACTCAGCCCGTAATGTTCTACCGTATTATAAGGGGAGCGTATGCAGCGAATGCAAAAAACCCAAATAAGTTGGTTTTCATTTCGTTAAAGTTGAAAATATTATGTGTAGGTATTCATTTGTCTGCCAATGTTATTTCTGTATTTACCAAAAGTTATTTAAACTCTGAAACTCTGTGAAAGACCTTTCAGTATGAGAATGACTGTGATGCTGCTAGCCAGATAGTGGTTTCAGTTCCAGTCATGAGAAACCCTGTACTGGGATTCTCCTTTGGTGTAATCCTGTATTGGGTTGCCCCAATGTCTTGTACTACGGAGTTCCTGGATTGGAACTCTAATTCGGTACTTGTTATCTATATCAATAACTTAAATCTATAATTAAAACGGAGAATAGTTATGCCTACATCACGATCTGCGCCCTGAGTAATTTTATTCTTCTTTTATGTCATACAACATGAGATGATCATGATGACATGCGTAAAACTATTCCATTCTTCATATTTCACATAAGGAACTAAATAAAAACCCTTATAAATGGCGCCCAACGGGTAAATCAAAGGCAAACTATAAATCTCCAAAATTTAAAGTAGGGAAATAGTTTAAAATCCCGTAAAAATTCAATTCTAAGGTTAAATTCTCAGTATAACAGTAAATTCGGTAGCATTTTCCAGAAGATTAGTACGCTAGAGTAGTAAAGTAGACGATTACCACGGTACACCGATAGAATTTCATTTTTCTTCCACATTCTCATTCCATTTCAAGGTTATCATCAATCATGTTCGGGTTGTTTGGTGGTCCACCACCAGACATGCAAGAGGAGGATACTGCTCAGAATGAGGTTTTAAATGATATGGTAGGAAATCTGGTAGAAAAGCAGGACAGGATTTTAGCAATGTTAGAAAAGCTTAACAGGTCTAGAAAAAAGCATAATGCAAAGGTAAACGCGTTAGAAAAGCATGTTCTCAGTAGAGCACCCACCATGCCTAGGAACTTCACAGAATCTCCAGTTAGTAGCGAAGATGAAGATCAGGAAAAGGAAAGAGTATTGTCATCAGAAGATAGTGAGGATGATAGGCAAATCGGACAGACTAGCAGCACGGTTGAACGACACCGATGCCAAAGTCCTGGTCCAAGCACTAGTCAGCATGCTGAAGCATCCACATCCATGCAGTTAGGTTCAAGGCTAGCAGTTCCACCACAGCCAGTCTTCATGTTTGATCCGTTATCAGGTCTTAGTTTTCCACAGTATGATAGTACAAGCACCACTCCACATGCATTCATAATGGAGGTAGAGGAATTCCTAGTGTTGAAGCAGATTCCACAAGAGCAATGGCATATGCTAATAGGTCGCATGCTAAATCCAAACTCAGAGGTAATGACTTGGTGGAGAGCAAGGAAAGGTAACATAAAAGACTGGAAAGCATTCAAACGCGACTTCTGTAGGTATGAAGCACAGGGCAGTACATACGATAACCAAATGGAGCAGCTTTTTCTCAAGAAACAGAAGCTCACTGAACCATTTGAGTCGTTTTGTTGGGACATTTACAAGTCTTTCATGAGACTATACCCAAAAACAAACGAAAGTCATATCATAGAAAGGATCATAAATGGCTCATTACCAGAAATCTCCATATTACTTCAGCAATCTCAGTTCGAAACGGTAGATGACCTTATCGCGGAAGGTAAAGTTAGGATAAAGAACTTGAATCGAGTACGCAAATTAGACAAAAAGACACTCTTTAGAATCAGGCAGTCAGATCCTATGCCAGAAGTATTCCATAAGAACACATCAAACGGCAATGGGAATGGCAAGCACAACAGTAGTAATGCATCTTCAAACAGCTCCAAGCATTATCAGGGTAATCAGAATAGTGGTCGCAAGTTCTTTAGGAATTCAAATGAACATCAGTCATCTCAGCATACCAAAGCACAGCAGGAAAGCAGTGATAAGAAAAAGGATAGTTCTAGTCAGACAAACCATAATGCATCTCTCAATACTACACAGCAGCAACAAGGTAGTCATAACCATAGAAATGGACAAACGGATCAGACTTCAGGGAATCATGAAACTAGACAAAACAGACAGAGAAAGGGACAGTACTGTAACTTTTGCAAAAAGACAAACCACACGATAGAGACTTGCTACGCAGCTAGAAACATGCTCACATTCATGAATAGTAATGGGCAACAGGCATCTTATCATTCGGTAGCACCACCAACCATGCAAAATGCGGTATTCCAACAAAATCCATTTACAACTCATTATGCACAGGCTCATAATCCATGGATGCAGCAGTACATACCACCACACCAGCATAATGTGCAAAGCATACAACCACCAACAGATACGGAAAACGCATCACGGAACGAGAACAGGAGTCATTTCTCGTTCCTGCAATCATAAGCAAAGTGACTCCGCAGGTTAAGATAATTGTTCGTAGTAGTAAAATTCAACAGCGTATTACTTCTCTGTTAGATTCAGGAGCATCTCACAACTACATAACACACCATGCATTGAACAGGCTAGGAATAGATTATCATGCATCAAATATCAGAAAAGTTACGGTAGGGGATAATACTGTTGTAGAATCATTAGGTATAGTAAATCTGCATTTCACATTTGCAAACAAGCACTTCGAGGAAGAATTCATAGTAATGAGACACTTACCATTTAATATCATATTAGGTGCTACGTTCATGGTTAAACACGGCATGACATTGAACTTTGATAAAGGTACATACAACTTTAGGGAAAACTCGCTTCATGATTTCATCTTAACAAACAGGAGCATGATATGCGCATTACAAGGCTTATCTGGTGAACAGAGAAATGAAATAGGAGATTTGCTCAAACAATATCCTGACGTTTACAGTAGTAAGATAGGATGCACGGGTTTAGTCAAATGCGAGTTGAAGGTTTCAGGAGAGCCAATAGCACAAAAACCATATCCAGTCAACCAAAAGAAAAGGGAAGTGATAGCTGAACATATTAAAAAGATGCTAGATTTAGGGATCATTGAACCAAGTGAATCTGAGTGGGCAAGTCCTGTACATATGAAACAAGAAGGCGATTCATACAGATTTACATGTGATTATAGAAAGCTAAATGGTAGAACAGCATCCGACCCATTCCCCATCCCTAGAATAGATACATTACTAAATAGACTAGGTGAGGCGGCGTATATAACAAAGTTAGATTTGCGTAAAGGTTACTGGCAAATAGAGATGCACCCAAACTCAAGACACTACACTGCATTCATATGTCATTAAGGAAAATATCAGTTTAGGAGATTACCATTCGGGTTAAAAACAGCACCATCAATATTTCAAAGATTCATAAATAGGGTAATAGGCTCTGCTCGTGGTAGATTCGCTGAAGCCTATTTGGATGATCTGCTCGTGTTTAGTAAGACTTGGGAGGAACATATTACACATTTAACATATATTTTAGAGCAATTGAAGAAGGCAGGCGTTACATTGAATACAGAAAAATGTTCATTCGGCGAAACAAGCATTAGGTATCTTGGTTTCATAGTTACTCCACGTGGTATAGAAACAGATCCTGACAAAACTAAGGCATTATCACATTACCCCATACCAAAAACGGCAAAGCAGGTAAAACGGTTTTTAGGTTGTTGCGGTTGGTACAGGCATTACATTGATCATTTCTCTATTATAGCTGAACCATTAAATAGACTATTGAAAAAGAACGAGGTTTTCATGTGGAAGGATGAACAACAGCATGCATTCGATAAGCTTAGGCATAGAATCATAAACTCTGTTGTATTATCATTCCCCGACTTTTCGAAACCATTATATCTAAGAACTGATGCTGCAGAGACTGGATTAGGTTAAAGACATGCCAATAGCATTTACTAGTAGATCATTATCAGAAACGGAACGGCGATATCACGCTTGTGAAAGGGAATGTTTAGGTATAGTAAGGGCACTCAAAAAGTTCGAGCATTATCTCGATGGACAACAATTCTACCTTGAAACGGATAATAGGGCATTGGTATGGCTTAATAACATGAAGGATGTAAACTCAAAGTTCATTCGATGGTCATTGAAAATACAGGACTTTCAGCCTATCATATCACATATTCCTGCTCGCCAAAACGTTGTTGCAGATGCATTGTCACGCGCACCCGTAGATCCACCTGAACTAGAAGATCCCAAAACAGTCATGAATCCACCTATTCATAATGCATGCATGTACACTATGTTGCCATTAAAGTATCATATAGATTTGCAAAAGGTTAAAATAGCACAGCAATATGATAACGAGGTACAAGCATTAATATCAGATTTACCACCATCCTTAGTTATGCATAATAATATATTATTTAGAAAAACGGCTACTGGCATACTATTACCATATATACCTAAGTGCATGCGTAGTGATGTACTTCAATACTTTCATGATTCTCCTCATAGTGGTCACCTTGGATGTAGAAGGACAATCTTTAGGTTAACACGTAGAGTTTATTGGCTTAGTATGATAGATGATATATACCAGTATGTCAGATCATGTCAAAAATGTCAGGCGAACAAGAATAGGATGGGTAAGCCGCACGGAGAAATGCAGTCAGTAAAAGTATATTCAGTTTGGGATCAGTTAGCTATTGACTTGGTAGGGCCTTTGCCACGTACTCATCGTGGAAAAACACAGCTTCTCGTAGTAGTAGATTATTTTTCAAAATGGGTAGAACTCTTTGCTTTGCCAGACGCATCAGCGCATAATATTACTAAAATGCTAGAAAATGAGGTATTCTGTAGATTCGGGTCTCCAAAAAACATACTGAGAGATAACGCGACGTACTTTAGAGGGCATGCATTTAATAATATGTGTAAAGCATGGAAGATAAAACATAAATATACAACTCCGTATCATCCCAGTAGTAACGTGTGTGAAAGAGTCAATAGGAATATTAGAGCCATATTATCAACCTATGTAAATAGCAATAATAAAAAATGGGATGAATACTTGCACTCCACAGCTCTCGCTCTTCGTACTGCAGTCAGTGACACTAGTGGTTTTAGTCCAGCAATGCTTAACTTAGGCCGTGAGTTACAACTACCTTTTGACAGGAGTTTAGAAGCAGAATACGAGGGTGATGAATCTAGATTAGCATATCAATCGGAGCTGGTAAAGAAATTAGCATCTGTATATAAAAAGGCAATAGCATGCATAGAAAAAGCTCACATTCAGCAAGCAAAATATTATAATCTAAGGCATAAAGAATTCCAAGCTAAGATAGGTGACTTGGTTTTAGTGAAGACGCATACATTATCAAACAAGCTAAAGGTATTTGTAGTAAGCTAAACCCTCGCTGGGCAGGCCCATACCGAATCTTGCAAAAGCATTCTCCAGTAACTTACGAGTTAGTAGATATGAATACAAATGCATCTTTCGGGGTACATAACGTGGTTAATATGAAGCTTTACTATGATAGACCTTCAAATGAATCGTTCATAGAAAACGAGCAAGGTACAAGTAATAATGTGGTAGATAGAAACCGATATGGTAGTCCATTACTCACTTTTCGTTAAAATTTTGTGTCAAATAGTCAGAGTAAAGTCAGTGCTCAAAGTCTTTTTCTCTTTCAATTTTCATGATGTTGAAAATAACCAATCTTGTAAAAAATATTCTGGATTCAGGAGGTAAAATAGCAATTACTAGTTAAAAATTAATTTTGTGTACAGATTTTCTCATAATATAATATAGCTAGGTAGTTAAATTGTTACATTGTTATTGTTAATTGTATTACTGTTAGATACTCCAGTTTTATCCTACGAACAGATGCCGGGAGAGCATATTCAGGTGTTCGCATTTCGAGTACTCACGTTAATCCAAGACAACACCGGTGTTAATCTACCTGACGATAGGCTTTTCCGACATGTTGTTTCTGGCATGCACTCATCGCTAAAGAAGAAACTGGCCTACCCACCGCCCTTAACCCTTGGACAACTCTTTGCTTGGTATGACAACGTGATCAGCGAGTTGGACGAAGATGACGAGTTTAGGAACGCCTTGCCACCCAGAAGTCCGCCTACAGCAGAAAGACAGGATGAAGTTGACCTGATTATCCACGCCAGTGACAGTGCGCAATGTTACAAGTGCGGAAAACCAGGCCATCTAGCATCCATGTGCACCGAGAAGAGGAACAACAAACTCCGGGGAAAACGGGTAAAGAGGAAGAAAAGGGGTTGTAGACGGGCTACAACGAGTTCTGGGGTGGGGGTGTATAAGGGGAGCGTATGCAGCGAATGCAAAAAACCCAAATAAGTTGGTTTTCATTTCGTTAAAGTTGAAAATATTATGTGTAGGTATTCATTTGTCTGCCAATATTATTTCTGTATTTACCAAAAGTTATTTAAACTCTGAAACTCTGTGAAAGACCTTTCAGTATGAGAATGACTGTGATGCTGCTAGCCAGATAGTGGTTTCAGTTCCAGTCATGAGAAACCCTGTACTAGGATTCTCCTTTGGTGTAATCCTGTATTGGGTTGCCCCAATGTCTTGTACTACGGAGTTCCTGGATTGGAACTCTAATTCGGTACTTGTAATCTATATCAATAACTTAAATCTATAATTAAAACGGAGAATAGTTATGCCTACATCACGATCTGCGCCCTGAGTAATTTTATTCTTCTTTTATGTCATACAACATGAGATGATCATGATGACATGCGTAAAACTATTCCATTCTTCATATTTCACATTTGGAACTAAATAAAAACCCTTATAGTATTAATGCCTATCCAAAGAAGAAATGTATTACTGCTAGTATACTTTCAAGGGGTGTTTATATGTACGCTTTTAAATTTTTTCATCTTTCAAAACAAATTGATAACGTTCAAAATTTTCAAGTTTTTATTAATTCCAAACACGGATGCCATAGGAGTCGAATCTAGCAATAACGGAATTGTTCCAATACATACAGGATCCATTAGTGGCACCTAAATACAACACTTTTTGTATTACCAACACAAACTACGTAAATGCTTGATTTAGAGAGTTGTTCATACTCATTGAAAGATACAGGTCAATTTTTCCTTCAAATATGTTACGGTTTCTTGTTATATTCTAATGCACAAATTTTATAAACTTTGTGACAGTATCCTTTGTTTGTTTTAACATCTTAAGGAGAACAAGCTGCAATACATCTCTTCAGAATGAGAATCACCTCTAAATTGGATTTTACCAAAACGGTGTGGATATGGTACATTAAATTATACTATCCTGGAAAGTAATAAAGTGGAACCAGTAGGAGACCAGCTTGTGATCTGAGTACGGCTAGAGTGGATAGAAATGGAGGTATACTGGCTATATTGTAATGTCTTTAAAATGGACAGGGAAATGGCGGTTAAGATAAATAATTCGTTGCTAATTGAAGTTATGACCTATAGAATTGGATATCAGTCTATGAACGACGACTCAAGTGCTTATCGGAGTGCGAATGAGGACCGATTTTGATTTTGGGACAAGAAGGATCATCCGATTGCAAAATTGAAGAAATGTATACAGGGAAAAGTGCGGTATGGTGGAAAGAGAAGGAGGATATTCAAAGAAAGATGGAGGTGATGCCGGATTTTGTCAGAAGTAAAAACAGGTGGCTTGGGAGTTGTTGTTTACCGATGTTTATGAAAAGTTTGAAAAATGTTTGAAGGACAGTTGGAGGATATCGAGGGGTAGTTGGAAATGTATAAAGAGTATTACAAATTGAAGAGTTATTCTGCGTTGGAGCGACCATACTGAAGTAAAGTCAAACAAATGTGACATCAAAATACATAATTAATTACAGATCTGTAAATTATGATTTTCTAAAAATAGTTTGTTATGAATTGAAAGAAAGCTTTAGCGAAAAATTGAATATCTTTTTTTTGAAAATAAGTGATTGGCAAATTATTAAGTTTGGTAAGTGATAGTGATGATTGATTGATTAGCCGGATTCCTTGGGTTTTGTGAGTGGCTCCCTGTCTGATTCCTTGGCGAAGGGAAAATCAATCTGGCAGTTGGTACGGCTAATTACATGGTGGATAGAATAATACATTTTGTGATAGTTAAAGCTGTTGTAAATTTTGAAGAATGTAGAGCAATTTCAGCAAGGAGTTCAGTGCAATCTAAGAATTTGAAAGATAATTTCCTGCAACTGGATAATAGGATGCAATATATTAAAATAAATTGGATTATCAATAGTGTGGAAAGATCGACGCCGATACCTGTCCTTAGACGTCGCAGATGTGCGTTGTTGGTCAAGATCTGTAATAAGTCAAAATAATGTTTCTGTCCAAAATCCAGAACACTCGAGAATTGCCACCCAAGGCTCTTCAAAAATGTTCCAATTATTCCCGGTTCAAAAGTGCATTCAATGTAAGGAAAATGCCTAAAAATCTATAAGGGTTTTTATTTCGTTCCTTATGTGAATTATGAAGAATGATTTAGTTTTACGCATGTCATCATGACTATTCTCATGTAGTATGACATTTAAGAAGAATAAAATTACTCAGGGCGCAGATCGTACGTAGGCATAACTATTCTCCGTTTAATTATAGATTTAGAATATTGAATTTACGTTAACAAATACCGAAATAGAGTCCCAATCCAGGAACTCTGTAGTACAAGACATTTGGGGCAACCCAATACAGGATTTCCACAAAAGGAGAATCCCAATACAGGGTTTCTCATGACCAGCGCTGAAACCACTATCTGGCTAGCAGCTACATAGTCATTCTCATACTGGAAGATTTTCCACAGAGTTTCAGAGTTTAAATAACTTTTTGTAAATACAATTTTAACGTAGACAGACAAAGTGAATACCTACACATAAACATTTTCAACTTTACAAAAATGAAACAACATCTTATTTTGGGTTTTTACACTGATCGCATACTCTCCCCTTATAAATCCTAACTTGTACCAATTGTTCTTTCTTTAACCTTCTTTCAAAATCCAGCAAAAAATCCTTCACTTTGCCGTTTACCCCATAAAATTCTCCAGTTAACCTCCTGCCCCCTAGATATACTCATACGAATTACATTTGATGAACATTCAAATGTACACACCTTTTGTTACAACCTCCACCCAAGCCCTCCATTCTTCACACGTTTTTCCTTAGCCCTTGATGTATTCAACACAAGGATTTGTAGATTATATGATTTTGTAGCTGCTTTGTCAAAAAATACCAAAGCGTCGGCACGTTTGAAAAAATCGGGGATTTATAGGCAAATTGGGAATTTCGGGAAATTTTAAAAAACGCCGTCAAATCAGATGAACGGGAACTTTGTAAGAATCGAACCAAAGAGCTATGTTGTAAGGTTAGGATTATTTTGGCATTGGGCACAGATTGCCCCATGCTATTCAGAAAAATCCCTATTGTTGCTGTTGAAAATACCATATATCAGTACAAGCTCATAAGTTGGCATATGAAGACAAGAAAAATTAACGGTGGTCGGGGCAAGGCGATTTTCGAAGGGTTGAAGCTTAAGGAGTTTCTCAACCTTAAGGTTTTAGTGATTGGGAGAACGGTGAAGAGGACTTCAGCGACTTTGAGGGGGAGACAGAGGGTGAGGCGAAGGAGACTCCGAGGTACTTGGATTTCTTTGGCGAAATAGCTTTCCACTTTTGGCGGTGGTAGCCATAAGTTTTGTGCTTTTGGGTTTGCAAATTTAACATCTGCTGAAGCATGTGTCAATTGAAGATAAAAACTGTGTTTTAAAAATGCGTCGTCACTTTTAACTAAAAAAATTATTTTACGTTACCACTGACAACTGTAATGCATTCACGTAAGATCATTTTTACATTTTTACCTATGCTTATCATTAAAACAATTCAAGGGTTCTATTATGTGTAACAAGCTATTTTACTTCCTTTTAATGGTTACTTTAAATAATTTCCTCTAGAAACTTTTCAAATTTGCTACATTTTCTTAAGTTCAAAGAATACGGAAGAAAAAATACATAAAATATTTTAGCGAAAAACGTTAATGTAAAATTTGCAAATGTAGACGGCTTTTAATGAATTCTTGGATTTTATAGAAATTCCATTGAGTATAGGTTACAATTGGGCAATGATTCTTACTTGTGTTATAAATTGAATCGTTTAATCTGAAGCATGCTAAACCACCTAATCTCATGAAGTGCTGAATCGCTTCGGGAAACAACAACTCTTCATTTTAATCACCTTCCCACTCACGTTCACTGAATATTATATTGAAGGCTGTACAAATTAGTGTTTATTAGGAATCGAGAGATTCCTTCTAAATTCCTGTTCCTGCCGTCCGTCCGTCCGTACGCGTTTTTCTCCAAAATGGCTAATTGGATTTCCACCAAATTTGGTAAACAGACGCAAGTGGACATTGGCCAGAAACATATTGACTTTCAGGTCAATACGTCCACCCCAAAGGTAAGAGGCTAAGAGGTCACAAACGGTCCAATATTTTTATTTAGAATTTATATCATGCGGCACATGATTTTAGGTCCATTTTTTACCAAGATTACGAATATGATGCCCATTTGTTAAAATCAAATTCCAGAGCCCCCGAAATCAGCATCAACGTTTTTCAGAGCTCCCGGGTACAAAGGCTGCATAGTCAGAAGGAAATAAAACATTTGGGTTGGACCAAGTTGGCATTTCCGGTGGAACATTATGTTTATCATGAGACGGCTGATGATTTCAAGCAGTTTATTTAAAGTAGACTGAATCACAAGGAGTTGTGGTCACGGGAAGATTCGAAATGAGCCCGGATCTTTGAGGGAAGACCAAGCGCAACAGTTTGTTTACTGGAAATAGCGGAGGAGGGCCCCGGGGCGCCGGTCAAGGTTACCGAGGTCAAGAGAATGTGCCCAAAAAGTTGCAAGTGTGGTTCTTAGACTCCACCTAAGAACCTGTTAGGATTGTCGGCGTTACAAATGGAGTGAGGAATAGGCGAGTAACAATTTGTCAGTGGAACCCCCTCAAAAAATTTGTCGTCTTAAATTTTCAAAACTTTTATTTTATTTTGAAATATGTTCATCGACAAATACTAAGTACTGGGTTTCATTCCCAAAAATATTCACCCTATCAGCATATCAACTGTTTATGCATTTTTTATTGCAATTTGCAAGTTTCTCAGAACGAAACTGAATACCTTACGATTTGCATTTTTTTTAAAGTTGAAAATTTTCGATTTTTGAAAAATCAAAAATTGAACCATGTGCACATTGAAATACAGATTGTGCGTACCAAATTTCAGCGTCCTAGGTAATGGGGTCGTGTTATTGTTATTTATGCACAAGAAAAATTTTTTGGCATATGGCGTCAATATGTGAGGTTTCCGAAAAATGTTTTTTGAACAAAACTAACTTCTCTCAGAAAAAGGAACTCAATTATGGCGTCAAAAATGCTTGTTGAAATAATCGATCCAAACTCTTTCATATAAGCTACTATGGAGCTACTCATAAGTAAGACAAACATAACCGTATAATCGGTTACCATTTTTTCATGCGCTATGTTGCCAAAGGTTTTGTTTTGAATTTTAAAATTTGGCGCTTAAGAAGACAAATTCGTTTAACCTTTTTTAGCCAAATCCGATTTTAAATTCCAACTAGAAAGCGCTTTTTCGCTAGACATATTAGAGAACCATGAAAATAACATGAGAACATGAAATATTTTGCAAAACTTTATTTTGTAGAATCTGAATAAATACAATTGAAAACATAATTTGAACGCATGCAAGAACGCATATCTAGCATAGAACATTCTGTGACTACTGTGATTTTATCACCAGATACACAAATGACTTCTAAGGACATATACGGTTTCAAAAAAGTAGCAGCTAGTTGACAACATCCAACCAAGCACCAAAACCAGAAATATCACTACTACATTTCCTGTCATGTTTGAAGCTTTAGGTGGCATTTGTATTGACAAAATCTTGCTACCTCCAAACACCTTGCCCCACCATTCAAAAATCCCCGACTGATTAATACCCTTTAAACGTCTTATTACATAAGGAGGAACAGAACTTAGTAGGTGCGCAATCAAACTGATATTTGTATATGCTTCTGAACTAATATCAGCAGGAATACCATTGCGTCGCAAATCCTTTGTAACTTTGCGACCTAAGTAGGCGGGCAAAAACACTGCTGTGTTGTCACAGCTATTTAGCTCCTTTGTTAAAACCGCCATTTCATTATCCCTGAAACATGTGAAATCAAAGCGCAAACCCGAAAGTCCGCATTTGACAAGCGGTGTAAAATTTACATATGGTTTAGAACCAAATTCGCTTTGTAGAAAAATATCTCGAGTGGCGTTGTGCAGATAAGTTGCTTCAAATATTTTCTTGACGTTTTCTTGTCGCCCCTTGTCGAGTTTATTTTTTGGCTTATATAGACCTAAAATTGGCGATTCTATCTCTCTTAACGCGGACGAAATATAATATAAATTTTCTTTATACTTTAAATGTATTTGATGACTTTCTTGAACCAAAGGTTTGTTTCCTCGGAAGTCGCGAATGTGCTCATAAATATTTCCAGTTTTTGTAAACATTTTGAATTTGGTATCAAACAACTGTTGCAGTTTTTCAAACCGGATTCTGGAGCGTGGTAGCATTAAATTGTAAACGTTTACATTTTTATAAGCGTTGCTTAAAATTACTACCATAATAAGAAACACTCTTATTAAAACTCGAGCCTGAGATAGTTTCAAAACTCCTCCAGAGAACGGGTCTCCTTGTTCAACCAACATTTTGAAGGATGACAAGAGCGATTTCTCCCATGTTGTCTGAGCTCCTTCTAGCACATTTAGATGAGAAATAAACAGACACATGAAAATGCATAGCCAGACATATTTATCATATGCAGAGTACAGCTGACTAAATTGAAATTGAGCAATTTCTGGTTTTCCACAACTGACAAACCGAAGATTTGCCGAAGGTACGTGTATTGAAACAGAGAACTCGTGAGAGATTTCAGGACTTAAATAATGCCCGCGAATGTTCCACTTTGCCACATAATTCCAACTTTTGGATGTGTTTACCAGCTTTCTAGTTTCACAGTTTACATCTCCATTTGGTTTTGGTTTGTAAGTAAAGTTGCCCATAATATCTTGCAACATAAAAGCATACTGTCGAATAGCCTGTTTTTCTCTGCTCGGAAACATTTTTCCCTGGAAAAAGTCTAACACTGGGTTACCAAGATTGCACTTATTCATTTGACCTAGCAGTATTTCCACATAGTGCTGGAAGTCATCATGAAGTTTCCAACTGGTTTGTTGACTTGCTGGTTGTGCTAATTCTGCTACAGTTTCCACGGAAAACGTACTAATCCACGTGCTTAAAGAAATGACCTGATTTGTGTTTTTGAACTCAGTTATTGGGGACAGAATTATAACCTCCGTTATTATTGCCATTTTGTCTATCTTCGAGACTGGTTCAAACAATATACTAGCCATACAGAATATATCCATTTCTAACCGGTTATCCCATAGCCGCTCATACTACTGGACTTCGATTTTTCTGTACTGCTGAGGTGTTACTCCATATCTGGGAATATCCACAAAAATGTGAACAATTTGTTGTTTCTTCAAAAATCCAGAATATGTCTTTAGTAAACTAAACAAGCGAGAATGCGCTATGGACTCCTCATCATAGACTGGTCGAAACAGTTCAACTTGGGCAACACAGTTCCAGGGTTTGGCAGAAGATGAAAACTTTAAGGTATTGAGATCCACACATAAGTTTGTTCAAAGCAAACCAGGTGTAACTGAAATCGGCCAAGTAGAGCGACAACTCACACGGATACTCATACAGCTTTGACGGCGAAACGCTTTTGTTTAGGTTGCGCATTTCTTTAGGCACCATTAATATCCTTCTATCAAGCAATTCGTAGTTTTGAAATTTTGAAAATACAGCAGGAATCATATTACGTAGCATTACTGGGTACAGCAGAAGTAGTTGTAAGTTAACTTTTGGATAGATGTTTAAAACCAAGAGGCATCTTGCTTTTGAAAGGGGACCTAGAAGTTCGTGCAAATTTGTTACAACAGGAAATGTATGCTTTTTATTTTGAAGGTTTTGGTACAAATTTTGCGCACTTGCTATACTAGTACCTTTCCATTTACCAGTGTTTTGGTCAAGAATTGCGCTGGTGGGCTTTACAGACATTAGTTTTTCAATAAAAGTCTGGACATTTTTTGAGTAAACAGATGCAACTAAACTAAACGCTAAAATATTTCCGAACCAAAACATATTTATTATTTTAAAGAATTAACTGACAGCACGACTCGACACCAAGTTTATACCCATGCATAGTTGGAACTGACGTAAAAGACGGTAAGGTTCGGCTTGTGTGCCAAAATTGTAAGTAGGGAATTGAAAAATTAATATAAAAGAAATAGGTTTTGCTTCATAAATTTAATCATTCTGTAAGAATGAAATTTTGGATGATGGGTAAGTATTAAAACGATGGAACTATCATGGGCGTGAAGGTTCAACCAACTTGAGAACACACTTCAATGTATCGTGGTTGAATTGAAAAGATAATCTTCCTGAAGCAGGCACTTGTGTCAGAAGTAGTTAGTGTATCAGCACCTTTATAATCCTGTATTTTGTAAAACTTTTTCTCAACACTTGGTAAAACGAACAAATATGTTCAAGTATTATGCTATAACTTATTTAACATTGAGTAACACCACGGGCTTGTTGACACCTGAAATTGTTTTTGTTTGAATTTTCAAAAATTTTATATTGTTTGGAAGTATAAGTGCCCAAAACACGGTGTGCCAATTTTCAGCCCCATATGTCGTTGTAAGTTTTAAAATATTATAAGGGAGTTTTATTCGGAATATTGTAATGTAGAGATTTTGATTTATTTAATTTAATAATTGGCAATTGAAATTGATTAGTCTAAATGATGAGAACCTTAAATTACTCCTTCCTAAAATCTATCGAACGATAAGTAGGCGTAAAAACCTGAACTCTGTAACTATATAAAAGCACGAACTTATCTTTGTAAGTTCAGTGCGGGACAGACGATGGTCATGGCCAGGTAGTGGCTTGCCTCTCTGTAGAAGTCCCTGGATTTGGGATTTCTAGTAGGCGGAGAATCCTGTATTGGATTGCCCCTATTTCTCGTACTCAACAATTAGAGCCTGGATTGGATCTAAATGTGTGTCTTTGGTTTCCTAGATTATGTTTCCTAAATAAAACAATTTACCTATCGTATTAGAACCTGCGACTCCGTGTTACCTATTCTCATGCTCTGTGAGCTAGCCAAGCTTTCATATTCAATGTTTTACATTATAAAACATTTTTCCTTATAATATCTTAACTTTTGACCAACCAAATATTCGATGCAGTAAATAAACTTGCAACTTCATCATCATGCAAAGTAATCTACAAAAAACTGTGAAAAGTAAAGTTTCAAACTTTTTAAATATAGAAGTTGCTAAAAATATGCAGCAAAGTTGGCAGTTCTTTGGACTTGGCAGCTGGGTCAAGTTTTAGCGCAAGCAAATTCAATATAGAGAGCAAGACAACATTTTACGCCCGACCAGACAAGTTGGTACTTTGCTGTGAAATTTCTTATTTAGTTGTCTATATGCGTGCAAATGTTGGTCGTTTTTTGCTTTAATGCATAAAGCTTTAAACCTTACAGACGCTTAGCTAGGGTCATCGGCATTTCTCAATAGTTCAGCAAATTTTTGCAATTGTGAAAACATCTGGAATAAATACTTGAACTTTAGAAGTTTGCTAAGTTTCCAAGAGGAAACATTTGAGTGATTTAAATAATAATGGCTTGCACCTGCACGTTCGAGAAATTTTGGTTTTGCTCTTTATTAATAGAAAACCTACACATTAATATTATCATTTATCTGTTGTGTTTGACAAATTATGTTACCTATTAAACAGCCAAAGCCAATAAGTGGTGTAAAATTCTTTTCTTTCGGAACTTTCACATTGGTACGTGAAGAAGGGAAAATAAAATGCATTTCAGCCTCAGCAACGTGAAAACTCATTTACTACAGTAGAAGCTATTTACTTTGTTCGTTATTGGCATCACTGCAGTGCATTTTATATCAGGATGATACTAAGATTTTGGTACTATGACCTTGAAAATTGAATCAGATAATTAGTAAGCCTTATTGCTTAGCTTTTCATAGTGTCACTTGGCTAAAAAAGAGTAGACATTTCCCATCTGAATTTACTCAGGCAATATTTCTAATCTGTAGATTTTGTTGTTGGTTTTTCAAGAAACTTGAAAATGCAAATCGACGGACAGACAGACGGACACACTACCTCTTAAATAAATCTTCAGTGGAAACATACAGCTTATCTAAACAACTACAAGGATGTTAAAACAAAATATTTGAAAACTATTACGAAAGTCCACTAGTTTGTGAAGGAGGAAGATGGGGTATATGAATAGAAAGTGATTTTTATTTGCATTCTGATGAAAGTTTTAAAGACATAATGAAATGGTTTCAAGGTTAAATGTAAGGGGAACAACAAAGGTAATCACGAATTAAGAGTTCACAATTGATATTATTAAGTTGGAACATTTTAATTAAAATGTATTTAAAAAGACTTGCGTGTGTTTCACGCCTTTTTGGTGAGAATCCTACTTTTAATCAATAACAAATGCGTAGATTCAATTTTTGGTTGTTTGGGAGATTTTACTTTAGCTATATATAAACATATTTCAACTTAAATGGATTTAAATTTCAACTAATAGCCTTTGTCACTTCTGAAATAAAAATTTTCGATTTTTGAAAACTTTGACAATTAATAAGTTGGAAAACTCGTGGGAAATTTTTTCCCAGGAAATAGTTAATTTGTTTTATAGATAATGAGTATGTAAGCGAAAGTTTTGGCTTTTTTGTTTCAATGTTTTTATTGCTAAAGATGTGCAAAATTCAATGCATTTTGATACAATTTAGTATTTTAAAAAATTCCTTTGAAAAGACTATAGTATTGCATAGATATTCGAAATCTGCAAAAAATTAGATATTTTCTAAAACATTTCAAAAACAAATCTGCCAAGAACCCCTGGTACTAGACTGAATGGAGCAATGAAGGAAGAGATGGCCAAGAAAGAGCATCTGGTATATGAATGAAATGGGTATTATGATTAAAATTTTGAAAGTAAATAACTTCAACGAGATACTTTTAAGATTAAATATAAACTTAAGAGTATAAAAATCTGTAACGTTTAAGTGCCATTTTTGTTAAAGTTGGTACATGGTTGGACTCTAGATGTAGCAAAGAGTTGTTTAGTGTTTCTATTTATGCTGAACTATTTAAGTTGGTACCGAACAAAACAAGTTTCATTCATTTGGATTTTAGTTTTCTTAAATGTATATTATAATTCATAATTGCACCTAAGCAATTCAAAATGAAAGCAATGATGTACTGGTCAAAATTGAGGTGGATGGTGTTGATTAGCAGGCAAATTGCTGGTCGGAAGGAGCATTAAATAGATTTATTGAAAAATAGCAATAAATGAATAGCACAAGCATATAAAAATTTGTGTTGGTTAGATACCATTTTTGTAAAAGTTGATGGAGTGGTGATTCTAGGGTACCGTAGGTTTATAATTCCGTTTGTTGGGGATCATTAAAAGAAGATAGAGAAATCAGAAATTACAGTTGATGGAGGGTTGGATTCGAATACACGAATCGATTTGTGTATCTAATGCTGAATAAGCTATAAATATTTAGCAAAAAATTCATGGACTGTTAATTATTTAACAGGCAATTAGCGTATTAGCCTGCTAAAATCCATGATAAACTCTCTCTATTCTTCCAAATTCCAACGCATTTTCAGTTTAATCAATTTAACAAAAGTGGAATTGATTCCAGCTTTGGGGAAAGTGCATTTTGATTCTCAGCATTTAAGGTATATCTGTGCTGTTACAATTCTATCTGGAAATCAAATCTCCTAACGGTGTTTATCTGAGCCGTATAAGGACAATTATCGGCGCCGAGCTCTCAACATAGTGAGAACCCAGTGTTTTGTTTTCTATTATCCAATTGAGGAAAACTATCTTATAAAATCTTAAATAACAATAAACTCCTTGCTGGAATAACATTTCTGCCTACAAGATTTGCTAGTATTAAAACTATTACAAGACTTAACTTATGGCTACCACGGCCAAAATTGCTAACTTCTTTTGCCAAACTATTCTTACTTTAATGAGATGATTAGGTAAGCTGGAACTGTATTATATCATGCGGTAGCATTTAAGCAAAACTAAGAGATTAATATACAACGGTTAATCACTGAAATAATTGAATCAATAAAAATCAATTCCATTTTTTTAGCTTTTCTCACAATACCCCGGGATACAAACTTTTTGTCAGTTTGCATTTGAATTCTCGAGTTTTCTCGAAATTACGTACGCTTTGGTATATTTTACGAAGCACTTATCTTCTGAATATTGTGCCACCCGGAAAACTTGCCGCTTTGCGTTTGCCTTAGAGGAGTGGTGAAAATTGAGAGGTGGGGTAGGTTGGAAGATATTGTGAGTCGTTTACATATTAACCCACAGGCTAAGGATGCAAGGTCTGGAAAGAAGGGGTGGAGGGTTATCTTATTTTGGTGACTTCTTTGGGGAGCTCCAGAATACAATTTTGAAGTGCTTTGATATTTTCAGGAGCAACAAAGACTGAACTTCTGTCAAAGAAGAAGACTCGTCCATGGAGAATGAGAGGTTCTGCTGTTGCTGGGGCTTCACTGCTTAGTTCTCTAGTAGCCAGACTACTGTAGTCTAGCAGTAGTTAAGGAAGGCAAAATTGGACTTTTCCTGACAGATAGATTAATAGTCTACCAGTATACCATGGTTTTCATGGTCTTAATTTGTAATTTGTTATACTTATGGCTCTGAGTCATATGTACTGAAAACACACAATTTTTTGTGAAGATTCGGCTATGCTTGGTTAGTATTTGGATATGGTGGTTATTAATTATTACATGGATGCGGTTACGCATCAAGTCAAAATAATTTATTGGTTATTTTACAATCTATTACAACGGAGGAGTAGATTTTATTTAATTTGCCTGAGGAATGTTCATTGGCGTAGCCAGGGGGTAGGCACATGGGGCACGTGCCTACCCCAGACTTGGTGCCTGGTCATTGATAACCAGAATACCAACGTTTAAACTCGTGACAAATGGGTTTAAAATTGTAATAATCATATTCAGAGCTATTTGGATAAGTATATTTCTAAAATATTAATTGATTTTTCTCATAATAATATGCATCGTTCATGCTGAGAGCATAGCTTATTTTTAGTGAACTGAAAGATCAGTTTTACGAACATCTTGCACAGTTTCACGCCAACTCTAAGTAACAGAAGCATAAAATTTTGATGCCCAGAATAAATCTGTATTTATTAACGTAAACTCCAAACTACCAGGGTGTTTTTCTCGCTCCAAGTATATTTAGTTAGACACAACCCCCTGCGCCTAATCTTACCGAGTATTCGTCCCATTTGCTTTATCTACACTATTTAGTTAATATGCAAAATGAAAGTTAATGCAAATACCCAAAATCGTATTTGAGTAACGCCATGGGTTATATGTAAGGTTGGGAGTCGAAGTTTTAAATCTGAAATTGGGACTACAATTTATTGTTGCTTAGCAAAAATGATACGAACAGTGTGGATTTCATGTTTTTTGAAAACGTAAATGTTGCAAAAAAGTTATGCAGTCATCAACCATTTTGAGATGGGTCCAATCGGCGAGTTTCAACTGGATTGGGTTGACCACATTACATGGACAATCTCCAATAGACTGGGTTCAATATCCCAACTTTGGATTTTCAAAATTTTGTTTTTAGAAATTGTTAAAAAAACATTGAAATTTCAGTTTATATGATTGTTTCCGAGGTCCATGGCCCAGTAGGCTTATTAATTGAAAAAATGAAATTTTGAAAAACCAAAGGTCAAAGATGAACACAGTTTTTTTGAGATCGTTTATGCGAAATTTTATCATATCAATTTTTTCTAAGCAATTTTAAAACCTCGATTCAAAACCTGACAAACATCCCATGGAGTTACTAATTTATCAGTTTTTGAAATATTAACATGAATGAAAGACATGACATATTACTAAAAATACCCATTATGTCCCAATTTGCATCAATTTGCTAATATTGTCATAACTTCCTTTCATTTGACAGAACTGAGAAATACGATTCTGGCATTCACTTCCATTTAGTGTATTAACAAACTAACAGTTTGGATAAAGCAGACGGGAACAACATACACTCAAATCGCCACAAGGTGCGGCTCATACATTCGTGCAAATATCTCCACTACGAAACCGGGTTTATCTTGTAGGTTATTTTTTAAGCAAGCGGGTAAAAACAGGATTTCAAAGGAACTCGGCAATTTTCCTGATTGTTTTGTATGCAAAGTTCAATCCAAAGAACATCAATGATTCTAGTAACCTTAAGACATTTTGAAAATGGTCACCCTGTAACACAACACTGTTTTTGCGTCTCGCTATCAAAGAGTGTGTACACGCCAATTTTGCAAAAAAAAACGGGAAGAACCTATTTACATATTTACAAATGTTTTTGCAAACCACGAAACACAATGCAACCTATACCGTCTAAAGAACTCAAAATGACGTCGTTAAGTCTGCAGGAAGACGTTTGTATACTTGAAAGGACTATGCAACCTAAGGGCAAAAATTTTGACCTCCCAGTTTATTGCTGATTCTGATAGAGCTTTTAAAGCTCCACAATTTTGCAATTTAAAGTATGTCATTATTTCTTAACGATGTCGAGATATGAACGAGTTTGTAATTTTAGCTCCCATAAGGCTCCATAGTAAACATCCTTTTTTCTAAGTCCTGGCTACCCATCGCGCCCACTTTTGATTTTTGATGTTGATAGCAGTTTAGAAAGAGCGTTAAATGAGGATGTTTTTTAGAAGTTACTGGAGTGGTCTTCTTACAATTGTCGAAGTTGTGGTAGGTCAAACATGGAGGTGTTTTTTCGGAACAACTTTCTTCTAAATCGTTGTAGCTTCCACTACACACCTCCAATTTTCAATGTTGATAGCTTTTTTAAAAGAGTAATTTCTAAGGATTCTATCACAGAAAAAATCAGGACAAAACGTCATTATTTACAAAAGTTATAAAGCTCTAACTTTGGAGGGGCTGTTCGAGAACCCTCAAAAACAGCCCTATTTCAAGCCTGCATTTGACCCCCGGGCCCACCTTTGATTTTTGATTTTAATAGCAATTCTGAAAGCGCTTGACTAGAAGATAAAACTGAGAAAAAACTGGAGTGGTATCTTTCCAAAATTACACACCTGGTCGTGTCAATATCAACATACCTATAATTACAGCCGATGGGTGGTACTTTAGCACATTATGTCTGATAATTCATAATTTTGGAAAGATACCACTCCAGTTTTTTCTCAGTTTTATCTTCTAGTCAAGCGCTTTCAGAATTGCTATTAAAATCAAAAATCAAAGGTGGGCCCGGGGGTCAAATGCAGGCTTGAAATAGGGCTGTTTTTGAGGGTTCTCGAACAGCCCCTCCAAAGTTAGAGCTTTATAACTTTTGTAAATAATGACGTTTTGTCCTGATTTTTTCTGTGATAGAATCCTTAGAAATTACTCTTTTAAAAAAGCTATCAACATTGAAAATTGGAGGTGTGTAGTGGAAGCTACAACGATTTAGAAGAAAGTTGTTCCGAAAAAACACCTCCATGTTTGACCTACCACAACTTCGACAATTGTAAGAAGACCACTCCAGTAACTTCTAAAAAACATCCTCATTTAACGCTCTTTCTAAACTGCTATCAACATCAAAAATCAAAAGTGGGCGCGATGGGTAGCCAGGACTTAGAAAAAAGGATGTTTACTATGGAGCCTTATGGGAGCTAAAATAACAAACCCGTTCATATCTCGACATCGTTAAGAAATAATGACATACTTTAAATTGCAAAATTGTGGAGCTTTTAAACCTCTATCAGAATCAGCAATAAACTGGGAGGTCAAAATTTTTGCCCTTAGGTTGCATAGTCCTTTGATAAGTACCGTACAAAACGTCATGTCATTTATTTGAAATCTGCAAAACAAACTCATGCCTTAAACAAGGCAACCAAAGTAACAAACTGGAAAATGAAAAGCTGTGACGAAATATTTTCTTAAAATATTTACAACCTTGCAAATAATTGTTTGCAAGTTGTTTATGTCTAATGCTTTGACTGTAAGAACGTTTTACAGTAGAACATTTACCCCCAAAAGTTTAGGAACACCATGAAGACAGCCTTAGCATGGTGGCGTTAACTGCTGTGTACTTTCATGTAGTTGTAAATCGTAAGCCTTAAAGAGGTCTTGATTGACTTTAAAGAACGAACCGCAGAGTTTCTCCACGCTGATATTAGATTATTGATCTCTCACAACATATAATGCCCTTGGATTGCTTGGTAAAAAAAACATGTTGTATAATATTTAAATTAGTTTTTAGATACTATTTTGACGCTCATGAAAATTAATAAACGCGTTCATTATTGTTGGTTGGGTATGTAAAAAATTGTTGCACGAAAACACATAGATCCAAGGCGTGCCTACCCCAGACCTAAATCCTGGATACGCGCCTGGGAATGTTCCCTCTTGGTCTTAAAGTTGAATGAATCTAACTTTTAGTTTTTTCTCGATGTGCCTTGTACCAGTTATTACAGCTAGATTGCTAGATACTGGACAATAATAACAATGTTCTTCAAAAATATGGAAGTACATTCCATAAACCTTAATGTAAATAGTAAATGAGTCATCACTAAAAACTGTATTTCATTGACAGGAGTCTATTTTATTTTAAGACAATTGGATAGTTTTATAAACGAAGGAAGAACGGAAATAGGATAAGAGTATATTTTAAAAGATGGATTTGGATTAAGGTTTTCTATTGGAATAAAAAAACTAACAGATGAAATATAGCATTGTAATTCTTTAGATGAAGCCTACACATTTTTGGGCCTACTTGAAAAAACAGGTTTAAAATAGAAGTTAAATTGATTATCATGAGAAACATATGTATGTTTGCTTTGAGTCACGTGAAATAACGTCATAGCGTGATATAGGATTAAAGCTAGTGGTGGGACTACTAACTAGACAATTGACTGATTTAACGGCTAAAACATTATTCGATGGGCTGATTTTCATCTACAAAAATTGGAATTTAAAATGCAAAACCAAATATTATTTTATAAATTGCATTGCATTCGGTTAAAATAAATATTATGAAGATTTCAGAAAATGATTCCTCTAACAACAATTTTACAATTATTTCATATACCTGCTGGGAATACCGAATGATCTACCTTTAAGTAAATTGTTCTGCGTACCGAAAAAATGTATTCAGGCGTTGTACTGATGACTATTGAACTATTGTGATCTATTGAGTATACAACGACCTGGTTAACTTATAAAGTAGGTAACCTACTGTAGGTTAACAAGATAAATACTATAACAAAAAATATGAATTTAAAAGTTTTAATAACACGTTTATTAAAATCAATGGCAAAGCTTCAAACTAACGAAAAAACGCAATACTTTTAAACAAAAAGGTTTTGTGTACTGAATTTTCTACTTTTTTCAAAAATATTTCTCTGTCTTAAAAAGCTCGAAATTGTATTTCCAAATTCTAATTCACCGGTCTCTACTGCAAATGCACGCTCCCGTTTTTGCTGTAAAATTACAGCGGACTGAGTCACATCATCCGAATTTGGAGGAGACAGGAGGCCTCCAATGGATGCGAGAGAGAAAAAAGTGCAAAAAAATTGTTAAGTGATAGGAAGATATGAGATTTAGTGGGAACCCGAATACATTTTTATTAACAGGATGGAGTTGAGAAGTAATTGCTAAGGTGCGATGATTGCCTCAGGTGACTTTAACGGCACCTCCGAGGATGAGGAGGTTTCAACCGGTGACCATTTGCTCACGAAGGGATGTGCCACTGGGAGTTACTCTGAGAGGGAGGACATTGGAGGAGATGGACAGGTAAATGTTGTACATGAGCTTACTTAGGAAGCACCATGAATCTGGAGAGGGTGTTTATTTTTGAGGATTTGAAGGCGATTCCAAAACATTTACACGAGGAATCAATTTACATTCCTGCATGGGACTAAAGGGTCATTTTGCAACTGGATAAGGGGCAGCCAAAAGGGTTTAGGAATAAAGTAAGGACCGCAGTTGGTTTCGTTGGGGGTTTTTATTTGTTTCTGCTTTCCACTTTTATCCCGCCAGAACCCCTGGGGAAGGTAGGATGGAACCTTAAAAGGCTCCTCATAAAAATTCCAAAATTGCCAAAACCAAGATGCATATTGACATTTGCACATGGCAGCAAAGTTCGGTAATTGGCAAACTGTTGCATTTATTTTGAACAAATCCCGTCTTCCAATTAACGAGAAGGATGAAGAAGGTAATACGCCACTTCATTTAGCTTATCGTTTCCGTTGGAAAGTTGCAAAATTACTTCTTGAGCATGGAGCAGATCCCTTAAGCCCCAATAAAAAGAGTGAAACGTTTGCACATGCTGCTGCACCGTTGACCACCGAAGCTGAGTTTTGTGAGTTAATTAGTCTTCTTCAAAAACATACGAGTGACCCAGATGTACTTAGCAGGAAAGACCATAATGGAGAAACACTGCTTCATGCTCGAATTGGAAGGCTTCGAAACCTTGACAGCTTTGCACTGAATCAAATTAAGCACAATTCGACTATTGATGTTAACCTTGCCGACAATTTTGGAAACACAATTTTTCTACTTTTAGCAAAATGTGGAAAACATTGGGACTTGGTCAAAATTCTTGCTGAAACTAAAGGTTGCATCATTTCTAAAAACAATGAAGGGTATGGTGTGTTACATTATGCAGCAGAGCAAGGGAATCTTGAAATGGTCAAGTATCTTCATTCCCTTGGATTGTCACTTGACCAAGAAACTGTGTATGGGGACACTCCGATTTTGCTAGCGTACCAGCATTTACCAGTAATTAAATACCTGTATACTGAAGGTTGTGACATTTGCGCAGTTAACATAAAAGGTAAAACTATTTTTCACATGGCTGCTGAAACGGAACACGGAGACACAGTCGTGGACTTGGTGCTATTTTTTAGAAAGTGTAAAGTAACCCAACCGTTCGTTTTGGTAGACTTACAATTCCGTCGTTCAGCTGTTCACCAGCTACTGTTTGAATCCAAATGTTTGCCTGGTTATCTAATGAATTGGATTGTAAATTTGCCAGAATATGACATTACTTCAGAAGACATAGAAGGGAACACCATATTTGAAACTGCTATTGAAAATTGGCATGTTCTGGGAGCTTCTGATATAGACGATATTTACAATACGTATTGCATTTCTGTTGGGTCTGAAACTTTGAGATATGCTCTGCTAAAGGCGATAGCTGTTTCTGTGGAAAATGAAAACTTGGACGCAGCAAGGTATTTACTGAAAAGAAATGCTAGTCCAAATCCAAGGGAGATAAATCGCCCGATGCCTATCGACATGGTGATTAAGAACCTTAGTTACGATGAATATCGTAGAGGATACAAGTTTTATCAACTTAATTTGATATTAAAAGAATTCCTTACGCACATTTTAAGTGACGAAAGTATTATGTGCGCTACGGATAACCATGGAAATACGTTTTTGCATGCTATTGCAACATTTAGTCATCCGGATGATTTTCAACTTATTATTGCAGACATATGTACAAATGGTTTTACTGATATTTTCTCACTAAAAAATAGAAACGGTAAATCACCGATTCAGATTGCAATAAAAAATAATCGTCTGACGGAAGAGACCAGTAAATTATTGTCTCAAAACGGAATTTCCACAGATTTGGGTTCAGAAGCAAATTCGATTTCAGATTCGAATTAGGACGCGGTTTTGGATTCAAGGGCGTATTCTGATTCAGATTCATAATTTTGTCAGGATCGTCCCGTGTTATTCTTTCGAAGTTCCACTTCAAATGCAATATAAAGTATTAATCAGTTCTGGGTAAAATACGGCGATATAGCTACTGGATTTATATTTTACAAGAAACTAAATATTGTTACTGCAAGTGCAAATCCGAAACAGCGAAACATAGCAAATACGTTAAGCTTTGGTTGCTGCTCTAAAAATGCGTTGATTCCAAGTCGACTTAATTTGGGAAAGATTTCTTCAGCAAGCATTCTTTAGTTAAAACATGGGTACTTAATTAGTGTAGCCTGTATGTTGTCAAGAACTTGCTGTGCTGTGCAACAAACAATCTTTAAAGTGTAACAACTTTTGAGTTAAAATGTTTGAGTTTGAGTGATATTTAATCTATTTTGAAAGTATTGCACGTTTTAAAGGATAGAGTCTCTACCGTATAGTAGATTAAAAAACTACTCTCTACGGTTTGTGTGAATTCGAATATAAGAACAACTTTCAATTTCTTGAAATGAAGATGTTTCAAATAGATTAGCCATGCTACGTTGTGTCAACAATGCCAAAGTGTGTCATCAATTCCTTCTGCTTGTTCAGTTTAAGGTGTGAATGTGATTTTGGATCTGACTGAAAGTGAAAACCATCAGTCGTGTTATTTTTAATATTGTTTACTCACAATATCACTACTTTACTGTTGATTAGATAGAAAAATATTCTGTTGGAATGCACAAACCAGAACAGCTTTTACCATTTCATATATGACACCAACTTTTGTTGAACAAATCCGCCACAACCAACCAACCAATCACCAAAAGTGATGTAAGTACAAAATGATAAGGAGAATAACAAATACGGTTATCATTGCATTTATTAACAAATAAGGTGTGATACAGCCAGATAAGAATACTAAATTGTAAAATAAAACCGTGTGGTTGCATTTAAAACAGTTGATAAGTCAGTTAATTTTCAAATTCCAGTAAAATTGAGTGGACCATAATTTTTAATTAATTAACTTTGCGCAATTTTTTAAATATATTACTACAAAAAGTGTCTTACATTTCTGACATGGTTAGAAAAAAAATATTTTGTGCAAACATACATCTTTGATGGAGGATACCGAATTGACTGATCTTATAATATCTGAGTGTTTACAAAAAAAGGCATCATTAAAAATGAAGAAGCTTCTATAAAATTTTAGTTTAGAAAACTTGGAGTCAAGCAATTATCGTCAAAGTTTTCCTTTCATCAAAGGAACTAAAGAAAAATGGACTTTATGCATAGGATAACAAAGTGCAAATTACAAAGGAATCGATGATCGCCTAAATAACTTGCACCATTTGTGTACAGAGAGCATTGTATGTGATGCTTCCATTCTGTATTTACCGTTCAAGTTTTCCCGCAAAAGCAGCAAATATAAATATTTTCAATTGGCGCATATACTACGTGCACATAGTGTTAATTTTGTATCAATAGTTTGTAAAATAAAGCATTTTAAACCTTAGTTTAAAAAATATACATTAGTTCGTTATCAAGAGAAACAAAAACCGCAAAACTGCATCGTTTTTTAAAAGACGCACTGTTAAATTCTATGGGTCAATCTATTCATGCATCGTATTCGGCTTTTCTCAATAACCTAGAAATTTGCGGTTTGTTAATTGAAAAAATAATTAGCGGTTTCGCCTATTGTCTATGAACTCATGAAATCATCACCCTTGCTTTAAAATATAAAAAGTATGCTATCGATTTTGTTTCCCAAAAGGGTATGAGTGTTGCTTTGCAAAGGTTTTGTATTTGCAAATTCACAGTGGGCTTTTAGAACCAACTGTTTGTTTTGGTTTTATGTCAACGGATAACAAATAGATAGTAATTCAGTAAACAAAACAACCGGTATGGACGAAATGGAAATGCAGCTGCTTGAACTGGTGTCTACTACAGAGAAAACAGACCACAAAGTGTCAACAAGCTTGTTATCGTCAGTAAATGAAAACAGTTAATTTATCAAATAAAATACTGATATATAAGTTTATGTGGTAGTAATTATTTAGTTCAAATTGATTCTGGTGATTTACTTGTTTGGAAGTTTGCTTTGAAATAAAGAAAAATTTGGAAAGGAGGAGGTTTGAATTAAAATATTTAACACTTGGTTTAAAACCGTAACTAGTATAATTTAACATTCGTAAAACGTGAAGCTTGAAGCAATAAGCTTCTTTATAATGATTCTGAAACGCCTTAGCAACTACACTATTTACATAGTGATATTATTTAAAATCGTTGAAACATCGAAATATATCAAATACCCGGAAGCAAACAATCATGTCATGTCTTCAAGAAGACAACCTCGGGATATTAATATGTCCCAACCCTGTCGAATTATAAATCCAAATGAGATAAACAAGCAAAACATAAGCAACAAGCCAGATCATTTCCGACTTTTTAAATCTTTTTCGGAAGAATTGCAACATTTTCAAGTTTACAATCAAAGTTCTGATTCCATTTTTGTGATGGATTACTCCAAGGAAGATTCGATAACGGTGGGAGCTGCATTGTTTGGTGAAATAATGAACCTGAAGTTTGTGTCAACCGAAAGTGGGAATTTAGTACTCATCCAAAAGAATCGCAGCAGGGACATAATCTACTCCCCTGTCCCGGTAATGTTTTCAGATCCTGTAAAAGAGTTGGCTTTATACAGTTTTTCCGGTTTAATTGAAAACTCGGGAACAGTGAAACATCTTATGGAACTATATTTTTTCAAAGCGGTTACAAGTCAAGTAAAACAATGCAAGGTTTTGCTTGCAGTAAACTATTTTATGTTGGACCATTTTGATGACATGGACAAACATTTTGGATATATTATAAGAAGATTTTCGAATTGGAAAAAATATATTGACTCATTTGGACTTGTTGTAATATTTGGAGAAAACTCGAAGGGAACAAGTAATCGTGTCAATAACAAAGTTCTTAAACAAAAGACTCACAGTAGTCTTCAGGCTTATCTTGAGTTTGTAAATGTGTCACAGGGAGAGTCCCACGGAGCTGCTAAGAAACATTTACAAGGGCAGGTAGCAATTTTAGAAACTTTGCTAGGACAAGAGAAGATTTTATTTTTGCTGGTTCCAAAGGATTGCGATGACAAGAATCTGAATGATAAATACAAATTCATCATGAACTTTCGTAATGACACTAGAGAGCTGTATACAAACCGTTTGCAATGGGCAATTATAAACAGCTCTGATTTCGGAATTAGTGTACGATTCAATGTAAATCGAACCGTGAGCACAAAAATATTACCAGATCTGCAGGAAGTACTACAGGAAAGGACAGCAGACAACAAAACAAATAGGGTGTTTTCAACTTATCGGCAAAACTTCCTGAGCGCTTTCGACAACTATAAAAGTGTTGACGCAATAAATGCGGTGGAAACGTTGTTTTGCTATGAGACCTTGTTTGAGTATGCTGTCAGGGTTGTCAATGTTTCTAAAGCCAACACAAACCTTCTTTTAGAATCCCTAACGTATAAGGACACGTGTACGTCAGGTAACAATAATGGTGAATTATTAACATATTACAAGCTGATTACCTATCTGATGGATTTAACACAAAATGATCAACCCATTCGATCGGGAATTCTTCAAAATTATTTACTGGACACCCTTCATGAGTTAGAAATACTTAAAAAATCTACCAGCAACAAGATTACCGACGTCATTTTGCCAAATATACTTGTTGGTATAGAAGCTGAAATGAAAACAACTTTCAAGGAACTTTTAAAGCTGTATCAAGTCTATAAACAATTTTTTATGAATGAATGAATTTATTTATTCATGCTCTTCCAAGCCATCGTGGCCTATAGAGCAGCAATCATAAAAACATTTACATGGTTTACATATATATAAACGATAATTCTATACGTTATTTCTCTTGACATAATTTGACAAAATCATGAGTTCCGTTTTTATGATCTCGCAAATATGACTCATTACAAATACTTATTACAAAACATCTTATATAAAATCAAAGTATAAGATTTGCGCTTTTAAATTTTTACATATCATCATTAAGGATGTATTAAATTACAAACATCCGCACTTATCTCATAACAAAAAATATTGCACATTGTGCATAATTTGCTATTACTGCTTACAGCTTTAAATGATTACATTTGCTTGTGACATTTTTATTTCAGATTTTAATGTCTCAATTCTGCACATATACTTTTCTTACTCTCGAATTGCAAAAACAGTCTTCCATAGCACATTTTGCATTCCATTCGTTTATAAATGAGGTCATAAGAACTTTGTACTTTTGGACGAATTTCTTGGGTAGAGGGCCGTTGAACTTTTCCTTTACACGTTTCCAGTTGATCTGCACAAGTGATGCACACACGCAAGGATGATTCTCAAATTTTTCAACATTTTCATTTCCAATAATGTCCGATAATTCTCGAAAACGCTCTACGCTAATTCCATATTCCATTCCAAGTGCAAAGATATTTTCAATTTTTTCAGCAATCTCAGGTATTTCAAAGCATTCCATGGGGTTGTCCACAGATTCTGTTTCAATTTTCGCATTTTCCGGTGAACTATGAAGCATTGGCTCGGAGTCCGTGCGTTCAATTTGGGGAGTCTCAAGTACGTTTTGCACCTCCTCGCTTCCGCTAAATGATCCCCGGGAATAATCACTGTCATCACAGTCGTTCTCGTTAGGTATTCTTCTTCTCTTTCTTCTTCTGCGTGGCAAGTCATCGGTGATGGAAATTTTTTCCTCGAAATTTTTTAAACGAAAGCAGTTCTTAAAAACAAATTTTCTGTCTCTTATTGATGCCAAAGAAACAATGGCAACTGTGTGTGCAGGCTTCGACAGAACTTGCACATTCTTAACTTTAACGTCAATTTTTAGCACTGTCTCAAAAAAGCTGTCAACTTTTTGAATTGCCTGGTTCTTTTCAACATTTCTTAGGCCCATTAGGCCGTGAATAACAATTTTGTTTTCCATTTGTTCAGGTTCCGTCTCTGTTAATAAGTCAGATTCACAATTTGTGTATTTCTCGTGTTTTAACTCCAATTCACGGCCAATTAGCTTGTTCAAACACGAATCAACTTCAGTTTTTATGGCGAGCAAATTTTGTTTAAACAGTGTCAAAATGTTCAGTTGGTTTTTAGTCAGTGTATCACAAGAGCTTTCCACACATGACAAAAATTCCACTAAAGTCGGGTGGCATAAAAATGCTAAGCTAGGCTTGGCTGTAGCACAATGCCCTGCTTTTATAACAAATTCTTTTTCCATTGCTGCGCGTGTACTCAGCAAGTCACACTCTAAACAGCATTACTTTATTGACGCACAGGAGGAGGCAAATCTCACATCCTTCTCTCTTGACAGATCAGACGGAACTCCGTATCAAGTCTATATTCTGTGCGAAAGCTGTGAAAGGCCACAAGATCTGCAAGTATCAAATCTAGACAGTGTCAAAAGCGAATTAGAAACATTTCGGATGAATGAATTGATAAGCTCCAATATGACATTTGTGTCCGGAATTAAAACCGTGGAATCTATCATGCTTGGAAATTTCAAAGGACTAGTGACCAAAAGGCTATCATATCTTGTGGCTTTGTATACCACATACGCTAGACTCGTTAAGTTAGAATTTGAAGAACATAAACACGTCCGGGCCTCTTTTGAATATCTTTTTGCTGAGATGCAATATCTAGTTGATCCAAGCGGTATATCGTATTTAATAGAAACCAAAAATTACACCATTGTTGATAACCTGCTGAAAAGAATTGGCGATTACAGCACTCAAATTCCAGAAATTATCAAACTAGTTTTGGCTAACTCACCAATAGATGCCGATGCTGTTTCTGAATGGCTTAGTTTTCTACCCAATACATAAATAAATTAATATTCTACTTGGGTTTAGCTCAAGGTATTGATTGTTTCAATAAATTCTGTCCATGTTTATTTGTAATCGAAACTATGTGTAAAATTTTTCATATTAGAATACATACAACACAAAATGTTTAATATATTGTATGTTGTTTTTTTTCAGATAAGTTGTTGCAAGATATGCTGACCCGCGTTTCCTGGATTGTAAAAGTATTTGAAAATAAAATTTAAACACTAGAGTAAAAATTGCAATAATTCAATTATTATATTTAATAATGTAATAGCATTTTATTGAATTAGCAAATTGTGCATAGATCCTCGAGTAACTTTTAAAGCACGAAGAACTTGTAAATTATTTACCAATTAAATATATTTAAACGCTGAAACAATGTGTGACTTGATACATTTGAATAAAATAGTTTAATTGTATTAGTGGTTCTAGCAGCAAGTTACCGTGTTTGAAACAATTGCTTAATTTAGAGTGAGATCAGATGACCAACAAATTTTCTTTAGTTTTCCCATCCTCGAAAACGGTTTCGTCCAGAAAGTCAGTCATAACCTGTCGTTAGCTTGATTGCACCGTCTCTTTGTCATCGACCCCCAAACATTCTTTGTCAAGTTCAAGAAAAGATTTTTTCTGTTTCAGTGAACCTTGTTCATATAACAATCTGGTAAGTCTTAACCAGTTTGAGAAACATTTTACTTGTGACCCAGTAATCCCTATTCTGGTGACCGCATAATTTATCAACAAACATGTTTCTTAGAAACATTATTTCCCGCTATTTCTTTTTCAGAATGTTTATCATTGACGCCATTGTTAAACGAGAGTTTTCAGCATCCGGTTTAATCTGAAAGAGGAGCGGTATAAGTGGGCGGGATATTTTGAAGTGGCTCATTAAGAACAAAGGTAAGCCCTGGTGGCGGCCAAAGATTATTTACCCCAACCCGTCGTCCAACGAAGAAAAGTAACCTTGAAGAGTATGAAATATGAGTATGACATTCAACCAAGTATAAAGTTTATTCGTCAATGTATTTCTCTGTAGATTTTTCTATACGGCAAAGGGAGTTGCCTGAGTAGCGTATATCTAAAACAAATTTAACCACTGCAGCATATGATATGTTCATATTTAACTGCAGCATATGAGTTTACAAACTGGAACGTATTTTTTAAAACATCGCGGTAATATATTTGCCAATAACTTACAAGGATACCGTCCCAGGTGTAACTCTTGGAAATTAGCAAAATACATCAGTTCCTACGTATTTTAGTGCGTAGATTACGAATATGAAACTCATTTTTGTGAATGGGCCTATATGGGAAAACTACGGTTCAGAGACTGCATTTTCAGAGTTAATTTTATACGGGTTCAAAGGCTTGAAAAGTTCATCCAATTTATAATAGGTTCTATATTAGTCATAGATGCAAAACACAAATACAATAAAAATGCTAACACATCTTCTTAAGTAAAGTTACTATGTATTGGTATGCCGAAGTACCAAATATATTACAATGCAATTATTCATAGTATCCTTACAATTACCTTCTTAACAATTGGCTATCGTTTCATTGCTACTAGTTTAAGCTTTGACATATGTGGAAATTAGCACAAGCATTAACCTTTAGCTTTGAAATGTATAATGTAAAATCGGTAGCAGAAACAATAGCGTAGCTAATTTTAGTAACGTTGTTGTTTTTACCATGTTGGTGTTGGTTTAATTAAAACCATGACATGTGACAAGGGGAAGTTGTAGCAGGATTTTAGAGATACACGTTATAGGTATGAAGCTTGACATTTTGGTATAAAACCACATGGTTACTTCAGACGGATTATCGTATTACATTTTCTGTATATTTCGTCTAAAAGATTAATATGTTAATCTATTTTAAATGATGTAGCCTTTTGGAAGGCTTTAACCTCACATAATACGAACACTGTAAATACAGTCTCTGAACCGTAGTTTTTCCATGTAGGCCCATTCACAAAAATGAGTTTCATATTCGTAATCTACGCACTAAAATACGTAAAAACTGATGTATTTTGCTAATTTCCAAGAGTTACACCTGGGACGGTATCCTTGTTAGTAGAAAAAAATAGCAACGAAAATGGTTCTGTATAATCAGTTTTCATGCTTAGAAATAACAAAAAATTGTCTCCGCCACTAAATAATACTAGAAGGCTAGAGCACGGCACGTGTAAACATTTTTTGTTAGAAAATCAATATTTTATTAAGTATCTCTAACACTTTAAAATCCTTTGTTCCAGGTGTCCGGCTTTTTGGCCCAACGCAAGTAAACTTTATTACGGTTTTGTTAATTGTAAACTTCAGTATACATATACCAACGTGTTTTGCTCGTCAATCCTTTAAATATATAAGCCAACCGAGAAAGGTCCGATGATAATTTTACTGGCATTCCAATACCCTTTTGTTGACACAAGATATTGCTAAAAGGAAAATATTATATCCCAAAGAATAGTAGCGTTTTCTGGAATACATATTTCCTCTATTGCAGTAGTTAAGCATACCATATACATAGCTCAAGATTTCGATAAGCAGTAGCGAGACCCGGTATCCGAAAATACAAAGTTGTGGAAGAGGTACCGGTCATTGTTTAAAAGCTCTTGGTATGATATTGATGGCAGGGGAAGGAGGATAGCTAATTAAATTTAGTTGGGGTTAGTTTTAAATAAACTTGTCCACTGAGTTTTTCCACATACGACAAATGTTCCGCTAGACTACCCACTGCTTTTTTGGGGTAAATGAAAAAAGGAAGGATTCGGTCACGATAGCCAAGCGTTTTTGAAAGGGGTGGTAAAAAGATATTTTTCTGAAAGAGAAATGAACTAAGAAATAATTTTATACTTGGAAGGGGTGCCATAGGTGCTTGTTTAAATTGGGGTCCAAGATTTGAGATTTGTTTTAAAACAGGTATAAATTTATGCTAAAGATTTGGTCAATACTAAGTAAAAATAAGTTTCATTTGCTGTTTTAAATAATTTCTTCAATGCATTTATGTATCTGTTACTTGTTGCCAAGAAGATTGCTAGGAATAGATTTTTCTTGCATTAGATTCCTTTACCTGACAAATTGTTTTTACTGTCGCTGTTGCCAATGCAGATTTGGATATTGTGCTACCGGTGAAAAAAGTTGAGAATATCCAAAGAGGATTGTTCAAGTTTTGGGTTCCAAAAATTAGGAAAGACGCAATCTCATGCAACCATACAATTAGCAGCATTTAATTGCCGGCCATAAATAATGCTAGTGAAAGGAGCAAATGTATAACACAGATTGGTTTACAAAATATTTATTTTCAGAATTATTCAGCGAAAAGCGCCTGATACTTTAAAAAATACTAAAATAATCATGATATTTTTTGTGACAATAAAATTCATTTTTAATAAATATTTATGAACAATACAAGCAAGAAATGCCTTAAAATGTCTATTACGTATTTGAGGTTTTGTCCCCAGAGGTTGCTTTTGATGGAAAATACTAAATTTTTGAAATTGTAAGCTAGACCGATTTGTTTGTTTGTGCATAGTATTAGGCTGAGTCAGCCAAAACACCAAATGCATTCAAATGAACACAAAAATGTTATAAAATGAAATCGGAAACATCTTGTAGTTTGGTTTAAGTTATTACTAAACACAAGTTTTCACCGCGTGCTTAACATAGCTTCGCCACCCTGGATTAAAATTAGTTTCTTTTTTTGGTTCGTTTCGATGTTAAATAAACTGGACGGTTGTGGCACAGCAGCGGTGTCGAGACGTGCAGAAAATCATGTGCGGTTAAAGTAATTTTAAACGATTTCAGCCTTACATGAAAATAAGGGCTATCCCATTAGCTTGTAATTTAGGAGTTGTGTAAGGTTTGGGAACTTATTTTTCCTTTTTGCAAATGGTCTGTCCATATGCCACCCCAGTTTCCCCAGACGTCTTTTAACAGACCAGTTGGGATCCTCCAGTTACCATCCATACCAATTACCATCCATATTTTGACGGTCGGACTCCGACCCATTTCCAGTTGACAAAGGACTCTTTACTTCCGTCACAGGTCTGGTAATCGTAAAAGAATTCATTGTGCAAAAATGATCGCCATTTTTGAGGTGAAGATGATACAGTAAGATTCGCACTAGGGCAGGAGGAGACTTTCCATTTGACTCTTTGGCGGGACTGCCACTGTCAGTCATGCCTCGTATTTTCAAAGTTTCACGCTTTACCATATTTTTTTCGTATCGTTGGGTACTATAAATTTCATCTAGATACAGCCCTTGTGCCATAGCAAGTTCTTGCAATCTGCGATGACTATGAATTCAGAAGAATTAATTCTTAAATCATGTTTAAGCTGTACTTCTTTTTACGTTTTAAATATCAAATTTTGTATCTCAATACTTATCTAAAAGGTGGTACACTGAACAATTTTCTGAACCATTTAAGCAGCTAGGTATTTGTCCACCAGCTAGGCCTACAACCACCTCCAACAATGAGTGAGCACTCTGAATTTTTTATTTCAAAATAGTAAACAAGTTGTTTTTGGAAAGGACTATGCAACCTAAGGGCAAAAATTTTGACCTCCCAGTTTATTGCTGAATCCGATACAGCTTTTAAAGCTCTACAATTTTGCAATTCAAAGTATGTCATTATTTCTGAACGTTGTCGAGATATGAACGAGTTTGTAATTTTAGCTCCCATAAGGCTCCATAGTAAACATCCTTTTTTTAAAGTCGTGGCTACCCATCGCGCCCACTTTTGATTTTTGATGTTGATAGCAGTTTAGAAAGAGCGTTAAATGAGGATGTTTTTTAGAAGTTACTGGAGTGGTCTTCTTGCAAACGTCGAAGTTGTGGCAGGTCAAACATGGAGGTGTTTTTTCGGAACAACTTTCCTCTAAATCGTTGTAGCATCCACTAAACACCTCCAATTTTCAAATTTATTAGCTAGTTTAAAAGAGTAATTCCCTGAGATTCTATCGCAGAAAAAATCAGGACAGAACGTCAATATTTACAAAAGTTATTAAGCTCTAACTTTGGAGGGGCTGTTCGAGAACCCTCAAAAACAGCCCTATTTCAAGCCTAAATTTGACCCCCGGGCCCACCTTTGATTTTCGATTTTAATAGCAATTCTGAAAGCGCTTGACTAGGAGATAAAACTGAGAAAAAACTGGAGTGGTATCTTTCCAAAATTATGAATTATCAGACATAATGTGCTAAAGTATTACCCATCGGCTATAATTTGAGGTATTTTGATATTGACACGACCAGGTGTGTAATTTTGGAAAGATACCACTCCAGTTTTTTCTCAGTTTTATCTCCTAGTCAAGCGCTTTCAGAACTGCTATTAAAACTGAAACACAAAGGTGGGCCCGGGGGTCAAATGTAGGCTTGAAATAGGGCTGGTAAATAGGGTTCTCGAACAGCTCCTCCAAAGTTAGAGCTTAATAACTTTTGTAAATAATGACGTTTTGTCGTGATATTTTCTGCGTTAGAATCCTTAGAAATTACTCTTTTAAAATAGCTAATAACTTTGAAAATTGGAGGTGTTTAGTGGAAGCTACAACGATTTAGAGGAAAGTTGTTCCGAAAAAACACCTCCATGTTTGACCTGCCACAACTTCAACGTTTGCAAGAAGACCACTCCAGTAACTTCTAAAAAACATCCGCATTTAACGCTCTTTCTAAACTGCTATCAACATCAAAAATCAAAAGTGGGCGCGATGGGTAGCCACGACTTTGAAAAAAGGATGTTTACTATGGAGCCTTATAGGAGCTAAAATTACAAACTCGTTCATATCTCGACAACGTTCAGAAATAATGACATACTTTGAATTGCAAAATTGTAGAGCTTTAAAAGCTGTATCGGAATCAGCAATAAACTGGGAGGTCAAAATTTTTGCCCTTAGGTTGCATAGTCCTTTAGTTACCTCTTCTGTTTTAAATGTAACGAACATATTTTGATTTTTGAAGATGATGTTGTAATTAGCAAATATTTACCTTAAAAACTGTTCTAGGGCTAATTGAAAAAAGATGACGTTGGAAAGTAGACTCATTGAATTTTCAAACAGAGAGGAGTTCCGCAGGCAAACAAAAAACTTATCATAAACAGTTACTTTAGACACAAAACGCAAATCTAAATTTACCAGAATACACTACCAGCTCGAAAAACAAACCAAGGAATGCCTGTTCATAACAATTATGGTAGGTTTTCAGTGATTTATTTTTTTAGTTCTAATTCCAGTGTAGAGTTGTTTCAAATTAAAATGTTATGAAACCACAAAAATCTGCAAAGTGGTATCTACCAGGTTTCCACATTTCAGGCTCAATAACCTTAAAATTTATTGAAAAGAAAAGGAAGCTCGTGTTTGGTTACCCAAATAGTGGGATTCATTTTATTATTACATTATTAAAGCAGAATAATTACTCATTACTGAATATGATAGGATGTTTCAATGTTTCTATGTAAATTAAATCATTATGCTCATTCTGTCTGATGACGGTTCTTGAACAGGTACCGAAAGGCTGAGGGCGTGATCCATTTCAAGTGGGATTGGCGGAAATCCTGGAGGACGTTATTAGGATTGATAATAAATGGATTTGGGGTGCTCTAAATTTTTTAAGGTGGTCAAGGCAAGTTAAGAAACGTTTGGGTTTTTTATCAAAATTAAACCATTTAAACAAACTCCAATCCAATCAAGTAAATCAACTTTACATCATCTCTTTGCATAATTAGAGATTTCTGAGAGAGATAATAAGATTTTTTGCTACTGGCAAAATATCAGTCTTGTTGCATTAGTAGATTCTGGATGAAAGTCATTCCAGTTTCTGGGCTAACATTGGAAAACCTTTCAGTTACTAGTCACAAGACATGTGAAAACCTTCCCCTTTAAATACCACTTTTAATAAGACAACGTGAATCAACAATACAAGGTAAAGTAGTCCCAATAACCTATACAGGGAATGCCCATCTGCGTCTTCTTGGAACAAGAACTGGCGCCGAACGTTCCCCATAATCACAATTCGAAATTTGAATTCCAAACTGTTGTTCTCGTATTCTATTTTTCAGAAGACAGTTTCACAATCATTTTTCCCTAGACAAACTTGACTAGACAAATAATCCAGGATGACAGAAAAAGTCGACAAATATTTGTATAAAAGTTAAATCACTCCCAAAACAAGATAAAAAAATTAAAGATTAAATCGGAGGAACAAATTTTATTTACTTGTAAAGCATCTTCATAGTCTTTTAACATGGTTTTAGCCCAAGGTTTTGTGGGTTTGTGGATTCTGTAGGTTTTTTTGTGAAGCTTATAAAATGTAAGCAGAAAAATAGATAACTAAATGGAACATAAGAATTATTTTTTGTTGAGCTATGACAAACAAGAGCCCGTTGGTTTCCTCCATTTATAAAAACTATCCACCTCCAGATCAGATAGATTGGTTCATTCTGTAAAGAATGCAAAAAAAGGATCCCCTCCAAGAGAACAACGGACAATCTACACCTTCTTCTTGGTCTAATTCCTAAAATATTTAACTAATGATGACATGGCTCTATGACTTGTGAAGGTTTCATTATAATCAGTTAGTTAAATCAAGCATTTAGTCAACCGCTTTTTTTCTGAGCTAGAAAAATAACTTTTCTGCTTAAAAAGATAATACATTTTGGCAAATCGCTCATTTCAGTCTTTCCACATTTGTTGCTCCGGAATTATGTTCCTTATATCAGTTTTGCACGCTTTAAATATTCGTAATATTCTTTGACTGCTTGGCTTTGAAGCATTTAAAATTGTATGCAGCACAATACTCATATTTCGACAAAATACTGAAATCCAAATGAATGACCTTCTTATTGATGCAAGTTGTTAAGGTAATAATCATTAAATTACACGGAATTTCTGAACCTATCACATACTGAATCTACCAATCTACAAATTTCCCCACAAATGACGTGTAGCCTACACGAGTTTTAAAATCTATATATTATACTTCAATAAAAATCTCTTTTTGTTCCAAATTAATAACATCATTCGTGCAAATATTGCATTGGCCTGTCACAAAACATAAACTTCATGATCAACATCAACTCACCAAGAAGAAATTGCATTCTTCTTGTTGCACCCACATTTAAGCTTGCTTGCAGTCGTTACTTAGTTTTAAACCTTCGCCAAAATGCACGTGCTCAGTTCATGCACCCGTATTCTCCGCTTGGACTCCACAGTGGAGTACTTTAACGCTGTCCACCACCTCCTCCTACTCTGCTTCCCAAGTGCTTTCTGAATGCCCTTCCGAAAGACAGCGTTGAGCCTAAACGACCCTCAACTCTGTACAACCATCTTCCTCCTCATTATCAGCCATTTCCCTTTTAGATCTGCCAAGTGGTCAAACTCAGTAACATTTCTGCTCCGTCGTAGGAAACCCCAGAAATCATCTCCCAAAGCGCTTTCAAAATGTGCCACATTTATTTTTCCAGTCCTGTTCCACTAAAATTTTATAAGAAGTCAGACCCTCTACCATTTGGGTCAAGAAAAAATAACGTTTCTCCGGAAATGCGACTTGGCCAAGTAAAAAGTCCTATTTCCTTCTGACCATGTCAGATATCCTAAATAAAACTGTGACAAAAGGAAGCAAGATTAAGGCTTTTAGGTTAACACGGTGCCTTGCACACGCGCTCAATTCTATACCTCATTTCCATTCCAACACCATGTTTCCACACCAGACAAATAATTCATGTCCAACAAATTTATGGTGGTTCCAGTTTCCGTTTAGATCGAGTGGTGTGCTATTGTAAGTATGGTTGAGGGTGAAATCAGGACCAGAGAGGAAAAAAAATGGGGGCAAAGGAAATATAAGTGGAAACTGAGGAGACGACAGAGAGCTTGAGATTGTAAGGAAATGGAGGGTTTGTAACTATTTGGAAATCCGGAGTTTGAGCATCTGTTTTACATTTGCCCATCCGAGTCGTCTGAAAACAAGTGTTGGCGCCAAGCTCTCAACATGGTTATAATTAAGTTTATTGGTATATATGTCTTTTATTATTCAATTGCGAAAAAACTATATTCCCAATTTCTAGACAGCATCAATTTAAGTTCTTAGCTGGGAGTGCTCTACTTTCGCCAAAGTAAGCAAACATTAAATTATCACAAAAAAAATACAAAACTAGGGTTATGAATCTGGCTACAGAATGAACTGTTGCAGTATTCGATTAATAGAGTGGTTTTCTTGACGTACTAGCCAAGTGTAAACTACAAGCGACATTCTGGCATGAAAGGGAAGGAGGATTCAAAACTTACGTTCAAGAATTTTTGCAAACTCATAAAAACTAAAACTACATAAAAACAAAACAATGTTGACCAAAACAAACCATTTTACCATGTGCTTATCATTTTTTTTGCATATTACCTAAAATGCACGCACGTCTCCATGAATGGCCCTCTCAAAACACAGTAGCCAATAGGAATGCGTTTAGAGGGTCCTTCCCTTTCATGCCAAAATGTCGCTTGTACTTTTAATACCGGTAGTAATGAAAAGTGGTAAGTTGCTTCTACTTTATCTTTTCCTATACTTCTGAGCAAGTTAAGTTCCTAAGTCAGGTGGTTCCAATCCTTATTTGGATATGGGTGTGTGGGTGTAAATGGATTATTTCCCCGGGATTCGATCCCCAAAACTCAATTCCTATATTCATCCAACGGGCTTGAAAATTTCAAGTTGAAATTCATCCTCCTCCTTCATTCCTCCACTGCCTCTTCCACTGGGACCACCGCATTCTGTGCCATCCACCCCGACCACATTGCCAGACGGGCAATGCCCGTCTTCCTTGGTCCTCCACTCCCGCATTTTCAAGCAAGTGGTTTGGAACCAAATATAGCTCCCATCTTAGTTGCAATACCATCGGGACCCTGTATCCTTACCAGTATACATTCTATCATTATCTCCATTATCGGAAATTTTAGTTTGAGATTCTAATAGCTCGTCAGGTCTTTGTTAAACGTCCAATATTCCCGGCTTATTGAGTTGTGATGATTTTCAGGACTTCATTTTTTGACAGATGGTGGTGTGCGCAATGAGGTTTGTACAGGGATGGAAACTTTTCCAGCCTACCGAAAAAGGAACATGTGCATAATTTATCTATTTAATTTAATTGCTTATTTTAAAAAAGTTATGATGTCACAAAACTAACGTGTCACGGGTTAGGGAACATGTTAGAATCCTACAGCATCGATGGGTTCACTCGATTGAGGGGATGATGTACTTGATGTTCGTAAAATGGACCAATTCACCAGTATTCACAAAAATGGCATCAAACCAACACAAACGTTTAAACCCATATTTTGTTTTCATTAAATTCTACTTATTAACCCTTCCAAACTTTGAAATTAATAAACTTTTGTGAACTTAGGAAAGCAGACGAGAAGGACAATTTATTTTGACTACAGTAATGGTCTGAGTTATGTTGACATCAAAGTATTGACCAGCGCATACATGAGCAAAAAGTGGTTCATTGGCACAGTTGGCAACAAGAACCTTGGAGATGCCTTCCAGACCTTCAGTGACCTTTCTTAGTTATCTCTCCAGGACATTGAAGAATCAAGCTGAAGCCTATTTCCGGCAATATATTTAGGAAAAATTGTATGACCAAACTTTAGCCTCATAGCATATTTCGCTGTAAAATGGCGCTGTATGGTCAGTGGATGTGGATTCTTTACAATCTCAAATTACCCTGTGCTGGAGAGCAATCTTTGCGGGGTAAAGGGGCTTTTTCCACCTGTGCCCCCCGGGGGAAAATAACATAGTAACTGTGCCAATGAACCACTTTTTGCTCATGTATGGACCAGCGTACTCAATTACCCCTTAAAACTGAATTTCACCGTCTTATGGTGCATTTAAGTATAGTGGGGAGCTGCCCCGGGGGGATCAGGGTAGTTTGGGGTAACCTGGGTACCAGAATATTGATCAGCGTGGTTGAATACCCCTGTGGACTGAGTTTCACCTATCTAGCTTAAAGACTTGTGGAGATATTGTGGATGTTGTATTTTTGCACTTTTCGCCCCCTAGCGGCTAATGGTGAACAGCTACCGAAAAACGGTTGTCATTTTTGAACTCAGGGGCATCAATTACCTATAATAAGGTGGACTTGTGATTTAAAAATATTTGACCTTAATTGGAGTGTGGGGGGTATTTTGGGGAAGGGGGGGGGTCTGGGGTAACTTTTTTTGTGCCTAAGACCTAGATTTAGTGACCAGGAATCCAATGGTGAAATCAGATTTTGAATATCTGGTATGGTCTAGGAGGAGATCGCGCTACGGAAGAACGGAGTAACGGAAGGCTTATACAGACTTGAAGAGCAATCTCAGAAAGCATACTGAGGTCTGAAGACCTCGTCTGCTTAATAATATCGTACACGTGTACAGCTGGGTATCAGCTCATACACGCATGGCTCACAACCAAAACACAGGTGGCTGCAGTGAATCATGTGACGGCCAGGATTGGCTGACAGCATATCAAATCGCGTACGCGCCATGCGTGTATGAGCTGGTACCCAGCTGTACAGGCAAAGTTTGTCCTTTTAAATTAAAATTTTTATAAAACACTTTTTAGCCAATTTCCAACATTGTTCTAAAGCAAAACAAAGCCTTCACAAACTATTTGCAGATCATCCAATAATACCTGTATTCAAAAATTGAATACCTCGGGCGTTCAAACAGTTTCCCGCGTCCCGAAATAATCAAGAAGCTACTTTCAGCAATCCCTTCGGTCACACCTTTTGCCATTTTTCTTAACTTGCATCAAATATCTGAACTTTTGCCGAATGCAAAGTAAAGGTCTAACAAAGTATAAACCCATAAACAAACTTGTGAATCGGGAAAGCACTGGCCTACATTTGAAGCTTTCAAGAAAGAAATTCTGGACATATGAGGTTTAGACAGAGACGAAAGGATGTACAGTTTGAGCTGGCCAGAGATAGAATGACAGGATTGCAGGGCCTATGGAAGGGAATAGGAGGAAGTTGGAAACACTTCTAAGTTTCCTCATCTCCTCAAGTTCTCTTCTTCACCTTCTCCGCTTACGCTTCCTCAAAAATCTTCCTACAGTCACAGTTATCCTTCCAGCATTTCCTCCTATCATTTCAATACTCAACTCAATAAACTCCACGAATGCTGCGGGAAGATCTATGACCTTGAAGAATCCCCTGTAGATTGGGTTTTATAAAAACGGTATAAAGTTTATGCATAAAATCAAATATAAAAAAATGACAAGGAGACTTTTTATTGATTTCCAGAAAAAATGGTGTAAACCTAATTTGTGTAAAGCTGTGGCCTGGTTTCTAAGGCAACACATTCATTATCTCTATAGCGCTCGGTTTTTAATGGTTAACGGTAATTTTTCTTTACCATTTTAACCACAAATCCGGTTTTCAATCTTTTAACAGTTTTTAGCACTCCTGTCACTAAAAATATTTTCTAGAAGCTTTATACGCTACGATGGGTTCAGTAAAAAAACTTAATACGATTGATAAATGATAAGCGACTATTGTGGTCAATAGAAATTATTTATTCACAAATTTTGACTCAATATTCTTGAAATCATTATCACTTCATTTGAGAGTATTATTTTCACGTCTTATGCTAGGTTTATGGTTCAACCGTGTCCTTTTCGTCATCTTCCCTTCGTGTATGTTTCCTGTCCTTCATACCGGTGTATTTATGCTTCAAGCCTATATGCGAGCATCACTTTCACATGATAGATTAGTAGTATGTATCATTCCAAGCCGTAAAATGCCAATAGTAGTCATACATTTTGAGCATCACCACGGGCCCGTTGACACCCAAAAAATTTTTTGCTTGAATTTTCAAAACTTTTACATTGTTATAGTGCCCAAGTGTCCACAATACGGTTTACCAAGTTTCAAGTCGATATATTGTTCTGAAGCGGCTAGACAAGGGTTTAAATTTTTAGTGCTCGAAAAATGAAAATTTGTTAATATCTCGGATTAGAAGTGAAACAGGCCAGTAAATGTTTTTGCGATAGTTGGGTATTGTAGGACCCTTTCTTTTGAGCCACCATACGTGCAAACTGATTTTTGCATTTTTTTCACAAATTCAAAATTTCTAAATTTTTGGATATTTTTCAAAATCTTTTAAAATATTTTCCGTGTATTGTTTTGCTTTATGGCATATTTTGATAGATGTCCATCTTAATATTTGTCTGCTTTATCCAATGCAGAAAACCGCTTGCAAAAATATTGAAATTTGCAAAAGTTATGGCGAAAAATGTACAAAAACATGAAATTTTCTGGCAACTTGGGGACACTTAAATTCAAATAACTTCTGCAATACTTATTTGATTTCTCAAATGAAATGCATACCAGAAAGCCAGACGTCTATTCTACGGAATACAGTAGCAACATGTAAACTTTAAGCAGTTTTAAGGTTGTTAAGCAACACAAAACAAATAAATCAGTAGCAAGCAAAAATGGTACCAACGTTAAAGAATGCCTCATAATTTTTCGTAGAAGCGGAATTTTTTTAAAACGTTGAAACACCTAATTTTGTATTTTCATTGGCAACAATTTGATACCATACTTGCATATGTCCAAGCGTTCTAGAGGGACGAAAAAGTTGCTTACATTTTTGCAACACGGAAAATCTTAATAATTCAAAAAAATTGGATTTCGAAATTTGGTAAGAATTTGTATCGTTACACTAAGAATATTTGTTATTATGTCGGTTCCGGTTCTCCAGACAATAAATTACGTCATAATTACTGACTTTTTCAAATAAAAATTTTTCACGGAATTTTAAGATTTTCCGTGTTGCAAAAATGTAAGCAACTTTTTCGTCCCTCTAGAACGCTTGGACATATGCAAGTATGGTATCAAATTGTTGCCAATGAAAATACAAAATTAGGTGTTTCAACGTTTTTAAAAAACTCCGCTTCTACGAAAAATTATGAGGCATTCTTTAACGTTGGTACCATTTTTGCTTGCTACTGATTTATTTGTTTTGTGTTGCTTAACAACCTTAAAACTGCTTAAAGTTTACATGTTGCTACCGTATTCCGTAGAATAGACGTCTGGCTTTCTGGTATGCATTTCATTTGAGAAATCAAATAAGTATTGCAGAAGTTATTTGACTTTAAGTGTCCCCAAGTTGCCAGAAAATTTCATGTTTTTGTACATTTTTCGCCATAACTTTTGCAAATTTCAATATTTTTGCAAGCGGTTTTCTGCATTGGATAAAGCAGACAAATATTAAGATGGACATCTATCAAAATATGCCATAAAGCAAAACAATACACGGAAAATATTTTAAAAGATTTTGAAAAATATCCAAAAATTTAGAAATTTTGAATTTGTGAAAAAAATGCAAAAATCAGTTAGCGCGTATGGTGGCTCAAAAGAAAGGGTCCTACAATACCCAACTATCGCAAAAACGTTTACTGGCCTCTTTCACTTCTAATCCGAGATATTAACAAATTTTCATTTTTCGAGCACTAAAAATTTAAACCCTTGTCTAGCCGCTTCAGAACAACATATCGACTTGAAACTTGGTAAACCGTATTGTGGACACTTGGGCACTATAACAATGTAAAAGTTTTGAAAATTCAAGCAAAAAATTTTTTGGGTGTCAACGGGCCCGTGGTGATGCTCTTTATGATAATTCTTGCAAATTTTACACTATACAATTCCAGCAAGACGTTGAGAGTTTAGTGGTAGCTAAATTTTTCGCAATTCGATAAGGACTATTAAAATGATGAAGTCCTAGTTCTAAGTCGACGTAGATGGGTTTTTGCCGCATAAATTTATTTCTATTCACAAATTTATCCAATATTTGAAGCCGCATCAGCAATGGCATCCCACATCTCTACAGGCTATTGTACTTCCGCCGCTGGTGCTCCTGTAGATCCCAAAAGTGCGCATCAGAAGTGACCCTGCCCACAATCGTCCAATTTCCATCACCCCTTGAGTCGAAAAAGAAATGAGACATAGGGATAGGGTGGATCCTGTTTCTACAACAAACTTTTTCTAGATAAACTCCTAATTTTACCAACCGTTTGAAAATTTAAAGAATCCCAGCACCCTTACTGCAGACTATGGTTTGGAGTGCATTTAAGTGTAATCAGTAATGAATGAAGAATGGGCCATAAACCAATATGCAAGTTAGATTGTATTTTTCAAACAATAACTAATTCAATATTTTTGTTCTATTTTAAAACTGACTTCTTTGACAGTATCAGCGTTTTGGTGAAACCACCAAATCCACCTACAAAAACTCCCGCACCCCTACATAGTTTCATCCCGCCCTCCATTGAGCTCAAGTTATCTCATTTGCTCCTAATTTCCTGCCCTTTGCCCCATAATCTGCTACCTTAATCTTCACCTATCTATCAATTTCTTCCAAACCCTTTAAGTGTGCCACAAAGTTACCATCTTCGCCCTCCACACCACACTACCTCACCACCGCTTCAATCCACAAGACTGATATTCACTTCATAAAAGTCATGCTTTGCAATCCGGATCGGCACCACCTCCAGGGATTAACCCCCAAAAATAGCCTTCTTCATTGATCCATTGTGCCTCCAATTCACCTTCGCCATTCAAATAATCTTGTTTTACATGCATAATAAAATGTAATATCAGCTTAGCTTACCGAATCAACTCATACTCAATTTTGGCAAGGTAAATTACGACTTTTAGCAGTTTTAGCCATAAGCGTTATAATAACTTTTTTTTCTGCAAATTTTGCACAAGGTAGAGTAATTCCAACAAGATGTATAGTGGTTAGAAAAGGATAGTTTCTCGCAACTGGATACTGTACCGAGAACCAAAGGAATAGAACTTAAAATGTATTTTACCAGCTTAAATTAGTATAAACAAATCCCATTGTAGCATATCTATTGCACCTGGTATCCACCATTTCACAGATTTTCACAAAAATAGCGTCTAACCAATACAAATTGCAAATTTTATATTTCATAAAATCTACTTTCCTTCCAAAATAAAATCATAAACCTCTACTAACAAATCCAGTTTGTTCTTTTCACTTAAAAGTATCCCTACGTTGTTCTTTTTAAAACTCCAACGGTGAAGATTGCAATTTTGTGCTAAAAAGCAAACAAAAATCATCAAATTGCAAATTTATTATAACTAAAATTTTCCTTTTTTATTTATAATATCTTCTGCTTCAGGAATGCAACTTGTCAACGAAAGCACTCATCAGAAACTCTCTTACATCCTAAGTACTTTCTCTTTCCATTCACGCAATCTTTCTTATATTTTTTTTTGTTTAAAAATCATCTAATGCCCATGCCCCATTCAATTATCCGATCTTCTTGCTGGGTAAGCTGTTCCTCAATTTGGACCCACTTTCTCTGCGTTCCTACTCCTTCGGCTGGTGTTGTTCATCAGTGATGTCCACTACCTCCTCTTGTGCATCCCCCAATCCTACTCAGTATTCTTTCCGGACACCTTTCCTTAAGACGCCAGCATTTTGCGATCCCCAGCTCACCCAGCAAATTGACACCCAACAGGCTATTTTCCTCCCCTCTCTTCAACAGTCATTAATTTCCATCTTATCTTTTGCCTGTGATTGAACTCGATATCTTTTCCCCTCCGTCTTAGGGACACCCAAGAAGCCCACCAAATCCACCTCCAAACATTGCCTCGCCTTTCTTTGCAGCCCAATTCCCCCAAGTTGTATGTTTTGCTTCCATTTTCTTGCCCTGTACCCCATATCCGCCTTCAGTATGCTTCCTGTCCAGGATCTTCTCCACACTACCAAAAGCTACACTCCGGTAAGAATGAGGTAGGGTGGCACAAGGAAGGGAATAAGTGAAGGTGCAGTTGTCAAAACAATACCAAGTTCAGTGGTGTCGTTCAGTTTGAAATAATCGGAGAATTTTAAGCCAAACGAAAAACGGAGCTTTCGGGTATTTTTTTTTACCAAAGTTGAAAAAAAACGCCTGGAAGTGCCCGTGCTCACGGGATATTCACTGTATAACTCTGTTGATTGTGGTTTGGTTAGTTACAATGTTTTTAAAAAACTAAAGTGCTGGTATTTAGTGAAAATTTAGAAGCATGACAACAGGCTTTGACTGAAAGTTCTGTAGAGTAGATTGTCGGTTAATTACAGGATATTTGAAATATGACAGCCGTTTGCGCATTCGAAGTATTCATTTTCAAGAAATAATTTAATGGAGATGGTTAGTGATATCCTGGGATTATTTTGTGAAGATCATGTTTTGCTTTTAGAATAAAATAGTATAGAAATTTTGTGATCATTGTACATATGTGGGACATATTTGTGGAAGTTTGGAAAGATAATTAAATAGGTTTTAATGAAAAACAAAATTGTAAAATTTGCATTGGTTAGATGCCATTTTTGTGAAAATTTTTAGATTCGTGGATTTCAGACTTAGCAGATACTCAGTTTCCTTCCCTTTTTAAAGGCACTGTAGATGTCCTGTTGGACTTGTCAAATTTTATATACAAACTTTTTACTTCAGAATCACCGCTGGAAAAAACTCGATATCGTGGTATCTAGGATACCGGGAAATCTTTGGTCAAATGGGGTGAAAGAGAAGGAGGTGCGTGAGTTGATTTGATTGTAATACAAGGAATGATAAAACGTCGTTCATTAAACAGTGAAACGTATTTTGGGAACCAACGTATTTTCCAATCCGCCACAACTTCCCCCAAAGTCCTTGGAAAATTCCAACCTGATAACATCCAAATCATAATAAATAATATTTACAAAATGAAACCACTTGTACAGTACATTATTCACAAAAGAAGGAATTGTACACAAGCCGTCATGTTTGCTTCAATCATCATGACTCACTGCACTTTGCTACTGTCTCTATTTCCAATCAAAGAGGTAATTTTTAGTCACACTGAGAAAAGCTCAAATTCTCTAAACCAAATGAACGTTTTTTCTGATGTGTTACAATTGAAAAGTAAACCTTCAGCTGAAGAAATAACAAATATACAATATATTGTATGACTTTTGTATTACATATATATGACTGTAATTTAGGAAACTTATGAAACACTCTGCTTTTAGCTTTGTAATTCCCTTTCTGATCATTGCATTGACGAATTAATTGTTGTTGTTAGTGTTGTTGAATGTTGAAATGTTTGCTTGATTTTTTTGTTTTATTGCTAACTTCAGTAGTATTATGTGATTATGTGTAACATCAGTCTAGTACCAGGGGGTGAAATTTCACCCCCCTAGATGGGGGTGAAGTTTCACCCACCAAAATACACAGAGGGGGTGAAATTTCACCCCCCCCCCTTACCTAATTAATTTTTTTTCCAAAAATTAACACAGGAGTGATTTTTTAAATTAATTGACCAAAAAATATGCAAAAATACTTATTCGATGCAGAAAAAAATTGCAAATTTTTCAGTCATAATTGCAAAAAAGTAGCATGTGTTATTCCATAGCTATGCAATATTAAATGTTGAAATTTTGGAAATTCGATAACTCAAAAATCTCGTGTTGGAATTTTTTGCAAATTGGCCATAAAATAGCACATTTTTTGTAGATTCAGATGGTGTGAATGACATGTCTGGCGTTTTAGAAACGCAAGCACGAAAAAATAGAAACCACAAATTTTACCTGATTTTTGCAATTTTTTTATATTTTGAAGTACTGAAATTAAATTAAATTTCTCGTCATAACTTTTGCAAATCACAATATTTTTGAAAGCGGTTTTTTGCGTTCTATAAAGCAGGCATTTTTTAAGATGGGCATATGTTAAAATCCGCCATGAAACAAAACAATGCATAGAAATTAGTTCAAAAGATTTCGAAAAACCCCCGAAAATTTTGAAAAAATGATTTTTTGCAAAAATGCAAAAACTGGTCAATATGTACGGTTGTATCAGAATACAGGGTTCCACGATACCTAACTATCGCAAAAAGTATCATCGACCAGTTTTACTTCTAATCCGAGATATTAGCAAATTTTCAATTTTCGAGCACTTAAAATTTAAGCCGTTGCCTAACCGCCTCACAACGACATATGGGGCTGAAACTTGGTACACCGTGTTTTGGGCACTCATACTTCCTAACAACATAAAAGTTTTGAAAATTCAAGCAAAAAATTTTTTAGGTGTCAACAAGCTCGTGGTGTTACTCAAAGTAAAAAATGAAAGCTGAATTTTATTTTAATAGCAACATCATTTGGTGGATTTTTATAAACTAATTTTTATGAAGAATTCTAAAAATGATTTATTTTAAACGTGCTAGCTTTTGTCCGACTTTTCAATTATAAGGATAATAAAAATAACCATACAAATAAAATTACGCTGTAAAATCTGTATACAGTGCTGTAGATTACTTTTAATTTATCAGACAGAACTTACCTTACACATTACGAGAACCTATTGGTTAGTAAATGGTTTCAAACTTGAACGACTTATTGGGTGGCGTTCGCATATCACAAAAATGCATAATTGAGGATTTTCACTATATCATAAAATACAATTTCTATTTACTTAACAAATTGTGAATTACATTTCAGGAGACGAAGCTTTTCATGTTAAATGAAAGAATGGAAGGAAAAATTGTTTTGTAAATAATATTGATATTTTAGAAACAGTGGTTTTCGAAGTTCATTTAGTATACAAATATGTTTTTCAAATGAATGGTTTGAGTTTAGTTCCAGTTTTAAGGTTTTAGGGCTCTACGTTCCAAGTTCGTTAGCACCGAAATCCCATCCAGTCCCCTTCGTACCGACAATAAATGGGTTGAAACTGTAAATGAAGCTTGAAGAATGTGGATTTAATAATCTAATTGTGATTTTGGTTAGGAATTTGGAGGGGTCTTTTTAAGTCCTCTGTTCCTTACTCCTGACCTCTAGTGTCTCCTCAGTGAGTTTCAATTCCTCCGCTTTTTCCTTCGGTTCTTTCGCTTTCACCGCAAATCGTAGCTTGTACCTCGTGGTCTTTCCCCTTTTCCGCCGATTCCTTTTCCTTAACTAGCAGTTCCAGAGCCTTGGTCACTTCCACCTCCTCCGCTTCCAACTGGTCCGTATGCTTCAGAATCCCAACCTTTTGATCTATGTTATCTTGTTCCTCCTTCGGAACACCCATTTCAATTTCCCTGGTTAAATCTTAAGGTGCCACCTTAAAGGTGGAATCCGCGTCCTACCGAAAAAAAGCTAGCTTCTAGCAGAAAACGTGATTTCACTTTCGAGCCGAATTCTGCTAGCAGAAATTTTTGTCGGCGCGTTTTTTTCATTTCTCGGTCGCTGTTTGTTTCCGCTAAGCGTAGAAAAGCCTGATTGATAACACTGCCACGCAGTTTCTGCTTCAGCAGCAATAAACTCGACGCGCCGCCAAAAAAAGTCAGCTTTTTCGGGAGAAGCCAAAACTGCCAGTATGTCGCTTTTTTCCATGGCTTGCTTTTGTCCATGTATACGAGTAATAAAGGAAATCGAGTGCTCCTATGTGTATGGGTAATAAAGAAAACTGTGCACTCGTGTTTTAAGAGTAATAAATGAAAATGGAAATAAAACTTTTTTGGGGCATTTTGAGAAAAACAGCCGCTTGCTGCCTTCTGCCTTTAGCACGCTGTTCTCTGCTACAATCAAGCTTTTTTCCGCTGCTTCCTATTGGTTGTATGTAATCATGATTAATTTTAAATTGAATAACGACGAAAGCGCGTTAAAACTGCGAGCTTCTTTCCGCTAGATGCTTTCGGTAAGAAGCGAGTGTATATAATTCCACCTTTACCCAACCTCATTTCTCTGCGTTTCAACTTCTTAGCTTTTTTCTCAACCTCCTTTTTCTTCTTGCTGTCCAAGAGGTTGTCTCCATTGCTCTTAATTTATCAACTGCCAATCCAAAATCCCTACGTTTTCGATACATCTCCTACCGATTGATGGATAGATTGATAGAATTTCAAATGGTAGAATAAAAACGGACTTTTTGGTCATTTATAAGAATTCAGCATTTGAACGCCGGAAAAGTGATACGTGCTTTTGATGGCGTACTGAATGAGCAAAGGTAAAATATTATGTTTTAACTTTTCGTTTATTGATTAGTTGGACTGTTGAATTACTCAAAACAATCATAATCTCATTGTGAAAGGATTAAACATATAAACTTTATTTAAATCGTTTTTAATCATACTTTCAATCGTGGACTAAAGACCTTGCAAAAATATTCACTTAATTTAAGCGTTTCTTTCAATTTACATTCAAACGTTTTCTGTAATTGGATGTTACCAAATACGGTACTCTATAAACAGGTTATTTGAAACTCGAGTTGTATAAAACGCATATTTAGAATATTAATTAATGGAATAAACTAAATATTTTTACATTTATTTGTACTTGCTGGAATAATTCAAAGTAAAAAGAATTTGTAAGTTGTTATGCATTTATGTTATAATGCAAAACATTTTATTTTTCAGATAAACTCGGTTAGTTAGGATTATAGAGATAGGAAAAATGGACTCGGTGAGTGCTCAAAGTATAATTATTATACTTAATTAAGCATGATTCTACGCTTCAATTGTGCGTTTATTGCAGGCATTTATTGTACGTTGATTTGTCACTCTCTCCAAAAAACACATTGAAAATCTGGTATAACTTATGTCCGTGACAGACATATTTGTACAACCAAAGCGTTGACACAATACAAATATGGGCCAGACCATATTGAAGACATTCATGGTACCTTTGAAGTTGTATTTAATTAGCAAGGTATAAATTGTAGAAATTATCGTTACTTTGTTATAATATGATGCATTGCATCCCACGCGTGCTACCTGTTAGCAGTAAATTAGTATCTTCAATTTCAACTGACGGGTAAAGATCCACGGTTTTTATGGTTGTATTCCGAAAGTGTGATTGGTTAGTAATCTTATCCTTCTCTAACCGAGCCAGTTGTCATTTTCCCTCTTCCTTTGTAGTTAGTCATTTAACCTTACCCAACACCCACACATCCCTTCCATTCTTCATGCAAATAGTCACTGAAATCGTATCGAAATCAAAATAACCCCACAAACATAGGCCTTTCCCTCCACCCCCTCCATCATCAAGTTTCCCAACTGAGCCTGATATTTTGCCACTAAAAATCACGAATAATATCGGAAAATAGGATTGATCACGATAATACTGCTGCTGATAAAACTGATTTTTTCATACGTATGTAATTTTGACTTGTTTTCCGACTGCGTAGTTGGAATAACAAACGTTTTTGGAGTTTAGTAAACTAAGTTACGTGTTTGGAAGATAGCGCTTAAGGATCGCTGTAAATAGTAAAACCAAATTTATTTGAAGACGAGTAGAATATTATTACTTTGGAAGGGTTAATAAATTTGAAAGAAATTAAGTTTGAAGAAACATTTGATTGAAAAATGTAATGCATATTAAAATTTGTGGGGGTTAAATGCTGTTTTTGTGAAAATTTGTGGAATGGTGGATCTGATTGTGTACAGATAAATTTATATTTCAAGTATATCACGCGTATATACTAGTTTCATGAATATGATGGATGATGGAGGGGGTTGTTGGGAAAGGGTGGCGTTGTGTTAATTTCAGTGACAATTTTAATAAAGGATGGAGGGGATGTGTGGGTATTGGGAAGGTAGAGTACTGAAGATGATAGTCAAAACAAACAAAATGTTGCGACAATGGCGTTTAAAAAAATAAATACAAAATTAAACAAGTAACCCATTAAGTATATAAGTTTTTCATTTCTTTCTTCTTCGGGCAGCCGACCCGACCATTTATAAACCACTGTTGTCCGCAGCACCCACAGTTGTCGAAGTATTACATTCCAGTTCTTTAACCCGTCAATACAAGTCGTTTATTGAAGACCTGACGAGCTGCTAGAATCCCCAACTGAAATTTCAAAGTAAGGAGATGAAGATGGAATGGGTGGTGGTAAGGGTGCAAATGGAAGAGACTGCAGACATTCCAAATTAAAAAATGTCTAAACCCGATTCCAAACCACTTGATGGAAAAAGTCGAAGTGATGGTCCAAGTAGTACGGGAAAAGGTGGCCTGGTGGGGTAGTGGGAAAAAGTGGGAGTCACGGGAGCCAAATCAATTTGCTTTTATAACTATTGCCGAAATTGGTAACTTAGTTTGTCATAAGATTCGGATTTTAGAATAAGTTAAATCGGGTAGCTTACAACATATTTTACTATTTACTATATGAGTTAACAAGTCAAACAAAGCAAGCAGGTTATTATATAAAGGATAGTAACTGAAATGAATCAATGAATGAAAAAAACTTCCTTCCAAATTATCTCACAATACCCCGGAAGTTCCGATTTTTTTAAATTTATTAGCACAAAAGTCCTAATATACAAAACAAAAATCCCTAAGCAATATTATTTTCATAATCTCACCAATAGAATGACTATTAAATTATTTAAAACAATTTTATAAACCAAATTTGTATATTGCAATTGCGTTGTAATAGCAGAACTAATTCTGGACAAGCTAATCACAGTTTGTTAGTGAATATAATCCCTCCGTTTTTTGTGAAAATCGGATACTTCGGATGCTCAAACAGTTTCCACATAATTGACCGTCAAGCTAGTAATGTGACACATACAATGTTATGTAAGAGAATATCTAAAATAATTATGTAATGCCAAAAAATCCAACTTGTACTAAATAGTACAACTCTAATTAGAATTCTTAATGTTTAGCTAGTAAAGAACTGGAGCAAACATCAAATTCAAGATATTTTGAACTTTTGTAATTGGTTGTTAATTGCATTATAATCCATATCTAGGAGAAGGAAATATCTTCAAAAACGTGTATCCGAAATTCTTCATCAATTGTTTTTGCATAATTTTTGATAAGCCTTTTTGCTTACGCAGGTACGAAAGATGATCGTTCCGCTTTTCTTCGCGATTACCATGCCCCCGATAAAGTTACAAAAAAGTCTGTATTACTAAATCGTATTAAATATGCTTGGACTGCAGTACCGGGACTTGGACACAATATATTCTAAATCCATGTGACACAGAGAAGTGGTTCCACCTAAAATATTTGACCGTTGGTAACATCTGACCTTCGGAGTTGATCTATTGACTTGGAATTCAACATAGTTCTGCAGAGTCATCTTGTATCCGTATACAAAATTGGGTTGATTTCAATGCAGATATTCCTGGCGACAACGCATACACACGGACGGAAGAAAACCGAAGGCTATCAAGTACCTCTCTCTCGGTACTTAACATTGGTATCTTTTTTTAAGTTTTCAGATGGATCGCAACGCCATTGTGTGCTCAAAGCAACCGACAAGCAGTAATTAAATAATCCTACTTGAATTTTTCACAACTTGAAATTTTTTCGGAGGTATTTATGATTTTTTGCATCAATTTCACACCATTTGTGTAAAATTCTATGTATTGAGGATGAGTGCACTGAGCAGATATGAGCTTGTAGTGAGAGTATTATGTATTTGAAGAACAGGTAAAAAAGTGGTTTATTAGACCTCGGCAAGCAAGGTAGTTTTTAACTGTTATTACATGATAAAATTGCGATAAAATTGTCACAACACTTTGTGAATAACATAAAAATAATTAGTCTTTAGTTAGTGAGCAACTGGAGCTACCATCAAATTAGAATAGTAGTATGGTTTAAAAATTTGGTTTTTAAACATTTTAATTTGCTAAGTGCGCAATAAAATATATTTTTGACAACTGAAATCCAAATGAAACGTGCGGGGATAAATTTAAAAGTATTCCAGACCAAATATAGTGCAATACCCTAACTAACCTGTGGTGTCCTAAATTCACCAATCCATTAATTTTGCTATCAGCAGCATCTTACCTACACAAACTATATTCATTCCAAACTTCCATAGCATTGAATGTAAGTTACACCCAGAAAACTGAACAGTCTATCTGGAATTATTTTAAATACTGGAAACTCCTACTAAACCACAAAGTGGAATGGATAATGTCCAAAACTCATTCATAAATCTTATTTGTATTTGTACTTAATATGTATTTTCAGGTATGCATTTCTTCTCTACTCTTCTCTAGGTATGAAGTAAAAATGAATTGAGTTACTTATCACAAACTATGTTTACTGGAACCCATATAGTTTTAGTTAGCTGAGAGAAATAAATGCACAACATATATCGATAGTCATAGAGCACCCCGTTTTTTCGCAACGCGCGCTTTTTGGTTTTGCACAAACTTTCTGATTCATTTGCTCCCCATACAACTCGGAGAGAGTGAAACGCTCTCTTTATGTTGAAGAGACAGTTTTTCTTACCGAGTTTCTACCGAGCGCTCAGTCCGAAATTGCATCCGTGTCTTCACCGCTTCCATTTTACAAACCACGCATTTTTCAATCCCTACCTGGCTTTCACTTTCAATTATGGTTAAAGTTTAATAGCAAATTATTAGTTGTGAGTGAAAGTTGGTGATAGGGTTTAGAATAGTTTTGGGTTTTCTGGAAAGCACCCTATATAATAGCAATCATCACTTAGGTATAAAATGTAAAATGCTACAATGCAGATTCCCTTTTGTTTTAACCGGTATTTTTGTACTTTTGTAGTTTGATGCACAATATCAACACCAGTTTTTAGGAAGTCAAATGTTCAGGGTATTGAAGTACTGTATAGATGAGCGGTTTCTGCATTGTAGCTGAAGAATAATTAGGTAAGGTAAAGTGAGAATCCGGCTGTTTGCGGTCTAGGAGGCAATTAGTATGCCTCCGTAGTTAGTGAGTGCTTTGTTAAACTTTACATATATCACTATTAGCTCACACATCCTCCACTCTCCATCTACTTCCATCACTCTACCCTGAGCTTACCTGATTTTTCCTCTTACCTGATTCCACAGAGACTATAAACTGTAAATATGGTACCTTTTCAAGATTCGAGGTCACTTTTCCGTACAATTCCAATTCTTATTTCTCGGTTGGGGCATAAGGTTTAATAGGAAGCTTGTCATTTTGTCAACTATAAGCTACCACCACACCACTTCCTCTGTGCTTCGTGAGCCACCTCAAAATGTATGGCCTACTTGATTCCCTTCCTGTTCCACCTCATTCCTAGCCCCAATTGATCTATAATGCTATTACGGATATTGAAAATACACATGTTGGGAAAAGTAATACCACTGGAAGATAACGTTTGGTGTTGCCAATGTGCATGTTAGGGGATAAAATATGGAATAACCAGAATGGAGATTATTTGATAACAAGTAACACGTGTGTACATTAACGTTTATAAAGTTAACACTTTTACATCTATATATATATAAGGTGATTGGTGTTAGTTTGTCCCCAATGTAAACAAACAAATGTAAACAAACAAATGTAAACAAAACATGGCAACCAATGTACCAAATGTAGAAATATGTGGTGTATACATGTCGTATTGAAGTTAATTCATATGCAAACACAGATATGGGCATATTTGAGTAGCATATCGTCTAATGCAGTTTTTTACGCTGATTTCAATGGTGTAATTAGTTTTTAGTTTCAAAATGTATTTTTTGAGATTTTTAAGTTCTATTTTTGTTTGAGATAGTTGGCAATGAAGGTTATTTTATATTCGAACACAGATATGGGCATATTTGAGCATATCATACATACGTGTGGTAGTGTGCAAAAAATTAGGGGGTTTTAACTTCTCGCATGCACTTTTCGAACATCGAAAGCATAAAAGCTTCTGAAAAGTTACTATGTTGTTGTTTATGCATACCTATGGTAGTGTGCAAAAAATTAGGGATTTTCAACTTCTCGCATGCACTTTTCGAACATCGAAAGCATAAAAGCTTCTGAAAAGTTACTATGTTGTTGTTTATGCATACCTATGGTAGTGTGCAAAAAATTAGGGATTTTCAACTTCTCGCATGCACTTTTCGAACATCGAAAGCATAAAAGCTTCTGAAAAGTTACTATGTTGTTGTTTATGCATACCTATGGTAGTGTGCAAAAAATTAGGGATTTTCAACTTCTCGCATGCACTTTTCTAACGTCGACAGCATGAAAGCTTCTGAAAAGTTACTATGTTGTTGTTTATGCATACCTATGGCAGTGTGCAAAAAATTAGGGATTTTCAACTTCTCGCATGCACTTTTCGAACATCGAAAGCATAAAAGTTTCTGAAAAGTTTGTATGTTGTTGTTAATGCATACCTATAGTAGTGTGCAAAAAATTAGGGGGTTTCAACTTCTCGCATGCACTTTTCTAACGTCGACAGCATGAAAGCTTCTGAAAAGTTACTATGTTGTTGTTTATGCATACCTATGGTAGTGTGCAAAAAATTAGGGATTTTCAACTTCTCGCATGCACTTTTCGAACATCGAAAGCATAAAAGCTTCTGAAAAGTTACTATGTTGTTGTTTATGCATACCTATAGTAGTGTGCAAAAAATTAGGGGGTTTCAACTTCTCGCATGCACTTTTCGAACATCGAAAGCATAAAAGTTTCTGAAAAGTTTGTATGTTGTTGTTTATGCATACCTATGGTAGTGTGCAAAAAATTAGGGATTTTCAACTTCTCGCATGCACTTTTCGAACATCGAAAGCATAAAAGTTTCTGAAAAGTTTGTGTGTTGTTGTTAATGCATACCTATAGTAGTGTGCAAAAAATTAGGGGGTTTCAACTTCTCGCATGCACTTTTCTAACGTCGACAGCATAAAAGTTTCTGAAAAGTTAGTATGTTGTTGTCTATGCATACCTATGGTAGTGTGCAAAAAATTAGGGGGTTTCAACTTCTCGCATGCACTTTTCGAACGTTGAAAGCATAAAAGTTTGTAGTTTTCGTCGTAACCGTTAGATGTTGAAGTTGGGAAGTTGAAGAAGTGCTGTATGGGTATAATCAAAGGTATCAATGCGTTACCAAGAGTAAAGTTTGTTTACGATTTAATTTTTTTACATTATTTTTTTATTTTGAAATAAAAATTCTTTATTTCGTGTGCACCAGAGTTGTAGTGAAAATTTTATAATTTAAAACAAGGTTTTGACGGATTTGTTGTGAGTAAATCATAAACTGATATAAATAATTACTTTTAAATGGAATACTGTTTCGTGTGCTTTCAAATTCTTATAATGTAATTGTTTTTTGCAGTTAGTAAACCAACAGAAAAAAGTTAGTGAATATTGTTTGATCTGGTGCTGCTGTTTACGAACAAGTGTAGTCAACCCAAGAGAACCAGATTGGTTGGAATCTTGAGTTGATTCAGTGCAAAAAGTAAGCATATCTGCCTTTAGGTACTTATAAGTTTACGCTATGATAAATCTTATTTCTGTAATAAAATGAGTGAATTTTTTAAACCATTTTGATGTATATTTTTGGTATATTATTAATTGTATTATATTCTGGTAGTTCTTAAAGTGCCAGGGCGTATGCCTGGAGTACAGCTAGTAATTTAGGAAATGAAGAAAATTTATGGCTTATATAATGTCATGTTTTGTTTTCCAGACAAAATAACTGCGTAACTGAAACATTGGCATATATCATACTTGTACTTCGTCACTTCGTGCAGTATTCAAACTGCAGCCTTTGAGTGCCGCTGCTATGTGCTGATGCAGGTATCAGGTAAATTTATGAATCACAAGAAAAGTAGTCTAGTGGTCCATAACGTTTGATTGTGTATTATTTTATTCAGGATAAATATATAACGCAGTATAAGAAATTATGACAATGACGACTTTAGTTTTATTTAGATTAAACAATGCAAACATATCTAATGCTCAAGTAGTTGACATTTTTGGGTAAATTTGCATTTGAAAAAATTAAGGGTTGTTTCAGTGGTTGATAATTAATGTGTTTTGCTTGTATGTTTGTATTTTTAATTTTGTACAACCACAAAGCTTAACGTATATTGTATACTGGTCGTCGCCATGGTGGAATCTGCAGAGTACATCTGCGTCGTCTAAGGACAGGTATCGGCGCCGAACTCTCCAAATAGGCATAATCCAAATTATTATGTTCTTGGCCCGTATTATCCATTTGCGGAAAACCATCTCCTAAAATTTTAAGTAGCACATAACTGTTTGCTGGAATTTCTCTTCACTCTATAAACTTTTCCATAATTGGATGCTAGATTACTAGTGTTTTCTAGATAATACTTGGCTACTAAATAATAGATTATTATCAGTAAGAAAAGATGGGTTTACCAACCCAAACACAGGAATTGATATTTCGCTTTAAGTCTCAAATTCATTTTTGCTATACGCAAAATGAATGGTTAAATCTGGAGTTGTGTATTGGATATCTGAATCACAGAACCTGAAAGCAATGTTTACTCACGAGGTAGTTGCAGAACCTCAAAATGCTTCATTGAGTGGCAATATAATTGTTATATTTGTTGGGTCCAGGCTACTAGCTCCCAGTGGTCAGTTAGCTCCCCGACCCACTTGCTCCCAGACACATTAGCTCCCCGTGCCATTTGCTCCCAGACACATTAGCTCCCCGCGCCATTTTCTCCCAGGTATATTTGATCCCATAACCACTAGCTCCCGGACCACTTGGCTCCCATGCCATGTTGCTCCCTGTTCAATTTGCTCCCAAACTATTTGCCCTCTAGGACATTAGCTCCCAGGCAAGTTTGCTCCCAGGCAAGTTTGCTCCCAACAATTTACCGAACAGTGCATAGCCCTTGGGATACAAGTTACAATTGAAAACATAAACAATTCTAAGAACATAAAACCGTTAAACTTACAATTCATACCTTTAGTTGAGGCTTTTCATATAGTTTAGTTGATATTCTTGCACAATATATTTCTAGTTGTTTGTTTGAGAGCTTTTATTACTGTATTTATAATATTTTTTACAATATTCAAGCTTATCTTTAGAGCTTAGAAAAAAATAAATTTAAATTTAAAGCAAATGAATTAGATTTATCTACTAAATGCAAGCAAATTTAAAGCAAATGAATTATTTTTGTATGATCATAGTTTTATAGAAGGAATGTCCACAGAATGTTGCAGGTTTTGCTAGCTGCTGTCATTGTTCATTGCTCGAATGTAATGTCTAATTGTAAAAAAACAAGGCACACAAGTATAGAAAGACAAGCCATGAAGCAAAAGGAATGGGACACTGGATGACCTAAACTAAAGATATGAAACATAAGGTTAACGGTTTTGTGTTCTTAGAATTGTTTATGTTTTCAATTGTAACTTGTAACCCAAGGGCTATGCACTGTTTGGTAAATTGTTGGGAGCAAACTTGCCTGGGAGCTAATGTCCTAGGGAGCAAATAGTTTGGGAGCAAATTGAACAGGGAGCAAATGGCGCGGGGAGCTAATGTGTCTGGGAGCAAATGGCACGGGGAGCTAATGTGTCTGGGAGCAAGTGGGTCGGGGAGCTAACTGACCACCGGGAGCTAGTTGGTTCGGGAGCTAATAGCCGGTTACCATTCAACTAGTTAAATATCCAGTTTCTAATTAGTGTAACTTTTGATTTTTTAAACTAGTTTGGTTTCTTTTGTTTTTCAATTTAACTAACAGCTTAGCTATAGCTAGCCCAGAGTTAATCAAAGGCACGACAATGTTTTAAAATCGATAGCAGGAGTCACCATAAATTATTGTTAATAAGAATATAAAGTTAATACAATTTTGCATAATTATGTGATCTGATTAAATGATGTTATTAATTTAATGCCATCACATTAACTAATTAAAACAGCTAACTTTTTTGGGTGCATTAAAATGCACTGGTAGTCCAACTTTTAAAAAATCCTCTAATACGTTTTGGAGCCAGAGGTTTATTACCTAGTTTTGCACATAACGACCTTAAGAATACTATTTGTACGCCTATTCAATATTCACCATAAAACGCATATAAGTTAGATAACTCCATCTTCAATACAAAACATCAAAGACCAAAGCCATTCGTATGGACCAATCTGCTGACAGCAAAATTTACCAATCCAGTATTTTTCTTTAAAATGGTGTCTAACCAACACAACTTTTATTTGTCACTTAAAACTATGTTATGTGAAGGTGGTATGGGAAACAGACTCGAATTACTTAATTAGTCTATTCCTTAAATTTAAAAAGTCTGTTTTGTCACAAAACTTTGTTTGTCTTGGCAAATTTTAAGAATCTCAGATTACCTTACCTTTGTCATTTATCATTCAACCTTACCCAGTCAGCACCCACACCCCCTTCGCCTTACTTAAATTACCGAAAACAACATAGTCCTTTACTAGCCCTCCCAACCTTTTCCCTTTACCTCCACCCCTCCATCATCAAGCTACCACCTTAGCCTAATATTTTGCTAGTAGTGGAAATTTCACTGTGTTATAATCTAGCTAATGCTGCTGTTAATAAACTGAGGCATTTTTATGCGTAATTTGTATGGTCTTATGAAAGAATCCCCAACGAAAAAATCCCCAACGATGGAATCCACAATTTTTTTGCCCCAAACGAAGAAATCCCCAATGCGTAAAAATACACAACGAACTTTTACCCAATTTTTATCAAAATTCAACATCACAGTAATATATTATAGCAAATCATGCAAACTATCCCAATACAGTGCCCTGAAAAATGCATGATAAAGATCAGGGGTTTTCAGGTCATTATACTCCTGAGAGCTTTATAAGAACTCAGTAAACGAACACTACATTCATTGTAAGGTTTGTCGTGGAACACTAAGCATCACAACAAAACCTTTTTTAGCTAAGTCAAGCAAAGCCACAATAATTCATCAGGAGCAGATTTGCGATTCATTTCAATTTCAAAAGTAAACTACTTATAGTTTGTAGAAGCTTATTGTGCCAATTGAATCATAAGTCTAAATCATTGTAATATTTCAAGTGTAGTCTGAGAAACTCACAAGATTGCTCCGCTGCCACAATTTTAAGCAAATACAGCGGTAATAAGTGCACAGTGCACATACAGTAAGTCTAAAATGTCTGCAGGTGATCATAAACATTTACCTAACCCTTACGGAATTTTCAAGTAGTTACTGCTGCCTAAGTCGTTTTAGTACAAAATAAGTTTTTGTTGGGGATTTTTTCGTATTGGGGATTTTTTCGTTGGGGATTTTTTCGCATTGGGGATTTTTTCGTTTGGGTAAAAAAAATTGGGGATTCTTTCGTTGGGGATTTTTTCGTTCGGGATTCTTTCGGGACACGAATATGAGATATGGATAATTCTTGCTTCACTTCGGTTCCGATAGGTTTGCATTCAGTTTTATTCAACTCCATTTAAAGCTTAGATTAGTTGTTTCCGTGTTCCAGACGTTTACATTGAATGCAAGACTTTTGTAGATTTGTAGAGTTCGTCGTTGTCGTTAATTTATAACGGCCAATTGCTTTGAACTGTTAGATTTAATGTTTTAAATAAACAGTTTGGGCAGAAAAAGGCTACCAAAATAGCGCATAAACCATGTCACATGACAAACAAAATAATTCATAGGCAATATGAGCAAAAATGAAGTGTTTCCAAATTAATGATGGCAAATCGGAAGTAAAATTATATATCTAGAATACAGAGTACAAAAATTGCTTCAGTTGGCGTGTTAATAAGCAACCTTTTAGCTGTCAATGGTTCTGAACACCTAACATTACTTTTTATGTCGCAAATGCTGGACAATACATTGGAAAGCATAACATTTCAAAACAAGTTTTTCTACAAAGTAACTGCTGCGATGTGTACATTTCGATTTATATATAAGTATACAGCTTAAAATTTACAGTGACGACTGCAACTTCAAAGAACATTTGCAAGTATGTAATCTTATTAGCTCGCTGCGTCTGCAGGAGAGCTATTTAAGATGTCGTGTCCGTGTTTCTGTGTCCGCTTTATTTTCCAGATCAGGGTAAATGGGCCTAAACCAGGGTAAATGGGCTGTAAACCAGGATAAATGGGCTCTAAACCAGGGTAAATGGGCCTAAACCTGGGTAAATGGCCAATTACTAAGTATTACTTATATAAAGTTCAACTCATTGTGGTTTTTTGGAGTCTAAATTATCATGCAAATTTATTGAAGTGACTGTTGCTATGCCCACACACTAATCGTCTTTAGCAGCGAGCATTTTTATTGGCTTGCCATTAACTGGTTTATTTTGATTTGCTCCTTCATAACTTTCTCTTCTAATGCCATTCATTCCACAAATACAACATTTGGGAAAACTTAACCGTTTTTGAAGTGCTGACTGCTGACTTGCATTTTATTATTGACTAATAAAACCAAAATATAAGATTACAACCGCTTAAAAATAAAATCCTCTTAAAATATGCTGAAGCATGCAGATGTGCTAAAGTATCGTACACAAACGTTGATTCCAAAATGCGTAATAGCTTTGTTTGATCAAGCAACTTTCTCAAATGTGGTTTTGTCATTCTGTTGAAAGGTATCATCGAAACCAGAAAACTGGTTGCGTCAGCATATCTGGTATCTGCAACAGTGCAGACTAATGACACGCAAGATAATAATCAACGGTTTTTTGAATATCGGTTGGTTTTTTGGAAATTGGAATGTACTGAAAACGTAGGTCCCTGGCTATACAAAATCTCTACTCACGCTACACTTCTGCAAAATAATGAAAACAGTAAACTAAATGGCTTTATAAGTAATATCATCCGGCTTCATCTACAAACCACTGCTACGCTATTTATAAAGCAGTGTTGATGAAAATTTGTCTGAAAAAATAACAGAAATATTTTGGGTAGCGTCATTTCAAATCAAGAAATTTTCCGAAGTCATAATTTTTCAAATTTATATAAAAGAAGAATTTGCATGCATATACACATAACTTTGTACCATGATATTAATGAAGTCAAAATTTTGAACAATCGTGTTAATTAAAGCTAACATTATGAAGTTATGGACATTTAAAGTTTACATGATTTTGAAAATCAAGTGATGTAAACATGTAATTTGAAAGGACAAAATTTTTCCGCTTCTAGTACTAAGCTTGGTTACAGCTGTATTTGGTACTTTAGAAGGCGCTGATTAAAACAACGTTCATTTTTGGTCTAGTAATGGTGGCGGATATGTCGATCTTGAATTGACTTGGCGTTACCCTTTAATAAACGAGTAAAGCTAAATTTCACTTTTTTCACTAATTCAAGGGGGATTTTGGCATAAACCACCAATGTCCTATAGTCAATCTGTCCTTTCACCATATCTCATTCACATTGCTACTCAATATTCAAATTGCACCGATTCCTACAATTTGTCAGGTTCAGCACAAACCCTATAATCAATACGAAAATTACATCAATTGGCAGTACTTACTAACCATCAAACCAACATTTTTTCTTTACGCACTCCAACCCGCAAAAACCAATACTTCACTAATCTCATTAAACCGTGAAATATTTTTAAAAGCCAAATATTTCACACAAAATTGACACAAGTCAAACAGTCTCCCCTTGTATTTAGAAATTTGCTCAAACATTCATTCAAGTTCACCTCCAAAAAATGCCAACATATTTGACACTTGACTGACAACGGTTTTCTCCTCTGCTGCTTTCCTGGGACCATACTCACTCCATTACATGTATTACCAGCAACATTTTCCTTTCTTTGCTCTGACGTTTGATGTTTCACGCCATGCACTATACAAAGCTTATTTACATTAGAAAACACAACCAAAGTTCCTTAGTCGAATTTTTATTCTTAAACTCATTTCAACAACAAAACCATTTTTCACAAAGGAAAACGAAGAAAGCAGGTAATAGCAATGTGAACACACATCGTAAAAAATAGTGTGTGAGTGGTCTTCCATTTTCATACAAGCTTTCTTTAAGTAGCTGTATTGTCGTGGTTATAACAAGAAAATGGTAATGCTGAGCAAAGAAAGTATTTCATTTTTTTTCTTGGTTGTTGTTCCTTCATGAATTCAACTATGCTTTTTGTTGTTTTGTTTCTGTTTACATTTTTCTTTTGTAGCAAAAGCATGACTGTTGTGAGCCGGAAGAAAAAGTACAAGCTTGTCACTTGATTTGTGTTCAAAAAAGATATGGAAGAAAAATGAAAACATGAAATGTTGTCTGCTTGACTGTTTGAAGGGTTACAAGCGTAACACTCACAAAAAAATTCAAACTGCAAATACTTCATCGAAAAGAATAGGGATTGCTACTAACATTACATCAAACTGTGTAAACTACACATCTGTGTGTAATAAACCTTGTTAAATAACTGTCGACGTTTTACGTGCTACCGATATATATATCAGAGTTGTTGTATTCAATTACGTAAGCATTAATGAAATGGACCTTGTTCATTAAGTTAATTATAGCAAATGGGGCAATAAACATTTGGGGTGGTCACTGCCAGCAGCAAATGGTTTTAATTCATTTTCCCTGATGAAGTACACCTGTTTCCCTTGTGAAAAACGTGGGTGTGTAAGCTGACCTTCACTTTGTCTTTATCGGATTTCATTATGTTGTGCACTTACACAAATTACGCATTTACCAGTTGCGCAAAGGAAACTGTTTGAAGTAATATTTTTACAAAATAAAATAAACGCATAGGGGCGTATAATCTAACTTTTTTTCTGGGTTTAAGTCGAGTTTAAACCGGGTTTAAGATTATTCTAATAATGTAACTTCGGTTTAAACTCAAGTTAATCTAGAAAGATTATTCGAGCAAGATTAGCTGAAGTTATGCAATACGACACTTTAAACTGAAGTTAATCCAAAACTTACGACCGGCCAGGACTGGTCGTAAGCCAGTTTGCGCTTGCCTTTGAAAATCGGATCAAATTTAATCTTGCTTAATCTTAATCGCAGGATTAGCCCGAAATTTACGGAATTCGGATTAAATTCTGGATTAGACAGAATTAGTTCAAACCCGGATTAAACCAAAAGTTACATTATACGCCCCATGATGTTTTTATAATTACAATCTTCCCGACTACACTTTACATCCCTTCATATCTTCAATATATTTATGACCAAAAAATGACCATGTTAGTTGGTTTCGGCGTTGAAGTTTACCAAACTTATGTTTTTATGTATTTCTCAGTATTAACATGTCAAATTTTTATAAAACCCTAAAGCTTGAAATACTTTAAAATTTCTACACTTTTTCTGTGCTAGGATTAATGCACGTGTTTATTCAACTTTACCTTCATGAATTTTAACACAATCTAAGACTTTTATTTCCTTATTAGTTTTCCTAACATGCACGTGTATACATTTCCGTAAGTCCATCAGTTTCTTTAATGCGTCTTTCCCCACAACATCATAACAACCTGGAGAATAGCAACTATGCGTTTTAACGCATTTTTATTCTGCCACATTTACACACTATCTAAAATTTGCATTTGAATTCCTCATTCCATACAGTTCTTAAGTTGAAACGTTCTTCATGCGTACACATAAAAAGTAATGTAATGCATATAGCCATTTTTGTTCACCGCAAAGAAAATGCCACCAACAAACAGAGTTGAATGATGACAGTGTGCACTGAGACGTAGCAGTAATATACCTTTTAATGTCATCATGAAACCAGACACCAACGTTTAAAACGAAGTGAAATGTAGCAAAAGCAAATGCTTACCAAGTTTTAATGTGTTCATTTAAATGGCAAGAGAAGCCGGTTTTTATACCAAAAATAAAATGTATAGTTCACGTGGGAAATTTGAGAAGAACACGCAATGGGACACCGGGTTGATAAGTAGTTTAAAGGTTTTATGAAAATGAAAAAAAACCTGTTTTGTGGAAACTTTTTAGGGTAAATTTAACAAATCATCTAAAATTAAAATAAGAAAAGGCCCATTTTTAACATCATAATACTTTTTAAATATTTAGGAGCACACACAGTAAACTTCAAACCCAGTATATTTTTTGGCATTTCTTTACCGGTTTAAATGATACTGTTGTCGTTATAATAGCCCATCCAACAATACACTTTTTTCAGACTACGACTCCAAACTTTGCCACAAAACAACAGAAACACAATTAACAAACTTAATTGTCATCTAATATGGCAAATTTTTAAGTGCAGTTATTTGCAACAATCACAAAGAATTATCTTACTTTCTGTCTACTACAAGCCAACAAGCTAGTTTGACTCCTAAATACACTAGACATTATCCTGTCAAGTAAATAAGTGAAAAGGACCAAAACTATCTACACGTGTATCTCTCAAGTGAGCTAGGTAGCTAAAGAAATTCCGTTGAGACTCAATATCTAAACAAACCTGTTAAGTACGTAGCAACTAGCGGAGCTAGGCAAAATTGAAACCTCATTTCTCACAGCTTGACTGACACTCACACAGTGGCTTGCTGATGTTTCCAATAATCTAATAGAGAGAGAAAGCTAAGAACGTCATGACTTAGAAGAAGGTGTCTGCTGCTTAGAGTGAGCAGACGTGAGTTGGGAGTTTGTCCTGTCTTCCGCCAAAGTAACCACATAAATTTAGGACACTTGTAGGAAGAAATGATAATGCGGGGATTGTCTAAGCAACTTGGGTGGGAATAAAAAGGAAGAATACTTGGATTATTTACATTTGACTAGTGAATATTTTGAAAGGTTATAACATACTTTCTTACATGAACATAAATTGTATTTACTGACGTACGGTTATGAATTTATGTGCCAGATGAAAAGCAATACTGATACAATATGGGAATCTCTATCAAATTGTTACACCTTAACATGTAATCCAACCGAAACGTAGCTAAAAGAATATAACTTTGACATGAAATGTTTCAAAGTGCAGATTTAATAATCAAAAAATTAAGCATTGCATGAAAATGCATAAGAATTTTTACAGAAACTTGAAATCTAAAACGAAAATTATTTTTAAACAAAAGTCAACGTGCACCATTTTTTCATCTTGTATACGACTTTCTTACTTTTTTCTGTTTCCTTCCTGTATGAAAATGAAATAAATAGATGTATTAAACTTAACGCGTTCATGCTTCACACTTTATATTTTTTCATGACTGCAAAATCTTATCAATAATCTCTAAAGCGCGATTATGTGTTTTTATATAAGCCGTACTTGTTTACTTCTGCAAAAATATCTGGATGGCCAGCCATACTTTTTGTGTAGTCGAGATGAATCAAATACGTGACAACATATCCATTTTTGTAAGTCCTACAGGTTTTCTAATAAACCAGACGTCTACTTTTTTCCTTTCCAAGCACAAGTATACAATTACATAATTACATAATTCTTGACAACGTAATCCAATAATTCTTTGCTGCTGCAATGCTGTAACGCTTGAAGAAGAAATAAACACGATTTTCTTTCCTTCTTCAGCTTTACCTGCCTTCTTTTTGCTTTCACTGCTGCCACTTCACTTTCCTTTCATCTTTTTTTCTGAAGAAGAAAAAAACTTCATGAATCTTGGTCTTTCTTTTCGGGTGCCGGACCGCTTCCATATTTCACGTTTTTATAGGGCCCAAATTTTATATTCACGATTTTATATTTCCGTTTTTATATGGCAAAAGTTACCATTTTTTATATGATACACAGATTTATAAGACAAAAATTTATATACCCCAAAATTAAGAAATTTGTTCTGAAACAAGTCCCCTATTTATTTAGAGAGTGTAAACTGGCGACGCATTTTGCATTTTTGCTGCATATGTACTTGTACTACTCTCAACGTTGAATTTTACATATTTTCCGTTTCGTGTTAGTGTAACACAAATTAACACAAAGGGTACTGTGTAAAACGAATAGAGTTTGAAGGTTTGGTCTTTTTTGCTTATACCTAGTCCTCTTAAGTGGTTCTCCTGGTACTTGTTGTGCAATATTGGCCTTGGGTTATGTCTGTAAACCCGTACAATGGAAGGTGTAATTTTTCTGCAATGAACTGATACATAAAGTTACCAAGAAGCAAAAAACGAGAGGGTGGAAGAAAGGTCAACATGATGCGTTAATTGTTGACAAAATACTCATGCATCTTTATGGAGAATAACGAAAATTCTGTGTTCTAGTATGAAATCCTACACCTTTCAGCGATATCACATAGCTTTTTTACATCAATTTCAAACTGAAATATACGTGTCTGATAGAAATAGCGTCACACTCAAACAAATTTTTCGTTATTTTACGAGTTACCAGATAGATTACCTTCTGGTTTAAACACCTATTTTATGCAAAAAAGTACAAAGATTATAATTTCTTGCTCAACTTTCAATTCCTTGCAGTTTTGATTTTACATTTACAAGGTTTTACAGCTCAAAGCTCACAAAACATTTTAGAGTATTAAAAACATATAAACACAAAAAGGAAACAGTCAATGATGATATGAAAGGCAGATAATACATATCATTGAATTTATTTTGCAAACTGGACAAATGTGTGTTAGATTTCCAGTAAATAAAGGGCAACTATTTAGTAGTTCAGCTCACCGTTTTGCTCTGACTCTGAAACACTACATAGTAAACGTACCGTAGTAAACGAACTGAAATATTAAAATATTTTACTGTTATACGTTATAAGGGTAGAGTAAGCAAAAGTGACAAAAAGAAATAATTTCTATTGTAAATATGAATAAGTCAAAATGTGGTGAGATATGGTAGTAAATATGTTAACCTCAAGTGAACTTGTAAAAATGCTAATATGTTAATTTCCACTTCAACCTAGAGTTGTCTTTAGTCATTGTCTATTTATTCTTTTACTTAAAAACTATTTGCCATTCCATTCAATGTTAAACCTCAAATCTCAAGAAGTTATAAAAAGGCTGAAAGTGTTTTGTGAGCCTTAGTGCGGGACAAGCTATTGTAGAAGCTAGACCAGGGAGTGGGTAGCTAACTGGCTTGTTGCATTCTCAGGAGTGAGAAGGCTTATGGAGTTCAGCCCTGTATTGGGATTGTCTCCATTCTCGTACTAAATGAGATTCCTGGATTGGAACTTTATGGATTCCTGTATTGGGATCTTATGCGGAAACTTTGTACTAAATTCTTTGTCAAAATAATTTTTCTTTGAATTAAATTAGTAAGAGATACTACCTCTCACACACTAACGATCAGGCATAAGCCAGCGGCCCCGTCTTCTCTTTATTTGACTTCTCCCGGACCCACTCATTACTTGGGTCTCGGAGCACAATATTCTCTCTACCACATCAAATACCTTATAAATGGCGCCCAAACCGCAAAGATCGTGTGCTGAAGTAGTATTTTCTTAAATTAAATAATAAAAGTTAAGTCAATAGTAGATCCAGCAGTCTCAGGGTTTAGTTTGTAAGTTAAGAGTTTTTGTAGAAATAGCTAAGAACTTAGATTTTTTCTCAGAAATTCATTGTAATATTATTTCTCCAAGGTCCGATAGGCATAAAAAGCTTCAGATTTGTGCAGAACACCAAACGACAAAACTTCCATTTAATTTTTCTTTTTCAAAAATGTTTGGATTTTTTGGTGGCAGTTCTCCTTTGCAGGAGGATGAACGGTCTGTCTCAGGTAACCCCATGTTGAATGAACTGTTAGGAACCATTATGCAGAATCAGGAAAGCATGATCCGAGAGTTAGAGCAGCTTAAGCAGTCTAGAAAGAAGCGAAACATGAATAGAATATCAGCAGCAGAAAAAGAACGGTTAGAAAGGGCAACCACTTTGCCACATAATTATGCAGCTAGTAGTGACGAGGAAGAAGTAGAAAAGGTTGAAAATATAGTGTCATCAGAAGAAGAAGAAATTGCACAGCAGAACACAGGTTTAAATCAGGGTAGTAGCAACGGTTCAAGACACCGCTGCCAAAGTCCAGGTCTTAATGAAAATGCAGTAGTTTCAGACTCACAACTTCATATGCATAATCAGCAGCAATTAGGCGCACCAATGGTAATGATAGACCCATTGTCAGGCTTGAACTTTCCATCCTATGATAACACAGTAACCACACCACAGGCATTTCTAACAGAGGTAGAAGAGTTTTTAACTCTGAAGCATATTCCAGAAGGTCAGCGGCACTTGCTAGTTGGTAGAATGTTCACACCCGAATCAGAGATACTGGCATGGTGGAGGGCAAAGAAGACATCAATACCATCTTGGAAGCATTTCAAAAAGGAATTCCGTGCATATGAGTCTCATGGTACATCATACGACATGCAAATGGAAAAACTGTTCGCTAGAAAACAAACGTTCACCGAACCATTCGAAACATATTGCTGGGACATCTATAATCAATTCATGCGGTTATCTCCTCAGACAAGGGAACGGCACATAATAGAACGCATCATAAATACATGCATACCAGATATTGGCATATTCCTAAATCAGTACGACTTCCATTCAGTAGATGAACTAATTGCTGAGGGTAAGTCTAGAATTGTAACATTAAACAAAGTTAGGAGAATAGAAAAGAAACCATTGCTTCGCATAAGGCAGTCAGACCCGCTTCCAGAATTCCATAGTAGGAACAAGAATGGCAAACATCATCAAAACTCATATACAAATAGGAACAAGTTTAGCGTTGAGAAATCGGCACAGAGTTAAGAGGTAGAAATGAAGCAGGCAGAAGGAAGCACCCAAAAACCCATCTCCCGAACCCAACAAATAGGCCAACAGGAAGATAGAGGTAATCATAACTTGGGCTCGGACAACGTGCAATTCAATTCTCGTAGTCATTCTAATCACTCATCTCTGTATACAACCCAGGCGCAGCATACAAATAGGCAGCATAATAATCAAAATCAGCAGAATAGGCAGCAGAATAGTCAACAACAGCAAAATAGGCAGGGAAAACGTAATAGTAAATTTTGCACATTCTGTAAGCGCACAAATCATACTATAGATACCTGCTATGCTAGACAGGCTATTACATATATGAATAGGAACAGTTACCAGAATAGCAATAATCCATTTCCACAGTGGCAAACACATCCGCAACCTCATAATGCTCATACACCAAACGCATCCATGCAAAACTCGGGTTCGGGACATGTCTCAAGCTCAGGTTATGCCTCGGCTACTGGACATAGCTTGGGTCCGGGATATGGCTCGGGTTCGGGAAACGGCCAGCGCAACGAGGAACAAGGGAGTCGTTTCTCGTTCCTGCGCTAGTAGGTAGGGTGACTCCTCAGGTACGCATATCCATACGAAATTACACCATTCAACAGCATATGGTATCTCTACTTGACACTGGAGCAACGCATAATTATATAACTAGTCATGCATTACAAAAATTAGGCATTAAATATGACACATCATTCATTCGACAAGTAACAATAGGCGACACAACGGTAGTAAATTCTTTAGGAATCGTCGATTTAACATTTAGATTAGCAAATAAAATATTTAGTACTAATTTTGTTGTAATGGAAAATCTCCCGTTTAGCGTTATTAGAGGTGCAGAGTTTATGGTACAGCAAGGTATCTCAATCCACTTAGGCGAAGGTACATTCACATTCCAAAATAAGCCACAACATTCATATTCCATGAGCAATAAGCATGTTATTTGTGCACTACAGGGACTAGATGAGGAGCAGAAAAACCAGGTAGCAAAATTGTTAGAGCAGTATCCAGAGGTATATAGTAAGAAAATAGGGTGTACGGGATTAGTCAAATGTGAGTTAAGAGTATCAGGTGACCCCATTGCCCAGAAGCCTTATCCAGTGAATCAGCAGAAACGAGAAGTCATTGCAGAACATATAAAGAAAATGCTAGATTTAGGGATAATAGAACCAAGCGAGTCAGAATGGGCTAGTCCTGTGCATATGAAAAAGGAAGGTGATTCTTATAGGTTTACGTGTGACTATAGAAAACTAAATGGTAAAACAGCGTCCGATCCTTTCCCGATCCCACGTATAGATACATTACTACATAGATTAGGCGAAGCTTCCTACATTTCCAAATTAGACTTAAGAAAAGGCTATTGGCAAATTGAGATGCATCCAAATTCCAAACAGTATACAGCTTTCATCTGTCATGAGGGTAAGTACCAATTCAGACGACTTCCATTTGGCTTAAAAACGGCTCCATCGATATTCCAACGGTTTATTAATAGGGTGTTAGGTTCAGCACGTGGTTTATTCGCAGAAGCCTACTTAGATGATCTGTTGATATTTAGCAAAACTTGGGAGGAACACATGCAACATCTAACATACATAATGAATCAACTGAGAAGGGCAGGGGTAACATTAAATATGGAAAAATGCGTATTCGGTGAAACCAGTATCAAGTATTTAGGCTTTGTAGTAACTCCAAGAGGAATAGAGACAGATCCAGAAAAGACGCAGGCGTTAGCAGATTACCCCATTCCTAAAAATGCTAGGCAGGTTAAACGCTTCTTAGGCTTATGCGGTTGGTATAGGCATTATATAGCACATTTCTCCACAATTGCAGATCCACTCAATAAGCTCCTAAAGAAAAACGCAGTTTTTGTTTGGGGTGAAGAGCAACAGCACGCTTTTTGTCAGCTTATAGACAGAATAATCAACTCTGTTGTTCTTTCATTTCCAGACTTTAACAAGCCGTTATACCTTAGGGTTCATGCTGCAGAGGTCGGGATCGCGAGTGTAATTTTCCAGAATAATGCAGAGGGAAAGGAATTACCAATAGCTTTTGCAAGTAGATCATTGAATGAGGCAGAAAGGAGGTATCATGCTTGTGAAAGAGAATGCTTAGCTATAGTTTGGGCCTTGAAAAAGTTCGAACATTACTTAGATGGTCAAGAGTTTTTTCTCGAAACAGATAATAGAGCATTAGTATGGTTGAATAGTATGAAAGATGTAAATTCCAAATTTGTTAGGTGGTCTCTTAAAATTCAGGACTTTCAGCCGATTATTTCGCACATTCCAGGAAAATATAATGTAGTCTCAGATGCTTTGTCTAGAGCCCCTGCTAATCCACCTGAGGTTGAGGATCCTAAAGACATAATGAATCTACCTATAGAATACTCATACTTATACTCTCTACTTCCATTTAAATACCATATAGATTTAGATAAATTACAAATAGCACAGAGTAGTGATCATGAAGTTCAGGCTTTTATCACAGATCTTCCACCTAATATGGCGTTCATTCATAATATCCTCTACAAGAAAACAAAGGTAGGTACGCTATTACCATACATTCCAAAAGCTCTTAGAAAAGATGTTTTGCAGTACTTCCATGATTCTCCTCATAGTGGTCATTTAGGTATAAGAAAAAATATTCAAAGATTATCACGTAGGGTATTCTGGATAAATATGTTAGATGATACTTACTCTTATGTTCGTTCTTGTCAAAAATGCCAGGCTAGTAAAAATCGCATGGGTAAGCCACATGGTGAAATGCAACCAGTTAGAGTTTATTCTGTGTGGGATCAACTAGCTATAGATTTAGTAGGTCCACTTCCACGAACATATAGAGGTAAAACGCAAACTGTTAGTAGTAGTTGATCATTTCTCAAAATGGGTAGAACTATTTTCATTAAGTGATGCTACCGCTCATAATATAAGCAATGTTTTAGAAAGGGAGGTATTTTGTAGATGGGGTAATCCGAGAAACATTTTAACTGACAATGCTAGATACTTTAGGAGCCATGTATTCAATCAAATGTGTAAAGCGTGGAACATAAAACATAAATACTTAACTCCATATCATCCGAGTAGTAATGTCTGCGAACGCGTAAATCGTAACATAAGATCAATCTTAGCATCATATGTCCATAGTAATACTAAGAAATGGGCTGAATATTTGCACACAACGGCGTTAGCTCTTAGAACTGCAATTAGTGATACTACAGGTTTTAGTCCTGCAATGCTAAATTTAGGTAGGGAAATACCATTACCTTTTGATAGAAGCTTCGAGGGTGAATTTGAGGGCGATGACTCTCGCATAAAATATCAAACTGAGTTAGTTAAAAAGTTAGAAATTATATACAAAAAGGCTATAGCAGGTATGGAGAAAGCCCATGTGCAACAAGCTAGATATTATAATAGTCGGCACCTTCAGTTCAAGGCAAAGGTCGGTGATCTCGTTTTGTTAAAAACGCATACTCTCTCAAATAAACTCAAAGGTATATGTAGTAAGCTTAATGATTAATGATCGATGGGCTGGTCCGTTCCGAATCTTGCGTGAACTGTCACCAGTTACTTTTGAACTTGTAGACTTAAATTCAAATGAGTCTATTGGGGTTCACAATGCATCGAATTTGAAGCTTTACTTTGATTGCCCAAGTAGCGATTCTTTCAATAGTACAAATGATGTTACTGTTAATAATAATGCTAATAGAAATAGGTATGGTAGTCCTCTGTTGTAATGTACTATAGCTAAGAATATTAGTTTTCACTCTGAAACTCACAAGCTAGTGATCATTTGCTGGTGAGGAAGCGTTAAGTCAAGTTGTTACATTGGGTTCGGGAGATTCAACCCAACGTGCTATTTGGACCTGGGTTCGGGAGATCCTACTAGAATTAAATTTTCTTGTTTTTTGTGGCTAAAATACATCCCAAGAATAACTTTAAAATCTCTATAGTGTAAAATAATTAAAATGTTACAAGTTACGAACTTAGTTAAGAACATCTTGGAGACTGCTGGTAGGTAGTAACAATATTTGTATAGCTAGAATAGTTCTTCTAAAAAGATTAATTCTGTACTGAATAATATACTTTAAAGACTTGTTAAAATTAATAATTCCGCTCGATAAAGTTACTAATTAATTTGCTCTTGTGTTTAATTATCGTATTCTTCTCTTAGAAACCCCAGTGTTAACTTGTCGCCAACAACCCGGTGAACACATTAAGGTGTTTGCTTTGAGAGTGCTCGAGCTTATTGAAACCAACACAGGCGTGAAGCTGCCGGACGACCGCCTATTTCGACATGTCGTAGCAGGGATGCACCAGTCTTTGCGAAAAGTCCTAACATTTCCACCACCATTGACATTGGCCCAGCTCTTCTATTGGTACGACGAGATCGTGGATAAACTAGAAGACGATGACGAGTTAAAGCTTGCCATTGCTCCAAAGAGCGCAGACACGCCGAACACCAGTGACCTGACTCTCCCGAACGAAGACAGCGCGCGATGTTACCGATGCGGCGAGCCAGGCCACAGAGCGACAAGCTGCATAAATCCACGCAACAATAAACTCCGAGGAAAACGACAGAAACAAAAGAAAAGGCGCTGTAGACGGGCTACATCGAGTTCTGGGGCGGGGGTGTATAAGGGTAGAGTAAGCAAAAGTGACAAAAAGAAATAATTTCTATTGTAAATATGAATAAGTCAAAATGTGGTGAGATATGGTAGTAAATATGTTAACCTCAAGTGAACTTGTAAAAATGCTAATATGTTAATTTCCACTTCAACCTAGAGTTGTCTTTAGTCATTGTCTATTTATTCTTTTACTTAAAAACTATTTGCCATTCCATTCAATGTTAAACCTCAAATCTCAAGAAGTTATAAAAAGGCTGAAAGTGTTTTGTGAGCCTTAGTGCGGGACAAGCTATTGTAGAAGCTAGACCAGGGAGTGGGTAGCTAACTGGCTTGTTGCATTCTCAGGAGTGAGAAGGCTTATGGAGTTCAGCCCTTTATTGGGATTGTCTCCATTCTCGTACTAAATGAGATTCCTGGATTGGAACTTTATGGATTCCTGTATTGGGATCTTATGCGGAAACTTTGTACTAAATTCTATGTCAAAATAATTTTTCTTTGAATTAAATTAGTAAGAGATACTACCTCTCACACACTAACGATCAGGCATAAGCCAGCGGCCCCGTCTTCTCTTTATTTGAATTCTCCCGGACCCACTCATTACTTGGGTCTCGGAGCATAATATTCTCTCTACCACATCAAATACCTTATAACGTACAAGGATGTAGTTTCAGCAAAACTCTGTGTTGTATGAAAAATTGCTATATAAATTCTGGTAATATATGAAAATTTGAAAATATAAAACTTGGCACCATATAACAATTGGTATTATAAAATCGTGAATATAAATTTTAGTCCCTATAAATTAGTGAAATATGGAAGCTAAAACCTAAAACTCTTCTTTTCAGCCTGGGTAAAAAAAGACACAAGTTGGGTATAAATTGTATTGACATAATGTAGCCATTTAAAGTCATACGCAAGCCATGCCACTATATACCTTCAATCTGCCTTGCTTTTTCCGTTTTCGTTTTTTAGAGTGCCTATGTACAAACTCAGTGAGTATCATTTGTTTCAAGACCAGAAAACCATAGGATGCATTGCTTTCTTTCAAAGAAATCGAAAGAGAATGTTGGGTCGGGTTACGAAAGCTGCAACGAGTTATACTTCTCTTTGCGTGGAATTTTTTGCTGGGTATTTTGCAACATATAAATGTTCACATAAATGATTTAATTGGGGAAAAGATGACAAAATGTAGAAAAAGAAAGATGCGATGTTATGATATTGACAACAATTGATTCTGGAGAGTAAGCACAATTGTATTCTGATGTAAGCTAAATATACATTATTGACAGTGTGCATATTTGGCCTACGATTAAAATATACAAACTGACATACGTACAGCAACTTAAGGAAGACTTAGGAACTATGTTAGCAACGAGGTAACAGTGTTGGAATGGTGTGCCGTTTTAAATCTAACTTCGTGGTTTTTTCACCGATTTGTCCCAAATTTTGTACAAATGTACTTGAAGAGTAAGGCTACAATGACTACTTGTTGTCCACCTTCAAATTGCTTTCTAATTCGAGTAACATGAAAAATAAGATTAAGTAATCTATAATATTCTGACCATAAGTCAAATTGAAATCCTAGTAGGTACTCCTTATAAAGCAAGCTTTTAGCTTTCTATTTCACTAAATTCTGTGATTCTGCGATGCGAATTGGGGAAGTTAGACTCATTTTGCTGGCATTACTTCCCGTATTCCTCATTTAGCGTAATGTAAAGCCAAAGCCCTGCTCCCTCTACAAGTACCTGTTTATTCAGTCGTCGTTATGCGATTTTCGTTACTAGTTCCAAATATTTTACTGTCTCCCTAAACATCTGTTTGCAAATTCAGCCACGGTTCGAAGTTATTTCAAACAAATGACATCAAAGTTGGTCAAACTGCTATTCTATTTACACCAACATTTTTACAATTTTGCAATTTCAAATATACCGTTAAAATCATCGGTGACATATCAAGCTTTTTCACATATCCGCCAATAATCTAAAAAGTTTAAACCTTCAAAATATGAATATACTATGCCTTACTAAATTGTGAGAATGGTTGCGGTAGTGAATCCACAAATCTCTACATAGAAACAAAAACCTTTTGCGTTAATAGAAAGATAAACCCTAAGACAGTCTTGACTGTTGCTTTCCACATTGAGATTGACGTTGACATACCGATTGTTCCCTAAACGCATTTTTTTCTCTGTGCAAAAGATAAAACGTCAAAGTGTCAGTATGCCAGTTTCCAAGCAAATTAGTCCCAGTAAAGTTGGGAGAATCCAAAGCCAGAATAGATGAATAGGAAGTATTTTGCTGATGTTGTTTGATTTGCAACTTGATTTGTCAGTGACAGGTGGCAAACGTCTTGATATTTGTTGGATTCAAAGCATTATAAAATATTCAACCAATCAGCCAGATCGGCAATGAAGTTCCTGTTAGCAAAATAAAGTATTTAATAAGTTAGCATACATTAAATTAAGACATAAGTGGTAGCTTTCATTTGCTTTTCTACCTTATCCACAGTGAGAAAATCAGTTTATGTAACAAATTTTCCAAATAATGGAACTTACATTTATTTTGGCCAACTGTTGTTTCCTTTTAGATAAAATATTTAAAGTGCCAAGTAAGAAATATAGAGGTCGAAATTAGTTGAAACAAAAGCAACTGTTTAGTCTTTTCAGTAGAGTTACAGGAGGATGTTTGTTCTGTAGTCGTTTAAGTTAATTCAAGACGGCAGCGAAAGGAAAATAACTACGAAAGGTATAATGAGTGCACATTATTTTGCTAGCTTATTTTTCTTTTTCATGACAACCCGTGGCGACGTCAGAGAAAAATTCAATCACATTTCAGCGTGGCGGATTATTGACAAATGACGGCGATCTGCTAACTGCTACTAATACGAATAATTTGAAATGAAATTGGGTAATGTATCATGTATGTAAAGTTAAAACATGTTTTGAAAACATGTTTTCACAAATTGGATCACCCCCACAGCCTTTCAAAAACAAACCCTCCAGCACGCATTTAAATTGTTTTCTTCTTTAAATAATGACCTAAAATTCATACAAATAAAATACCGACATCTAGAAACCACATTGCATTCTGCAACAAAGCTTACTTACAAGAGAAATCAACACCGATACACTTGAAACTTATACGAACAAACTATGCTTTCTAATTTATCTTTTCAGAACACCAGGTGACCTAAACGTTTTATCAACTTTAGTTATGCAGCGCAGCCAGGGCTACACGATGCTGTATCAGTCGAAATGGTAGGGTGGAACTTTTGTCACAAAATCCTAAAATAATTGACCACGTGTGGAAATGAACTGGGTGTTTTGGCTTGTAACTTTTCAGAACACCTGGTGACCTATAATTTTTATCAACTTTATTAATACAATAGAGTCCGGGCTCCATGGAGGTGTAACTGTCTAAGCGGTAGGGTGCGCTTTTGTCACGAAAGAGTTAAATAATTGACCACGTGTGGAAATAAAAAGTTTAACGTAGGATTATGTTTTGGCTTGTAACTTTTCCGAACACCTGGTGACCTCCAATTTTTATCAACTTTATTTATACAATAGAGTCCGGGCTCCATGGAGGTGTAACTGTCTAAGCGGTAGGGTGCGCTTTTGTCACGAAAAAGTTAAATAATTGACCACGTGTGGAAATAAAAAGTTTAACGTAGGATTATGTTTTGGCTTGTAACTTTTCCGAACACCTGGTGACCTCCAATTTTTATCAACTTTATTTATACAATGCAACCATGGCTACATGGTGGTGTAACTGTCTAAGCGGTAGGGTGCGCTTTTGTCACCAAAAAGTTAAATAATTGACCACGTGTGGAAATAAAAAGTTTAATGTAGGATTATGTTTTGGCTTGTAACTTTTCAGAACACCTGGTGACCTATAATTTTTATCAACTTTATTTATACAATGCAACCATGGCTACATGGTGGTGTAACTGTCTAAGCGGTAGGGTGCGCTTTTGTCACCAAAAAGTTAAATAATTGACCACGTGTGGAAATAAAAAGTTTAATGTAGGATTATGTTTTGGCTTGTAACATTTCAGAACACCTGATGACCTATTACTTTTATCAACTATATTTATGCAGCGCAGCCAGGGCTACATGGTGGTGTAAATGCCTAAACGGTAGGGTGCGTTTTGTGTCACAAAAAATTAAGAAGTTGAGCTCGTGTGGAAATAAAAAGTTTAATGTAGGATTATGTTTTGGCTTGTAACTTTTCAGAACACCTGGTGACCTATAATTTTTATCAACTTTATTTATACAATGCAACCATGGCTACATGGTGGTGTAACTGTCTAAGCGGTAGGGTGCGCTTTTGTCACCAAAAAGTTAAATAATTGACCACGTGTGGAAATAAAAAGTTTAATGTAGGATTATGTTTTGGCTTGTAACTTTTCAGAACACCTAGTGACCTCTAATTTTTATCAACTATATTTATGCAGCGCAGCCAGGGCTACATGGTGGTGTAAATGCCTAAACGGTAGGGTGCGTTTTGTGTCACAAAAAATTAAGAAGTTGAGCTCGTGTGGAAATAAAAAGTTTAATGTAGGATTATGTTTTGGCTTGTAACTTTTCAGAACACTTGGTGACCTATAATTTTTATCAACTTTATTTATACAATGCAACCATGGCTACATGGTGGTGTAACTGTCTAAGCGGTAGGGTGCGCTTTTGTCACCAAAAAGTTAAATAATTGACCACGTGTGGAAATAAAAAGTTTAATGTAGGATTATGTTTTGGCTTGTAACATTTCAGAACACCTGGTGACCTCTAATTTTTATCAACTATATTTATACAATGCAACCATGGCTACATGGTGGTGTAACTTCCTAAACGGTAGGGTGCGTCTTTTGTCACAAAAATGTTAAAAAGTTGAGCTCGTGTGGAAATGAAAAGTTTAATGTAGGATTATGTTTTAGCTTGTAACTTTTCAGAACACCTGGTAACCTCTAATTTTTATGAACTTTGTTTATACAATGCAGCCATGGCTACATGGTGGTGTAACTGTCTGAGCGGTAGGGTGCGCTATTTGTCACAAAATTTAAAATATTTGACCACGTGTGGAAATAAAAAGTTTAATGTTGGAATATGTTTTGACTTGTAACTTTCCAGAACACCTGGTGACCTATAATTTTTATCAACTTTATTTATACAATAGAGTCCGGGCTCCATGTTGGTGTAACTGTTTAAGCGGTAGGGTGCGCTTTTGTCACAAAAAGTTAAAAATTTGAGGTCGTGTGGAAATAAAAAGTTTTATGGAGGATTATGTATTGGCTTGTAACTTTTCAGAACACCTAGTGACGTCAAATTTTTATCAACTTTATTTATACAATGCAGCCAGGGCTACATGGTGGTGTAACTGCTTAAACGGTAGGGTGCGCTATTTGTCACAAAATTTAAAATATTTGACCACGTGTGGAAATAAAAAGTTTAATGTTGGATTATGTTTTGACTTGTAAGTTTTCAGAACACCTGGTGTCCTCAAAATTTTATCAACTTTGTTTATACAGCGCAGCCAGAGCTACATGATGGTGTAACTGTCTAAACTGTAGGGTGCGCTTTTTGTCACAAAATTTAAAATATTTGACCACATGTGTAAATGGAAAGTTTAATGTTGGATTATGTTTTGGCTTGTAACTTTTCAGAACACCTGGTAACAGATAATTTTTATCCACGTTGTTTATGCAGCGCAGCCAGGGCTACATGGTGGTGTAACTGCCTAAACGGTAGAGTGCGATATTTGTCTCAAAATTTAAAATACTTGACCACGTGTGTGTAACGACCTCAAGTGAACTCCATCTACTTGTCCCTATCACAGCATCACCATCGTGAATAGCTCTTCCACAAAATATTATTAATCCCGGACCTCAACGTCCCATACTACTACATATAACTTATGCAGAACATAGAAGCATCTTACACACGTATTCAGCGTACAGTGAGAAACATAGCGTGTCTCTCCTGCTACTCTACCACAGTAACCAACATCTCGCATCCTGCTCCATAGTAAAGCTACATGCATCGATCTCGTGATCGCATCACCAAGCCATCGGCAAGGACGACGACATGACAGTCAGGCACAAGATCCCATACGTGAAGCAGCACATATTTATTTCCTTGTTTTGTCAATCTTGAGAATTAATTGAAGTTAATAATTAAAAGTCAACATTAAATATTCTTAAACTATCTTTTATTGTGTTTTAACTCTGCTTCATTGATTAAGGAACACTGGTTAGCTAATTCAGTAGATTTAAGAAGAACCGCACCGAGAGTCAGTGCAGATGAGCATATGCATTTTGCATGTTAGAATAGCTTTGAAAGTTGTGTAGGGGTTAATTAGAAGAATCATAGGGAATTGATTAGTAGTTATATCTAACAGAAACCTAACACACTGGTGACACGGACGTTACCCTAACCGTTATATTACAGTTGGCGCCCAACCAACGGAAATCTACTGAAAAGAGTTCCAGAAACGTAAAAGTAAGTAAAAAGTATCAAAATTTTCCTGACAAGTTTTAATCTAGTTACCAATTTTACTATAAGGTTTATTGAATGTACAACAGTTATGGTATAATCCGAGTGTAATTAGTTAGTACTTTAATTTAAAGTGTTTAAAAATGTGGTTCACCGCACTAAATTCGGGAGAAAACTTTATTTTGTCACGAGAAATTAGCTCGACAGAAAAAGAGTTCTTAGAGTGCACGAAAGTTTCTAACTCCCCATTGACCATCATTATTCGAGTTTATCGTAGGGTAAAAGTTGTAAATGGTCTATGGCAGGCAGTTGAGGTAATTAATTATGATTAGGGAGTGACGGTTAAAGAAAAAGAAATAAAAGGACAAAAGTGAAAAACCTAATAAGTACAGTGTGAAGCTGACCATTAAGTTGAGTCAGTTTTGAGTGCGCTAAAAAAATAGCTGACCATTTAGTTGTGTCAGTTGTGAAATAGGAAACCGACCATTGATTTGTGTCAGTTTTGAATCCTGTTTTGTGTCAGACATGACCCATGTCCGACCATAACCGTCCACCTGAGACTCAAGGGAGTGACCAAGACAACGAAAGAATCCCACCTCCCACAGAAGGAAGATCAGCTCGTGCAACCACCCTAGAACAACGAAGTATCCCAAGACCACCTATCAAGTCAAGAAGAAAGAAGAATTCGGAGGAAACTGAAAGTGAAGTGTTTGAAGACGCTCAGTCTACGGTGGAAACAGAAACAAGAGACCCACCACCTCCCCCACCGTTGCCTACATTTCCCGCATTGATTCCAGTAAAGTTGAAGAAAAAGAGTACCACAAACAAAGCCAATATGTCTGGAAACAACGCATCAGCAAATAATGCCAGCCAAGCGCAAGCTCAAGCATCAGCAGTGCCCACCACTATGCCACCCGAAGTACTACAAGCTTTGACCCCAGAACTACAAGCAGCTCTTTTGACATTTGTATCGTCTCATGCCGCCCCAGTGGTAAATCCAGTGATCAATATACCACCAATCAAGGTAAAACAAGTCAATACTAATTTGAAAATTCCAAAATATCATGAGTTGAAGAAAACGGCATCAACATACATAGCCGATTTGGAAGCATACTTCAAAAGTCAGGGCTTGGAGGAAGCTGAATTTATCGACGCTTTACCGGCAGTACTAGACGATGAAATTAGGGCATGGTTCAGACATAAGAAAACATCAAGCTACACATGGGCAAATTTTAAAACAGACTTCAAAGCAAAATACGATGCAGCTAGCTATCAACAGATAAGACAGAAGTTTCTGGTGAAACGGGAGCAACGTGAAGATGAACCTGTAGAAACGTTCATATGGGAGATGATGGATTTAGCACATCAAGTATTCCCACAAGAAGAAACAAAAGCCTCGGTGGAGAGATGCCGCCAAGCTTTAGTGCCCAGACTAAAGGCCCACCTCGCTGGCTATACTTCGTCCACCCCAGAAGAATTAATAGAGCGTTGCACTAACGTGATTGAGGATCTCAAGGCTCTTGACCGCCAAGAAGGACAAAGAAGTAAGCTACCACCAATCCATAAATATACAAATGAATTTCGAGGAAGAGGTCGAGGTACGCACTATGGCAGGTATCAAGGCAGAGGTTTTAGGAGAAACTTCTACAACAATGGATACAATAGAAATTCAAATGAGCCTCAACCTACTTCTACTCAACAACAAAGCAGTGGACAAACTTCACACAGCAGTCAACAACCGTCAACCAGTCTACATCCAAATAGAGGCTACTTCAACAAGCAACATTTTCGCTCACAGACCAGAGGATCGTATAGAGGTATCAACCGAGGTGGCACCAACACACATCAACCGAAAGCATCAACTAGCAGCAATCTACATGCAAATAAGCAATGTCATATTTGCAAAGAATGGGGACACATCTCTAGTCAATGCAAAGTACAAGCTTTCTTTATGGATGATGGCGACCTTGAAGAGGACCTAGCCATTGTTGAGAAGCCACCCGAAAAGACTTTAAACGAACAAGGGAGCAAGTGAAGAAGGAACGACCATTTGCGTTCCCAACAAAGAGTAAAGTAAAAGATAACGTTCCTACTATTTCTATTTTCTCTGAAGCTTATTCTATTCCCTCTTATATGGATAATGGTTGTGGTAAAAGCGCAATACGAAAATCTTTAGCTTTAAGACTTGGTAAACCTTTTCAACCTCTAGAAAAGAAAGACACAAAAATGGTTAGCATATGCGGTACCTTTATGTACCCTATAGGAACAGTAAATTTAAATATTCAAATAGGTCATAGAAAGCACAATCATGACTTCTTTGTGTTTGAAAAAATGCCTTATCCAGTTTTTATTGGTAGGGATCTATTAGCTAAAGCTGACATTGTATTATACGAACGCGAAGAAACTTTTTGGTATTACACTGAACCTGATCGTAGGTATTCGCTTAAAAACTATAGAGGTACAGGAGGGTTATTTTACCTAGGTCTTACGGATATTAGTTCAAAAGATGATGAAGATGAAAGTAGAGTACAGAGTATATTGTCTAAATATTGTAAAGTAGCACCGACTGATGGTAGCATTGGTCAAACGAATGTAGTTAAACACAAAATAGAAGTAACTTCGGATAAGCCGATTAGTTGTACTCCAATATTTTATCCGCCCAAGTTTTCTAAACAAATAAGTGAACAGATCAATGATCTGCTTAAAAAAGGTCTCATTAGAGAAGTAAGTAATTCAAAGTACAATGCCAATATAGTACTAGCACCGAAACCAAACGGCAAGGTTAGAATGACAGTAGGATATAAAAAACTTAATGCTATAACAAAAGATAATTTTTATCCCATGCATAAAGGTTCATACATTTTAAAAAGATTACCATGTGGAGGTTGGTACACTAAGATAGATTGTAATAGTGGATTTTGGCAGGTTGGAATGGATGAAAAAAGCATTGAATATACCACGTTCAATTTTGAAGGTAGACTTTTTCAATTTTTAGTAATGCCTTTTGGGTTAAAGAACAGCCCAGCGACTTTCGTATCCCTAATGAATGAGGTACTGAAAGGCGTTATTGGTCGTTTTTGTTACGTGTATGTCGATGATATTATTGTATACTCTAAAACAAAAGAAGAACATTTTGCTCATCTCGAAGAAATCTTCAAAAGATTGGAAAAAGCAGGTTTAACAATCAGTAGAGAGAAGAGTCAATTTTGTATGAGAGAAATATCATTTTTAGGTCATATCGTTACACAAGACGGCATAAAAATGCAAAAAGAAAAAGTATCAGCTATTGTAGATTTGCCAGTTCCACTAGACAAAAGTCAATTACACACGTTTGTAGGAATGTGTGGATGGTACCAAAATTTTATACCAAATTTTTCATCGATTGCTGAACCGTTATATAAGATTTTGTCAAAGAAAAGTAGTTTTTATTGGGGTGTAAGTCAACAAAAAGCTTTTGAACAGTTAAAGAAAGAGTTAATTGGTGACAGGATACTAGCAACAATTAATTATGACTTCCCAATAGTAATTAAAACGGATGCAAGTAATTTAGGGCTCGGAGCAATTTTAGTGCAATATGTTGATGGCGAAGAGAAAGTCATCCATTACGCTAGTAAATTGTTGAGCAAGTCCGAAAGATTATTGCATGCTTGTGAGAAAGAGTTACTAGGTATATTATGGGCAGTAGAAAAATTTAAAGAATATGTCTTTGGTGAAGATTTTTACATAGTAACCGATAATAAAGCTTTGAAGTATCTCCAAAAATTTAAAGATGAAAATACTAAGTTAGGAAGATGGGCATTACGGTTAGCACCTTACGTAGATAAGATAAGACACATCAAAGGTACTGAAAATACGGTGGCGGACGCGCTTTCCCGAAATTCAGTTCCAGAGAAAGAAGGAGAAAAGGATATTCATCAAGACCCGGATGTCATGTTTACTCCAGTGTTTGCTTTGCTGGAAACCAGCCCATCACTTGAAGAAATTCGAATCGAACAACAGAAAGATGAAAGCATAAAAAAGATTCATGATAAACTCGCTAGTCAGTCGATGGCCACGACTGACAGCGCGTACAAATTGAAAGATGGAGTTGTATTTAAAGCTATCAAAAGATCTCTACAGCCTAGAAGAAGACGTAAGAAGTCCAAGAGGACGGGAGACAGTGAGGGCCTGCGCAACCCAGAAACTGAGACTCGTCAAGATAATGATGTCACAGATAGCACAGAAGCTACGGATGGTGACAATGTACAAAATTGGGATAATGGTAAAACGTGTATCTTAGAAGTTCCGGTAATACCTAAATCTCTTCGAGCAAAAATGCTAAAAATGTTTCATGATAGTCCTGAGGCAGGACATTTTGGTGTAAAAAAGACTAGGCTTAGGATGTCTAGCAGAATGTTTTGGGATAATATGTCTAATGATATTAAAGAATATGTTAAATCTTGTGATGTTTGCCAACGGGTAAAATATTCGAACCAGAAGCCAGCAGGGTTAATGGGTAATGCAAAGCTAGCTAGCAAGGTATTTGAGAAGATCTACATTGATTTTGTAGGCCCATTCGTTCCCAGCGCTCATGGTAGGAATCAATATTTGTTAGTCATTCAGGATGAATTTAGCAAATGGGTGGAATTGTTCCCCCTAAGAGATGCTACTACACAAAAAGTAATATATTGTCTTAAGGAAGTATTTTATAGGTTTGGTTTTCCAAAGATTCTATTAAGTGATAATGGGACGCAGTTTACGTCAAAGTTGTTAAAAGATTTTTGTGCAGAAAGAGGAATTGATCATAGATTCACTAGTCCTTATCATCCTCAACAAAATCAGTCTGAAAGGGTTAATAGAACTCTAATTCCAATGATTTGTGCGTATGTTAATGGTAGACACAATGAGTGGGATAAGTACATCCCAGAGTTTGCCTTTGCTATTCGTTCAGCTGTGCACGACGCCACGGGTGTCTCGCCAGCTCAATTAAATCTTGGCAGAGAGTTAGTTTTACCTTATGATAGAATTTTTAATGATAATGATGTTAGAAATAGCGTAGAAGTTTTTAAACGAATGTCAGAGAAATTAAAGCATGTTATGAAATTTGTAAAAGAAAATATGGAAAAAAGCAGAGAGAAAAATAAGGAATATTATGATAAGTCTCACAGAGACGTTGAATTTAAAGTTGGTCAGAAAGTGCTAGTTAGAGCACATGTTTTATCCGATAAGGTAAAAGGAGTAATGAAAAAATTAGCTGCAAAATGGGTAGGGCCATTTAAAATTGCCAGACGTGTAAATAGTTGTATATATTTAATTTCAAATGATAGTGATAAGGTTTTAGGTAAAAAACATGTTAATGATATTAAGCTTTACATTGAAAGAAGAGAAAATAATAATGTTCAATCATCGATATTACAAAATACCACTGAAAATTTACAGCGTCCAAGACGCTCAGGTCGAACTACGTATGTTCAAGGAAAATACAAAGTTTGAATTTATAAAAATGATATCTAATACCTACTTATATGATTTAGTAAAATAGTTAAGTTTAATCTTCAATATCTTCTAAACAAATAAACACAGGTCTTTAATTCTTTGTACAATTAACAATTAAACTATTCTTTATCTGATTAGCGTAGTTACGTTTAGTTGCATTTCGAAAAAGTGTCAAAATTTTGAAATTTTCGAATATAGGTATTAAAAAAAAAAAAAAAGTTTTTATAAATATCTCGTAAACTACGACAGCCAGATCGTTAATTCTTTCAACAGTTATTAATATTAATCTCTTCTACTAAATAAGCCTGGTTTTAAATTTTGTTATTACGTAAAAAAGATAAAATTTTAGATTTAGATTTAAATTTTAGTATATGTGTGTTTTATGTAATATGGTTATGACGTTAAAGGGAGAAGTACTTCGTAACTTCGTAACTTCGAAACAAGAAAGTAATATGTTGTTTGCTTTTTAATATTATTTCAGACTGTCAGACGGAATCATGCAAACGTCTGACGTTCGAACTTTTTCCCGGAAAAAGCAAAAATGCCTGGAATGGAAGTTGGCACAGAAGAACATGCCACAAGCAAAGGTCCGACCACAGGATGCCTTTCCAAAGTTTTCTGAGGCCAGAAAAGTCATCAACGAGAAAACCGAGTTCGAGCATAGGAAGAACCCGTTCGAGTTCGAAATCCTTCGCTGGAAACCAGAAAAATGGCTGTTTGAAAAACTAGAGATCGTGGACAATCGCAATCCAATCACGGTCAACTCAACTTGGAGCTGGTCTGATATGATGAGTCATCTCTACAAGAAAAACCTACTTGCTGTCGATTTGGAGGAAAATAATACACATTCGTATTACGGTATGATTTTGTGGATTCAAATCTCCACAAATGAAAAAAGCTATTTAATTCATGTCCCGTCATGCATTCAATTAATTTCGGAGGAATTAACCATGTTGTTTGAGACTGAGTCCGTTGTAAAGATTTTCCACGGTGGACATAACGACATCATTCATCTGCAAAGAGACTTCGCAATATACCCCAAAGGTGTCCTGGATACGCAGTACGTGTACAACTACATACACAACATCACTGAGAAGAACTTTCGTGTGAAATTCAAGGACATGGCCAAAGAGCTATTGAAATTTGCATACCCTGCAGATTTCGTAGCTGAGTGTAAAAACTCCGACTGGCGTATTTACCCGCTTCCACCTGACATGAAGAAATATGCCCACTACGACTCGTTTCTTTTACTAAAATGTTGGGAAATCCTTAAGCCTCAACTACGTGACAAAGACTGGGAGCACAGCGAATTGAATCCTTTTGCCAAAAGTAATGAAATGACAGCACGAGTGTACTCCATTAAGCCCCAAAATCCCTCCAAAGATGCAAGAGATGCTAACATCCATGATAAAGACCGAGACTTATTTTTCCGGTTATACGAATGGCGAGACCAACAAGCAAGAACAGTAGATGAGCCACCAATAGAAATCTTATCAAACAACAAGCTGAAAATAATTGCCGAAAAGAAGCCAAATATGATGAAGGAATTACAAGGTGTCTTTTCTTCCAATACCTTACCAAAATGGGTAAAAGAAGTGAAAGACAGCCTATTAGCGGTTATCAACAACTACAAGCAACAAAATCGCCAAGAAAGTATAACAGTTACGATTCATCAAGATATTGACGATAGTTCAACAGCAAAAGAAGAAAGTGATATTGAAATGGAAATAGCCGTTCCTGACAACAACCAGACAATTCAACAGCATTATCGACGAGATCTTTCGGCTTTGCGTAAAGTTCGTCCATTAAAGAAGAAATGGGTATCAAATCCGCCAGGAAGAAAACCTGTAAACCCTAAACCACGCCCACTTAAGCTTTTTAAGCAAAACTCTGAAAAAGCAAATGAAAAGCGCAGGAAGAGGAACTACACTAAAGAACAAAAGAACTATCAGAATAAACGGCGTCAGTATAACTATCGCAAGAACAAGGCTTTAAAGAAGCATATAATTAAGTTGGTACAAGAGGAATCTCAAATCCCCGGGAGGACTTCAAGAGGTGGAGACTGTAACGACCTCAAGTGAACTCCATCTACTTGTCCCTATCACAGCATCACCATCGTGAATAGCTCTTCCACAAAATATTATTAATCCCGGACCTCAACGTCCCATACTACTACATATAACTTATGCAGAACATAGAAGCATCTTACACACGTATTCAGCGTACAGTGAGAAACATAGCGTGTCTCTCCTGCTACTCTACCACAGTAACCAACATCTCGCATCCTGCTCCATAGTAAAGCTACATGCATCGATCTCGTGATCGCATCACCAAGCCATCGGCAAGGACGACGACATGACAGTCAGGCACAAGATCCCATACGTGAAGCAGCACATATTTATTTCCTTGTTTTGTCAATCTTGAGAATTAATTGAAGTTAATAATTAAAAGTCAACATTAAATATTCTTAAACTATCTTTTATTGTGTTTTAACTCTGCTTCATTGATTAAGGAACACTGGTTAGCTAATTCAGTAGATTTAAGAAGAACCGCACCGAGAGTCAGTGCAGATGAGCATATGCATTTTGCATGTTAGAATAGCTTTGAAAGTTGTGTAGGGGTTAGTTAGAAGAATCATAGGGAATTGATTAGTAGTTATATCTAACAGAAACCTAACACACTGGTGACACGGACGTTACCCTAACCGTTATATTACATGTGGAAATAAAAAGTTTAATGTTGGATTATGTTTTGACTTTTCAGAACACCTAGTGTCCTCAAAATTTTATCAACTTTATTTATGCAGCGCAGCCAGAGCTACATGATGGCGTAACTGTCTAAACTGTAGGGTGCGTTTTTTGTCACAAAAAGTAAAATAATTGACCAGATGTGGAAATGAAAAGTTTATTGTTGGATTATGTTTTGGCTTGTAACTTTTCAGAACACCTGGTGACCTCTAATTTTTATCCACGTTATTTATGCAATGCAGCCATGGCTACATGGTGGTGTAACCGTCTAAACGGTAGGGTGCGTTTATGTCCCAAAAAGTTTAAAATAATTGACCACGTGTGGAAATGAAAAGTTTAAAGTTGGATTATGTTTTGGCTACAGTGTAACTGCATAAGCGGAAGGGTGCGCTTTTTGCCACAAAAAATTTAAGAAGTTCAGCTCGTGTTGAAATGAAAAGTTTATTCTTGGATTATGTTTTGGCTTGTAAGTTTTCAGAACACAAGCAAAATAGCAAGCAAAATAATTGACCAGTGTGGAAATCAAAAATTTAAATGCGGATTATTTTTTGGCATATAACTTTTCAGAACACCTGGTGACCTATGCGTTTTGTCAACTTTTTCTATGGATTGCAGCCAGGGCTACACGGTGATGTACCTGACTAAACGGTGGAGCGAGATTTTTATTACAAAAACTTAAAAATATGAGCGCGTGAGACTTTGAAAAATTTGAAAGTTGGATTATGTTTTGGCATCTAACTTTTCAGAACACCTGGTGACCAATGTGTTTTGTCAACCTTTTTTATACTAGACTATACTAGACTAAATATAAATGCTGATATAAAGCTTGGTTTAAATATCTACGTTCGTTAACCAAACTGTTGCTGAATGCCACTTTAAAAATCCGTACTTTCTTTCAAATATAAAATTCTAAACAAAGTTTATGCGCTACAAGCAACTGCAAACTTTTTAGTTATGACATGTTTGCATGAACTTAAATTAAATGTAATAAACTTTATTACTTGGTTAAGCAAGTAACAAAAAATAATTTTTGAATGATGATCTATATTAAATAAATTTCAAAGGAGCAGGAAAGTATGGTACCATCCATAAGTAAATTTGCCAATATTTCTTTTATAGAAAAAGGATTGTTTTATAATAGGTTCAAGTCTAAATTCTTGATTCATTCACGCGCTTTCAATAGTATGATTTCAATGACCTGCAGTTTGCTATTGTTGGCTATATATGATTTGTAAGTTGAAAATGATCTTGCGAGTCACCCTTACGTTTTGCACTGCCATAAACGAACACAACAAAATAACATTCGATGTTCGAAAAGTTTTTGCGAGAGTTTGTACAGAACTCGTGTTTTGTACAAGACGAGAACAAGTGCACAGTTATTATCCTGCAAAACTGTATTTCAATTAAATTGTTTCTACAAATATAACGCACACATTGTCTGTACTCGAGTCGGATTAACCTTAAATGCCTGACGGAATAAAGTATTGAACACTTGTTTTTAGTTTGTAACATGTTTTATTCACGGTGCGTTAACAAAATTGTCAGTAAGCATCTGAACCCTGCTTATTTATAGAAAAACTTTACATTGGTTTAAGTTTTGTCATCTGAATCAATTCCCTTTAGAATGGTCTGGTTTTCTATGTCATCAGGCACATAAACAGTCACTACAAAAGTACAGTTGCTCAAATCAATAGTGCAGTATCAATAGAGGTTTTTTGTTAAATTTATTTTATCACATTCTTTAGGTTTGAGACTGTTACTACGGTACCACAGGGAACTAGTAATACAGTAGATTATATTATATCTTATATAACAAATTACATCATATTCTCTAAATGTATACAAAAGTGAGATAAAATGAGTACATTGTTTGTAAAATTGTAAAATTTTACATACTTCTAATTTTGCTGTCAACGTTTATGATATCATTTATTAAATCTGCTCAATCGCTACTTTGCAGAGAAGCTATTTAGGATTATAGTGCACCTGTCTTGTCCATCCGTCCATCTACTTTAGTTTCTACATCAAGAAAATAATTTTCTAAATAAACTAATTTCACATTATATAAAATGGGGTGTATTGTTCTCTCAGCCTAATTTATTTTATGCACTTGGCAAGTAGATTTTAAAACCATTATTTTAAAACCTGGTAAATAATGTAGCACTTTTAGCTCTTTAGCACGTTTGATTATTATGCAAGTTTTCACAGTATTTGATAATCTCAGTTTATTGAAACTCCTGATGTAACTTTTCTTTTAAAATGAGCATTGATTTGATGGTGTAGCTTGAGTTCAGCTATTAAGATCAGTACATAATACCGCGGCATTGTTAAAGATTGATACAAACTAGCAATTGTAATACTATAATTCGAAGTATATTTAATTGTTTTTATATTTTTCTTCGAATATATATATATATTTCAAAACTTTCATAGTTTTGCTGCAAAACTTTTGCATAAGTTCCATATCATTTTCATGTAGCAAGATTTTATTAATTTCTTTTAAAAACGGCTTTTAGCCTACAATTTTCTTAGAATATATATGGTTTTTGGCATTATTGCTATTAAACAAAACCATTGATTGCAATGTTGGTGTAACGTTGCAAAGTTATGAAAATCAGAATATAGCTAAACCACTTAATAGGTGTATTCCGATGTTGACTAGCATATATATTTTACTCACAATCCAAACCAAGGACGAATAGCTAAAGAGTAAACAGATACTGATTGCATGCGCGTACCGAGGGGGGTCCACCGGGTGCTTGTGACCTCCCTGGAATCCGAGAAAAGGATAAAAGCTCTGAAGGATAACTACGTAAACGTAATAAAAGTTAATTTAAACAGGTATGCTGCTCTGCGCATAAATTCATTTTGGCGAATTTCAGTTGTTGGTATTGCATATAAAAGCAGTTTTACAACCAACTTGACAAATGGTTTACTTTTGGCATAAACATTATTGCAACAGTGGAAATTACCTAAGTAGTTTTGGGAATATTAACAGTAGAGGGTATTTTTGTGGTGAATAATTGCGCATAACATATGCTTTGATAGAAATATCTTCTAAAACCGAATGTGATTTATAATTGCGATATATTCCATTATGATGTTTTAATTATATGATTTATTTCTATGAGATCGATATTTCAATCTAGAGATACGCGGACATGCATTTCCGATTGCTATTCTAGAAACTAGATTCCCTTAGTCCGTTTTTTTAAACTAATGGCTTATACAAATCCACTTGTCTCTGCTTTATAAAATCCAGCTTTATTGAGTAAATGTATACAGTCTTTTGCACACGTGAAAAGATGGTTTAGGACTATTTGACTCACTATTAATTTAATTTATAATCTATACATGTATCCAAATGAAATTTTAGTGCGTTTTTGAATATTGTGACCGTAAAATTGCATAGGTGTGGACCAGTCTTAACCATTTACAAAATACATAGAATTCAAATTTTATATTACTAAGACCCAGGTTACAAATGATTTTCTCTTCTTTGGATGATACATAACAAAACTTAGACAGCTTCTTTAAATGTCAATTTTACAAACCAAGTATTTTGGAGAAATCTTTTAGAAAAAGTTTAACAAAATAAAGAAAGTAATTATAACTTGCAAGCTCATGCGAAAGTCTTGTCTGCTAGCGGAAAATCTTTTCATTCGCGCTTTGAGATGCATAAATAAATATTTTCCATGTGTAGGATTTTAAATAATAAAACACAAGATACTACATCCTTGAAATGAAGTTTCCCATTTGCAAAAAATTTGATGCCACACGGACAGATTTCCCACGACAAATTTTGAAATAATTTTAGAAACCAAACAACGCATTTATATACAAATCAAAACCAAGAGTGTTTATTATTGGCCAATACTTTGAGTGAGATGACATGATCATGTATTCATCAAACAATAATTATTATTATTATTGTTTACACCGAATTTAATTTTTGTCTTGAGCTTCTTCTGATGTTAGTAGTGTCATATACTTTACACTTTCTAGACCTTTTGATTGGAGCCGTATTATATTACTCCGCAAAAGCATTTTCACTAACAAATTGCAGGGTTAAGTGACGCCCGTGAAAGCCCGTGATCGTCACGGGGGCCGGACAATTTTCAAGGTCATAGAAAATTATGATAATATGAAAAATGCATACCAACACGTTCTTACTACAAATGAACATGTGCATATCTGTATGTATTTAAGTGAAAATTTAACGGCGTTTTCTAAAAAATTCCATTATAAGCATGAAGTTTTAACTGAAGTAATGAAACAGTTAATATTATCATTAAAATGTAAAGTTATAACGTTAGATAAATGCTGGCTGTATTAAATTGGGATTTTGAACAAGTGTACTTGATCTTATAGTTTTTTATAAGTTTAGAAGTTTTTTATAATTATAAGGCCAATAAGAAGAGGGATCAAATTTATAATTTTAGCGTAAGAACTGTTTAGCCACAGCTGAAAATTGATAGCCGATCTTATAGTATTTCACTGCAAGTTGTATAGGTGTCGCGCATAAAAGAAATCAAGCTTTGTCTTTGTTGCAAATGAAATGGGAAAAAATGAGGTGGGAAATATATCCGGGTGAGAAAATAGGAAAAAAGGTGCAAATGGGAAGATTGAAAACGCGTGGGAATTGTCCGATGGGAATGTCGAAATGGGAAGAAAGTCCTAGTGGCAACGGCGGAAATGTGAAAGGTCCTAAACCCCTTTCAGCACATATTTACATTTGACTAGGTTTATTGTTTGGTTCTAAAAGCTTGCAAAAGCTAGCCGATCTAATTGACCAAATACTCTTAGGGTAAGCATAATTAAAAGTAAATGTAAATTTGGTAACCTTTCTAAACAAATTTTTTACCGAAATTTTATTTGTACTTAGGTTTACAAAAACCATGCGCTACGTTGACATGCGCACGGCTGTTATTATTCAACAAAACAAGCGTTATTGAATAGCTCGTTGGAAAGTATTTTTGCAACATACTCTTTGAGCTTTTACATTGTCATCATTTTAGACTCAGAAACTTAATTCTAATGTCATGCTTTAGAAAAACAGGAAAACTATCAAACGTTTATTCATTAATAATTGGTTATCATTATTACTACCCACTGAGAGCTCAAGCCACCATGAAATATTTGTGCGCGCAAGATTAATTTATTTCCATGAATTCTTCTGTTAGGTTTTCCAAGGACTTGAATTATCGAACATCCTTGATAAACTCCATTATGACAAAGACCAAATATCGTATTTTAAGTATGAATTCCACTGGTTTTACATAATGAATATGGATGGTAGGTTATCTAGATTTTAGTCAAAAGCCAGGACTCTAAATATCTAGTTTCTTAATCAAATGTTTGATAGTTTGAAGCACTTATATTTTTTTCGTAATTACGCAAGTATGTTGTCAGAATGTTTATTAGAATTTTTCAAAAATATTAAAAAGACTACAAACTTATTTATATATTTTCTAGCTTCAAAAAAACTAGTACATTAAGGACATTAGCTTGGTTAAGAAATAAATTGAGGTGAAGAGAAAACGACACACGGACGACAATATCTGCAACAGCCCTTTTGCTGAAACGTTCAGCCAGTAAACATTTCATTTTCTCTAAATAAATATTTTAGCTATACATAATGTTGTAACATTTCAATGCTCTGTAACCTACAGACTGTAAGGGAAGAGCCAAACATGTTTTCCGGTTTCGGATCAGTCAATTTAAAAAGTTATTTAGAATCTGTTTGAAACTATCTTGTTAATTTTATTTTCCTGCCTATGTGGCAGTATTAGCAAATATAAACTGACAAAGAGTGACGTGAGAAGTTAGCCAATTTTACGGAAGTTATAAACAAATTATATGCACGAAACTTTGGATTTTCTTTATAATATGATATCTTTCATATGTGACCCCCCCCTGAACCGTGCTCTGGGTACGCCTATGACTGATTGGCATGCAAATACAATTGTAACACACTAAGTAAATACGTAAATGCAGCATTTACACATTGATTGTTATATAGCAATTATTATCGTTTTATAAAAATATATTTTTCAGGCTTAAGTATACAAAACTATATACACCAACTAAACCATAATTGAAAGCGTGGATTAAATTTGCAAGCTTTGGATGCGTGCTAAAAATCAAAACTAAAAGCTAACCAACACGTTTTACTGGTATACTATGATACAAACTTGATCCGTATGATACAAACATTTTCTTGCTTCGTTACAGAAAGCAACACAATTATACTATTCAACTGACGCTTTCGTTTGAATGCACTTGAAAGATTGCGTGTGAAGTTGCAGCTGTGCAGTAGCATACTTCCTTATAATAAGATTGCTAGTATATAATTATTATATGTTTGTCCCAAAACATTAATGTTTGTACTTTGGCACGAAAACAGTTATTCCTATTATTAAACTCCATTTAATATTGTAGCTTATGGTTTATAGATATTATTGATAAACATTTCAAAGTGATCACAGCAAATTTTTCTTCTGTCTCTTCGTGAACAGAGTAAATAAGAATTTTGAAATTTGGCAACAAACTGTTAATGTTTTAATTTTAGTAGCAATAGAGCTGCCGTTATTCCGCTCCTTTTCGTATTTTAGGTTTTTTGGAATATGCTCACATGAAATATATAACTGCTTGCATATATATTTCAATGAAATAATTTCACAGTTATGTTTAATCACGGATTAGAATCACCAATCCTGAATTAGTGATTAAGTTAATCGCTTTATCACAAATCCCACTTTAGATTTTTTGCATTTAATCACAATCACTAATCCCAAAACTAGCAGCTTTTAATCATCGTTTAATCACTATTTTTTTCACTGAGGTCCTTCCTCCATGTAGCTGCTTTTCTATTACTAATGACTTAAGTAATGAACTGATGACAGTAGCTACTGTTAAAATAGCTAGTTAAAACACTTAGCTCTGCTTTAGTTAAAAAATTGTTTTTTTTCCCTATATTACATTGCCAAAGAAAAAAATTAATCACTAATCCTAATTTAACCTACAATTCCGTTTAACTTTCAATCACCTAATCAAGAGTGATTGGGATTATTGTTAATCACCAATCACTGTTCAAAAAAGAGTTTTCATTTAATCATAATTACTAGTCACCAGACAAAAATGCGGTGATTAGACAAGCCTGGTATTGCATCATACCAAGTTTTGATGAAAAATCTTGAAGCCTATTACTTGATTAAATTGCAGCTAATTAATGTTTTTTTAGAATAGTTCTGCAGCTGTGCTGGAATGGTAGTTTAATTTTTTATAAACTATTTAAGACGTAAGGTAATCCAAATGCGTTAGTTGCTTCACGTAAATCGAGCAATAATTTTACGGTAGCGGCAGGTTTGAAGAGTAAAATTTATTTTAACACAAATGCAAAAAATAAAGAATTCAAAATAAAAATGAAACATTTAGTAAGCTTGCTTTGGTCTTGTTAAAAATATGTTGCACCCTTAGAAGAAATTATAGTCATGTTGCATATATTTAACGCTTTTCAAGTAATATGACGACTTTATTCATTTTTGGGTGTCCCATTTAAATTCATCAGCTGTTAATAAAATAAGTTTTGTCATTGCATCATTGAGACTTTTTCATAAGTGTTGTTTTTAACTTATTTTCCTGCAAAGGGTGAGTACTTTGAGTTTAATTAGTTTATTGATGCAGTGGTAATTAATTTTGGGTGGGGATTGGGCATTGAAGCTTGGGTTTGGATTTTAGGAAGGGAAATTTCCGGGGGACCACTGAATTGGTGGACGTGCTGATTTAGTGGTATGGCCCGGGGGAAGGCGGCTTATACTGGCATCGCCGCTGTGGGTTGACTGGAAATGGTCGGGGACCATTTCATTTGTCCCCACGGAGGCTGGCCAGGAAAGGACCTCAGTCTGGGGGTGCCCTTGCAACCGATGGCCGCTATAGCTGCTCGCGTTAGGTGCAGTCGGGGACCAGACACCGAGGTCCTAAACCTGCTCTTCCCGGAAAGGGAAGCCTGCAGAAGGCCCATGAAGGCACGGAGGGGTGACTCGTCTGCGGGTTGTCTGGCGACCGCCGGTGGCCGGGACGAGTTGCTGTTATCCTCAACCCATTTTGACCTGGCGTGGTTTGGTGGGGGGTTGTTTCCTTTTGAAACAGCTGCTGTGGGTGAGGGGTTAGGCCCGGGTAAAGGTGTCCGGCAAACCCTGGACGCAGAGTGGCACTGGGATTTTCCCGATAGGCCGCCCGTAAGGGCCATGGGTGTGGAGCATTCCTAACCGGAATTGCTGGCGGCCATGAGCAGGCGGAAGCTCTGTTGTTCGGATGTGAGTTGGACACCAGAACTCTTTTCCCTTTCTTTTCTATTTTATTTCCTGTTTTTGGACCAGTGCGTCCCATCCTAAAATTAGAAAAGGCCCCGGGTTTCCAGTTTTGATGTGGCAACGTTCAGTTGTAGTTGTGTTGCGTAAGCGAAGCGGAGCTCACATTCTACGTTTCTGGTAAACCGTTTCGTCTAGCCACTAGAAACTTTAAGTAATGGCCGCAACTCTTTTCTTCAACAAATTTTCAGGGATGTATTAGGATTCAACACTGAGTTTTATTAAGAAGCTGATATTTTGGAAACAATAGTTCCGATCCTTTTTATTGATTTTTGGTTATATAATAAAGCTAACACAATAAATACCTGAATGTAATAGTCTCCGGTAAAATATTTGATATATATTTTAATTACAATCAAACCTCTCTATCCGAGAAACTACTTCACTCTAGTTAGGCTTTATTACAATTAGAATACAAAGCAAAGAAGAACAATTGATACTGCACATTTAATCAATTAAATTCAATTCAATTGTTGTCAATAAACGTGAACAATGAAGATGATGAAACGTTGTAAATCACATTGCAACAACTATTTAAACCATTGTTTTAAAATAAACTATAAATTTTATAAGAGTGCACTATTTTATGTTTGATGATGAATAATGACAAATTTATTGTGTTTTATTTGTACCTCGGTATATAATATTTGTTTTCAGAAACAATAGTTAATCCAAAAACAACACATTTTATTTTACGATATAAAATCAAATGTGAAGAACAACCGAAGCAATTGGAGGAAACAAATTTTAAACCGTTGCAGTTACAAATAATGTGCATTGTAAGTAAATATTGAAGATTTTGGTTTAACCACTTATACATGCAGCACACATTGTGAAAAACACTATATTATCGTATTTACTTATTTTGTATTTAACTTTACATTGTACAAGAGGAGGACATAACGCAAAATACTTCAGTTATTTTCAAAATGTCTCTGTGACTATGAAAGTTGCTTATCAGTTTGATGATGATAAA